>OX453061.1:18422422-19092674 GCA_949699795.1 Spicauda simplicius | reverse complement strand
GGTGCTTACAAATTGTCAGTTACATTTTTTTACACTACCACCGGATCGGAACACACCGATTGTGCCTCTTTGTCGCTTGTTCTGCGCTCTCAACTTCAACTTTTAAATAGAACGCCACATGAGTTATGTTCTTTGGTGCGTGCAGCCGGCTTTATTAAAATATAACAAACAAACACACGCTTTCTACTCTCATAGCCCCACAGTAGGATTTTCTCCTGTGTCGTGGGTTCCATGGACACACACAAGACGAATACACAAACACCCAAATATAAGACGTTGTCCCGTCAAAATCTAATACAGTATTCTTCTCTTGATAAGTTCTGAAACGGAATTTTCACCAGAATACGGCCACAAACTTGTAGTTCGTCCAGTGATACGGGATGAGTTATAACACCGTTGAACAATGGCGATGCTATCTCGCACTTTGCCCCAGAAACTACCTTGACGTTTCTCTTGTATTGGACATAATTTAGTTAATACTACGTTGCGGAAGTTGGTAAGATTATATGAAAACACGCTTTCTACACTCATAGCCCCACACTAGAATTTTCTCCTGTGTCGTGGGTACCATGGACACACACAAGACGAATACACAAACACCCAGACCCAGAACACGAATCTAAACTCATCATTCAGATACCTGTCTGGCCGGGAATCGAACCCGGGACCCATTGCGCGTCAGACCGGTACGTTAACCACTCCGCCACGCGGGTCGTCGTGAAAATATCATCACATTTTGATATACGTAACGGGTACTCATGATATGCGGTTTATGAATTTCTTTTTGACGATATTCCGACCTAGTTGCATGGATCTAACTTAACTAGGTCGAAAAGTCAGAGAACAGAAATTCAAAGCCCGCTTATTGTGACTTCACGTTACATTTTAAAATAAAACCGGCAAGTGCCAGTCGAATTCGCGCACAAAGGATTCCGTAGCATTATCTATAAAATACGACAGATATGTTTCTTGTATGAGTAGGCATAATAAAGGCCTTCATCCCAAATTCAGGAAGGAATTGTATTTTACGATCTAGGCAATATGCGAGACTATTTACACTTCATCTGTACTAGCGGTCGGAAACCTTTTGGCAGCGCGAGCAAATTTATAGCACCTGGTCTAATGTCGTCAACATTTGATAGTTTCCTGAAATTTTGTGACACAATTAAATAATTGCAAGAAAATTTAACGTCGAATTAAAAATCTGTCAAGACATTTGACCACGAGGGACGTTGTTCCAAGAAGATCCAAAGGCCGCAAGAAAGGTCGCGAGTCGCGAGTTGTCAACTGTTAATCTAAACGATATACAATACAATACAATACAAAAACTATTTGTTCTACACCAATGACAGATATATAACAAAAATTAAAGACAATCTAATGAACAAAAGGCGGCCTTATCAATAAAATAGCGATCTCTTCCAGACAACCTAAAAATCGCTGAAGAAACAAATAACTCATAAGAAGGTAGGGTGTACAAAAATGATGACAAAACAAATTAAATATATCAGCAGCTAGAATAAAATAGAAATAGCTAATAGAAGCTAATAGATATCACATACGAGTACGTAATTAGTAACATGATTCGCATCAAAGATGGTACCTAGCTCTATTTGAAAGCAGAAGTTAGTAGCTCTCAGATGCCATAGTTTTTACTTTTCCATTGTCACGTAACAATACGTGACGACGCTGTTACCATAGACGAAGTATTAAAACACACTCCTAATAGGCTAAACATTTTTATACGGATATTTCTATGAAGTCGCCGCTATATACGGATAGATACACTTGATTTACTTGAACTAGGCTCTAATTAACTCGGATTACACGTTAATTGGCTCATAACACTACATAATAAGATCAATTATATTCAATCCAGCGGTGTATTTTTGTATGATCTATGAGACTAGTGTTATACCAGATGTACATTACGAGTCTAGTTAGTTTCGTTGTCTTTGGTTGTTGCATAATTTCTGACTTGTCTGGAAGGTGCTGCCATCTGCATGTTAGGTTAGGAATTTCACTTTTTTTTACTGAATTTTAACCCAATTTCTTATACCAATTGAACGCTGGATTTACAGAAATTTCTGAAGATATACTATTAAAAATGCAATTTAACAAGACTAGGTTAGAAGTATGGTAAAATTGATGTAGAGTGTTTGTGTGTGTGTTGTGTGTTTAATTCTTTGGAAGTATTTTTTTTTCTTCTTTGGCATGTGTTATAGCTGAGACGGCAAAAATGACCTATCGAGATTCATATTGGTAGAACGAGCGACTGAGGACATGAAAGAATGAAAGCGCTTGAAATCGCGAGTTTGGGGGTCCTCGTTTTTGAAGAAGACTCATTTTTTTAATATAGTACGATAGTAAATGTTCAACATGTTTGATGATGTCTAAGCTTATTAAATATGTAAACAAATAAAGCAATTTATTTATTACAATAATGGGACCTCCATTATTGTCTCACTGCTGGGCAAAGGTATCATCTCTGGGTGAGACGATTTTATTTCATAGTACAGCACCGGCCAAGTAGGTATTGGTAGACTTTATATACCTTTGAGTAGTTTTTGAAGTGAAACTTCTTTATCGGGGTTGGAAAAAAATTTAGTGTAACATTTTTTCGTTACGCGCCATCTTTTTCTACCACGCGTGATATTAGATAGATTATTATAGATTAGATTATTAGATAAAGTTTAATAAAAGCCTTTTATTAAACTTTATCTAATTTAACTTTATTTTACCAATTTCTGCAAAGTTGCATATAGTAAATTATTTTTTGAAAAATAACGTCATAAAGAAGTTTCACTTCTTACGAGTGTACGCTAGTACACGCACACATTTTTATTACTTTAACAAACTCACATACGGGTAGGTTTCTTCACGATGATTTTCTTTATCGTAAAGTTGTGATAATCATACTAATATTATAAAGACGATAGTTTGCGAGTGTGTATGTTTGTTACTCCTTCACGTCTAAATAGCTGGAGCGATTTTCATAAAATTTGGTAGGGAGTTAGCTGATACTTTGGAATAACATATAAGCTACTTTTTACTGTGGAAAAATATCTTATTCCCAAGAGACCATCGATACGATTTTTATAACGCGGGCGAAGCTACAGGGTTAAGCTAGTTAATTTATAAAACGCACATCATTTTGGAAATATCAGACGTGCAACTTAAAGCTCTGACCTCCCAATTGACAGAGTCAGTTTAATTCATTAACATCAATTAGGTTATCCCTGCCTATTTGTGTTAATATAAAATTATATAAACTAAATTAGTACATAAACTAACAGATTTTATATAGAGTGACTCTGTTAAATGATGCCATTGACAATTTCATCAAAACAAACACGTCGTTAACAAAGTAAGGTCGATGCAAATAAGGTCAACTTTTTGCATAACTTTATTTTATTAACACTATATTATTATAAAATTTATAATATTAGCAAGGTGGCAAAACCAGTGTAATTTGACTATTTTTGACTATTTTTGACGCGAAGCAGTCCTTTTTTCTTGTTATGTTATGTTATGTTGAGAAGAAAATGTTAAAAAGGTACGCGACCGCCTATATATGTGGGGTTTTTACTGCATTAACTTCCCTAGTGGCTTTGCTCGGAGTAGCAAAGAGGACTTCGGGACCTCCAACGAAACATAAGCGGATCCTTCTGAGAGCTTGCAGAAGAGCTGGGCGCACCGCACCGCCTGGTCTTTATGATGGTACGCGACCACACAATCATTACTTTCTACATTTCGAGTTCGACATTTCGCCGCTCTCCGCTCTCCGAAGTCTTGCCACTCAGAACCCTGGAAGCCCCTTTTTGACGCTTCTTATGAGATACAGGGAATACCGTAGCCTATTTTTAAACCCGGAACTATTGGAACAACGTCGAGCAGTGCTATCGTTCCGGTAAAAAGGTGTGGGTTACTCCACAAAAGTGGGCACGCATTGATCAGGGACTATTCTTCTTCTACGTGGCTAGAAACGTCCGGTGGCTGCAACGACCAACCAAGACTGCACGTTCGTTTGTTACTTAAAAATGAAATGTTCTTTAGGATTTATTTGTATGATAGATGTAGACTAAGGGTCTCCTTCGTATATTCAATAATGCTTTGCTCAAGCTGACGGCAATACCTCTTTACTCGGTATCGACACCCAACTATACTTCGAAGCCTATAAATATTTCTTTGAATTACACTCGGGATCACCTGCGCGTGCTTCTTTGAAATCTTGCCAGTGTACCGTTCACTTAAAATATAAAAAGCTACAATTCTCTTAGAAGTGTTGGAATTTTAGTTTTTCAATAGAGTCAATTACGTTTTTTAATGCTCCTAAGACTTTTTCTTTAATTCATTGAGAAAACAAATTAGCATGTAGGCCGCTTGATGGTATGCGGTGACTATGGACAACTACAATGAACTCCAGGTGATACAGTATTTTTGAGATTACGGGTATGATTAGCTCCCGCGAAATTTGCTTTGCAGCTAATTGCAACTTCTCGGGAGCTAATTATGGTTACCCATGCAAGACATATAACTAATTATTTCTGATTGGTTATATATGTTGCATGGGTAACCAAACCAGAACACAGCAGCGGTCTAGCACTTAAAACGCTTTCTACACTCATAGCCCCACATTAGGATTTTCTCCTGTGTCGTGGGTACCATGGACACACACAAGATGAATAAACAAACACCCAGACCCAGAACAAGAATCTAAACTCATCATTCAGATACCTGTCTGGCCGGGAATCGAACCCGGAACCCACTGAGTGTCAGACCGGTATGGTAACCGCTGCGCCACGCGGGTCAAGCGCACGCACGCATACACGTACTGCCGCTTAATATATCTGCCGAGGCGTAAAAATCGTAAATTTTCAAAATCTGACTTTTTTTTCGAGGGGGAAACCGTCAAAAGGTACCAAACGTCGTGGCAGCAACGCCGGGCTTTGTGGAATTTTTACCTCAAACCCTTCCGGCGGCCATCCTCAGCGCTGCGTGGAGAAGTGACTTCAAAATCTGACTTATGTTATAAAGAAAAATTGTGAAGATGAATGTTTGTTGTAGCATGCGCATATGATTGATCGGATGGAGATGAAGTTTGTCATACAGCTAGTTTACGATCTAGATTAACACATATGATGCGATTTTTTTGTGCAAAACGTGACTCAAGCGCGCAGAGCCGCGGAAAAGTTTGTGGCTACTAAGACTCAAATAATCACTGCAATGATAATTTCGGATAAACTCACGTTATACCTAAATCTTGAAGCGTATATCAATGTGCACAATTCTACATGAACAAGTAGAACTATTATAAAACAAAATGATTAGAATTGATCATTTATATATTGTCTATAGCTAAAAACTATTTGCTATTATCGTAACGTAACGCTCCAGCGTAAAGTTATAAAGACTGTAACGCTAATGTTGTTTATCGCTACTAACGCACGTCACGGACGCTTAAAAATAATTAAAATAACCCTTCACGAACAACCTTATCTTACCTAAACGCCTAGTTTAGACATTATATTAACGGGACAGCTATAAATATGTAGTGTCCTTATTAGTGCTAGCCCACATAACTTCCATCGCATACTGTAGGCGCCGTATTTCGGCCCGAGTTTTCAAGACGGTTCGCGATAACTATCTCTATTGTACAATGTCGTTGTAACTCATCTAGGTTCTTATTTATTGCGGTATTATCACGTCCACCGCTCGTAAATATAGAAAATGTTTACGTAAAATCGAAAAGCTCAATGCTTGATAATGTGTTGTTTGGTAATAGCGTTATGTTGGACGGTGTTGATTTTGTTGCTTTCATGCAACATTGTATTTACTTTATTTGATTCTGTAGATAATATATAAAGTATATTTGGAGCGGAATATGTTGTAGATATTGAGATTGCAGAATAAATATGGGAAGATGGTAAAATCATTCATAGCTGCGTCATTTGCATATTCATAATTTATAATTCTTTATTTGCTAAAATAAGGTGCTTTACATAGGTTGTTAGTATTAAAAAGTTACAATGTCCTCTTATTTTGCCGTTTAGGCGTGCAAATGTATAATGACTTTTAAAATGTCAACATTATTTAATACAGTTTTACAAATTGTCATGATAATAATTAATACTAAATAATAATAATAGTGTATACAGTTATTTTCTAAATGTCATTTCAGTTTATTTATTCTTAGTAGTAGTAGTATTTATTCTTTTTTCGGATTAAAGTAGCAAAGAGCATGCAGTCCAAGTGTATTTGGTTGATTTGGATGTGTTTTAATCTATTACTTAACTATTGTCAGTATATTTTTTTATACTACTATTATAGAACAAGGGCTCTGTCTGAAGTCGATCACAGATGCGTTACCATGTCCGAGGACTAAGTTGGTCTAAAAAGCGTGTCGCAATCACACCTTTCCATCGAAACGCAAGAACTCCTTCACGCTAGAAACAAGTGTGACGTTGGTTCCTCCCCAGTCGAACTACACTTGCTCTACCGTCTGATATGATGTATTTACATTTTATTGATTTGATTCTGAAGATAATGTAGAAGATATATTCGGAGTATGGATCTTCTTCTTAGTCGTTACGCACTTGACAGAGCGGTCGTGGTCATCAAGTAGTTCTTTTTTGGTTGGCTGATGAAATGAAATGAAATGAAATGAAATGTCTTTATTTTGTATAGGCCTACGGGGGCACTTACAAATTGTCAGTTACATTTTTTTCTTACACTACCACCGGATCGGAATACGATGTATGTAGCGATGATGTAGCGTGCCTTACGATGTCTCGCCATTTTTCACGGTTGGCAGACAACCTGGTACACTCATTCAATGGGCCGCCCAGAGCAGATTTGATTTGGTCGGTCCATCGCGTGGGTGACCTGCCACGTGCTCTAGTTCCCTCTATGTTTCCTTGCACGACCAAACGTTCGATGGCATCGGTTCGCCGATGTTATAGATATTGCAGTATAAATTTGCGAAAATGGTAAAATCATTTACAGCGTAGTGCTACTGCGCGATTTGCACATCTATTCCCTTTGAAAACAACGGTGTTTATGTTTTACTTAGCATAAAATAGTTGAAATGGAATGAAATGTCTTTATTTTGTATAGGCCTACGGGGGCACTTACAAATTGTCAGTTACATTTTTTTTTCTTACACTACCACCGGATCGGAATACGACCCCAACTGAGAAGATCTGGCAAGAAACTCAGCGGGTTTGTCTTTTTTCTTATTTATATCTATTTTTTTATTTTTTTTATATAATTACAATCATGTTTTTTTACATGGTAATGAAAGTTAGCTAGAATATCTTGCCTTACAGTTCAGTAAAAGAGAACGCGTTGTTTGAGTTCATCTGGTATAAGGCCTTTATAACTTCACTGCAACATTGAATTGGCATAAGTTACAATCGGATTAATCTCAGAATTAGTTGATCAAATGAAAACAGTGATAGCCTAATGATTTTATTAATTTTATGTGCGTGTTAAAAAATAATTATCACTGCTTTTCGGTGAAGGAAAACATCGTGAAGAATCCTACACACCCGAGTGATCTTAAAAAAAGTTCTCGAAGGTGTGTGAAGTTCACCAATTCGCACTTGGCCAGCGTGGTGGACTATGACCTAAACTTTTTCAAACTGAGAGAAGGGCCGTGCCCAGCAGTGGAACTATAATGGGTTGACGAGAGAGAGAGATCCAATGGGGCCCATATACTCCTTTTATCTAAACGTAATTGTAATTAGATGATTATCTTGTTCGTCTCAGCTTGCCTTGATTAATAAAGCAAATCAAATGTACTATTTTTCAACCTTTAGCTACCGACGTGGCTTTTGTAACATTATAACTTTTTTTGTAACATTAGTATCGACGTGGGACCTCACAGGCCGCCTAATATTTCGCGGAGGTTGTTAAGAAATACGTATAATCTACGTGCAATAATAGGTGTATCCCAATTCGCACTTGGCCAGCGCGGTGGAGTATGGCCTAAACTCTCTCGTTCTGAGAGAAGACCCGTGCCCAGCAGTGGGCCGATAATGGGTTGATGGGAAATAAGTGTTTCATAAAATTTTATATCTATAGATGAAAAAGAAAGATAAATATTTTAATGATCTTTATTAAACTTTGAAATATAGGACCTTTGAACTTTTAAAAAACGGATAGTTTTTAAATAAAAAAATGTTGCTTTACTAAATAAAAATAATTACACGAATTATCACCTTACCACAACATAAAGTTGTTCTTATACATCTTTATGTATAGGTATAAGAAAACAAATAACAAATATACAGTTAAAACAATAAAAAATAAATTACATAGCCATTAACCACGATGTAACTAGAGCACCAATTTTCCAATCCGAGGCCATTTTGGATGATACTTCTTTGCCTTAAAATTAATGGATTTTGAATTGATATTAGTGGAAAATAGAGAAATTATACTGCCAATTTTAGATCGTTTATCGATCACGTCGGTTCGAATTTTGCCAAGTACCAAAGATGAAGATAAGGTAATCATTTATTCGATCTCTTATACACACACATTTGGCTATTATACATGAGTACAATATTAACAACAAAGAAAAAAACAGAAAAGAAGGTGCAAAACATCACGACATGGATACTGCTCAGCATTATGTTGGCATCCGAAAACGGCCAGCGCTGATCTTCCGCAGTATCCAACCAGTAAGGTCCGTCCATAGCTTACTTAGTGATTAGAAACAGTTTTTTTTTTATCTGACTGAAGTAGCAAACGAGCATGCAGTCCACCTGATGGTAAGTAGTCACTGCCGCCCGGAGATATTTGTAATCAACTTAATACAGAACATGGGTTCCATCTGAAATCAATCACAGATGCGTTGCTACTCCCGAGGACTATGATGGTCACCTCATGTGAAAATGTGCCGGCAACCACACCCTTCTATCTTGCGCAAGAACTGCTTCACGCTAGAAATAGGTGTGGCGGTGGTACTTCCCCGGTCGAACTACACTGGTTCACCTTCAAATACGTTTTAGAGTTAAAGTTTAGAGACTCTTTAGAGTTACTTTTTTATATAACTTTTATACTTCGAGTGGGTCACAGGTGTCCGTGGGTGGCAACTAACATTAGTTGGACTACACACTACACCCATCTGCTACTTCCATTATAAAAACGTAAATTGCTATAAAATTAAAAGGCATTAAGCAATTACAAGATGCAATATGGATATTAATGATAATATCGCGACGATCACGTATGAATGAGGAGTGTCCTTAGCGCGAGTTTATTACGTTTGCTACAATCGTCGTTTACGTTATCGCCCACAAATATTGTAAGATAGAGTCGAAAATGGAGCAGTAAACGTACAATGTGGATTGCAATGTATGGTTAAACGTAAACGATTCTTGTTTTCGAAAACATAGTAAACTCGTGCTATGGACACAGATGAGCACAGTGAGGCAGGTGACACTCATATTTTGTTATCAGTATAATCGAACAACTAATTAATTTGGTGCAGGTGAATATGTTTCCAGGTTTTATTTTAATTCTAACGCTATTTACGTTATAATGGAAACGATAAATCAAGCACCACCTGTGTCTAGATAGATGTCCGCCTACTCCGTGCAGTGACTAGAAACAAGAAGAAACTTTACCAGGTAGAACCAGTGTAGTTCGAAAGTACCACCGCCACACTTATCTCTAACGTGAAGCAGTTATTGCGTGTAGATGGAAGGGTGTGGTTGCCGGCACACTTTTATGTGGCCATCTTAGTCCTCGGGAGTGGCAACATATCTGTGATTGACTTCAGATGAACTTGTGTTCTGTATGAAGTTACAGATGTCTACGAGCTGCAGTACTTCAAATGATAAAAATGTACAATCTGTATCCAGCGATAGTGCATCTATCCACCTACTACTATTTTTTTTATCTGACTGAAGTAGCAAACGAGTATGCAGTCCACCTGATGGTAAGTGGTCACTGCCGCTCATGGACATCTGTAATCAACTTCATACAGAACATGGGTTCCATCTGTAGCCAAGCACAGATGCGGTGCTACCTCCGAGGATTACGATGGTGGCCTCATTTGAAAGTGTGCCGGCAACTACACCCTCCTATCGAAACGCAAGAAATGCTCCACGCTAGAAATAGGTGTGGCAGTGGTACTTCCCCGGTCGAACTACACTTGTTCTACCACCTTGAGGGGTAGGTACTAGGGAGACAGGACGTGAAATCTCTAGCGCTGTCCGAGTTCCGAATCAGTATTTTAAAGTTTATGTCCAGTTAAAGCAAAAATAGCCTGGCGGTGTTTTTACCTTCACCATGGAGGGCGGGATTTGCACCCCAAGTCTCAAGGTTGATTTAATTATGACACGCCTAAGTTCGCTATGAATTACCTGTACAGACTGTTTTATTTAATATTTTTAAAGATTGAAGTAGCAAAAGAGCATACAGTTTACCTGGTATGTGGTTACTTCCGCTCATGGACATCTAAAAGCAATTTTATACACAATAGTAGCTCTATTTGAAGCCATACAAAGAATTGCGCGACAACCCCCATGGCGATGCGGTTATCATACCGGTCTAATACGCACCGGGTCACAGGTCCGATTCCCGGACAGATAGGTATCTAAATGATAAGCTTAGATTCTTGTTCTGGGTCTGGTGTTTGTGTATTCGCCATCGTCTCTTATGTCATTATTGACTTTCGTTTGATTATGTCACTTATTTGGGCACTAGATGGACTCATCTTTTTACGTTACCTAATTTAATAATGAGACTGTTTTAAAATATGTTTAGTTTGTAAATGTTAAAGTAAAAGTGTAAATATGTTATGTTGTTTAATGTCGTCAACCCATTATTGTCCCACTGCTGGGCTCAGTGTCTTCTCTCATGAGAGAGTATTAGGCCATAGTCCACCGCGCTGGCCTAGTGCGAACTGGTGGACTTCACACACTTCCGAGAACTGTTTTTTTTTAAAGAACTCTCGGGTGTGTAGGTTTCCTCACGATGTTTTTCTTCACCGAAAAGCAGTGATAGTTAATTTCTAATACGCACATAATTTTAAAAAAATCAGTGGTGCGTGCCGGGGTTTGAATCTCGGACCTCACGATCGAGAGGGCAAGTTTCAACCATTAGGCTATCACTGCTTATGTTGTTTAATAGTTAGAGTTAAATAAATAAAGTACAGTATTATTTGTTTTTAATTTACGAAAATTTTCATTTTAACTTCCGTTGCATTCAAATTTTAATTTATTCTCAACGTTGAACAAATATAAAATCTTTAGTGATGTGCCCGACCTTTATCGTGTATCGAGATGTCGACCATTGTGAGGCGCCGTCATAATTCTCAGTTATTTATCGGCCATTATAGCGTCAACGAAACGGTAGCTTCGTGCCGGACTGTGGTAAGTTCGACGGGAAAATTATGAGGAAAAATACGTAAATAACGTATCTAGGATATTATTTCTAACGATTTCACGATAAATGTTAAGAAAAGCTTATTTAAATATTTTACGACTTATTTAAATAGATACGATAAATAGTTTACGAAAATGCTTATTTGAATAGATTAAGATATTGCAATCCGTGTAATACGTATACTTAGAGGCCTTAATACTTAGTCAGATATACTTAGAGGTAATTGGTGTCTAATAAATAATTTTATAGATAGAGTCTGTATTGATATGCATATATATACATGGGCTTCATAGAGACACGTTGCATATCTAGAGACGTTAGAAGTATTTTAGTGATATAGACATGTGGTGAAATAACATGTTAGGATTTTTAACAAAATTTATGAACTAAAAACCGTGGCCAACTTGTTTATATTTCTTTCAAAATACCCAATTTCTCTTGAAACGTATTGTTATTAGAAGTTGGCGTGATTAACTACTTATGTAATGAGAATAAGTAATGATGCATGGAATCAAAAATAGCTCAAGAATTTCAATAATCAATAATTCAAAGGAAATTATATGATACGATTCACATACATAATACGTTTGCACACAAGCGCATGCATACTCACACAAATAAGCATACAAGATGCACATGCGCAATAAACATACGCGCAACAAACACACGCGCATTAAGAAAAACTAATTAATAATCATGATTATTTATTTATTTATTCAAATACACTTAAGCTATAAACATTACAGATATAAATTCCAATTCGTTTATAGGTTTGCAATGTACATTCCTGCCGTCTCGCGAAATTCAGCAAGGGATGTGCAAAAAATGTCCACACTTGGATTCCACTCCACTAAGCCATTGAGCAAGGTCAGAGCTCGTATCAGGGGAGACTCCTTCATGAGGATTATAGATTAATCATCATTATGCACCAGATAAATTATTGAAGTGGCGCCATTTAAGGAGGCCTATGTTCAGCAGCGGACATAAAAATGCTGATGGGTGGATGGATGCACCAAATATCAATCTTATGATCATTTTATATGAGGCGCCGGCGCCGGATGATTTTTATATTGCTGGTTCACTTTTATACGAGGCGACCCAGTCCTCGGGAGTAGCAACACTGTGATTGAATTCAGAATTTGAATAGAATTAATGTTCTATATGAAACAGTGACCACTTACTGTCAGGTAGACTGCATGCTCGTTTGTTTTTTCAATTTAAAAAAACGCTTTCTACATAGCCCCACAGTAAGATTTTCATCGGTGCCATGACACACACTAAGACAAATATGTGTATTTGTGTAGAATTCACCATTCAGATAGCTGTCTGGCCGGGAATCTAAGCCGGAAACTACTGCATCTTAGATCGGTTTGGTAACCGCACTGCCACCCGGGTCATCAAAACACGTACTACCAGCCTATTCGTAATCCTTTTGCTACAAATTCGTTAGCCAACGTCAACATTCATACATTAGAACCATCGGCATTCATTAAAGATCATACCGCTGTAACTGTCATTGCTACAACGCGAAAGAGTTATGGCGTCGTAACATCATGTAGTGATGAGCCGGTATTATCGATGCAAGAATTACGATGTCCTGTATCTAATTAATATTGTTTATATTAGGAGCTGTGTACGAACACGGCTAAGTACGAGTCGGACTCGATTACGATTACCACAAATGTGATTTTTTGACATTTTTAAAGATACGTACGGAACACGTATCTTTAAAAATGTCAAAAAATCACATTTGTGGTATACCACAGAATAAAATAAATATTTAATGAGGTCTACTGTAAGCCCTCATTAAATATTTATTTTATTCTGTTTTTAGTATGTTCTGTTTTATTCTCTTGTTATATCGACAACCGATTCACTTCATGTGAGAAGATTTGAACTGTCTAGTATCTCAGTTCATAAGAAACAGTCTTGTGATAAACAGACAAACAGACAACTCGGAGTCTTAGTAATAGGGTTCCGTTTTAACCCATTGGTTACGGATCCCTAACTAGTCATAATGTAATGCATATTCTTATCATATTAAATGTTAACGTTTAGGAATATCTAAAAAGCAGGTGTTTGTTTATCTTAAAAAGCAATGACCTATGTTATAATGATTGGCAATGACCCCCTTTACTGGTGTTATTGATACTATACTGGTTTCCGCTGTTTTATTGTATTTATGGAATCCTTTTCTTCTCACCCGCTCTTGTTTTCCGACTTATTTTTATATCCTTCCATTCTTTTGACATTCTCCGTCCTTTTTTGGATATTGTATAAAATTACGTTAATGTGGCGGTTTAATGACTTCCAAATGAGTTTAATGGCATTGCATAATTAAGACCGACTTTATGAAAAAATAAAATAGGTACCTACATTTGAATTGAAAGGTTATAAAAATGTTTCAATTACTAAGCAAATAAAGGTTATCCTTTATTTGCTTTGCATAAAAATAAAATTACATAAAAGGTTTGTTTGTTCACTTATTTAGGAGAGTACTCCATTTTTTAGGGTTAGTACAAAGACGTCACTATGATCACTTGACATTAGAAGAATTTCATATTCTCCCCGCCACCGCAGTTTGGCCGTGACCACGATCCATGCAACTGGGTCGAAATATCGGCAAAAAGAATTCTATAAGAATTCATAAACCGCATATCGTGAGTACCCGTTAAGTATTATAATGTATCAATCCCGCGATAATACTAGTCTAAAATCATAAATTTCATATTATTAGTTACTAGTTGACGCGGCGAACGTCGTTCCGCCTAAAAGTTAAAAATCTTAAATTATTCGTGTTTCTCCACTGTACTATGCATTATTATACATAAAAACCTTCCTATTGAATCATTCTATCTATTAAAAAAAACTTCATTAAAATCCGTAGCGTAGTTCTGAAGATTTAAGCATACATATGAACAGACAGCGGGAAGCAACTTTGTTTTATACTATGTAGTAATGTAGTGATTGCATCTACTATACACATTGATTAAAAACACAAGCATTGCAAATTTACCATTTTTTTTATAATAAATCAAAGTTATATGCAAAAAATGTCTATTTTTTATTTTTGACTAAATCCCTTTCTTATCGATAATTCAGCGCGTCACTAACAAATCCAACAGCAGAGCACTATTGTATCGCGTATTATCACTTCATTTGGCGTTCACATGATATTTATTGGTGCCATACAAAGATTTAGAGGTGCCCAACAAAGGAATAGTATTCCGCGATAGATTTACGCGGAAATGAACGATAGCGAGCCAGTTTTGTAAGTGTTCGGATGATAAATTGCTGGAAAGATTTAATTTATTTGTGTTTTAAGTGGGCGTTGCGCTCATGTTGCATTATCCTGTTGTAGTGTGACGTCATCGATTCGGAAACAGCTTATGGAATTTTATTATACGTATAAGATTACATCGTATTGTCAACCCATTATTGTCCCACTGCTGGGCACGGGTCTTCTCTCGGAATGAGAGAGTTTAGGCCATAGTCCACCGCGCTGGCCAAGTGCGAATTGGTGGACAAGATTACATAATTAGTTTAAAATATATTATCAGAAAAATGTTATTACACGTATGACGAATTCTACAACGATGATTTAAAAATATTAAAATACAAAAAATATTAATCTTCTAAAGTTATCAGCATTGTAATATAGTGTCTAATTGTAAGTCTTTTAATGATAAATACGAGTATGTGAGTGCCATACATTTAGAACGCCTTAACCGGCATATTCAATTTTTGGCGTCCTTTTTTTAAACATCTTATACAATCAATTTTATTGTAACCTAAAAATTGACTAAATAAAGATCTTTCTTTCTTTCTTTAAAAGGTTAATCAATTACTATAATAGTAACAGTAAGTCGGAAAAATTGTAATCCTCTAGAAATATGGATGGACTTCCAAAATTAAGAAACTTGTTATTTAAAGTGTTATCACAAATTTTCAAAACCTTATATTTAATATATGTGTTTTTAGTGCTTCAAAAATTGAATTAAAAGCACATCGTATATTCGAGAGATCAACGATACTAGTACTTAGTACTTAAGATGATTATTCATTATTGATGATTAGGAGGAGTACACATATTTACGTACTTGTTACATTTATAAATAATTTAATTAAAACACTATCAAAACTGTCAATAATATCGAATGGAATAGAAAAAATACAGACGAATTGATAACCTCCTCTTTTTTTGAAGTCGATTAAAAATACAAAACCACCGACCGAAACTTACATCACTAGATAGTATAAATCAAAGCCGCTTCTCGCTGTCTGTCCCTATGTATGCTTAGATCTTTTAAACTACGTTACGGAATTTAAGGCAGTTTTTTTAATAGGTAGAATGATTTAAGAGTAAGGTTTTATGTATAATACCTGTAGGAGTATAATATAGTGGAGAAACACCGATAATTCAGCTTTTTTACTAAGCGAGCTCGTTCCCTAAGAACGAGCTCGCCGGGTCAACTATTTAACGTATAATCCCTTGAGAACCTGACGTTAAAGTAAAAGCAATTGGTTGGTAGGACCAGTGTAGTTCGACCGGGGAAGTACCACCGCCACACCTATAACTAGCGTGAAGTAGTTCTTGCGCGAGATAGAATGGTGTGGTTGCCGGCACACTTTTACATGAGGCGACCATCATAGTCATCGGAAGTAGCAACGCATCTGTGATTGAATTCAGATAGAACCCATGTTCTGTATGAAGTTGATTACAGATGTCCATGAGCGGCAGTGACCACTTACCATCAGGTGGACTGCATGTTCGTTTGCTACTTCAGTCAAATAAAAAAAAAATTGTATCTCAAAAATTGCAACTGGACACCAGAGTAAATTAAAAGTATAAAAAAATACAAATTTTAAATAAGACGGTCTACGAGTATCTTATTTTATAAACATTGAATTTTAATCCATAAACTATTAAATGTTATCAATAAAAGCATTGTAATATTAATTTAACTTTCCAATGTTCTAAATTCGTATTCTTTCCGAGACAACAAGGTCGCATCCACGCTACGATATATACACATAGACATATTATATTAAAAATTAGATCAAGTTAAATGATGCGAGTATGATGCATTTAAACCACACATACGATGACGATGATACATAACGCGCGTGGCGGAGTGGTTACCATACTCGTCTGACACGCAGTGGGTCCCGGGTTCGATTCCTGGCCAGACAGGTATGTGAATGATGAATTTAAATTCCTGTTCTGGATCTGGGTGTTTGTGTATTCGTCTTTGTGTGTGTCCATGGTACCCACCACACAGGAGAAAATCCTCGTGTGGGGCTATGAGTGTAGAAAGCGTGTGCGTGTATAACAAAAAAATATGAATACAGCAAACCCGACTGTTAACACAAAAATTTGCGATCGGATATTTAACTTTTTATTAACGCTGCTTTTATTATGTGTCAAAATAATAACATAGAAGTGTTAAAATTTATATATTTGTAATGGTATATTTCCTAGCTTTCATTTGATACCCATATTGCTGTAATAATTAAAAATATATTCCCTATCTCCTCCTTTTTCTCTGATCAGAGGCTCCATATTTAAAAAGCTTGTGTCACTACTATTTGTGTCGACACGACTGATAAGTCATATATTACGATCCCTCCAGCCGTTTGCTGTGTAGCGTCTGCCAAAGTTACGGACAAACATACATACACACACTCACAAAACCCTTCTAACGCTGGTAAACAAGAAAATAAATAAAATAATTGCTACAGTATCAAGAGAAATGCAAACCACTTAAAGCCTCAAATCTCTTAATAGCTAACGTTACGCCCGCAACGCGCACGCATCGAAATTGCATCTCGAGCATAAATGGCGAAGATTAAGAGCATTCATGTTCTCATTATGGACGTGTGGTGCAAGTTATAAGCTTTATTACTTTTATAACACAACATTTTATTAGAAACTTTAGTTTTGATGATATTTTTTTCTTATTTACCTAAATCTTTTAAAATAAACTAGGTTGTTGTCGCGTCTTTGCCTGTATCGATCAAGTCTACAACGGTAGCGAGTATCGTATGTACATATACTTATACTATGCGTGTGCGAAATTTCAGCGAGGTTCCGACGGATAGTTTTAGTTTTTTTTGTTTTTTTTTTTATTTATTGATAATAAATACAGTTACAAATGTTCCTTATTTAACTTATACAGTTCTCGTGGTCTATTTTAATAACATTTACAACCTTTCATGCCTAAGTAGTAGATTAATAATAATAATATTACCTATTATATATTATTTTACGAGTGGTACAAGTTTGCGAGGCTGCATATACTACTATGTGAAAGAGTATTACACACATTCTCACAAACTGTTGCATTTGTCATATTAATAAGATTGTAAGAAGATTCTTTACAAGGCGATACAACAATGACACATTTTAACATTTTAGAAATTATGGATTTTAAGAATGTAGTAATGCAATAATTATCAAAAACTGGTCGGAAAATTTGGTTATTTTTTTATCGATGAATTTCTTAAGATTATTCGCGGATAAGTGACTAGAGGGTATCCTAGTCAGCTGTATACTTCAGTCAGCAGCTATATTTAGGACAATTGCCAAATCAACCAAATGTTTAAGTGAATATAATGCACTTAAATAACATTGCCCCACTAAAGTTTACCAACTGTGGTTGATTATATTAAAATTAAAGTGTATTATCTATTATTATTTTTATAAAGAAGAACTAGCAATTTCCGTTCTGACGCATTAAAAATTACAGCACTCAGACCAATAGACCAATCGTGTTTTAACTAAGGTTATAAATGGTACAAGTTACAAGCTGATCATTTAAAATAATTAAATTAGGTGCCGTTATTAAAACTAATTATTGTATTTATAGGCGATGCTCTAACAGTTATGTGTGTTTAAAAGCGATTCTTTAACAAGCAACGCCTTTTATGTGTATCGGTCTTAAAGCTTTATCCTTGGACAAACCCAGTGAGTGAGATTAGTATAAAAAAGAGATAGAACAGTGAATAAATATTCTTAAAAATGTATTAACGATGTGGTGGGTATGTTGAATATCATTATATATGTAATTGTTTTTTTTTTGTCCATAAATAATATTTCTTGCGTAATCAAGTAAAATCATACGTGCTTATTGGTTTTGTCATATCCTTGTTTAATGTTGCTAACGATGGTTGAAGTTGATCTTATTACATTAAAGTCACTTCCTGATAAAAGCTATTTAGTTCGATAGCTGCCATTAAGGTAATTGAACATTATCAAATCGCCGTGTTCTGTCAATTTAAATTTAATGAGATATTTATACTGGGTACTCAGGACACATCTCTTTAATCTACGAATGCAATTAATTACGCTTAACCGTTATATGATTAGAACATAAAATTAGTTTCATTTAGTTGAAGTACTTGTAAATCTTGGCATCGATTGCTTCAGTAAAGCTGTAGGTTTCGTAAATGTTCTATTGAAGAAATGAACTTTGTAGTTTGATTTGTAAAATATTATACACTGATTTAGCGTATTAAAACTAAATCCAAACTAGAAATGATAGGAAAATGACGAAAATCCTTATAAAATTATATTTTAATTTTAATCTTAGTTTACAATAGAGTTTACAAGCGACAGTTTTTAAAATATACATTATCATAATTAAAATTTCGATTGACGACCTGCTAGGCGGTGCGGTTACCATACAGGTCTGACACGCAGTGGGTTTCGGGCCAGATAGTTATCTGAATAATGAGTTTAGATTTATGTCCTGGGTGTTTGTGTATTCGTCTTTGTGGGTGTCCGTGCCACGCACGCCACAGGAGTATATCCTATTGTGGGTCTGTTTGTAGCAAGCGTTTTAAGTTTTATTTAGGTATATAAGTACATAAAATTGGCCACGTAAAGCTGTTGCTACTGATTTCGTAACCAAAAACTTGAATACAAAAGTATGACCCCTAGTTTCACCCATAAGAGTGGTATATTAAAACATCCTATGTTATTGAGAGTCTATATTATAATACGAACCAATTTTTCAAACGTAGTATAGATTTCGCGAAAATTATTTAATTAAGAGTAACTATTTTTCCCTTTCAATTAATCAAAATGAAAACCCGCTAACGCTTACAGCGTACGCCATGCAATAGACCTGCGCGCACTCCCCACTATATTGCATTCTGCGACACCTCCTACTTATTAAACAGACAGTAGATCCCATTGCCCCCTCCTGAGTGGGGGGGCGTAGCGGAGTGGGTAACTTAATCACTTTTAGTACTGCACAGATTGTTAGATTTCAGATTTAAGTAGCATTTCGTAATTGAAATTTCATTGTAATGGTGCGTTGGTTACGTTATTGCAAGGTGCATGACCGTATATTGCTATTTATGTATTTTAGTACGCTTATGGTAGTGTACTTTATACTTATGATAGAAATAGGTGATTGAATTGAGTATTATACTAATTTTCTGAGATTATTTTCGGGAAAGACTAATTAATTTATGTTTATCGGAGTTTATTTATTCAATAAACTATGATTATTGAATAAAGTATTCTATGAGAATAGAAGGATATTCCTTCTATTCTCATACATTTCGTAGAAGGCGTTTAAGGAAAATCAAAAGATAGCAGGGTTGGGGTGATTATTGGCAAACAACTAACCCATAAACATCCTCAACTACTATGGAAATGAGGTTGTGTTATTGCTAACAACAGACAGTCCATTAATACGACCTTTTTGGCTGTAATAGGATACCTCAGGAATTTATTGACAAATTCCTGGGACATCACATCTCATTACAGATGAAAATGTACTCATATACTTAAAACCGCACTTATGTTTTTTTACACTTGAAAAACTGGCAGCAAGCGACCTGATCGTTTGCTAAAAAGGCAAATACTTGACTTAATTAGTTGATATCAATTCTATGTTATGGTATTAAAGTTAAACCGGTCAGCTACATTGTGCGTTTGAATTATTTCTCGCTGTCACTTGTCAGTAATAACATGTCTTCAACTTTTGTTTTGTTGACTCCTAATCCTATCGACATATCGTTATTAAGTTGTTTGTTACACAAGGGTATGCATTTGTGTGTCAAGAAACTAGTTACCTAATTAATACTTGTATTTTTATTTCTCTATAATTACGTTTGTTTCTGCTAGTACCGTCTATAAAGTTAATGAAAATGGTGATAAGGATCACGCACAATTCACGCACTTCTATATATGTTTTGGTGGAAAAGTGCCTTTTTTGTTAATGTTTAATAAAATTGAATCAGTCTATTTTTCTGATTATATCATAAGAAGTGAATCACTGGCGGATCCTGGCGGAGACTAAGTGTTTCTAAAGTCCCTTAAAATCGAATTTCTACACGAAATACCCATATTGGTATTTTGGTGATTTCGCATAGCAAAATTAAAAAGAGGACTTTAAACTTCCCCCTAGATCAAAAAAACAGCTATCGCTTTATTGAAAGATCATTTTAGTCATAAAATATGAAAGCCAAAGATTGATTATCTTATTGTGTTTTCGTTTTATATGAATAATAACAAAATTACGGTATTTACTGTAACATTTTATTAATTTATTTTTGAATTAGCGCAAATTATAAATTGAAACTAACAATACTCGTATTCCACGGAACATCCATAGAATTTGGATAATCCGTGACAAGAACTAGTACACACTGCAAATTCCATGAACCTGTCAGCCAATCCTTGCATCTGTCCATCAGCTATGTCGCACCTGCGTAGTGATTTTCCGCATCACACTAAGCTTTAATCTAGTTTAATTAGCCACCACACGTAAACCCATTACTGTCCCACTGCTGAGTACGGGTCTTCTCTCAGAAAGAGAGAGTTTTAGGCCCTAATCCACTGCGCTGGCCGAGTGCCAATTGGTGGACTTCACACACCTCCGAGAAGTTTTTTTCTAAAGACCTCTCGGGTAATTAGGATTCCTCACAATGTTTTCCTTCACCGAAAACCATAACCATAATTATTTTCTATTACGCACATAATTTTAGAAAAGTCAGTGGTGCGTGCCTGAGTTTGAACCTTGGACCTCCCAATTGAGAGGTTAAGTTTCAACCTTTAGGCTATCACTATTCCGAAAACGAGTATTATCCAAATTCCATTGTCAAGGATAATGTTCATTTTCAGATAGATGTCAAAACATTGCATTTTTTTTTTTCACTGCCGCCCATGGACATCTGTAAGCAACTTCATACAGAACATGGGGTTCTACCTGAAGTCAATCACAGATGCGTTGCTACTCCCGAGGACTATTTGCCGGACAAGTGACAAAACTAGTACACACTGCAAATTCCATGAACCTGTTAATCCTTGCATCTGTCCATCAGCTATGTCGCACCTGTGCAGTGATTTTCCGTATCACACTAAGCTGTAATCTAGTTTAATTAGCCGCTACGCCCTCAGCTAATTCCTAGACCACCTAACGACTCGTGGAAATGACGACTGGTTTGTTTCTGCATGTTGTGAATATTTAAATATGTTTTGAATGAACCATTTTTGCTTCTCGAAGGTGCCACAGGTAACACTGTTTCTGATTTATAACAGCAATGGGCTGCTGTATTTTGGTTAAAAGAGTGTGTCAAGGGAGGCATATTTATACTAGGCGGGCTGTCATAGCTCTCTAGGGTAATGACGTACAGTGCCATGGTGGACAACAGTGTCGACCTCGGGCAGGACTCTATCTCATTTGAGGTTGGTTACAGGTGGGCACTCGAGGCAGCAGATATTTATCATCAGGTAGTCATACTTTAATTTTATCTATATAATAATACGTGGAACAAAAATTGTGATTCGTTTTTACTATCACTGCTCTACCCACTTATCTATATAACATAATTTGCAGATTTTAGAATTGCCGAGATGTAGGATTTAAAAAAGTAGTTTAAAAAAAAACATGCGTGCGTACAAAGTACACATGTCAGAAGTGAAACTTCTTTGGCGAACTAATTTATAAATCTTGTTTATATTTATACAAATCTAAAACTTTAAATTTCCAAGATTAAGAGGAAGGGAAAAAGGCGTGATACGACGTTCGCTCTGTCTCACTTTTTCTCTTAATCTTTCTCACTCGCTTGCTCCCTACTCTCACTCCACGGCTAGTTGCTCATGCTACGTTCGCCCTGTCATACTCTCTCTCAATCGGTCTCGATAACTCTCTCTCTCTTTTCCGACACTTCCGTTGCATACCGGCGTGACGTTTCATCTGTAAAAATTTTACCCTCATGCGCCTAAAGAAGTTTCACTTCAAAAATGTTTATCAATCCATATTACACGAACAGCTGGCTTACCTGCAATGAAACGCTGCAATTTTGTTGCAATATTATTCCAATGTTTTGTAGCACTTGTACAATATGAATTTACCCCAAATACCGATAGCGGTTACAACAGGTACGAAGGTGGATTTAAACAAGACCTAATATGAAGCGTGGGCCATCTCACGAACGCGGCCCCATAAAGAAAGGATAAATTTATATACGACTATATTTATTGGGTATCTACGTCGCATTTTGTGTTGAGGCGTAATTCCTTCGTTTTTCTTTTATTTTTTTGCGTTGAAAGCGGTGTGGTGTTGGTGTGGAATAGTACCTTCTCTCTCTTCCCGAGGATATCATAAAGGTGACTAAGGTTAGTAATCTAGGAGATGGGAAGCAGTATCCTTTGCCATCAACATCCACTGCAGTCACCAATATGCATATTAGGCGCGGTAACTATTTGCAAATACATAAAATACATTTATTTTTAGCGTGAAGCAGTTCGTGCGTTTCGGTGGAAGCTCGTGGTTGCCGGCACACTTTTATACCTAAAAGGCGACCATCATAGTCCTCGGGAGTAGCAACGCATCTGTAATTGACTTCAGATAGAACCCATGTTTTATGTGAAGATCCTTACAGATGTACAAGGGCGGCGGTGACCACTTGCAGCGGTGACAGTGGTATTCGCACATTGGGTCACAATGCTTATGGATGGATTATTAGATAGATATAACGTGATGATATCTATGACTAACAATCACTTATATTTTTTTATTTGAATTATACATGTTCTTTTTTGCTATCGAGGGGGAACCTTCAAAAGGTACCCGCCACCGTGGGAGTAATAGGATTTTTACTTCATTAAAACCCCCCGGTGGCCGTCCTCAGCGCAACGTGGAGGACCCCGGGATTTCCAACAGAACACAACCGGTGTCCTCTGAACGCGTTGCCCCAACGGGCTTGTCGCAGGGAGCAGCTGGGCCCACCGCTCCAACTGCTCTTTACGCCGGTATGCCATCACAGATACTG
This sequence comes from Spicauda simplicius, assembly GCA_949699795.1. Lineage (NCBI taxonomy): Eukaryota > Metazoa > Arthropoda > Insecta > Lepidoptera > Hesperiidae > Spicauda > Spicauda simplicius. The sequence goes on along the minus strand of OX453061.1, from coordinate 19,068,983 downwards.
CCGTCCTTGCCGGGTCGCATGACCGAACGTTTCCAGCTACCATTCTAACCGCGTCCCCGAAAGCCACTTTTGGTTGCCTCTTACGACAGGCAGGGGGTGCCCTAGATCTATTCTGATCCCGGAACTACAAGGACGATCTATAACTCACCGAGTATTTTGGCAAAAACTATACCTACAAGAGCGCTTCCTTATTTTTTTTATATTTGTCCGACTTCGAATATTTTTTAACGCTCTTCAATTTAACTATCTGCAATTTCATATCATTTCCTTAATAGCGCGGCTCACAGCTTATCTTGGTACGTTCCACTAAATCTAACTACTTAATTCAGCTGAGATTCGCCACCTGATACAGGAACAGGTGTGTGTGGGCTGAGCTCGATAAGGGACGAACTCGGTAGTCTGGTTGCGATTAAAATCCTTTATTGTTGGTTCTGTTACAGGCACTTACTATTGTAACGGTTTAAGTGCTGCATTTGTGGGTAAACAGTGTTGGTAGAGGAAAATATTGTAAAGAATTCTATATGCCTGAGATTGTAAAATTTAACCGGCTAAGTGCGTGTCGGGTCGCGCATGAAGGGTACCGTGCCATTATATTTAAAAAACGGCGCTTGTTATATGGGAGCCCCTGTTAATATTTATTTTCACGCAGTGGGCCCTTGGTTCGATTCCCGGTTTTTTTTTTCACATTAAAGTAGAAAACAAGGACGCAGTTCATTGGATATGTAGGCACTGCTGCCGATAGAGGACTGTAGACAATATATATAGAACAGGGCTTCTATCTGAAGTCCATTGATGCGTTTCTTATTCCATGGAGTAAAATGGTCGGTTCGTAAAGTAAACCTGCAATCACACTTCTCGCCAACCAGCGTAACGCGAAAATATCTTCACACTAAAATGTACTTACTTCTCTTGTAGAACCGGACTTGTTCGTCTTTGTTGAGTGAAGGACTTTAATTAAGCCATAGTTCATGACACTTACCAACTGCGAATGGGAAGATTTCATATACAAGAATTTTTTTACAGATGTCGTTAGATCTCAATGATAGAAGAGCGAAGTTCTCCGAAGTTTTCTAAAATTTTAAGCTATTGCATAGCTTTTATCGCGGGCTTAGAGCGCGACAACCAAATCAAGAAATTCCGTAACGAAAAAAAACCTAACACCTTCCACTCCGCTTACTATATAGCGCGGCCGACGTTGTACTGTACGTACGACAGTGCGAAGCTCGCACGGATCGAGAAGAGCTGCTCGGAAATCAGACGAATAAGACGATAATAGACGTAAGAAGCTGTTTGTGAGGAAGTATATAGTATATCAAAGAAAGTAACTTGAATTAATCCAAAGAAAAAAAATACTGCACAAATAAACTAATAATTATAATTGCATGTTGATAAAAAAATTCAATAGCTTTAACGCGGTAATCCCCGAGTTAAACACGTTTTTTTTATATTAAAAGTTTATTTGGCAAAATCTGATTTATATCCGTTTTCCAACACACACATAATCCTTACACTAATACCGCTGTAAGAACAATGCGAACAAACCCGTTTGTACTGATATAATTGAATGGACATTCATTCATCTCTCATCGTTTGAGATGTCAGATTCGATAAGGCTGTACGCTTCAATCAGGGTCCATCAATCTACAAAACGTGTTCCATTATTATTTACTTACAGGTTAATTATTTACCGAAATGAAACTAGTACCTATTAAATTTTATCATGATCGTTTTTAATGTATGTTTCACCGGCTAGTTTCTGTCTTAAGCGTGTTGCCCCATTGGGCTCTTTCCTGGTGGGCGAGAACTCCTTACCGCACCTTATGGTCTTTACGGTAGCATGCAACCACACATGCCGCCGTGCATCCCGGGGTCGTATGGCCGGACGGTTCGAGCTCTCACTCTTCCCGCCCGCAACCACGAAAGCCCCTTTTAGTCGCCTCTTACGACAGGCAGAGGGTACCGTAGTACTATTCTGGTCCCGGAACTATTCGAGTTCCCGGAGTCCTCTTCGCAGGCCGGCCACCGGGGGGGTTTTAGTGCGGTAAGAATCCCGCGTAATAGTCCGTTAGACTAAAATCTTGCCCTGAAGAGGCTAATCTTAACTACATAAGGGAAGCACCTGTTTATTCTAAAGATCCCAGCAGTTCCGTTTAAGCACATTAAGACAACTGAGGTTGTATTAGTGACATATATAATTTGGCTTTTCCACATAAGGATCAGCTTGTAGCTTACAGCAGATGGAGCAGTGATAGCCCCCACGGCGTCAGGTACCGGCGTTTCCCCCTCGAGAAAAAAAAGTAAAAAAATAAAAAATAAACCAAATGGTTGAAACTTGCCCTCTCGATCTGGAGGTCCGAAGTTCAAACTCAGGCACGCACCACTGATTTATGTACGTATTAGAAATTAATTATCACTGCTTTTCGGCGAAGAAAAACATCGTAAGGAAACCTACACACCCGAGTGTTCTTAAAATGACACTAATGGGTTGATGAGAGACATAAGGGACGGATATCTTTAGAATATTTTGCCTCTATGTCAATAAACAGTAGGGTAATTCCATCCAAAAAGATAAGCTTTTACCCTAACACTCATAAATACAATACAAAAAATATAGCTTTATGTCCATATATCGAGTAAATATATGATTTACCTAATAATTCACCTGTAATACGATAATTATGGTGAAATTAAAGTGGCTGTAGCTGCTGTTGTCTCTAACATCACGAACAGACACTTAATTTATTTATATATATCGTAAATAAATAAAGTGACGAGTACAGAATATTTGTTATTCATTAGTCGCAGCGGGCACTTAGCTGGTGTTCGACCACAATTACAATTTATGAACACGGCGTAATTGTGAGCGTCGTGGCGACCACGAGTCGCTCAGCGCTCGCTTATGAATAACCAATGCTTTGACTACACGCTTTAATCCACACGATTCGATCGTAGAGCAGAGTTTATATTTATTTATACAATTTTCGTGTAATCCCGGCGAGTTGACATGAATCGTCAGTGAAAAGAACAGACTTAGAATTGATAAATCATACTCATACTAATATTATAAAGGCGAAAGTTTGTGAGTATGTATGTTTGTTACTTCTTCACGTCTAAACAGCTGTGGCGATTTTCATAAAAAAAATATAGGGAGTTAGTTGATACTCTGGATTAACATATAGGCTACTTTTTTGCTGTGGGAAAATATCTTATTCCCACGGGACACATCGATTTTTAATGCGGCGAAGCTGCGGGGTCTGACATGGGTCGTACCAGTTGTAAATAAGTCGCAGTGAATAGTTAACTGGTGTTCGACCACAATTATAATTTATGAACACGGCGTAATTGTGAGCGTCGTGGCGACCACGAATCGCTCAACGCTCGCTTATCACTGCTCACGGCAGAACCAACGCTTTGACTACATCCTTTAATCTACACGATACGATTGTAAAGAATTAATGCTATTTATAACATTCCCATGTAATCCTACCAGATCGACATGAATTGTCAGAGACAGTTAGTATGCAAACCTTACTAAATACAATTCTTATACACGTTTGAACATAAGATTGTTAAACAAATTAGTAGACATTGATCGTAAAAGTTGCAAATTAGTCGCAGTGGGCACTTAGTTTTTGTTCGACTAGATTTACCTACAATGTATGGGCACAGTCAAATTGTAAGCGTCGTGGGGACCATGAGTCGGTCCCCACGATCCCATAATTAAAGTTATTCTCCTATATTTTAGCATTTTTGGTAACGTATGCGGGCACAAAATAGTTCTCATACCTAGAATTCTACAAATGATACATAAATTTCTCCTTTATTTAATTTTTCCTTTAAATTAGTGTAATTATTAGTCGCACTTGCACTAAGTTTTGGTTCGACCACGATTAACATTTATAGACATTGCGAAATTGTGAAACATCACGATGGCGTTAATTTAAAAATTTCTATCAAAAATTGCTGACATACCTACTCCACATTTTCTTCGGAAAAAACAGACACGCAAATACAAAACACGGCAGAACCAGTGCATAATATCGCGTAAAGCGTTGCGTAAGTTATTTAATCAATCGCACTTAGCCAGGCTATAAAACTGTCTCATGTGACACTTAAACAAACATAAGTCCAGCCCTACGACATTCTTCAAATACCTAGAATCCTAAGTCGTGTCGTTTCCGTCCCGGATAGTATAAATCGGTCCACGGAATTAAGACGTCGGCATACTCTCGGCAATACTGCAAACGGTAATTGCGGAGTTAATTAATATGAGGGCACCGAGATTGTACGATGAATACGGAATCCGCTTGTTTACTTAAACGGAGATCGGCGAGATTTCGAAAATCTTAACCTGATCGAGGAAGCTGCACGTTTTGTCTTTACCGTGGAGTTGAATTACAGCTTCATTAGATGGATTGAGAGATTAGCAACAGTGTGGTTGAGTTATTACTTCCAACTCTTGGGATAATCCTTATAAATAAAATTTTAAAAGTATCTGCTCGACGTATATACCTAATTAATAAATTAATGTGTAATAATAATAATAATAATTAATGTGTAATTAATAAATTTGGCCATGAATCTTAAAATGAATAACTTGATATTAATATAATTGTCCACTATTCCTTTAATGTTGTCGATTCTAACACGTTTCATAAACATACGACGTGATTAAAATGCTGATTCCTGGAATTGAAAAATTTATATCATTAAGCTTACTTTGTATTTTACAAATCAAGCACAAACTGTTTCTTCTGAAGAACACCATTTCTTAATAAAACATTTTAATGGTTATAAAAGTAAATAAACAATGTATAACAAGTTTTTGATTAAGGTTGATTAAAACCGCATTAAAGCACTTGGTCGTTTTAACTTGACCTGTTTTTATTTTCGTGCCTCGTCCATTAATTAAAGTTAAAAAGTAAGCTAATATACTTATAGCCACAGGTGACTAACCAATATTATTAATATTAATAATAATATTTTTTTATTGTACCCAAAAAAAACGAAATAATACAATGAGATTACAAAGTTGAAATACAAAACAACCAATGATGTTATTAGCATGAAAGGTTATTTTGTTATAATATAGAGCTTTTTTTTTGTTCTCGAGGGAGAAAACTGCAAAGGTTACCCGGCACCGTACCGATTTTTACCGCACTAAAACCCACCCGATGTCCTCAGCGCTACAAAGAGGTTCTATGTCTTTAAACTAGTATATAGCCCCGCTTAATACTGCTGTTAATGGCCAGAAACGGGTGCGGTCTCCAGATTCGAATCCGTCTATTCTGTTTATTTCATTTGTCTGAAGTAGCAAACTATTATGCAGTCCACCTGATGGTAAGAAGCCACTGCCGCCCATGGACATCTGTAATCAACTTCATACAGAACATGGGTTCCATTTGAAGTCAATCACAGATGCGTTGCTACTCCCGAGGACTATGATGGTCGCCTCATGTGAAAGTGTGCCGGCAACCACACCCATCCATCGGAACCGCAAGAAATGCTTCACGCTAGAAATAAGTGTGGCGGTGGTACCTCCCCGCTCGAACTACACTTGTTCTACTACCTTGAAAATTCATCCATAATCATTATTCATCCATGTCATAATTATTAATACTATTATAAATGCGAAAGTTTGTGAGGATGTATGTTTTTCTTAATATTTTACCTAAAAACTTCCAGTCGGATCTCGCTGACGGCACACACGTAGTTTTTGAGTTCGATTAACACATAGAATACTTACCTTGGCAGACGTAACCGAACGACAAAACGTAGTTAAATACATAATGATGCAAGACAATAAATGAATTTATGGATCTATTGCAAACTAACTAAAGTTAATAAGGATCCGTCCATCAGCTATAAAAGCAAATCATAAAAACCTTCCTACTTTATGTATCAGATATCTATATTTCCACGCTCATAAAGAACTAGAACTATTATGCACAGTTCAAATAGATCTTATCCGTACAGATATTACTATCTAATCTGCTTTCTTATCCATCGCCGTTTGCATACATGGTTATTGGTTCCAGATACCCTTAATTGAGTGGCCATGCGGAGTGTTCTGCTATTTCTACCACCGATATTAAGATCGTTACGGTATATAAATATTGGCGCTTAATTGAGACCGCGATATGGTTGTAATTATTTCTTGTTTCATTTATGTTTACTGGTTGCTCGTCGCAATGGTCAAATAGGCCGTAATAAATCCAACTGAAAAGTAAACTTTACCATTCATTAAAAAGTAACGTAAATAGTTTCGATCCTGGGGGCACGGCAGTGCAGTTATTTAAAACGTTAAAGATGTTTTAATATTGATATATGGTCACTATAACATGTTGTTAGGTTAGAATATTACGTAACAAGTTAAGACAGAAAGTCACTTAATCAGGGCCTGAATAAATTAATAATCGACTTGGTATTACAAGGATCTCACAACTTTTTTCGGTAAAAAACTGAGTTGCGAGACTTGGTTTTTTTTAAGTATTGATTTTTATTGCATTCTATTTACTAGTATAGTCACCCGGCGTAACGGTTAAAACGGTTAAAATAACTAGTTTTAAATGTTGTATCAAAACTATTAATACTTAAATATAAAATTATTTAAGTATTATTAGTTTATATATAAATATTGTCTTTCATTACCTGTCTAAATTCACTTTAACTACGCTTTCTACACTCATAGCCCCACACTAGGATCTTCTCATATGTCGTGGGTAACATGGACACACACAAGACGAATACACAAACACCCAGACCCAGAACATGAATTTGAACTCATCATTCAGATACCTGTCTGGCCGGGAATCGAACCCGGGACCCATTGCGCATCAGACCAGTATGGTAACTGCTCCGCCACGCGGGTCGTCAATCATTCACTTTAACTATACCAAATCACACGCTCCTCAGCCCGTGCAGTAGTAAAAAGGAATAGGAAATAGGCTTGGGTTGTTCGCGAACTACCTATTTCGGAAGAGCGCTCTTTTGAGTGAACTACGCGAATTACTCGTAGTTCGCCGAGCCGAGCACTAGTTCGTTCTTTCGTTTACTTGACGACCTTTTGGTCGTTTAGCTTGAATGGAAGGAATAAGGAAGTTAAAAGAACGAACCAGTTCGCATTAGATTCGATGTGAAAGGATGTGACGACTTTTTTTTGCCAATCTTGAATAGCAGGAACTAGTGAACTAAAAAAAAATTTTTAAACAAAAAATACAACCGACTTCCACGCCACATAAAAGTAAAAAATAATTTAAATACATGTTCGTTTAGAGCCCACACAGTGCTTAGTACATAGTCCCGAAGTCGGCGCTCACCATATTTCGCTGGATCACTACGAAACTACATGTGTCCTATATGAGCGCCGACTTCGGGGATATATATATATATATATATATATATACACTACGAATAGATAACCTCTTTCGGGAAGTCGGTTAAAGAACGAATTAGTTCGGAGCTAAGTAGTTCGAAATAGGACTTCGAACTAAAGTATGCATTCTTTTACGCGAACTATTATGCCTAACACTAATAGGAAACTGTTGCTTTACTTATTATACTTATAAGAGTATGCTTCTTTGCAACCGTAATAGGAAGCCCGTTGAAACCACTAAAACGTACGAGATTATAAAAGATATACTATTAAAAAGTATAACGAATATCTCTATACAAATAGCGTGTTATTCTACTTTTATACTTTCTTGGTTATGGAGTTAATACACGCAGGACAATTCGTGTAAACGACCGTCGTGTTGTTGTCGGTCTCCATATATCGGCAAAGATTGTCGCTGATTGCTGTCGACGATCTGCGACTAGACTGGACCGTTTTATCGCTGACGACAGGGGACGACAATCGGCGCCCTTCGACGACTGTCGCTGAGGTAACGTCAATCGACACCAATCTGTGAGTGCTGGCGACAAGTGGCGACAATGAGTATCAGTCGTCGATATGAACTGTCGCACGTTTATTAGTTATGAGCATAACTAAAGCTTTGTTAATGGGGGAGTACTATAGAGGCGGCCGTTGCTATAAGTAAGCTAGTCTCTGGTTTTATTACCTTTTGCGTGATAAAATCAGGGACTTCAGGCTGGAAGAGGTCGAAATAAATAGACAATTTGTGAATTAGTTGTTTTTTCAACTTAAGGACTTCTCTTTCCTAACTTTGCTAAAGGGGCTCCAGACCCTTTACATTCAATGAGTATTAACTTTTCGCTTATGTATGCTTCCTTACTTACACAAGCGTTAGTGTGATTAAACAGAATCTCACTTAGATAGTGAGCTAATGATAACAACCATAGTCGATTGATTGCCGCCACTTCCCGAGGCTTTCGTGTCCATAACTAATTAAAACAGCAATTATGGCGACCGACAAGTGCTGAGATAACTTGTTTTAATCTCTTGTTATAATCCTTATAATTTCTGCATAGCTATCACATAAGTCTGAACGAGAAATTTATTTCAATTTATGCAATGTTTTGCAAATCAATGATTGCGTCAACTCATGCGTCCCGTTATTGAACATTTTAAGCAGGGATTTTAACATTTTAAGCATTTTTCAGAATTAAAATATAAAAGTAAAATCATCTAAGTGTGAGATTCACGCACTAAGGGTTCCGTAGCATTATCTATAAAAAAACGATAACCCTAATTATATCGTTGTGATCTATCCAAATCAAATAAATTAATAGATAATGTCCAAGATATAAATATGTTGTCATATAGATATAAGTTTTCATATAGACAAGACATATAGATGTTGTATTGATGCTGTACGTTCATGTATTTTACAACGCGTTTGAATTTGAAAAATGATAATTTTGTTATGATAAGCGGACATTTCCATTTATTTTGTTTTTACACAAAGTATTTATTAGTAACATTTATTTCTTTGCTAGCTGTACCTTGCGCGCGATGCTTCGGCATCACAAAAAAAAATACACCAGAAACCTTAGCGAGCTCATGAATAACAACTTTGCTAACGATCATCACATGATCAAAGGAATAGTTTACGATTCTATAGAGGATATACAGTCAATCATCAATTTTTATAAAGAAGAAGAAAGATAATAAAAAAAAATTTCTTCTGAAGACAGAGAATCATAATTATGTAAATGAGCCGACCACTACTCTCTTCCAAAGACCAAGAACTGATTTATTTTATTTATACTATGCTGCCAGTCAAACAATACTCATCTACCACCGTACTTATAGGTGGTGGAACCAGTATTATTTGCTCGGGGAAGTACCACCGCCACACTTCTAGCGTGAAGCAGTTCTTGCGTTTCGATGGAAGGGTGTGGTTGCCGGCACACTTTTACATGAGGCGACCATCGTTCAGTTCGAAAAATCTTTGTATATTTCTAGTACAAGACTACTGGTTAAAATTATTAAATAGTTTGTCAGAACTGCATGATAACTATAAACAACGCAGTTGGTTACCAGTTTTGAAACGGTTAAAGCAACTGTTCTGAACTCGAAACTAAACTGCAAATTTGCAGTTATCTCGCAGTTTAACTCCAAAACGTCTGTGTAGTTACAGCCTTATACGCCTGCAGTTGTCTTGTTTCAGAAAGTGTTATAAATATTATTTATTTTGTTTTACTCATTTGGTTGATTTGGTGTTTTTAATCTCTATTAATTATTGTCAGTATGTTTTTTCATAAGAAGTAGCAAACGAACAGTATTGATGATGGTATAGTTGGACGCCGCAATGGATTCATTAGTGTAGCTAGGATTTATTAAATGAGAATTAAATAACACTTGAGCATGCAATACAACTGATGGTAAGTGGTCACTGCCGCTCATAGAAATCTGTAACCAACTTCCTATTTTTTTTATCTGAAGTAGCAAACAAGCATGCAGTCCACCTGATGGTAAGTGATCACTGCCGCTCATGGCCACCTGTAAGCAACTTCATACAGAACATGGGTTCTATCTGAAGGCAATCACAGATGCATTGCTACTGCCGAGAACTATAATGGTCGGTAAATCTTAATATATATAAATTACGTGTCACTTTATTTGTCCGCAATGGACTCTTAAACCTCTGAACCGATTATAATCAAATTTACAGAACGTGTGCATTTTGATCCAACTTAAAAGATAGGATAGTTTATATCTTAATTTATAGTTATTTGTTTATGTAACATTTCTTTAACCACAGCAACGCGTGGCCGGGTTTGCTAGTTATTTAATAATTTTAACCAGTTGTCTTGTACTAGAAATATACAAAGATTTTTCGAATTGGACCTAGAATAGTAACTATAGTTTTGACAGGTTATTTTTTAATAAGAATGAAGTAGCAAACGAGCGTGCAGTCCATCTGATGGTAAGTGGACACTGCCGCCCATGGACATCTGTAAGCAACTTCATACAGAACATGGGTTCTATCTGAAGGCAATCACAGATGCGTTGCTACTGCCGAGAACTATAATGGTCGGTAAACACTAGTGTAGGGCTATGTTTGTTGAAAGCGTCTATTACGTGGAAATAAATAGCATATATATATAGCATATCAAGAAGTACATAATCAATTGCAATTTAGCAGTTAGATTACAGTTAAAATCCCAAATGTCTGTGTAGTCACTGCCTTAAGCCCGCGGGTTGTCTTGTTCCGGTGAGTGTCGCTCGAGGGGGTAACTGGATACTAACAAAGATGTCTGCTGAATTCATGTACCTGTCGAAGGTTGAACAGGTTCCTAATGGTCTATTCTCAACACATGTTACATATGTTAATAAGGGATTTATATGTAATGAAGATATATTTCTTAAATGCACTTTATTGATGGATAGATTATAATTTATAGGTAAGTAGCATTTTGTAGACCCTTCTTGTTGTGTTGTGAGTGCCATGGCCACATATAAAAAATTATACATAACACCATTTTTTCGTTTTCGAGGGAGAAACCTTCAAAAGGTACCTGACACCGTGAGAGCAACACTGTATTATGTGGAATTTTTGCCTCACTAAAACCCCCCTGTGGCCATTCTCAGCGCTGCGTGAAGGAATCCGGGATCTCCAGTGGAACACGACTGGCGTCCTACGAATGCGATGCCCCATCCGGGCTCTTCCCAGAGAGCATTTGTAATCACTGCGCCTCCTGGTGTTTACGACGGCGTGTGGCCAAACATGCCGTCGTCCTACCCGGGGTCGCTTGGTTAGACGGTTCGAGCTCCCACTCTTACCGCCCGCAACCCCAAAAGCCTTCTTTAATCGCCTCTTACGACAGGCAGGGAATACTGTAGCCATGTTCTGGTCCCGGAACTACACGGACATAATATATAAGACCTACACACAGAACAGAAATCTTAATTTATCATTTTAGTATCCGTCTGGTCGGTGATCGAACCCGGAACCCATATAAACGGAACGCTTTAAGACCGCATGAAAAAACTACCATATTATTTTTCGGAACTTGCTATCAAAGCTACGCACTGTATAGAGAGTAAGCTTTAATAGACTAATTTTATATCAACTTAAGCCTACTCTCCTTTAAAGCTTTTCGACAATGGAGACGCATGATTTCAAGAACCAGCAACTTCTTTAAGGCTTAACCCCTGAGCTTAGGCCCCAAAAAGTTCATAAATCCATCCATCTTCAAGAAGGCAGCAAATTTTCAGAAATATAGAAGGACCCATGTGTCTATTTTATTATTAATATCAGCGTTTGACCACGTTTGTCCACCAATTCGCACTTGGCCAGCGCGGTGGACTATGGCCTACAACTCTCTCATTTCGAGAGAAGACCCGTGCCCAGCACTGGAACAATAATCGGTTGAAAACATCAGCGTTTGATAGACCACATCCTAAAATACAGTAGGTCTTTCCTAATCAGCAGCAAAAGGACCTAGAACCCGTTCTTCCCCCAAATCTAAAAGACTAAAAAGACTATCAAAATTTTTTAAACGGCAACCTTTACTAGGTTTAATATCACACCCCCCAAATAAGAAACCTGGAATCACCAATACTTGCGATAGGAAAATATAACCTAAGCTTTAATGGAGGAACGTAACACGACAGCTATGTCTCTTAGTCATGGAATCCGGTACTGGTTAAAGGGTCCAATGAGTTTAATAGCCAACGTACCTTATAACACGCCTATCCGAGTTTAATTATGAGATTTAATGCAGCGCGTATCAACCATCTCGCCTACAAAAACGGGCGCCCGCTCGAGAACAGCGGGTGGTATGCAGTCGCGTTACATTTAAACTTTTTGCCCGCCAACCGTTACAGTTCCGATAACTTTTGTAATACCTAACTGATGTATACGAAATAATTATGCTGATTACAAATGGCGGTCGTTTATTTTTATGGGCACGAAATTGTGTAAATAAATGACATGATAAGTTTTACAGTTGCAGTTTTAAATGGTAATGAGCCGCTTGAATAGCGCGATTATTTACTTAATTTTACACCAAAACGCTTAAATTGTTTTACGGTTGTAAAATTTAACAGATTTCGGTTCTTTTGTTCAAGAAATAGCTTACAATTACCCCGATTTTCATCACAAAAAAAAACTAACTTAGCTTAGAATACAAATTTATTACGCGGAGTATTTTTATTTTCGCACAGCCCGCTATTTAGCGGAATGAATGTTTAATGATCCGTTTTTTGAATGAAAAATGTTATTTTTAGCCTCCATGGACGGCGATGTGCGGTGCAAAAAGTGATTTTATAATGTTTTTCGAGTATACAAAAAGTTAGTCGCTTAGCGCCCGATCATCGTGTGATTGAAATTTGTCGGAACAACTTTTCATGGAACTAAGTTCAACGACACGGGTCTAGACTCTTGAACCGGTGGACATTCGTAAATTCAGAGCAGCCCATTGCAGGATGTACATTTTAGGGTTCCGTACCCAAAAGGTAAAAACGGAACCTTACGCGGACGGAATGGAACGCTGTCCATATTTCTGTCATTAGGCTTCATCTTATGGACTGTGATAGCTAGACACTTAAAATTTTCACATGTGATGTATTTCTGATGCCGCTATAAAAACAAATATTAAAAACAAACACATAAATATTTAACGCCGGTTCCCATAAACCAAACATGTTTTTTTATCTGACTGAAGTAGCAAACGAGCATGCATTCCACTTGATGGTAAGTGGTCACCGCCGCCCATGGACATCTGTAATCAACTACATGCAGAACATGGGTTCCATCTGAAGTCAATCACAGATGCGTTGCTACTACCGAGGACTACGATGGTCACCTGATGTGAAAGTATGCGACAACCAAACCCTTCTATCGAAACGCAAGAACTGCTTCACGCTAGAAATAGGTGTGGCGGTGGTACTTCCCCGGTCGAACTACACTGGTTCTACCACCTTGGAAAATGATTGATTTCGTCGATGTCGTATTGTATAGATAGGTAATGGTAGGTACGAAAACCTTCGTGCGCGAGTTCAACTTGCACTTAGCAGGTTTTTAATTTATGCATTTTAAAACACCAATATTAACTAAAATCCCGGAACTTCCTTCCCTTTTAATTCTTCTCGATTTTCTGAGACGAATACATTTAAATAGTTTTTTCTTAATAACACATTTTTGTATTTGGTCTATCGACTTTTTTATATTTTATTTAACAATTAGCTTTTGAGATTTTATTACAATCTTCCATGCTAAATAATATTGATATCTTTATTCTCACTAGTCACCCGTAGCGATCGGTCGAAATTCGACCGTAACTCAGCTCACAAACTAAAAATGTCCAAAGTAGCACTATTAATTTGTAAGTTACTTTTAAAACACCCGTTAAAGGAATAAGAGGGTTTAATTGACTATGCAGCATTTAAAAGCAATGACGGGTATTTTGACAAAGGCATCTGACATTTTGGACACTATGTGTTTTAATAGTAAGACAGTTATTTTCTTTACTGTTTGTGTCAAATGCACGGTAGTGTATGCAGGCTAATTTGGTTTTAAAGTGGTTTTATGTATATTCTATGCAATATTCCTTCCTATATAAGCTATAACCATGTCGAATTTCATACTCATCTGCAGTCTATGCTAGTCATATAAACGCAAGGAGAGTTATGCAAATACGAAAGTGAAAAAATCTTGGGGTAAAATAAATTGGACTCTGTTAAGCAGAAAAGATCCATATTGCAAGTCAACATATTGCGTGAAATCTACTAATGATGTTTCATATATACACAAAATATCCTGGCAATTTGATCACACTTGCCTAACAAAATATTTACTGTATCAAAGATACCATCTTCTAATCGTTAATTTTGATAAAACTCATTAAAGAGCCATGTTGCATGGTCACAGATTCAATTAAAGTTATTTATTAGTTATTTGTTATTTATTATTTTTCAAAAGATTCATGTTGCATAGAACTATTTATTTTTTCAAAAGTACTCATGCTTACGGTATACAAATTGTACCATGTAAGTTGGATCTTTTCTGCAAAATAGATAAATTGTGTGTATCAGTGTGTACCTCTATAGGTACACACTGATACACACAATTTATGACGTAAATGAAAATCTATATTTTCATTTACGTCTTTTAAAATGAATCAAATACCGAACTAGCATAAAAGTGTTTTGCACATGTTATCCGCGCATAGGTTTTCAGGAATTACAGAAGTTTTTCCCATGAAAATTCGTTATATAAAAAATACATATTATGTCTCATTACACTGGCGATTTTCAAATAGTAATGTAGCATTAAGATTTTTTTAAGGTCAAACTTTAAACTGCATTTACTCAAAAGTGAAACAAGCTGTTGGATATTTTCTGCTTAGAAGGGTCCGATAATGAAAGTTCGTTTTAAAAATGTGTTGTTTTTAAGTAATTTCCAAATATGACTCTTCTTCGCAATGGTTTACTTTGTTTAATTCAGAGAAACACTACAGTGAAAACCTAAACTTGAAAGTATCGAAATAGGGGTTAAAAATTTGTAGAGATTTCTTCGCTTTACCAATAATAAAACCACTAAAACACGTAAAACACTAGGCTTAGGCCCTCATTTAGTAATAAAATATGTGTTTATTTACCTGCACTACCAATGAAATGAAATAGGAATATGATGTTTGTATTAATAATAATCTGTCCGTATACAAAGTCGCTGGTTTCAGCTTTTACGCTTTTGGTTATCAAATTGAAATCGCTAATGAGCATTTAATCCACCTGATGGTAAGTGGTCACTGCTTCCCATAAACATTTGTAAGCAACTTCATATAGTATAGAAGTTCTATGAAGTCAATCATTATAAAATATTACCAAGGGCTAAAATTATCGCCTGATTTGAAAGTAAACCGGCAACCACACCCTTCCTAAAACGTCAAACCTGCGATACTTATAGCGTGAAGCTTGAACTTGTATTCCTAATATGACTAAAAAATCATGATTATGTCAAAATATCATAGTTCTAACAAAAATACCTAAACTTATAACGTACAAATGATTGATAATCTCTTTTTTAGCCTGTTAATAATACAAGCAGTTAATAAGTCTGCTAAAAACTAATCAATCGTAATTGTGATTATTTCCCGAACTAATTGCGTACGCATATTTGTATTACAAAATATACATAACTGCTTAATACGGAGACACAAAAAGCATTGACGGACGAAATATGAATATTGATCGAACAAGATTCTTCCAATGCGCTCGCTGGGTTTTTATTATTACTGATATTATGCTTTGAGATAAAATACTCAAGGTTTTTACCCCTCACACTCAGTACTCAACGTGTTAGCTCTATGCGTTAATTATTCAGTTACAGAACGATCAATCCAGTGCAGTGATGTATAGAGCTAATAAAAATCAGAAATGCCATTTCTATTTCTTGCTCAGGAGCCAGGTTTTTAACACTAGATTAGCAAATCGGCATGCAGTTTAATTAATGATAGGAAATCACAGCCGCTCATGGATACCTGTAAGCAACTTCGTTTAAAACAGTGGTTATATAAGAAGTCAAACACCAATGCGCTGCTACTCCCAAGGGTTAAGATAATCGCTTCATATAAAATAAGGCCAGTTTTAGAGAAAGTAATTTAATTGTTTCTGCTCATTATTTTATTATTACATAAAAAAACATCTGATATGACATCTTTATTTGGAAGTGCTCGTAGGATATATAAGTAGTAGCAGACGAATGTCGTCAACACTACTGGCCACGTGTCTTCTCTCAGAATGAAAGAGTTTTAGGCCATAATTCACTGCGCTGGCCAAGTTTAAATTGGTAAACACGAGTAAACGAATATCAAAGCAGAATGTTATGTCAAATAATCGCGTATTCCTAAAATATTTACAGCTTATGAGCGAATATTTTATTTGTATTGTAATACGAAAAATACTATAGGTAGTTATAATTTAAAAAGGCGTAAATTAAGCCATAAATAATTCAATAAAATATTCCATTATACAGTTCTTTCAGGAAATGTGTGCAAGTCCACAATTGTTATAGTTTTATGCTGCCATTTCTACGAATTATTTTCGCAACAATGTAGCTAATGTAGACCAACAAATAGCTAAATAATTGCAAAATAATGGAAATAATTGATCGTGTCCATCATTACTTGGAGCTGAACTGTTTTTGTGTAAAACACAGCCCGTATTTTTTTTAAAGCTGTAATACACGTACAATGTACATGGATTAGTTTCTCGTTAGTAGTGCAATGTCTATTCTAAAGATTTTTTACTCTATCACTTGTCCCTATTAGCGACGTGAGATAATTTCTTGAGAGACGTTTTTTTTTTAGTTAATTTAGGTTACCGTTTGCGTAATTTACACTGGTTAAAGATTTTTTATTAGATTATTAGATAAAGGGGCTTTTGGGTTTGCGGGCGGCTAGAGTGGGAGCTCGAACCGTCCAGCCAAGCGACTCCGGAAGGACGGTGGCATGTGTGGTTGCATGCCACTGTAAATAACAGAAGGTGCAAAGAGTGTATACTATCGAAGGACTCCGGTTGTGTTCCGTTGAAGATCCCGGTGTCACCCACGCAGCGCTGAGTACGGCCACCGGGGGGTTTTAGTGCGGTAAGAATCCCACATAGTCCACGTCTCTCCCGGGTACCTTTAGAAGGTTTCCCCCCATAATAAAAAAGGTAAATATTATAAATTATATGACGTATCATATACATATAATAAAATAATAATAATAATAATTTATTTCAGACTAATTGTCAATTTTATTGTTAGTATACAATTTAAACTTAACCTATGTTAGTACGCACTTAGAAGAATAAAATAAAATAAGATAAATAAAACAAAACAGACTATCACATTAAAAAAGAATGATCACACGAAAAAAAATGGCGTCTATTGGCGCCGACGTGTGCACTATTCCAGGCCCTCAAAGAGAGGGCTGTCCAGCTTATACGCCAATGTGCTGAGGAGTGTGTTGGTACTGTTTGCCAGTCTGTGCATCATGGAAGCCGTATGCTTTCGAATTATCGCAAACATTGCTAATGCATATACTGTCACGAAAATTAGATCCATTAAACTCTTTAATTATCAAACAAAATCGTACCTAAATAAAAATAATTACAGTAATTATTAATACTGTACATTTACTGATTTCAATACACAATCAATCAATTTTACCATAATTAACATTATTAAAGTGATTATCATACATTACTCTCCTACCCACATAAAATGATAACAGAAAGGCCCGTGTAAGATAAATCGTTGAGAAACACGCGTGTGATACTAATCGTTCAAAATTATGCGCATTACTTTATGTGTATCACTTATGCCAATGTAATGTAATAAGTGAATGCTTGAACCTGCGGGCCTTTATGGGCATAAACAAATTATGAAGATAGTTGAGTGAGTACGGGAAAGTATAGTTGTTTCCTCTTAAACTAATTCACTTTAGTTTTATATGTAAGGTGCGTAGTATTTTCGTGTTTTAATAGGTGAATAAGTGAACTGTGATAGTTTAAAATACATTTTGGATAAGATTTTCGCATAATCTGTCCTTGGGGGAGTCTTTTCTGCCTTTTCTATTTATTTTCAGTTCACCTATGTCGTTTTATTATTTCATATGACGTACACGGAACGAATAACTATCATACATGTATATATATATTATACGTATACTTTACTTACAGTTACTTTAATTCAGTAACAGCCTAATGGTTGAAACTTGCCCTCTCAATCGGGAGGTCCGAGGTTAAAATCCAGGCACTTATTAATGTGCGTATTAGAAATTAATTATCACTGCTTTTCGGTGAATGAAAACATCGTAAGGTCGGGTGTGTACACCCGAGAGTTCTTTAAAAAAAAAAGAAATTTCTTGGCGGTTTGTGAAGTCCACCAATTCGCACTTGGCCAGCGCAGTGGACTATGGCCTAAAACTGTCTCATTCCGAAGGAAGACCCGTGCCCAGCTGTGGGACAATAATGGACTGTCCCATGAACGGAAGTGACCACTTATCATCAGATAGACCACATGCTCATTTGCTACTACAATCTGATAAAAATATTATAGGGAATGATTTCTGTTTTATGCAACAAAGTATGTAAAACCTACCAGCATGATATCAGTAGCTTAACATATTATTGCTAATTAGTCACAGTGCTAGTGACATTATAATTATGTTAATGAATGCATAGTTCTTATTAATCCGTAGGGTTAATTTAATTCTTGACTGCATGACATCAACAATTTCATTAATGATTCTACTTCACATCTCATTAGTAACAAACTAATTGAAACATTCATTTGGGGTATACTTGTTGACGTTTACAGATGGGTTGGCATCTCTCATGACTAAGTTGGTCGCCTTAAGGGGGTAGGGTAAAGTTTTTTTTTATCTGACTAAAGTAGCAAACGAGCATGCAGTCCACCTGATGGTAAATGGTCACTGCCGCTAATGGACATCTGTAATTAACTTTCTACAGAACATGGTTTTTGTCTGAAATCAATCACAGGTGCGTTGCCACTCCCGAGGACTATGATGGTCGCCTCATACAAAAGTGTGGCGGTAACCACAACCTTCTATCGAAACGCAAGAAATTCTTCACGCTAGAAATAGGTGTGGCGGTGGTACTACCCCGGTCGAACTTTACTGGTTCTACCACCTTTAAGTCTAGTTAGTATTAAAAAAATTGTTGGTTTTTATTATCTCTTCTTAAAGTACATTGTCTTGCGCGTATTTACCGATTAGCTGCGTTTGAATCAGACGATTATTTGCTGAAATATGTACCTTTGAAGCAAGCTACGTAGAGCTTTACTAAGGAAAACAAGTCGTGTAATTTAAACTCGTTTTTCTCGATACCATGCTTTCGAAGTCCATGGGTGGCATTGACCACTTACTTTTTGGGTACTCAACCCTAAAAATTACAATAAAACGAGTTTATACAAAATCATTAAATAACGTTTCAATTTATATTTTCAAGGCACGTATTGTTTGTGACACGGTGCCAGGAATTCAGATATTGTAGGTGTCCGCTGGATAAATTGCATGACCTTTTGCTACTAACGGAGCGAAATATTTGGCTGAGAACATTATAAATTTTGTCTCTTGACCGGTTAATTTATCTGCACGATATTTTAACAAGTCTTTAAATGCTTATACGGAAAAGTGCTTTGAATATTTAATTCATCGTGTGCTCTACGTATTTTAATAGCTAACTTTAAATTAATTTAATAAATATGAAAGTTTGTGTGAATGTACATAAATAGGTTTTTATCTGACTGAAGTAACAAAAAAGCATACAGTCCATTTTTTTTAATCTGATTGAAATAGCAAACGAGCATGCAGTCCACCTGATGGTAAGTGGTCACTGCCATCCATGAACAACTATAAACAACTTCAAACAGAACATGGGCTCCATCTGAAGTCAATCAGAGATGGTTCCTACTCCCAGGGACTATGATGGTCGTCTCATATAAACGTGTGCCGGCAACCGCACCCTTCCACTTAAACGCAAAAATGATTAAAATAAAAGAAGGTGAACGTTGGTACCTCTCCGCGAACTTCACTGGTTTACCCCCTTTTTTTCAGGGGGAAACCTTCAAAAGGTACCCTACACCGTGGGAGCGACACAAGGGTTATGTGGGATTTTTACCGCACTAAAAACCCCATGGTGGCCGTCCTCCGGGTTACAAAGAGGACTCCGGGATCTCCAAAGGAACGCAACCGGAGTCCTCTGAAGGCATTTCCCCATCGGGGTCTTCCTCCTCCCAGGTGAGCGGGTGGGCCCACCGCTCCGTATGGTCTCCTCCCCGCGAACTTTACTGGTTTACCCCCCTGGTAAATTTATTCGTCTACGTTATTACACATAGTACAATTTAAAGTTAAGTTCCATTTTTTTAAAGCTAAATTGTGGGGTAAATTTTTAAATAAGTTGCACATATACCAAATATCTTCTATCTACTCTGAAATAACTTATTAAAATTGGTGTAGTAGTCGCCTCTGATATATGAATCGAGCAATTGTTTAATCAATATTATATGCTCTCTTTTAAAGGTCAGGCTATTTATCCAAAACCTCTTCGCTATCTACACTCCTGGTAGCCGTAATAAATAGTAGTAACTTTTTATAAGAAAATAACTGCTGGTACCTTCCGTTCTTTCGTATCTTTGTTTACATTTTACATGTTTATATTTGTATGCTTACAACTGGAAGTTCGAATTATGAATCTCAGGCATGCTCATTTGATTTTTGGGGTTATGTATGTTATCAGTGATTAATATACTTGCTTTAATGGCGATAATAAACATCTTGAGAAAACCTACTTAATTCCTTAAAAACTGCAAAAATATGCATGCAGCAGGTAGCAAACGAGCACACAGTCCATCTGATGGTAAGTGATCACTGCCGCCCATGGACATCTGTAAGCAACTTCAAATAGAACGTGGGTTCTAGCTGAGTCAATCACAGATTCGTTGCTACTCCCGGGGATTATGATGGTCGCCTCATATAAAAGACCGTCGGCAACCACAAAATCTTATACAAAAAAAACATTATATCTAAAGTCAATAAGAGATGCATTGCTGCTGAGATGGTCATCTTATAAGAAAGTGAGCTGGCAACCTATCTTTCCACCAAAACGTAAGAATTGCTTTACGCTAGAAATAGGTGTGGGGTGGTTTTACCTGCTCGGTCGAACCTTATAGGTTTTACCCCCTTGTAAAAAGGCATTTGTATTTCCAGCCTGAAACAGTGCTTGTGTTTCGTTGGAAGGCTATGGTTGCTGGCTCTCTTTTATAGTTTAAGGTAGTAAAACCGCCTCTCTTTTATACTTTAAGGTAGTAAAAGTGTTGTTCGACCGGGGAAGTACCAGCGCCACACCTATTTCTAGCGTGAAGCATTTCTTGCAATTAAAAGGATGTTGTTGCCGGCACACTTTTATATAAGGCAACCATCATCGCCCTCGTGAGTAGCAACGCATCTGTGATTGACTTCAGATAGAACCCAGATACTGTAGGAAGTTGATTACAGATGTCCATAAGCGGCAGTGACCACTTACCATCAGGTGGACTGCATGCTCGCTACTTCAGTCAGATAAAAAAGGCGACTATATAAGTTCTCGTCAATGCCTTGGTGCTAGATTTCAGATAGAATCTTTGTTTTAGATGAAGTTTCCTATAGATGGACCTCATACTAGGTGGTCTACATGCTCTTTCACTTCAATATTATGATAGTTTTAGTAAAAACTTTAGCAACCACATTCTAGGTGCATAACTAAATAAACATCTGAAATGCGGATCGATTTAAAGATAACTAGCTACTAGCAATTATCTTCAATAAATTTCGCTTATCTTTTTTCTAGTAAAAGTTAAAATTTACACTGATTAAGATCTATAATTTGTTTTAACAAAGGTGTCGGTATTTTTTATGTGAATTATAGTAAAAAAACCGTATTGTGTAAACTGCTTTAAGCTTTAAAACTGATCCAATTACGACCAAAACCAACGATTCATCTACAAAAGAGGTTCTCAAACTTGTGTCATGTAGCACCCACTTTTTAGATCAATTATTTTGTAGCACCGCCATACATTAGTGAAAACTAAATCGGACACAGTCATGACGAGTACCTACAGATGTGAAAACTTACAAAATCTAAAGTACCACCACAACTACTGCTGTCACCACCACCACAACACCTCTGCCACGGCCACCATTTTAACGTGACTGAACAACATACATCTGTTCTTAAAAACTCTTGCCCTTTTGATATTCATTATCTAAAGCTATTACACAAAAGTATAAAGCATGCATGTCAATGACATTAACATCACGAATCCATAAGTTTACTTTCTACCAAAAATCACTTAATGCCCCTAGAGAAGTTATCACATCAGAAAACTTTTATGGACTTTCTGTTTCTATCTGGGAAATAAAAAAGGCCCCGAAAATCTAATCTCGCCGACATCAAAATTCAACAATTGCAAGTCAATTATGACCGATGCTATCACTTGAATTATCGCCAATTTGAGAAACACTGATCGATGACAAAAGATTAATTTCATCCAATTGGTTATCCGGTAAATCCATTTATTTCGCAAACAGTGTTCGATCCAATAACTGTACTCTAAATCAATTTATAACAAGCCGTAACGGCGTCCTTATTTTTAAAACTGGTTGTTGATTTTATGTGAAATTTTGTGCAGTATTTTGTTACACATTTTTTGAAGAACCGGTCGTTCACCCGTAAGTTAGGTATTTAAATCTTTCATACTGTTCTGTTGCTTTCGTTATTAATTACTAGCTTACTCCCGCGATTCCGGTTGAGTTCGTTTAGAGATCCCGGAGTCCTCTTTTTTTTTATTTGACTGAAGTAGCAAACGAGCATGCAGTCCACCTGATGGTAAGTGGGCACTGCCGCTCATGGACATCTGCAATCAACTTCATACAGAACATGGGTTCCATCAAAGTCAATCACAGATGCATTGCCACTCCCGAGGACTATGATGGTCGCCTCATCTGAAAGTGTGCCGGCAACCACACCCTTCCATCGAAACGCAAGAAATGCTTCACGCTAGAAATAGGTGTGGCGGTGATACTTCCCCGGTCAAACTACACTAGTTCTACCACCTTGAAAATATATATTATAGCGCTGAGGACGGCCACCACGGTTTTAGTGCGGTAAAAATCCCACATATCCCTGCGTCGCTCACACCGCGTTGGGTACCTTTTGAAGGTTGAAGGAAGCACATGGCCACCTGTACTCTTAGCCCATGTTTTTTGCGTTTCCTTAAAACTATCACCTCAAAATCTTTTTGCCCATACATCAATATATTATATTAATATTCGTATATATATCTATGAAGAACATCAATAACCAAAAAAAGACTGCCTTATCTTACACTAACACAAAACATAGTTACGAACGAAACCAACCACAATGCTCTAGTAATGTATTAGAAATCTATATATTTACTTTACCTGTAGTTTTGCTAATCTAGCCAAAATCTCTCACAGCACGATGAAACAACGCTTCGAATTGATCGATCGTTAAAACAGCAAATATTGGTGCACTGTTATCTGGTACCGTTAGATGGGTGTCATATTGAGGTCTCAATGCAGGAAGGCTCTTTAAGTAATCAATATAATTTAGTGTGAATTACTCGCCCTCTACTTACTCGCCTGCACATGACATATATCTGAAACAAAAATTGGAAGACCAAAATTTAACATAGAAATGGACTTAAATAATCATTACATGGACCAAATCTTAGTTTAAGAGCAGTTAATAATTATTGAAATACCTATAGTCTCAGAGTTTTTATTTGTTTCTTAGTATTTAAAGCACATTAAAAAAACCTTTTCAGTTTTATTCAAGGAATCTATATATATAAAAGGTCACTCACTCACTCACTCATCACGAAATCTCAAAAACTACAAGTGCTAGGAGTTTCAAATTTTGCATGCGGGTTCTTTTAAGGACGTAAGTGAAAAAAGGGATTTTACGAAATTCAACCCCTAAGGGGGTGAAATGGGAGGGTAAAGTTTGTATGGATTTTTTTAAATTCTAGACTTAGACGAATGAAAATAGGTACACATGTTCTCAATTACAATTATAAATGATCTGTGTTGGTAAAATAAATAAAATTCTCTTTTAAAGAGGTAAAATGGGGGGGTAAATTTTGTATGGAAATTTTCTCATTTCTGGACTTAGCAGTATGTATTCCCAAGGTGTCGAGATTTGCGCGGGAAAAACTTTGTGATACATGGATTTGAACGTGGGCGGAGCCGCGGGTACAGCTAGTAAAATTATATAAGTATATAGTCCGCATCTTAAAGTAGATTATTATTTATTTATTTTTCATCTATTCTGCATCTCTCGAGGTAAGATCATTCATTTCTCACTGACCTGGGTTAATTATAATTTACGGTACTTTTAATTTACTTTGTTTTACTTAGAGTTATTTTTTCGTACGTAGATGGAAAATTGTAAGATGATCGGTACATAAAAGTTGTTTTACATTGCGTACATCAATGTGCATAGTTTCCGTATATATTACTCAAAGGTATATTTTCTTTCAAAGTTATACAATTCTCAAAAAAAAGATAAATGTCTACAGCCCCGTTTCCGTCTAGAAACAAAATGGCGATAAAAGATACAGGTATTTCAGATTCAAGACGCGTTACTTGCGCTCGTTAGTGACTTTGTTTTATGTAAGAGTATTTTTTCGTACGTGTATGCAAAATTGTAATATTATCGGTACATAAAAGTTGTCTTACATTGCCTACTATTATCTGTGCATAGTTTAGGTAAATATTACTCAAAGGTATATTTTGTTTCAAAGTTATACAATTTTCAAAAAAAGATAAATGTCTACAGCCCCCCTTCATTCTCACCGTCCTATACTAATTATAATAAACATACTTTTTACTTCACTTTGTTTTATTTAAGAGTTTATTGTTTCGTACGTGTATGGAAAATTGTAAGATGATCGGTACATAAAAGTTGTTTTACATTGCGTACATCAATGTGCATAGTTTCGGTATATATTAGTCAAAGGTATATTTTCTTTCAAAGTTATACAATTCTCAAAAAAAAGATAAATGTCTACAGCCCCGCTTCCGTCGAGAAACAAAATGGCGATAAAAGATACAGGTATTTTAGATTCAGGACGCGTTACTTGCGCTCGTTAGTTCAAAATGGGGTTTTGTCACGAAGCATTGGCCAAATTTATGATAGCATGCCTCTCTCCTCTTTGATTAAAGATTATATGTGCCGGACTTGAATATGTTGATTAGATTCTAGCTATGAAGTAATACGGCTTCGTTTTATTCAGTCGAGGTACGTGTGTATTAACATATTAATTATTTGTTTATTGAGTTAATGCTAATTGCTTTATTAATATATGTGTTCCGGCTCGTATCTCTATTCCAGAGTTGTTATGTTTTTATTTAGAACTTATGTCCCGCGATTTGACTCGTTTTCATAAAAGAAATGTAACTTATCTAAGTTACTAATTAACTTAGATATCATTTTAATGTTACTTTACGTTTGTTGTCAAATCTTTGAATGTTAATATAGATTACAAAAAGAAATTAGATTTATATTCTAGAATGGATTTAAAGCGATTTAAAAACCCAAAAAAAATATATGTAAATTCTAAAAAATATAAAAATGTCTAGCATTATTTAGTCTCTGTCTTCTCTATTCAAATATATCTATGCAATATGCCTATAGACGGGAGAGGGCTCTTTTCATTATGTGTGTGTATAGAGAAGTTAGTGCTAGTAAAATAATGTTCAATTATTTTATCGAAGTGTATTCCGTTTCAGCTCACATACATGTACAAATAAAAAATTAAATACACGATTCTTATTTTTTGTAAAGATACATAAGTAGGTAGTTTGAGTTTATTAAAATTATGTAAACTAATTAGCACTAATTTTGTTTCAGATACGCTGACAACTTCTGACATTAGTAACTGAGACGTTTATTGAGGTAATTAGTTTGTTTAATAAGTATATTTTACATGCACTCAAGAAACAAAGTGCGCATGCATTTTCGTAACCTTTATATCGATCCTTAATTTAAGCATATAACGCAGTGGTCAAAATAAAAAAAATACATAAATAATGACAAAACGTCTTACAGATAAAATCATAATTATTTAACGCCATTTCGCATCATATTTTCGAAATCCCTTAGCGGCTTTGGCCTTAGACCAAAGTCTAAGGCTAAAGCCGCTAAGCGATTTCGAAAATATGATGGAGTTAACACACGAGGGGTACAATCCATTATTGGCCCTCTGTCGGGCACTCTCTCAGAATGAGAGAGTTTTAGGTCATAGTCCACCGCGCTGGCCAAGTGCGAATTGGTGGACAATAATGAAACACACGAGCAAAATCGCAAAAAAACAAACAAAGAAGACTTTTAGAAGATGGGTAAGAATAGGGAACCAAATGACCCTTCTTTTATATAAAATCAGTAACGGAGTCCAACTCCAAAGTCAAAGTCCAAATATTTGAGAGGCGGCAAAACTTTAAAAAACTAGGAGATTATTTGCTTCCACGTCGAATTTTTTGATAGCTTACCTATATCTGGATTGTTCTTTAGTTTGCCTCCTCCAGAAAAATATTCTCAATTCAACACTGTGCATTACTCATACGTCCTTATCATTTTGAAGATTTTGGACCTGTGTTAATAACAGTGAGAATTATGGACTTTAAAGACGACTAATAAAATAAATGGTCAGTATCTAATACATGCACAATTAAATCGGTACTATAATAACGAATTCAGCCCAGATACAGCCAACAACTCACAGAGATCTGATAGCGAAGAAATTTGAGTTGCATTGTGTTCGTAATTAATTGAAAACTATTAAATAGATTTGAGATAGCACATTTACATTACAAGAAATGTGCTGTTCAGTCTCTTAAATGTTATTCTGAACTATGTTTGGTTAACTTTCCATACATATTGGGCAACAAAATAATTAATAATAATTGTATGATTATTTTGCAAGACTATGCTGCAAGGATTACGAATATAGTTTGACGAGGTCAGTACCACACCAATTTCAAAGCAGTACTTTACCTAGTAACCTTGTGTCTTGGTGGAAAGCTATTGTTACCGGCTTGCATTCATAATAGAGACGACTCTTCCAGCCCTTAGAAGCAACTCGTCTGCGATTGACTAAAGATGAAAACCCTGTTCTCTATAAAATTTATCACATATCCGTGGGCGGCAATGACCACTTACCATCAGGTGGACAACCGGCTTTGCTACTACCATAAACTTTCAATACATATATTTATTTTTATGCTGGAATGGCTTGAATGCATTATATTCGCATTTAATAACGTGATCAAATGATTGTATACACGATCGTCAGATTGGCAAGATATTATACTTAAATAAGGGTTCCAATTTAGTTACGTTTGCCTTAGCTGACCGGTATATAGATAGATATACACAAACAGGATAGTAATACTTCGATGTTTTTCTTACATCTTGAGCTTGACTGGCAGAGAATGCTTATAGCATTAAGTCCACCTTTTTACATTATTGATAAGGTACATAAACAGTAAATAAATAAATTAATAGTAATACTTATGGGAGGTAAAGATGATATTTAGAGTTCGACTAAGTTCGTGTCCCTAGTAGGCAACTGTGTTCACTCACTGTGCGCTGTAACGCTGCAAACAGCGCAAACTAGCAATCTTTGGACACTCCATTTCAAATACATGGAAGGGCATACTAAACAGATACGTCGCAAATTCAGTACGCTGCTAACAGTTAGCCTACTGGGGACACAGCCTACAAAAGCCCCACCGCCACACATACTAGAACGATCATCTTTGTCCTCAGGAGTGGCAACATATCTGTGATCATCATGATTTGCTGTGGCTTCTACGCAACGTTAATCATTCTCATATAATTAAATTAGGATATACTTGAAATTTATACGTACAAGTATTTGTAAAAGTTCATCGCCCACTTAATTAAACGCCACTGCACTTCTGTGTTTTCTGAATCCAATGCTTCTTTTTCAGGGTTGTTTCCTATTAAAGGTCCTAAAATGCCAGTCAAAATCAATTTTATCGCTTCCAAGACAAAAACGCTAAAGTATTCAACTTTCTCGTTTAGTTTAACAAAATGTCAAGTGATATCAGACATGCTTAATTTTTTGCATATCTTTTTAGGACAAAAGTGACATTAAAAATATTTGTGGAATTACAATAGTTGCCACTTGCAAGTATCCTTGATAATGTCTACTTATCAGGTGCCTATCAGGTGGCTCGTTGAAATACTTATCAATTTTTCGCATTTATAGCATTAAATAACATTTTTAAGCATGCAGAAAACCGTACGACACAAATACTGTGAAACACTCGTGGATCTCCCTTCAACGTTTAATCATTCGGACTTCACTTATCGTATCAGACGTTAATTTCTCCTTTTCAAAATTCCACACCTAACCAGCGATAGCAATACATTAATTTTGATTTCAAGCAGCCAGAAAGGTCGTGATATATCTTGGCCGGTGGCATTTCGGTCAGTTTGTGTAATGTTCTCAGCTGTTGCTGGCATTTTGTAAAGTTTAAGGGGAATAGCGTGCTCAGATCTTACGCCCACGCCGACGTTCGACATCTTAATACAAAGCTTATCTAGAATCTGAGCTGAGATTAAGTAACCTCGGATCCCGTTTTTGTTACGGATTCCTCTGTTATAAATAGGTTAATGGCTTTTGTTTAACAAAGTGTTTCTTAACCACCAAAAAGAACCACCAAATTTAATCGTTTACTTTGTTTTAAATGTTATTTTCATTACACATACGAGTATATAATAATCGGCTAAGGCAAGTTAAGAACGTGTGATGTGTTTGTTAACTTTTAATGTTATTAATAAAAAAATGAAATAATAAATGGAAAGTTTAGTTTCCATCCTTTTTGTGACTACGCCGGATGTTACTTAAGTAAATGCAAAACAATTCAATACCTTAAATGCTGCTGGGTTCAGGTTTAAAGGATGTGATGAAATAAAATGCTCAAAAAGTCCTAAGTTAAGAGCTACTATTTGCTACCGCAAGCTTACCTGACATGAGATGAATCATAACTCATATTAACCCGTCACAAAGGTTTGAGTATGTTATTGCTAGCTTTATTCCTAGCTACATTGTGATAGTTCTATTAAACAAGTGGTTTTATAGAACTATCACAATGTAGCTTCTACATTTGCATGCTTGTGATATGTAAGTTATATTAAAATATAAAATATGTAGTCAGGCAAAAATAAGTCACACTATCGTGTACATTGTGGTCCTATGATGTCTTATATAAGAAATAAATCGTAGCAGAAAAACAAAACAAAATGGTGTAAATAACATACTCGTAACCAGTGAATCAAATAAGAAAAATCATCTTAACCTCAGCATTAGAAACAAGTGTGGCGGTGAAGAAGGCTGTGGTTGCCGGCATATTTTTATATGAGGCAACCATCATAGTCCTCGGGAGTAGCAACGCATCTGTGATTGACTTCAGATAGAACCATGTTCTGTATGAAGTTGATTACAGATGTCCA
The DNA here is from genome assembly GCA_949699795.1 of Spicauda simplicius. Classification (NCBI taxonomy): domain Eukaryota; kingdom Metazoa; phylum Arthropoda; class Insecta; order Lepidoptera; family Hesperiidae; genus Spicauda; species Spicauda simplicius. The sequence goes on along the minus strand of OX453061.1, from coordinate 19,039,519 downwards.
TGACCACTTATCATCAGCTGGACTGCATGCTCGTTTGCTACTTTAGTCAAATAAAAAATGTATGTCTTGCGCCAATTTTGAATACTACACGAGTACTTATGTACAGACTACGCCTGCAGAGGGCATGACAAAATCAAGGCGGTACCGGGAATAAACTACGCACATTAGAAATCAGATAAGTTGCTGGTGATAAATTAGCGAATGCAAATCCTCTATAATCTTTCCTACCAGTGTGGCTATCACATAACTTCAGTTATAATAACAATGTTTTAGTAGTAGAAGTTATTGGGACTAATGATGGTATCTCGTGTTTACTCCACAATTGCGAAATAGGTACTAAAAGAATGTTTTATTAAGTTATGTATCTTTCTGTGCATTCTTTTCTTCTTTCACTAACCGACTTTCCAAAGGAAAGAGGTTATCTATTCGTCACGTTTTTTTTAGAGCCATTTTAGCCTAATGGTTGACACTTTCAATCGGGAGGTCCGAGGATCAATCCCAGGTACGCGCCACTGATGTATGTGGGTAATAGAAATTAATTATCACTGCTTTTCGGTGAAGGAAAACATCGTGAGGAAACCTACACACCCGAGAGTTCTTTAAATAAAAAAATGTTCTCAGAGGTGTGTAATGTCCACCAATTCGCACTTGGAAAGAGCGGTGGGCCATGACCTAAAACTCTCTCATTCCGAGCGACGACACGTGCCCAACAGTGGTCCAACAATGGGTTGTACCCCATTTTTCTATGCGCTAAGTTCATAAACTACGAAACCTAAAATATATCAAAATATTGAGTGAATAAACTATGTGACGACAGGCTGACAATAAAGGTACCTAATGTGAAATTAGCATTTTGTAAAGATATCAAAAACATTGTTTGAGTGCCGGCGAGTTTGTTAAGAAGTTATTAATGGGACGTAACTTTTATGTCCTTTTATATTATATACTTTTTTAGCTCGAAAATGTTACTTTTTAAATTGCTAGAAGACAGATAACGTTCGAAAACGTTCCTTTTTTAATCGCTAGAAGACAGATTATTAAGAACGTTTCAAGAATTTAAAACTTTGAGGATCAGATCTTTGTGTGGATGAGAATTTATGATTAATTTAGTAACATGCTAAATGTTTGATGCATGATATGCAACCTAACTATATTTTCCATAGTTAGTTTTCAATTTATATTTTTAACAGTATCGTTATCTTCATCTATAGTTTTTTTTTGTTATCTTAAAGCGCATCTTTAGTACAACCTTTTATCCACGTGGAATATGTAAGCGAATATGTTTAAATTTAGAATGTAGTGCAATTTTACTGAATGGACTCTTGTTAGTTAACTCTATGACTATTGGATGTAGAACACTTATCCTTACTAGGGTCTCTTGTCTGAGGGCCACAAAACATTCGAATGACGGAGCAAGTGACAGCGTTAAGCGAATTTCTTCACAATTTGCAGCAAAATTTCATAGCTTTATAGGAATACATATATAGGCATACATAGATATTATTGTTTTCTACGACATCTGTAGTGCCAAACAAAAAAATCTTGAAACCAGTGTTTTGTGGCCCACGATTACTCTAAAAATACCGTAAATATTTCTTCTATCCATCAGCCCTTTGAGGTCCACTTGCGGATATAGGTCCCTAAATTATGCCACTCCAACCAGTCCTGTGCCTTCTGAATACAACGGTTGCCCGCTGTCTTCTTCAGGTCATCGGTCCACCTAGCAAGGGGGGGAGCTGTGCTCCTTTTCTCTAAATACCGTAAATATTATAATATTATTTTTATGCTGAAATTAAAAGTTCTATGAATATTCGAAATTTCTTGTTTTATGCATTTTCAAATCACTAAAGTTAACTAACCAAAACCTTTATTATGATGATTGCGTATAAAAATAAATGTCTTGTATAAAATAAACGCAACAAACAAAGCCGCACACAAAGGCTAGTTATAGATGGGTAAAAATCAGATAAAGCGGGCATTAAGGAGCTGTATCTCGAATCACTTAATTAGTAGGCATTAAATCTGTCATTTACGCCTCCTAGGGCATTATAGAGCTTTCCCCTTAAACTGTGCGTTTAGACCTTATCTTAGGGCCATTATATCACTAATAGAGGCTGGTTTATGTTCCTGGTCAAAGATTGAGGAGGTAGCAACGGAAGATTAATAGCCGTTGTTTCTCTATTTTAGATTGCATTCCAGTCTACTTGTTTTGGTATAATGTTGCTAAAAAAGCGGATGCGTTATAAAATAGTAGCTATATGTCTACACTCATAGCTTTCTACACTAGTCCCACAGTAGGATTTTCTCCTGTGTCGTGGGTACCATGGACACACACAAGACGAATACACAAACACCCAGACCCAGAACAGGAATCTAAACTCATCATTCAGATACCTGTCTGGCCGGGAACAGAACCCGGGACCCATTGCGCGTCAGACCGGTATGGTAACCGCTGCGCCACGCGGGTCGTCAATGTTGTTAAAAAAGCGGATGCGTTATAAAATAGTGGCTATATGTCTACACTCATAGCTTTCTAATCTAGTCCCACAGTAGGATTTTCTCCTGTGTCGTGGGTGCCATGTACATACACAAGACTCTTGTGTGTCTTGTGTCTTGTGACAAGACGAATACACAGACACCCAGATCCAGAATATGAATCTAAACTCATCATTAAAACACCTGTCTGGCCGGGTATCGAACCCGGGACCCATTGCGAGTCAGACCGGTATGGTAACCGCCACGCGGGTCGACAAATATACTTTTTACATAATGAAATTAAATATTATTTTTATATAGTGATTGACTTCACATAGAACCTCTATTTTATATGAAGTTGCTTATTATATGTGTCTGGGCGGTAGTGAAGAATCACCATAAGATGGGTTGCATGCTCGTTTGCTATTTCAATTTATAACAAAATTGTAATAGTCCTCATAACAATTAATATTTTTAGCCATATAGCTAATATTACGTAACGATATTCAATTAATACAATTAATACAGTGTTTTCTGTAAAAGGGTTGTAAAAGACATACTAACAACATTATAAGGCCTATCGTTTCATATTAAAGGAATTTTTCAATTATCTTTACAATTAAATTGAAATCGAAAACAATTATGGCGTCATTTTAAAAAGTCTCGTAGACTTTAATTGCCTAAAGAAGTTACGAGTGCTTATTTGAAAAAACAAAAAGAAGTCGAAAATAGAATATTGAATTTTTTTTCTCTCAAAGTGTTCATTTTTTTTTATTTGCTGCATGCTTGCTTAAGTCAGATAAAAAATTATCTGATTTAAGCAAGCATGCAGTCCACCTGATGGTAAGTGGTCACCGCCGCCCATAGGCTTCTGTAATCAACTTCATACAGAACATGGGTTCCATCTGAAGTCAATCACAGATGCGTTGCTACTCCCGAGGTTTATGATGGTCACCTCATATAAAAGTGTGCCGGCAACCACACCCTTCCATCGAAACGCAAGAAATGCTTCACGCTGGAAATAGGTGTGGCGGTGGTACTTCCCCTGTCGAACTACACTGGTTCTACCAACTTGTTCATATTTTTATGATGATAAAATTGCCCTTTTTAATTGAATTGAAATTGACAAACCAAAAAAAACCAGCAGTTAATAAAATCATCCGGTTCACTTTAAACATTTATTGAAATTAAGTCTACACTCACTCATAGCCCCACAGTAGGATTTCCTCCTGTGTCGTGGGTGCCATGGACACACACAAAGACGAATACACAAACACCCAGACCGAGAACAAGAATCTAAACTTAAATATTAAGGACACTAAAATTTTATATGTTCATTTGAAACTAGCATCAGGCACATTATATCAATACTGATCACCCGTCGCAACGGACGAAATTCTACCATAATTCAAGTAAAAAACTAAATTTGATATTTTTAATTAGCACGAATATTTCTCAAATTCGATTAAATTAACGGGTGTATTTATGAGCTGACCATCTTAGACTTCGGGCGTAGCAACGCACATTTGATTTACTTCAGATAGAACTTCTGTTTTGTATCATTCTCACAGATGTCCATGGGTTGCAGTGACCATTTACTATCTCGTGGGTTGCATGTGCTTTTGCTATTTAAATTAAAGAAAAAATGCGTGCGGCAATCAGGGATTGCCGCAGTAAAGCTATAGCGTAGCATTTTTTTTATCAATTTTAAGTTAAGCGCACGGCCTGCCACGACCTCTCATCGCCAACCATGGCGCGAATCACGGTCGGAAGTGAGAGATCGACCTCTAATACAGAGCTGAGCGCGCTGCGCAGGGCATACCTCCAGCGTATGCTGGGACGTCTCGTCGAGGCAATCGTCGCAATAATGGCATCTAGCTGTTGGCTCCCGCCCAATCCGACACAGGTAGCTCCCGAAACATCCGTGTCCCGAGAGCACCTGAGTCAGACGAAAGGATAGGATGCGCTAGCCAATGTCCACGTTTCGGTAGCCCATTCGCGCAACTCAGCTCTGTGCCCCTCCAGTTCCTGCTGTGTGGGTGGGTGGCCCCGGGATTGGTGCACCTCCTCACGCCACTGACGTAGTGACGTAAGGGCTCTTGCTTCCAAATCTCACGGCAAAGACCAAGCCAACACGCAGGCTGCCTCACACGAGATCGTGCGATAGCCCCGTATCACCCTGATCGCCAACACTCGCTGTGCGCGCATAAGAAGAGCGGTGTTCCGCGTATTCAGAGTGTCAGTCAGAGTGCCCCACACTGGGGCCCCATACAGAGCCATCGATCTCACGATGCCAGTGTAGAGACGTGGACACGATGTCTCTGGCCCGCCGAGGTTTGGCAATAGTCTACCCAAGGCCGCTGCCGTCCTCAGTAGCCGAGGCACAAGGCATTCGAAGTGGACCTTATTTGGTGGCTACATTATCAACGCAATTTACACTAAATTATATCTACTGAATAATAGTCAAGAGTCAACGTCCGGAATTCTATATTATTAAATTTAATAGCGTAAAAAAATCAGACCGACGAATACCACCCAATACACACGTGGCATTTTTAAAAAGATCGCGAAAACAAATATAAATAGCAACGTGACTATTCGTTTTGACGCGACATTCACTACTAAAGCACCGCGAAAACCCCTTAGCGGCCGCATCAATACGCATGTTTGTGTGAGTGTGCCGTTTTCGAAAGCTTGTAGGTAGTTTCCATACTGTACCATATCTACTGTGGTAGTGGTTAAATTTAATAGTGATGATGTCTACAATATTAAGAGTTTATGATTATGAATCCACAATCATATTGTAAATGCGATAAAACCAACAGCACAATGAAAACATAACATCAAACAACATCGTATTTTTACGACTGTAGTAGTTTTACTTCCTATAAAGCCTTAAGAGCAGCACAATAGTTACACGATATTAACCTTTGATAATAACCTATGTTTGTTTATTAAATTATTTACGATCTCATTTGTACGTTAATCGTCACGTAATGGCAATATGGCGTCTCTGCGCAATTTGACATTTGACCAAATGACTGTATTAAGTGGACAGCCTTTGGTGTTCTGAAATACTGGATGTCTTATTATGGACACAGCTGGCATATCAAGTGTTGTTCCATTACCACTGGGTAATTTAAATGTTATTATTAGCGACCGGCGACCCTCATGGCGCAGCGGTTACTATACCAGTCTGACGCGCAATGGGTCCCGGGTTCGATTCCCGCCCAGATAGGTATCTGAATGATGACTTTAGATTCATGTTCTGGGTCTCGGTGTTTATGTATTCGTCTTGTGTGTGTCCATGGTACCCACGACACAGGAAAAAATCCTACTGTGGGGCTATGTGTGTAGAAAGCGTATTTTTCTATGTGTGTAGAAAGAGTATATTAGTTATCCCCATAAGCAGGGGTAAATAATCTGAAGATAAGTTTCAGCTTTGCAATAATTTTACTAGAATGAACTAAGATAATAATCGTCATTAACGAGGTAGCCGAATGACGGTAATTTGATGATAAATTACCATTAATTTATTGTCATTATTTTTAATTAGCGAGGTTCTATGTGATTTGAACGCACGCGACCATTATCCTATCTTTTGATAAATACAAGTATTTATCTACGTTTCGGTTCTTTTTGTTGTTAAAGAACCAATTAATTGCAATAAATCATAATTACTCGTAGTTTTTTGTCACTCATGACAACAATAATGCCAAGAAAATCACTTAGAAATAAGAATATAGTTTGGACAAAAAATTGTTTTTAAGTAAAAAATAATTTGACATGAAAACAAACGTATTTATGTAAAGAATATTTTAACATATTTTTTTCTTCGTGCGAAAGTATATTCTGTCATAGAAAAATAAATACCTGTTAATTAATTTTAAATTTAAGTTAGTTAATGACGTGTATTCACAGCAATAGATCAGTTTGTTGTACTTCTGTATTCGTTTGTTCTTGAAAGAAAATGTATGGAATACTTTAAAGACATGCATTTTTAACTAACTAGTAAACTGAAACTGTTGGTGAGACCATCTTATGCATTGTAGAAATTGCTGTGCAAGAAGGTTCTATCAGTAAACTGTTTTTTTTATCTGACGGAAGTAGCTAACGAGCATGTAGTCCACGTAATGGTTAGTGGTCACAACCGCCCATGGACATCTGTAATCAACTTCATAACATCGGTTCCATCTGAAGTCAATCACAGATGCGTTTCTACTCCCGAGGACCAAGATGGTCGCTTCATGTAAAAGTTTGGCGCAACCACACCCTTCTATCAAACGCAAGAAATGCTTCACGCTGGAAATAGGTGGCGGTAGTACTTCCCCGGTCGAACTACACTGGTTCTACCACCTTGAAATCACTTAAATAGAATTTTCCCGTTAACCATTTCTATCATACAAAAACACAATTCGAACCAGTAAAATATGAATGTATTCTAGGACGTAACAATGACTTCGGAAACTAACGTTTTAATTTACTGCACGTATCACATTGAATAAACTGTAATGTGGCGTGTAATTTGCAGAATTAGGCAACAGTTGGTACAATTTAATTCAATTTATTAGTCATAAAACTTCATTGCATTATAAATTATTGTCACCTCGAGAATACAATCGAGCGTTAACAGAGCGTTTCAATCAAAACGGACGTAGTGTGATGCAGAGGTGTTCAACCTTTTTTTCTTAGGTCACTCTTTTTCCTCATGAAAAAGACAAGTTGAGTTACTTACCGGATCTTGGTGAGGTTGTGTTCTCCTTCTGGAAAAAAAGAATTAGAATTGGCATTTTTAAGCACCTCAGTAATATAGCCTAAGACGTGCATTCAACTTTTTGTCATAGAAACCTTAAAAAGGCATAAAATCTAATTAACTCGTAAATTCCGTAATCTGATACCAGTATAACTATCTGATATCTATCCCTGCGCCCTAGTTATGATTAATTATTAAATTGTACAGTTATTATTAAAAAAATTGACTACGCTGCCCATAATCCACCGTAATCCAAACTTTGGTCCTAGCAGGTAGGATACACGAAGATATGGGTTATTAGCACGATATATTTATACTTATACACGATATTATTATGAAGTATTAGCACCCATCTAATGTAATGGCCATAAAGCCTTCATAAGATCACCGGTAACATTTAAGACTATCTGATAATGAGGGTTAAAGAGCTCTAGCATCTTCTCTCTTATAGACATAACACGACATAGAAAACAGATGATATGATACTACACGCATGTATAATGCACAAAGCGTAAGATTGTACATGCTTACGTAAATGCAATGGTGCAAATAATGTCTGTCCACGTAAATGCAACTTCACGCACTTGCAAAGCATCTCTGTACGTAGCTATTAACACTTTGAGCAGCACAGTTATAAGGCATTAACATTCTACCACGAGTTCTATCGGACAAGCCCGCGATGACTAATCAGGGTAAAATATCTGTTCGATTTCAGTAGCTTTGCATTGATAATTAATTTATTGGCGGTCGTGACTCAGCGCAGGTTACGTGCCGCTGGGTCAAAGAGGAACGGAGTTATTGCGCGGAGATTCTTGTTGATACATATACTGCTACTTGTGTTAGGTAGTGAAATTCGCTTCAAGTGTTTTTTGCTTAACGCTGCAAGCGTCAGTTATAAGTAGGAGACCTATCCAAGGTACTTATAATCTCGTCAATACATTATTGTCTCACAGCTGGGTATGGGTCTTCTCTCAGAATGAGAGAGTTTAGGCCATAATCCACCACTCTGGCTAAGTGCAAATTGGTGGACACAGGTACTATGTTATAGTGGTGGATACTGCTACTATATATTAGAGCCATGAGATATTCGCTTTAAATGCTTTTGGCTTGATACTGTAAGCGTTTAAGGTATTTCAAGAAAGACTTATCCAAGGCGACCCAAGTTAGTGTAGAGGGGTAATAATGGTTAAACTCAGATAAAACTAATAATGATTTAATCTTATCTGGTTGATTACGGTAGCCCATATATGTCAATGGCAACTAACGCCCATAAATTTTATAATCAACTTCATATCAAACATGTGTTCCAGTACTTCTAACTGAAGTCAATATTGCTACTTTCAAGAACTGCGATGGTCAGTGAAAGTGAATCCACATATACGAAAGAACTGTTTTCCGCCAGAAATAGGCTTAGCAGTAGTAAGTTCCCGCTTGAACTATACTTGCTTAACTTAAAACCAAATCATCCAAGGTGGTAGAACCAGTGTAGTTCGACCGGAGAAGTACCACCGCTACACCTATTTCTAGCGTGAAGCATTTCTTGCGTTTCGATAGAAGGGTGTGGTTGCCGGCACACTTTCACATGAGGCGATCATCATATTCCTCGGCAGTAGCGACGCATCTGTGATTGACTTCAGATGGAATCCATGTTCTGTATGAAGTTGATTAGAGATGTCCATGGGCGGCAGTGACCACTTACCATCAGGTGGACTGCACGCTCGTTTGCTCCTTCAATCATATAAAAAAATCCTTAAACGAATATGGTTCACCCTAAGATCAAAACAGCAACACTTGGCAATATAACGCCTAATAATATCCACACGCCTTAAGACATCCTCAAGTAAATATATTAAATCAAGTTGAAAACTAACATATTTATAGATATACTATCTCCCTAATTAATTTATTCAATCGTGATTCAAATGCGCGCAAAGGTCAGGTCAGGTAGATCCCGTAAGAAACCTTTATGCGTTGCCTTTGAGATATTCCTTCATTTCATATATTTGATCTCAACCTATTATTGTTTGTGCGTTTCGATGGAAGAGTGTGGTTGCTGGCACACTTTTATGTTGCGTTTCAATGGAAAGGTGTGGTTGCCGGCACACTTTTATATGAGGCTACCATCCTCGGGAGTAGCAACGCATCTGTGATTGACTTTAGATAGAACCTATGTTCTATAATATGAAGTTGCTTACAGATTTCCCTGGGCGGGGGTGACCACTTACCATCAGGTGGACTGTATGCTCGTTTGCTACTTCATTATTATATATAAAAAAAAATGTTCCATTGCTGGGCACGGATGTGCTCTCAGAATGAAAGAGTTTCATATACCATAGTCTACTGATTTGGTCTTTGACCTTTAACAACCTTTTTAATAAAACTTTCAGGTGTGTAGGTTTCTCCATTATGTTTTCCTTATTTATATTTCCTTACGTTATGTCTGTTACACGTACTTTTTACAGTTTTATGTTAAGTTTTATTATTAAAAAGATTTTGTATCCTACTAAGTAGTTACATATACATACATAATACGTACATTCCTTAAGTTATTTATTATGTTTGATGATGATATGATGAAGCCGTGGCTGATTATCATTTTATGGACATTTTATTTTTAGCAGTCTTTATAACCTATGCAACTTTATATTTCTCACATTGAGAACGAAAGAGAAAGAATTTAAAGCTTACTTGGCTTCATTTGGCTGAATTGAAATTGAATTAGCTTGAAACTTTTTCTGATAATGCAGTGTTTCGTCTAGCAAATTCAAAAGTGACGATATCTTACTAGAAAACGGTTAGCATGAATGTATATAAATAACCCCTCTTTAAGATACTTTCCAAAATGAAAATATAATTTTATTTATTTCCCTAAATGAAAATTTCGCATTAGGTCCCTTCTCAGCTACTATTCTGTACTATCGGACTATTTAAAGAATTTCCGCTATTAGGCTATAAACTGCTACTTACTATCATGTCTGCTTGAAAAGAAGTGAGAATAATCGTTTGAAGCAAAGATATTGCCAATTTTGCAAATTAAAAGCAACTTATGTACTTTTATTCTTCGCTATTTCACCCAATCTATCCCATGTTTCGAAAATGTACGTTGTGTCCCTGTGGCCTAATAGGAAAGGCCCGATTATTGGCATCGGAGATTGTGGGTTCGAATCCCACCAGGGTACACTAAAAGTCGCAAAGTAAGTAATAGACAGGACTCGTTTTTGTCTTTTTTTTTCAAATTTTGCGTATTATATTACTAGTGCATAGTGCGACTACGTCTAGAAACTTAAGAATTTTGTCTATAAAAGTATTTTACAAGTATGTGTTAACGAAAATAATACATCTTTTTAATTTACTTCTTAAAACAAATATATTATTTAATTTGTAGCGGAGCTACTTTTATTTGTTTAAATTTTAATTGTTTAATTTTAATTAATCATTGTTTTCACTTTGTTTTCATTTTGTTGTTTTCATTTTAATTATTAAATACAACTTTTAATTTTAATACATTCAGCGAACGGTCGGACAAGCCAATTCCACTTTTATATTAGAGACCGGCCGTCCGGCCGGCCCGCTTAGCGACAGACTGCGCACGCGCAGCGATTGGTAGTAGCCAGTAGTCCGCCTCGGAACGCTATCGACGCGAGACGCTATACGCTAGACGCTTACCGCTTGAGTGCCGCGCTTTGTACCTACTGCTTACGTGTTGTTTATATTCCGCTTTTAATTTCGTTTTTCTTCTCCTTCTCTGAATCTATACTTTCTACTGTGCTTTGTGTGTGTGAATAAACTGTTTCTTTGTGCTGTACCTTGGACTGCTTTTATTTACGACGACCCGGCTTCCCATAAAGGTACACGGACTTTGCTTAACGTTTGGACAATTTTTGTGCATACCACTGTTACACACACATAACATCCTACATTGGTGACCCCGAGAAGAGCACGTTATAATGAGCGATAGCAGCAGTGACGATGTAAAAACGGCCGAATCACAAAATGGCGGCAACGTGACGAAGCGCCAGATAAGAAAAATGCGACCATCTCCGGCAGCCGCACGTCGAGATGATGACAACGATTTGGAACCAGCTATGCCTAGACCTAGGTTCAACTTGAAGGTGCCACCGTTCTCGCCAGAAGACCCCGAAATTTGGTTTGCTCTGCTAGAAAGTCAATTTGCGAATTTTGACATCACGGATGACGCAATAAAGTTTATGCAAGTGACCATCAACCTTGATCTAGTGCATGCGAAGGCAGTTAAGGACATTATCGTTAACCCACCGACCCGTAACAGGTATGACAAGATAAAAACCGAGCTCATTCGTCGCCTGTCCGCATCACATGAAAAAAAGTGAGGCAGTTATTGACCCATGAGGTGTTGGGTGACCGAAAGCCGTCCCAATTTTTGCGCCACCTACAGGACCTGGCTGGGCCTTCAGTCCCAGCCGACTTCATTAAAACTATTTGGTGCCAGCGTCTGCCCAGCAGCGTACAGACAGTGTTGGCCTCGCAGCCCACGCTTTCACCCGAGCAGCTTGCCGATCTCGCTGACAACATCCAGGAGATCGTGACGCCGTGCAATGTAGCGGCGACTTCCCGTCATGCTTCTTACGGTGACTCCTCGAGCGAAATCGCCGAACTGAAAAAGATGGTGGAGCTGCTGGCTTTGAAGGTCGACGAGAACAGCCGCGCGTCGCGTCACTACGGGCATAACTCCAGGCGTCGTCAGCGCCCATCGCGTTATCGGTCCGGGTCCCGACATAGGTCAGGATCAACGTCGCGGTCTAACTCAAGTTACCGCAAACACCCATTGTGTTGGTACCATTTCAAATTTGGTAGTAAAGCTAATAGGTGCGTGAAACCCTGTGACTATTCGGGAAAAGATTAGGGCAGTCTGTAATGGCGGCCGACGCCTGCCCTTCTAGCGGTCGCTTGTTTGTGAAAGATAAACGAACTCAGGTAAATTTTTTAATTGATACAGGCAGTGATGTTTGTGTTTTTCCGCGCTCTATTGTAAAAGAACATTGTAATAAAACTGATTTTGATTTATGTGCCGCAAACGGTTCTGTTATTAGTACCTACGGCTATAAAAATGTTTTGTTAAATATAGGCTTACGACGTGACTTTCCCTGGCGATTTATTATTGCTGATGTAACGCGGGCGATAATAGGCGTTGATTTTTTATCTTACTACAATTTAATCGTAGACATAAGAAACCAACGGTTAGTCGACGGACATACTATGCTCGCGACCACAGCTTCACTCGCGAAATTTTCTGATGATGTTTCTTCGGTAAAGGTTATGATTGGTGATTCGGTGTATCACACTATACTAGCACAATACCCCGAGATCACTCGACCTCCCGGCACTCACATTAACAGCGACACTTCAAAACATAATACACTACATTACATTCGCACCACACCAGGACCTCCTGAGTTCTGCGCACCACGAAGGCTGGCACCGGACAGGTTAAAAATTGCTAAGGCTGAATTTGAGGTGATGTTACAGATGGGCACGTGCAGACCTTCAGAGTCTCCGTGGGCATCTCCTCTTCACCTCGCGCCGAAAAAAGATGGCTGGCGACCCTGTGGGGACTACCGTAGGTTAAATGCACGTACCATTCCGGACAAATATCCTATTCGGAACATACAAGACTTTTCTCATAGTCTGGCTGATTGTACTATCTTCAGCACCTTGGACTTGGCGAGAGCGTACAACCAAGTACCTGTGAATCCACCTGATATAGCCAAAACTGCTATCACAACACCGTTTGGCTTATACGAGTTTCCCTATATGACGTTTGGTCTTCGCAACGCAAGCCAGACATTTCAGCGTTTTGTTGATGAGGTGTTGCGTGGGCTATACTTCGGACTTCGTATACTGTTATATCGATGACATACTAATATTTTCAGCGGATCAGGAAACTCACGAGAAACATCTATGTGAGGTATTTAGCAGGCTAAGAGATTTTGGGTTGGTGTTAAATCCAGGTAAGTGTGTGTTTGGGGCATCGCAGGTAAATTTTCTGGGATATGAAATTTCAGCGGATGGTACTAAACCCCTGCCAGAAAGGGTAGAAGCGATTAAAAATTTTTCACAGCCCAAAACCGTAAAGGAGCTACGCAGGTTCTTGGGTATGCTTAATTTTTATCGCAGGTTCATCCACAATGCAGCACAACACCAAGCACCTCTGAACGCGCTCTTGACAGGTCCAGTGAAAGGCTCACATCCAGTCACCTTCGGTAAGAAGGAATTGGATGCTTTCGAAGCGTGCAAGCAAGGTTTGTGCCAAGCCGCTTTGTTAGCCCATCCTGACAGCAGCGCTCAACTGGCCCTCGTAACGGACGCCTCCGATACTGCAATGGGTGCGGTTTTGCAGCAACAGAGAGCAGGTGCGTGGGAGCCTCTCGCATTCTTCTCGAGAAAATTGAGCCCCACGCAGTCCAAGTACTCGCCATACGACCGAGAACTACTAGCCATATACGAGTCTATTAAACATTTTAGACACATGGTTGAGGCTCGTAACTTTGTGATCTATACCGATCACAAGCCCCTCACGTTTGCCTTCACTTCCAGAAGGGAAAATTGTTCTCCGAGGCAGTTTCGTCACTTGGATTTTATATCGCAGTTTTCCACGGACGTAAGACACATTTCGGGTAAGAATAATGTGGTTGCTGACCCCTTGTCTAGAGTTGAGGAGATCGTGCTACCAATTGATCCTGACTCGTTAGCAGCTGCACAAGCATGTGACCCGGAATTGTCTCAGCTCTTAAGTGGAAACACAGCTCTGCAACTTGCCAAAGTGAAACTGCCTCGTACGAACACGGTGCTGTTTTGTGACTTGAGTGGTAGTTCCCCTCGACCCTACGTCGCTAAGATCTATAGGCGACGAATTTTTGATTCTTTACACTGCTTAAGTCACCCAGGCGCTAGAGCATCTGTAAAATTGGTTAGTGAGCGTTACGTGTGGCCGGGCGTCCGAAAGGATTGCCGGGAATGGGCGCGCAGCTGTCTGGCTTGCCAGCGCTCAAAGATCACGAGACATGTCTCTTCTCCGTTAGGGACATATAATCTTCCGCAGGGGAGGTTTCAAATTATTCATATTGACCTCATAGGTCCGTTGCCACTCTCTTTAGGTCAACGGTACTGCCTCACTGCCATCGACCGTTTTACTCGTTGGCCTGAGGCGATTCCGATAGCGGACATTACCGCTGAAACAGTGGCAAAGGCCTTATTGAGTGGTTGGATCGCGCGATTTGGGTGTCCTGTTAAGATCGTGACGGACAGGGGAAGGCAGTTCGAGTCAGCGTTGTTTAAGGTGTTGTCGCAAACCATAGGCTTCGACCATAAGCACACTACAGCATACCATCCTGCATCAAATGGCATGGTGGAGAGGTTCCATCGGCAGCTGAAAGCTGCCATAACCTGCCACGTAAACAGTACATGGGTGGAGTCGCTTCCTTTAGTCTTATTAGGAATTAGGACAGCTTTAAAAGACGATATTAAAGCATCCTCCGCCGAATTGGTCTACGGAGAGGCATTACGCCTTCCTGGAGATTTCTTCCTTCCGCCAGAGAACGAGCAGTATGATCTGACCGACTACGCAGCACGCTTGCGTTTATTTGTAAATAGATTGAAGCCTCCTCCAGCGTCACGCCATGGTAATAGTCGTTCTCCTTTTATTTTCAAAGACCTGGCTACAGCTTCTCATGTATTCCTGCGGGACGACACGGTAGCTGGTGCTCTTAAACCGCCATACACAGGTCCTCATGAGGTTCTTCAGAGAGGGGACAAGGTGTTTAAGATAGTATTAAACGGTAAGACTGTCACGGTGTCCATAGACAGGTTAAAACCCGTCTATACAGTACGCGACACACAGACTTACACCGGCACTTCTGACACACACAGCTCACCATTAAAAGCTAACACAAAACTCTCACAAACACAAAATGACACCCATACAACTCATACACACAATCACACTCCCAAACACACCCTTCACCAGTCTACACCTAAGCCGGAGGAAAACATCATTAAAACTACTAAATCGGGGCGTAGGGTAAGATTTCCCGACTATTATCGCCCGTAGAACGGTTTCAGGAGGGGGGTGGTGTAGCGGAGCTACTTTTATTTGTTTAAATTTTAATTGTTTAACATTAATTAATCATTGTTTTCACTTTGTTTTCATTTTGTTGTTTTCATTTTAATTATTAAATACAACTTTTAATTTTAATACATTCAGCGAACGGTCGGACAAGCCAATTCCACTTTTATATTAGAGACCGGCCGTCCGGCCGGCCCGCTTAGCGACAGACTGCGCACGCGCAGCGATTGGTAGTAGCCAGTAGTCCGCCTCGGAACGCTATCGACGCGAGACGCTATACGCTAGACGCTTACCGCTTGAGTGCCGCGCTTTGTACCTACTGCTTACGTGTTGTTTATATTCCGCTTTTAATTTCGTTTTTCTTCTCCTTCTCTGAATCTATACTTTCTACTGTGCTTTGTGTGTGTGAATAAACTGTTTCTTTGTGCTGTACCTTGGACTGCTTTTATTTACGACGACCCGGCTTCCCATAAAGGTACACGGACTTTGCTTAACGTTTGGACAATTTTTGTGCATACCACTGTTACACACACATAACATCCTACAAATTAATCAAGAAGAATTGGTATGGTAAAATATAGAGAACGAAAAAATATTGTATATTGTAAATGTAAATTTTGAAAATATTTCTGTAGTATTTAAAGCTTATAGTATTTTTAGTATTTTTAGTACTTTATTAAATAGTGCTTATCACATTATTATAGTTGTACTTAATTTATATATTTTATGAATTTGCACACGTGTAGCAAAGCTTGCTTATGCTTATAGCGTGGTAAGTATCCTTATTATACTCGGTACAAGTAAGCTCGACATGGGCTGCGGACATCTATGTTGTCTGCATCTCTTAAAAATTAGGAAAACCTTCACAAGATGGCGTGACAATTATTGGAACCATATTAAACAAAACTATTCTCCATGTTTTACGTTGTGTACATTATTACGAAAACAAAGAGATAAAAACAATTCTGAACCTTTTTTAATGAAAACCGTTTAAAAAACGCCAATGTTTACCTATTTCCTTTCGACGTTATAAAGTTATGGTTCTTCAATAATAACTAATTCAATCATTTTTGTTAAATATTACACCAAACAACTAAGTTCAAATGTTCACGATAGTTAAATTAACATAATTCCGATAATGTTAAAATCATAGCTAGCATAGAAATTTATTGTGAACTTTTTTATACTGTACAAAACGCCATCTTGGGAAATTCTAACGAATTTTTAAGGGATGAAGTCAACCCTTGGTCCAGAGAAGTTTAGTGATAAGACAAGATTAAATGTAAAAACGTTACAATTTCACTAACATACATATTAAATTAAGTGCATATTAAATATTCGTAGCTTAGTTAAATACTACGAACTGAAACCCGAAACATCAATTTTCAGGGCAATATTATTACAGATTTTCAGGACTATCGTAAAACTATTATTGCTTCTATGCTACTTATATACCACAGAAATATTAATTTGTGATTTACTTTTGTGGTGACTTTCAAGATATCCTCAAGGTGGTAGAACCAGTGGAGTTCGTCCGGGGAAGTACCACCGCCACACCTATTTCTAGCGTGAAGCAGTTCTTGCGTTTCGATAGAAGGGTGTGGTTGCCGGCACATTTTCACATGAGGCGACCATCATAGTCCTCGGGAGTAGCAACGCATCTGTGATTGACTTCAGATGGAACCCATGTTCTGTATGAAGTTGATTACAGATGTCCATGGGCGGCAGTGACCACTTACCATCAGGTGGACTGCATGCTCGTTTGCTACTCCAGTCAAATAAAAAAAAATCCTAACTTTAGATGGTAGAACCAGTGTAGTTCGATCGGGGAAGTGTCACCGCCACGCTTATTTCTAGCGTGAAGCAGTTCGTGCGTTTCGATGGAAGAATGTGGTTGCCGGTGCACTTTTTTATGAGCGACCATCAAATTCCTCGGGAATAGCAATTTATTTAAGACTAGCTGTACCCGCGGCTTTGCCCGCGTGCAAATCAACGTGTCACAAAGTTTTTCCCGAGCACATCTCGACACCGTGGGAATTCTATGATAAAAAGTAGTAACATTAAAGTCGGTTTGGCCGCTCAAGGATTATCTGGTCAAACACAGAGTGAAAAAACGAATTTAAAGTGTGTATTTGTGGGTAGGAACGTATTGTTATGTTTTTTTTTAATTAGAATAATTCTAATGTTGTAAACCGCTTTTTTGAACCAATTTACATTCTTAGTGGTCTGATTCACAATATCGGGATACTTTTTTTCAATCAACACATTTGTACCAAAACGTATCGATTATAAAGATTGATTTGAACTTTTTCGAATTGGAATTTTCCAATTCGGAAAAGTTCAAATTCTTCAAAACTATTTGAAGTAATTTTGGCGGATTCAAATTTCTAAGTAAGATTATAGGTAAACCTACTTTTAATATTAATTTGTGTTCAGGAGTTCCGGAAGGCATTAAGGAATTCAAAAATTCTGTTGGATAATGTACTGCTTCCTCTATTTCAATGACTGTGTCTACCGAATAGTAGATCTGTGACGCTGCTTTAAATTTTGAAAAAAAAAAAATCTTTTATTTTATCGACACGTTCCTTTGGTGGGTGGGTATATAGCCGTCTTTTGGAACCAATTTATAGTGTTATTGGTTGTATTAACAATATCGGGATATACTTTTTCAACCAACTCCTCCACATTTAAACGAAGACGTATCGATATAAAGATTGATTTTAACTTTTCCGGATAATAGTGCTTTGTAGCACTATTATCTACTTGAAGTAAATCATTAGATAATTGGAATATCACTGAACAGCGACATATATTCTAAGTTCATATTTTGTTTCATGTGGCCAGAGATAAGATCTTTTAAGAGGTGTATTGGGCTATTTGTGTGCGTAAATCCCGCATTGTTCTTTGTAAAGCAGTAGACATAATCAAAACACTTTTACAATTCATACGAACAGGGCGCACCCGCTCACAGGGCGCTGCCGCACCCTGCTCGCTTATTTTTTATGTTTTCTTTTATGTTCCAACCTAACCTAACCCATCCTGTTTAAAAAGCTACAGCTAAATCCAACTCTTAACAATAACATGACAATACTCCTGCATTTTTAGGTTTTAGGTATTCAAAGTGACACTTTTCATCATAATGGTCTCTCAGGAACGGGTTGTAATGTATTGTAATCAATAAGTACCAAACTCATACGGCTTAAGTAGGTTGTGTACTTAGATTATCAGGGTTGATGAATTGAAGTTTAATTTATTAATCACATTTCACTTTAATGAGCTGTCATTAAACTTATAATATATACTAAAAACAACCGTAAGCATTATGTGACTACCTTTTATAATTTAGGCTTGCACTATCCCGCATCATCAGGGAGGAGTTGAAGGTAAAAAAAAATATCCCGTGTCTTTGCTTAGTATTCTTATTAGTATTCTTATTACTTATACGTAAGCACTTGCGAGCCAACTTCTATAGCTTGGGCTTGCAGTACCCTGCATCATCAGGGCTGAGGAGTTTAAGATCGAAATTTTCATCATGTGTCTTTGCTTAGTAATTATATTACATACTCGAAAGCATTAAATGGCCAACTGCTATGTCTTCGGCTTGCAGTACCCTGCATCATCAGGCTTGAGGAGTTGAAGATCGAAATTTTCATCTTGTGTCTTTGCTTAGTAATTATATTACATACCCGAAAGCACTAAATAGCTAAATTCAATGGCTTAGGCTTGAAGCACCCCTGCATCATCAGGGTTGAGGAGTTAAAGGTCAAAATTTTCATCATGTGTCTTTGCTTAGTAATTATATTAAATATCTGAAAGCACCAAATGCCCGTCTCGTATAGTTTAGGCTAGCAGCATCCTGCATCATCAGGGGTGAGGAGTTGAAGGTCAAAATTTTCATTTTGTGTCTTTGCTTAGTAATCATATTACATACCCGAAAGCACCAAATGGCCATCTCCTATGGCTTAGGCTTGAAGTAACCCTGCATCATCAGGGTTGAGGAGTTGAAGGTCAAAACTTTTACCGTGTATCTTTGCTTGGTATTTTTATTACATAACCGAAAGTACCAAATAGCCAACTCTTACGGTTTAGTCTTGAAATACCCTTACATCATCAGGGTTGAGGAGTTGAAGATCAAATTTTTGTCCCATGAATTTGTTTAACAATCTTATTATATATCCATAAAAACAAATTGACTTACTTCTACGGTTCAGGCTAGCATTACTCCTGCATCATCAGGATTGAAGAGTTGAAGGTCAATTTTTTTAGAAAATATCTGCTTAGTAATCTCATTCTACATTCAACCCAATTGGACTCCTACAGCTTAGGTTTGGCCGAGTATCGCTAATTTCGTTAATTTGCTTCAAAGAAATGGAACCTATGATCAGAACCGTATCAAACTTATCAGAGTACCCTTGAAGTACATTCTTTCAAATAAAAGAAAAATCATCATAATCGGTAGGCGGGAAATTGAGTTATTCATCTATTTATCGCGCACATCGTTAATGCAAATATCAGACTTATGCGCTTTTCTTAAGGATGCCACTGTCAAAAGTGAACTAAAAATTAATGGGACCCCATGACACGCACTACCTTTCAAATGAAAAAAAAAAATCATCCAAATCCGTTCACCCAGTGCGGAGCAATCGAGTAACAAATATTAAATAAAAAAAAAATAAAAAAAATACAGACGAATTGATAACCTTCTCCTTTTTGAAAGTCGGTTTAAAACTATGTTTTAACATAAAAATCAAAGCGAAATACTAAATTTTATTGAGGTGACCTCAAAATTGACTGACTTTCATACAAACTTACATCTCCTTTCTCTTACATATTTGGGTTAAATTGAGGGGGGGGGGGATAGAAAATTCATTCATAATTGACGTCTACGTCATAAAAAGAACCCCTAGTAAAAATTATATTCGTATCTTTAGCAGTTTAGGCTCTACGATGTTTATTCAATAGATGAGTGAGAGAGCATTCTTTCGTTTTTATATTAAGTATATATAGATATAGAGATATAGATGTGTATAGTATCAAATAACATAGGTACACACGTAACCAATAAAAATACATAACAAAGGAATACATTTTACAGACCATAATATGTTTAGTTTCAACCAATTCAAGTATGCAGTTACTTATCTTATTATCACTTATCGAACACGGAATAAATACTGCGTAGTTTAAAATGGATATAACTTATTTATTTATTAACCGATTTACATAAAATAAACACTAAATGTTAAGTGAAGTTTCTCACGACACAGCGGTGAAAATTATTTTCAAATTGGATAAGCCGTTCCTGAGATTAGCGTTTTCAAACACACAGACAAACAGACAAACAGACAAACAGACAAACAGACAAACAGATAAACAGACAAACAGACAAACAGACAAGATTTCTAAAAACCATTATTTTGGGTTCTATATCGTATTAAAGACCTCTAGAAATGGTTTTCACCTAAATTTATTCCATGTACAGACAGCGACCTCTTACAGATTTATTATAGTATAGATAGGACCCATTGTTCCTTTAAAGTTGCTTACAGATGTCCATGGACGGTAGTGACTACTTACCATCAAGACTGCATGTTCGTTTGCTTCTGCGGTCAGATGAATAAAAATCTAAATTGAATTTTCAAGATACGTAACATATATTTATTTTTGCTTATAAGGTACGATTACAAACTCCCCACACCATCTAGTGAAAATATATACATATATATATACATAATGCATATATTTCTTATATTATTTATTATGTTCGGTGACTATATGATGTAGCAGTAATTACAATTTAATGGATATATTTTTAGCATTCTTTATAATTTGTGCGATTTTATATTGCTTACATCGACGAGACGAGACGAAAGAGACCGAACTTGAAGAATACTTGGCTTGATTTGTTTGAATTGAAACTGAATTAGCTTGAAACTATTCCTGATAACGCGATGTTTCATCTGAAAAATCAAAAGTGACGATTTCTTACTCGGAAGCGGTAAGCTTAAATGTATTATGACGACCCGCGTGGCGGAGCGGTTACCATACCGGTCTGACGCGCATTGGGTTCCTGGTTCGATTCTCGGCCAGACAGGTATCTGAATGATAAGTTGAGATGTTCTGGGTCTGGGTGTTTGTGTATTTGTCTTATTGTAATAATAATTAGTTAATTATTATTATAATTAATAATAATTAATTAATTCCACTTCCACCATACAAATACACTCAATTCTCTAGATCATCCACATATTAGGCATTTTTTGAACGCGGGTGAAACCGCGGGAGATGTTAGGTCATATTTTTAAAATTGATCTCTGACTTTTTAAATAACTTCCGCTATAAATTGTTATACTTACTATCATGTTTGCTTAAAAAGAAGTGAGAATAATCATTTGAAGCAAAGATAGTCCCTATTTTACAAATTAGTTTTATTTATATTTGGTTTGATATTCACGACTCTGTTTTTACCCTCATAAATAAGTCAATAATCATTTTTTATCTACCAAATCAATATAACCTAAATTATTACAACTTAATTATTCCACCCCTTATCTTTTGTTAATATAGTTTTTTTCTTTATGTTAGAATACGTATGATAGCGATTGATGTACACACCAATAATTGGCGTTGATACTAGGCTATTGTTTAGAATTAAGTTTGTTACATAATTTTTTGCATGATATGCTGTTGAACGAATTTACAATTATTCTTCACAATTTCACCCAATCTATTCCATATTTGGAAAATGTACGTTGTGTCCCTGTGGCCTAATAGGAAAGGCCCGATTCTTGGTATCGGAGATTGTGGGTTCGAATCCCACCAGGGTACACTACAGCAGTTGAAGTAAGTGAATAGACAGGATTCGTTTTTGTCTTTTTTTATTTTGCATTTTAAATTACTAGTACAAAGTTACGACTACGTTTAGAAACTTTAGAACTTTTTCTAGAAATTAATTATAAATGTATGCACAAACAAAAAAAAAACATTTTTTTGATTTCCTTATAAAACAATTTTATTATTTAATTTAATCGAGCTTTTATTAAGTTAAGTCGTAAAAGTAATAGTGAAATATATGTAATGAAAAAATAATGTATAGCTAGTGTATTTAATATGTATGCCTAGTATTTAAATTTATAGAGCATTATTTTTTAGTACTTAACGAAATAATGCCTACCATATTATTAAAGTTATACTCTACTTATGTATTTTATGTTATTGCAAACATGTAGCAAAGTATAAGTAGGTATGGTCGACATGGGCCGCGAATATCCATGTCTGCATCTCTTAAAAATTAGTAAAATCTTCACAACATGGCGTAATAAATATTAGAACCATATAACAAAACTATTCACCGTGTTTTAAGTTATGTGTATAATTACGAAATTTTAAGGAAAAATTCACAAATCAAATCAAATCAATTTATTTGTGAATAAGGTAACATAGGTACAGTTGGTATTCAAACATTTTTGTTTAATCGCTTATTCTGCCACTGAATGGCTTACAAATATACATTAAAATAATTAAATATGTAATTTTTATGGATTATAAATAATACTTAGTAATAAATGTCATTGATATTGTGTCCACAGAAGAATAGTCCGCTAGAAAATCGCCAATGTTAATGTCATTTCAACATTATAAAGTGATGGTTCGTCAATATTAATTAATTCAAGGATTCTTGTTACTAAATATTACACCAACTACTACGTTCGCATGATTACGATAGTTGAATTAGCATAGTTATAATTACCTTAAAATAATAGCTCCGATAAAAATTGCAAACTTTTTACTATACTGTACAAAAGGCCATCTTGTGGAATTCTTGCGAATTTTTAAGGGATGAAGTTAACCCTCTGACAACAGAAGTTTAGTGATAAGACAAGATGAAAATTCAAAACGTTAAAATTTCAATAACATAAATATTTGATAACATATTAAACCCACTCGTAACTAGTAAACTGAACACCAAAATACTTTTCAGGGTATTATTACGGTTTTTCAGGAATATCGTGATATATATATATATATATTTTATTTGACTGAGGTAGCAAACGAGCATGCAGTCCACCTGGTGGTAAGTGGTCACTGCCGCCCATGGACATCTGTAATCAACTTCATACAGAACATGGGTTCCATCTGAAGTCAATCACAGATGCGTTGCTACTCCCGAGGACTACGATGGTTGCCTCATGTGAAAGTGTGCCGGCAATGATACTAATAAGTAGCACAGAAATATTTATTTTTGCTGTAAAGTTTCAAGATATCTAAATTGAATTATAAAGATATGTTAAATATGATTTGCTTTTTACTAAAAAGATAGATACGTGTACAAACATCATCCCGCGCCATCTAATGAAGGGATGAAGAATCGAACCCCAAAGAAAAAACAGGAAATCCCATTGCTTAAAGTAAAAGCAGTCGGGTATTTTGGTTCTTAATAATATTTCAATGCTTTTACGGAGTTTGCGTCAAATAATATTCCTCCGACAGAAATTGACTGTGAATCTTTAAATACTACATAGACCGCCATCTTGGGGAATTGTGACAATTTTTTAAGGGATGAAGCTAACCCACGGACAACAGAAGTTTAGTGATAAGACAAGATGAAAATTCAAAACGTTAAAATTCCAATAACATAAATGTTTAATAACACATTAAACCCGCTCATAACTTGTAAACCGAACACCAAAATACAATTTCTCAGGGTATTCAGTTTTTTAGGAATATCGTAATACTAAGAAGTAGCACAGAAGTATTTATTTTTAATATAAAATTCCATGATATTTAACTTGAATTTTCAAGATATGTGAGATTATTATGACTTTCTTTTTACTTAAAAAGGTAGATACGTGTACAAACATCATCCCGCGCCATCTAGTGAAGGGATGAAGAATCGACTCCAAAGGAAAAACAGAAAATCTCATTGCTTAGAGTAAAAGCAGTCGAGTATTTTGGTTCTTAATAATATTTCAATGCTTTTACGGAGTTTGCGTCAAATAATATTCCGACAGAAATTTATTGTGAACTTTTAAATACTACACAAAACGCCATCTTCTGGAATTCTAGCGAATTTTCAAAGGGTGAAGTTAACCCTTAGACAAGGAGTTTAGTGACAAGACAAGATTAAAATTTAAAACGTCTATATAAAAATAGCGAAAAATCGTAAAATATATTTTATTTTCGGCTTTCGTAATACATAAGTAATTTGCCTTATAACTAGAAATTATTATTAAAACAAAAAACTGCAAAATTTACTATCAGTAGTCGATTATTGGATTCCAATGATACGATCACATATTTTCATAATCCAACGATTCGATTCGATTTCATATGTTACAATCCGTGAAGTCGGTTTGGCTATAGCGTGCCAAAGAAACGGACCAATAACATTCTTTTTCTTTTCTTTTTAAAAAACGCTTTCTACACTCACAGCTCCACAGTAGGATTTTCTCCTGTGTCGTGGGTGCCATGGAAACACACAAAGACGAATACACAAACACCCAGACCCAGAACAAGAATCTAAACTCATCATTCAGATACCTGGCTGACCGGGAATAGAACCCGGGACCCACTGCGTGTCAGACTGGTACGGTAACCGCTGCGCCACGCGGGTCGTCCATTTAAAACATTTAAAACATTACCGTTCTTTCAACGTAGTCGGCTCAAAATAATCTCCTAGCCGGTTTTAAAAAAAGTCATCGGAGCCTTGTCTCCAACTTGCAAGTTAGTTATGTTGTTAATTGTTAAATAGCGTTACAATTATTTGCCGTACCCTACTTATTATTAACTAAGGTAGCATTACGTACGTCGTGTATCGGACATGAAGTAATTAACTACTGGCCTAGCAATTTACACAAGCGCCGCATTTTGTGTCTTTAGCGCGTTACGGAGCTGGCAGGACTTGCCCCCTGCTGGCACTATTACAGGGTGACCATAACGTGGGATAAACATTTAGCAGATAATCCTAAAAATAAACAAGTATATTTTTAGGATTATCTCTTATAGTCTGATGTTATGAGGCTATATTTAGGCTTTCCAAACTAACCAGGGTTCAATTTCTAGATAAAACGTTGAGTAATGATTACTTTTTTACAGTACCACTGTTAAGTACGAGTGTTTATGTTGTCACGTGAAGCAAAATCTTGCTTAAACGCAATTTACTCCCAAGAGTAACCAATTAATGCTCAGTCCGATAATAATTAGTTCTGAAAACATTTATATGCACTGGAAGTTATTCTCAGCATAAAAAAAATAAACTTAGCTTATAACTCTTTACCGCATCTTATATTTTTTAATTTTACATAAGGTTATCTAAAGAAGTTCTATAGTAATCGGATTAATTACTTACTATTTTGACCTACCAGCGCCAACAGCTTTGGCTCACTTTTGCGTGATTATCATCTTGGTCCTCGGGAATAGCGACGCGTCTGTTATTGACTTCACATAGAAACTGTTCTATATAAAGTGCTATTTCCATTAGGTGGACTGCTTACTTGTATGCTACTTTATTCTTATAAAAAGATAACAGGGGAAAAAACATGACAAGATAATTTTCATCTAGGACATAAATATAGGAATGGTATTTTCAAGGTTTTGAGAAACTTTCCATCTGGCGGTTGAGTAGTGTAGGCATTTTTCATTTGATTCAATAATCTCTCAAAATATTTTACAGCAAAGAGTTATGAATTGATTGATTGTAATGTGTAACGAGTCCTCACCATGTGCGTTCTTGGAATTCTTTTAAAATATTTTTTTATCGATATTTCGACCGAGTTACTTGAAAAATGTAAAAAAAGGTCACGGCGAAACTGCGTAAGCGACGATAACCAGTAAAAAATAATTTTAAAAGAATTCGATAACCGTATATCATGACCCGTTACACATTGTAATACAGGTACTTACTCGATGACCTTGGTGTAGTCCCAACTTCAGTCCCACTTCGTAATGACTTGTGGTCACACCACTCGCGTGCCCGCGATCCGGGCGCCGGCACAGTTTGAATTAATCTTCCTCAATCTCCAACAAATATAGATAAACTGGGAACAGAGGAAATTTCAATTTACCGTTTATGGCTTTGGATTGCTATGAAATTTTAGTGCTCAGTATTATGCAGTTGTTTGTCTGTTTGTTGGACTATTAAGATGTCAAAGATATGTCGTAAAGAATATATTATTATGAAACAATCGATGATTATAAATCATGATAGTAGGAATATAAGATTTAGCTGTAGAACCACTAAGATTTGACCTGCAGGATACCACCATACCGCCTTATTTCTAGCAGAAACAGTAGGTACGTTTTTTTGTAAGAGCGTTGATGCTGGCTGACTAAAATGCAAGGTTAGTCCAAGAGTAACAAGTCTTCAGATGGAGTGTTACTGAATTTTTTAACTGACTGAAATAGCCAACGAGCATGCAGTCTACCTAATGGTAAGTGGTCACTGCCGCCCATGGACATCCGTAAGCAACTTCAAATAGAACATTGGTTCTATCTGAAGTGAATCACAGATGCGTTGGTACTCCCGAGCACTATAATGGTCGCCTCATATAAAAGCATGGAAACGCAAGAAATGCTTCACGCTAGAAATAGGTGTGGCAGTGGTACTTCCCCAGTCGAACTATACTGATCCTACAACCTGTAAACCACCTGACTTCACTTGAAGGTCGACCCTCTATTCTAAGAAGAGTCGGTTACAGATGTATAGAGAATGCAGTGGCTATATACTGTCAGATGAATTACTTGCTCGTTTGCTACCTTAATTTACTTTAAAAAGTCTGCCCCTAATGTAAACGGGTATAAGTCTTATTTTCGCGAAACTGACTTTCTATATCAAAATCGTTAAAAAAACGGAGATATATCGATAGATATTTATGTCTTTAAATAAAATCGATAGAGTTCCTTGTATAAAAATACGGGAATCTATCTGAATGTCTCCGTTTGTCTCACAATTATGGTAAAAGGAAGCATTTTGGCAAAACTCAGACTTACACCCGTTTTCATTAGGGTCAAGGAAACAGGCTAATAAAAGTCTTTAAAGTGTAACGACTAGTTGAAAATGTAAGACTTTCTTACATTATTTTAATCGGACCTATCGTAATACATTGCAGTAATTCAGCTTAACAGTAATTATCTAAGTTATATTCATTATCACGTGTTAAGTCTGATAATCTCCACAATAAAATTTATTATCAACATATTTATAATCACTTCACATTACACCTGTTTTGCCTTTAACAGCGCTGTAAAGATAATGTAAATGAATAAATGGCTAACTTTATTAACTAACCTTTGTATTCTATCAAACGAGTATACTGTAACATTTCTACATGGTATAAAACAAAGTCGCTTTCCGCCGTCTGCCCCTATGTATGCTTAGATCTTTAAAACTACACTACTACAAGAACACTTCGCCGAAAATAATAATTTTTGTTAGTTTAAAGATCGAAAATTGTTTGTTTATTTAATTAGCAATATTTAGTGATTTTAAGAATTGTAATTTAGTTTAGCGTCCATAAATTTGTTATAGTCACCTCACCAAACATTGTTATAAAAAGGCGAGCGCCTGCCTGTAAAAAAAGATTCTTGTTTAACCGTCGAGGCCATCGGACCTCCTCAACTGTGAATAAATCGAAGAAGTTTATTCCTGTGTTTTATTTGAAATCTTTAAGAATGGACAGTAATGAAGACTCCTGGCCTTCCTCACTTTCACGAGTATCACACCCACTTCGTTATGTATATACATGTATAATATAGTGAAGAAACACTGATAATTTTACATTTTTGACTTCTAGGCGGAACAAAGTTCGCCGGGTCAACTAGTGTAATATACGTTTTAACGCTGCCTTCACTTATAGCCCCATACTAGAGTCGCTTATATATACCATAGGCTCAAGATCCCGGAGTCCTCCTTTTCAGCGCCGAGGATGGCCACCGGGGGGGTTTTAGTGCGCTAAAAATCCCACATAACCCTGCGTCGCTCCCACGGCGTCGGGTACCCAGAAATACCCAGAAATAATCTAAACCCAGACCTAGAACAGAAATCTAAAATCATTTAGATGTCTATCAGACCGGGAATCGAATCCGGACGTGTCAGACCAGTTTAGCGACACCGCTACTACGCCTGTCATCTACATTATTAGATGTGCTAAAGCTTATATACCTACTAGCTGTACATTGCGGCCGTTGCTACGACAACACAAAAAACACCAAAACCTTCGGAGCTCATGAATAACAACGTTGCTAAAGATCGTCACATGATCAAATGAATAGTTTACGATTCTATAGAGGACATACAAACATTCATTTTTATAAACAAGAAGTAAGAAGAAGATATAGAATATGGGACATTTCAGCTCTCAAGTTCAGCAATGCACCTGCGATTGATTTCAGCACATTTGAAATTAACTAGACTTTTTTTATATAAGTTTAAAGTAGCAAACGACTTACAGCTCACCTGAATGTATTGTTCACTGCCACTCATGGGTAAGGAACTTCTTACAAAATAAGGGTCTTATCTGCAGTCAAT
Organism: Spicauda simplicius; assembly: GCA_949699795.1. Taxonomy (NCBI): domain Eukaryota; kingdom Metazoa; phylum Arthropoda; class Insecta; order Lepidoptera; family Hesperiidae; genus Spicauda; species Spicauda simplicius. The sequence goes on along the minus strand of OX453061.1, from coordinate 19,010,665 downwards.
CAAAGATGCGCGTTACTCCCGAGAACTTATATGATCCCATCATATAACAGTGAACTGGCAAACACACCTTTCAACCGAACCGCTTCAGGACTAGGTATGGTAATGGTACCTTAGTCAAACTCATTTTCCTTTTTTTTGAGAGGAAACCCTTCAAAAGTGACCTGACGCCGTGAGAGCGACGCAGAGTTACGGATTTTTACCGCACTAAAACCCCTCCGGTGGCCGTCGTCGGCGCTACAACGAGGATTTCGGGATCTCCAAAGGAACAGAACCGGAGTTCTCTGAGCGCGTTGCCATCGGGCTTCTCCGAAATGGACGTCTGGGCCCACCGCTACGTCTAGTCTTTAGGACGGTATGCTACCAAACATATCGCCGTAGAGTAGCAATGCATTAAATCATTATCTAGGTTGAATATACATTGTCCCTGTAGTTCCGGGACCAGAATAGGACTACGGTACCCTCTGCCTGTCGTAAAAGGCGACTAAAAGAGGCTTCCGGGGTTGCGGGTGCGAAGAGTGGGAGCTCGAACCGTCCGGTCAAGCGACCCCGGGAAGGACGGCGGCATGTATGGTTGCATGTTGCCGTAAAAACCAGAAGGTGCGGTGAGCAGTTCACGCCCACCAGAGAAGAGCCCGATGGGGCACACGTTGAGGACACCGGCGGCGGTCAACTGGAGTTCCCGGAGTCCTCTTCGCAGCGTCGAGGTTCGGCCACCGGGGGGGTTTTAGTGCGGTATGAATCCCAAATAACCCGCGTCGCTCCCATATAATCGACTTAAGATAGAAACACCGTATAAGTTTTACCAATTTTTTTTTATAATTGAATAATAAAATGTTTTTTCGATGTTTATTTCGTGTAAATACAAAAACGTGGATAGTTCTAAAATATATGGAAAAAGTTTTAACAGAATTAAAAAGAATATTACGCAAGACATTCCGTATTCCGCTCGAGCTAATAAATAAATTATCGTCGATTATCTAAAAACGGTTCATCCAATCAGCTTCATACAGTGACTGGATGTAAACGTTTATTACCCTGTCAAGCTGAAGTGAGCGCATTCCGTCTGAGAAAACATACGGCGCAACGTACCGTGCGATTCCGTCGCGTTTTTACCACTGAAATATTCGAAATATACACGTCTAAACACGAGTTCTGTTCTGACACTCACAAATTGTACGGTTCGTCTTGTTCGTGTTCGGAAGTAATGTGTATTTGCTATAAGTGTTTAAAAGAATGCTGACCATTCACTTGGTTGAATAACGAATGTGTATAGTCCATTCGTAACATCGAATACAATCGTATGTATCTAATGAGTCCATTAACGAAATTGTATAACTTGTTTTAATAGACATTATAGTTTCATATCTATTCTCAATTTTCTGCAACGTATGAGTGAGTTAATGACTTTACCTATATTAGAAGTATCGTGCATTATTCGTGCTAGGCTCACGTAATTTTTTCATAAAATCTGTAAACCTCCTACCGATATTTTACCGCAAATAAAATCTGATTAACAATAAATTCACTCTACTCAAATCGCGATAATTATAATCATTTCAATATCACAAAATATTTCAATATGAGAAAAAGAAAGTTAAGCATTATTAGGAGCTCCGATATTTGAAGATGCATTTATTTCGATTATAATTTCTAAATTACTTGATTTTGAAAATATTTTGGAACGACGTAATGAATTAAAACTTGATATGGTCCTGAAATTTTACGCCTTTGCTTAATCGCTTGTATTTATTACGTTGTTTTCCGGAAATTCCCATCGGTCACTCATAATTAAGATACATTACCTATTACAAAACTGTTTGTCCAAAATTCTAAATTTAAAATTTGATGATTGTTCCTGGATGCAGGTAATACTTTCGATTAGATTTCTGGCTTTCTTGGCCTGTTGTCATAGTACAGTCACCCTCATCTCCGAAACCTTAAAACGAATTTGGGCGATGATCAGGTGACGTACATGTCTGAGGCTGAGGGAGCCTGGGGTGCTTTCTTTTCAAAAGAACATGTATTAACCCCCGATAAGTCAAAACAATCGACTTGGGACACGCCCCAACTTAAATCTGCTTTTACCTGCCTATTAGAACCGGCCGGTATTTTTAGGGACGATGGCAGGAGGCCCGATGGGATCACTTTAGTAGCCATGAAGTCTCGGACGATCCCTGGTATTGGACGCAACTTGTGTCGACACGTTTGCCCCATCTCACATAACAACGGCTGCAGCCGACCATGCCCATATTTTGAAGCGCCGCAAATATAGTAATTTATTAGACAATAATTTGTTTGCGGCGCCTGCAATAGAGACGATGGGTCCATGGTCATCTGACAGTCAGATATGTCGACCAGACTTGTTGGAGCTTCCGGAGACCAAGGAGCTGGTGGCTACTCTGCACAACGTTTATGCCTCGCCATACAGCAAGGTAATGCCGCCAGAGTTTTGGGAACCATGACTCACACGGCCATTTTAGATGGTTCACTTTATTTGTAATAATTAGTTTCTCTTTGTTATCTTTTTGAAATTTATTTTTGTATCAATAATTGATCTGTATTAATCCTTATCCAAATAAATGTTTGTTATTTTAACAATGACGCGATAATTAGATTAAAATAAATTATATTCTTCAGAAGTAGTTTCAAATTGTTTCTTAAAGATGTTACGAGAAAATAGCGCTAAACTGTCTAGTGTAAATATTCCGCGGAGAAAATTAATTATATTGCCACCAGTTGAAAGATATAAATGATAGTTGTATGATATGAAATTAGTTTCAAATAATTGTGTGGAAAGTTATAAGAAAACATACAGTTTCTTTCGTCAATTACTGTACAAGACGTGGAACACAAGAATCAAGTGGCTGAGTATTTGATTACATAGAAACGATCTTCGTCTGTTATAATTATAACGTTACTATGTCTAATAAATACAGATCTGATTGCTTATTAATATTATAAATGAGAGTGTTTGTAAGGATATGTTTATTTATCGTTGGGCAAAATCTACCAGTCGGGTTTTGCTGACATTTGGCACACACAAAGGACCTAGATTAAGATATATTTTGACTTATTAGTGTGGTAGACGTAACCAAAGCGGAAGCTGCAGGAGTAACCTAGTATGTAATCAATTGTATCGTCTGTTATATGTAGAACGTTCCTTTTATAATTAAAACTAAGTGATTGATATATTTGTTTTATTAACAGTTTGTTTTCTGTTTGTCTGTGGTAATAGTTATTAGGTACTACTTTGCTGTTTATTGCTGCCTACACGAGGTATAAGCAGGTAATAAGTAGTAAAATTAAGAAATTACTTTTAACTTAAATCAATAGATGTAATAGACGTAGCAGAAATAGGTCACAAATGGGTTGTCCTTGTAGTTCCGGGACCAGAATAAGACTAAGGTACCCTCTGCCTGTCGTAAGAGGCGACTAAAAGGGGCTTCCGGGGTTGCGGGCGGGAAGAGCTCGAACCGTCCGGCCAAGCGTCCCCGGGAAGGACGGCGGCATGTTTGGTTGCATGCTGCCGTAAAAACCAAAAGGTGCGGTGAGCAGTTCGCGCCCACCAGGGAAGAGCCCAATGGGGCACACGCTGAGGACACCGGTGGCGGTCAATTGGAGTTCCCGGAGTCCTCTTCGCAACGTCGAAGTCGGCCACCGGGGGGGGTTTTAGTGCGGTAAAAATCTCACATAACCCGCGTCGCTCCCACGACGTCAGGTACTTTTTGAAAGTTTCCCCCTCGAAAACAAAAAAAAAGGTCACAAATGGGTAACGGTACCAAACAAAATACAGTGCCGTGTATTTTGGTTGTTTATATTCACAGACAATAATCATACTGGACTCGTATGCAATGCGGACAATTTGAATATTTGCTTAGTACACTTTACGCGGAAGTGTTCCGTGTCAAGACTCGATCTAGGCGAGCTAAATAAGAACAAAACTCTAGGCACAAACTAGCTATAGATTACATAGTACCTATGTATATTAGTATGATAATATGTTTTACGTTTTAATACAGCAGTTTTATTTATGCTAGTATCCAATTTTGTAAATAATAGAGGTAGCTTTATTTTTTAAGTCAGTACTTAGTATTAAGCGGGTTTGGTAATATGCAAATAATTACTACCTACTCGCGACAATATCGATTTTGGAGAGACTAACATATAGCCATAAACTTCATCGATATACTACGATATATACGCTAAGGTACTTTGTCTTTATATCTCAGACTCTATATTTGTATAGCTGAACCCGGCAGCCTCGCCCGCGTCATATAAATCGATGTATTTTTATCGATTGTCCCGTGGGAATAAGATATATTTCCTCAATAAAAAGTAGCCTATATGTTAATCCAGTGTCAGCTAAGTCACTACCAAATTTTATGAAAATCGCACTTAAGCCGTTTAGACGTGAGGGAATAATCATTTCAAACCTTTTTGAATCCTACTATTGAACGTGGTTCTTCACGATTAGTATTAGAGCATACACTATAACAGAATTCTAATTCGGTGTTGCCAACCACCCACTAAATAGTGAGGATAGAAAATATTTTTTACATTTTTATTACAATGTTTCTATTGACAATACTACATTGTGTATTAATGTAAAGAATGAATGGGCTAAACATGTTAAGAATTGACTTGAGAATATGCGGGGTAAAAAGTCGTCAAGACCAGAAAATTCTAGCCGACGGCCCTTATGGTAACTTAACGTAGCAGCGAGGCTTAGGTACTAAGATGTCCCAATAAACATATTTGATGTAGTAATGAAATCTCTTTAAAATGAAAGTCGGTCATAACATGACTCTGGGAAATTCTCGGAATGTTCTTCTTATACTAAAATACTCTGTTTAACGCACCAGTGACATATCAATCAACCTGTTTGATATGCTGAGTATGAACGTAGCTTACATATCACATGCTCAACATCCGCAAAGGTCACATAACCAAACAAAAAAACCGGCCAAGTGCGAGTCGGACTCGCGCACCAAAGGTTCCGTACCAAATCTATAAAAAACGAGTGTTGCCAAGTTCTCTTTTTTAGAGAACTTGAAAACACGCTGCCGCGTGAGTACATTTGGCTAAAAAACACGTTTATTGTATGGGAGCCTTCGTTAAATATTTATATTAATCTGTGTTTAGTCAAAAAATAAATATTTGTTCTTATAGCTGCAATAGAAATACATCATCTGTGAAAATTTCGACTGTCTAGCTATTTATTTATTTTTATTTATTTATTTATACTTATATACCTAAAGTGGTTAAAGGCGGACTAGCAATCACGGTTCATGAGATACAGCCGGACAACAAACAGTCCGATGGATACACGGACAGCGGAGTTTTAGTAATAGGGTTCGGTTTTTTTCCTTTCGGGTACGGAATCCTCAAGAGGACTCAATTATCAACAAGACACCCACAAATACCAAACACTTTCCCTTGTAGGGCACCGTATCCTAAAGAAAATGTCTTTTTATAGCCCATTATCCCCTCTTGAAACAATGTAACTACAAGCCTTTTTATGTATTACTAGCTGTACCCGCGGCTTCGCCCGCGTAAAAGTGAGTGTATCGCAAAGTTTTTCCCGCACAAATCTCGACCCCGTTGAAATTATATGATAAAAAGTAGTCTATAATTAGGTTATTCCACAACCTTTTCTATAGTGCAAGTCCTATCCAAATGAGTTTAGGCGCTCGGCCGGCGATTACCCGGACATACAAAGAGTGAAGAAACGAATTTAAAGTATGTATTTGTGGTTAGGATCATAATTGTTATGTAAAAATATTTAAAAAATTAGACAAATTAAAATTAGAATTTTAAAATTAGACGATTGTAAACCGCATTTCTTTGAATTAATTAACAATCTTAGTGGTCACACAATACCAAGAAGCACCTTGTAAACCAAATCCTCCTTCACATTTAAACCAAAACGCATCGATTACAAAGATTGATTTTAACTTTTCTGTAGTATGTTTAAAAGTTCTCAGGGTGATGCTGCAGGGTGAAGTGCAATGTTTATACTGGTCTAGTACAAAAAGACGCTACTCTTACAAACTCATTTAACATTCGTATCCTACTCAACACTGGACACTATCAAGTGGTCAGATTACTATAATAATGCACACGCATCGGCGGCCGGCTTGTATTAGCATGCGCGAGCGAGACGGTTACCTACCCTTGCCGAGAGACACATCGCGATCTTTATTATTTTAAATCTCTAATATCTTTAAAAATATTTATTTGATGCATATAGTGTAAAAGCTAACGAATGCATTTATTTATATAAGGATTAATACCGAACAGAAGAAAACACACTCGAAATTAACGTAATATTTTTAGTTGAAAACATAAAAAAAAATATTGTGACTTAACCATAAGTTATAGAGATATACTATCGCGGATTGATTTTATATTTAAGGTTGCAATCCAGTGTTTCGTAGCCCTTGACGGGATTATTATTATTCAACATCAACATTTTTAATTATCGATAGACTTCGTAGTTGTTTTGTAAATAACGCCACCTTTCGCATTCAATGTAATTCAATATTGTAGTGGATAGATGGCGCAAGTATACCTAATATATAACTCATCGGTAATTCCTCGTAATTTTATATTGTGGGTAAATTAAATCAAATTTATATCACATTTATTTGTATGATAATTAATTGTTATCGATTTATAGGTATGTATTATTTCATAATGAACTAAGGATCAGGATGACATCAGGGCAAAATGGCTAATATGGCGAAAGTTGGAATTTGGAATTAAACAAAAGTCGCGATATACCGAGTTTTACAGATATATGTATAATGTCGACTCAAAATCAATATTTTTTAATGTTTTGTTATTGAGATAAGTTTTCAATCAAGTCTATCTTGCCCCTTGACGGAATTTTATTATCGTGTGCCTACTTATTTCATCCGCCACAAGACGAAGAGGCAAAATCGTACCCCTTGAAGGAAATTATATAATTTGATATCTCTAATAACTTTAAACGTATTTATTTAATGCATACAGTGTAAAAGACAATTTTGATCTTTGTTATAATTACGAAGCTAACGAATGCATTTATTTCCATAAGGATTAATACTGAACAAAAGATAACAGACTCGAAAATAACATATTGTTTTTAGTTAAAATATGGAACATAAAAATAATTATTGTGAGTTAACCTTATGAGATATAGATATGCTATCGTGGATTTATTTTATATTTAAGTTTGCAAACCAGTGTTTCGTAGCCCTTGACGGAATTATTAGTAATTCAACATCAACATTTAATTTATCGATATTACTTCGAAGTTGTATTGTAGATAACGCCATCTATCAAATGTTCATTCAACGTAATTCAACAGAACAGTGATAGATAGCGCAAGTATACCTAATATTTAACTCATCGGGAATTCCTCGTAATTTTATTCGTATCTTTCGCATTATAAATACATTTTCATATTATAAACCCATATTAAGGGTAAATTAAATCAAATTTATATCACATCTATTTGAATGATAATTAATTGTTACCAATTTAAATGTATTATTTCTGAACGAACTCACAATGACGTCCAGGCGAAATGGCCAATATGGCGATTGTCATTTGCATTGGAATTTAACAAAATTCGCGACATACCGAGTTTTACGGATATATGTTGTCGACTCAAAATCAATATTTTTTAATGTTTTATTATTCACATAAGTTTTTAATCAAATCTAAGATACCCCTTGACGGAATTATTAGTACAGCTCTTTGTCAAAAACGAACTACCATACAAACATTTATGCTCGATTTTAACATTTTCAACCCATTTTTTGAAATAAAAAGTAGCCTATAATGGATCCCAAGGCCACCACTATCTGTGTACACAATTTCATAAAAATCGGTTCAGTAGTTTTGGCGTGAAAGAGTAACAGACAGACAGACAGACAGACAGACAGACAGAGTTACTTTCGCATTTATAATATTAGTAGGGATGGATAACATCCCACAAATGGGCGAGGCTTGGAACGTACGTGCTGCCCTATTGCCGATTGGATCAATGATCATACGGACCCAATGTTTTCGTACCGCCTATAAGGTGCCCGTTAAAGTTTAACCACTTTGCCGGGTGGTAGAACCAGTGTAATTCAGCAGGGTAGGTGCAAGCACCACGCCTATTTTTACTGCGCAGCAATTTTTGTGTTTCGATTGAAAGGTGTGGTTGCCGCAACTACAATACAACTACTAATTTTATTAAAAGGAATACTTTGTATTTTTGTATGTTTGTCATGAATTAACTTAAAAACTACTGAACCGATTTTAAAATATCTTTCACCGTTAGAATGCTATATTATCCCTGAGTATCATACGCTATTTTTATTACTAGAATATATAAGGGATCTTTGTTAAAACTTGACTAACGTGATTCAAAATGTCAAAAATTTTGCTCAAATTTCTTTCAGTGCAAACACTACGATACCTATTGATAATAGAAAAAAAAAATTCTACAATATAAGAGAACGTATCAATATCTACGAAAGATTTGGGCCCCGCCGCCGCACAATGATCAGTGCACCCGTACTCAGAGCAGTCGTCGCAAAATTTTTTGGGACTGCTATCGGAATAGCATCAATACCCACTGCTGACTATGACTATTGACCAAATCTCCATTCCGGATGGGGGAAGGAACATGTTTAGGAGTGGTGCTCAAATGCATAATGGTTGGATAGATTACAGTATAGTCTGCGCGAACGAAGTCACGTCGGTTCTGCTAGTTAATTATTAAGAGGCGACTATCTTTGACGACCCGCGTGGCGCAGCGGTTACCGTACCGGTCTGACACGCAGTGGGTCCCGGGTTCGATTCCCGGCCAGACAAGTGTCTGAATGATGAGTTTAGATTCTTGTTCTGGGTCTGGGTGTTCGTGTATTCGTCTTTGTGTGTGTCCATGGCACCCACGACACAGGAGAAAATCCTACTGTGGGGCTATGAGTGTAGAAAGCGTTTAATCATCGGGACAGACAAAGCATCTGTGATTGACTTCAGATAGACCCTAAGAATATTCTGTATGAGGTTGTTTACAGAATTCCATGGAAGGTGACCACTTAACATCAGGTAGACTGCATGATCGTTTGCTACTTCTAGAGGATGATTTCTGATAACAATTTTGTAGCGGAAATGATCGTCGAAAGTAAATTTTAAAGAACCGTCACAAATCCAGTTGATACGGATAGAAATCTCTTCGGCGTATGGTACGGTGAAGGAATGTAATGTGTCTACGTTACATGTCAAAAAGTATTACAAATATTATTAATAATTCGATTGTAATTATAATTACATTTATAATTACATTGTTTCGACGGAAGGGTGTGGTTGCTGGCACACATTTATATAACATCATAGTCCTCGGGAGTAGCAACTTATCTGAACCCATGTTCTATACGAAGTTGCTTACAAATGTCTTTGAGCGGCAGGGACCACATACCATCAGATGGACTACATGCTCGTTTGTTATTTCAATCAGATAAAAAAATCAAATGTATACAGAACGCCACATAAAATAATAATATGATCAACTCACACTTGACCAGTTTTGTTAATTAACCATTGATCATTCAATATGTTTTTACCCATACACACATAATTAATACCATGCACAAATACCATGATCCATCATGTTTCATAGAAAAACTAATGTAGCGTGAAAAGATGTCTGTCATTGTTATGATGTGTTATGGTCTGATTGACACTATTTTTTGTCTTCTTAGATGTTTGTAGTACATTAATTCTTAGTTCTCAATTAACCGAAACTAAGAAACCATTCTCTCTCGTCAACCTATTATTGACCCACGGCGGGAACGCGTCTTCTCTCAGGATGAGAGAGATTAGGCCATAGTCCACCGCGTTGGCGAAGTCCGAATTGGTGGACTTCACACACCTCCGAGATTTTTTTAAAGGACTCTCGTGTGTGTAGGTTTCCTCACGATGTTTTCCTTCAGCGAAAAGCAGTAATAATTAATTTCTAACACGCACATAATTCAGTGATGCGTGCCTGGGTTTGAACCTCGGACATCCCGATCGAGATTTCAACTATTAGGCTATCACTACTCAAAAAACCATTGGATCATTGTAAATGGGTGGTACCTTTCAACCTTATACGCTTTGTAAACTCATAGCCCCACACTAGGATTTTTCGTGTGTCGTGTGTACCATGGACACACACAAGACGAATACACAAACACCTAGACGCAGAACATGAACCTAAACTATTAGATACCTGTCTGGCCGGGAATAGAACCCGGGACGTCGTCAAGTCGTCAAGTTTTCTACTGTATAGTAAAAAGGTTATGCTGAAAAATAATTGTGTAATTTAACAGGTGGTAAAACTCGTGTAGTTCGATCGGGGAGTTACCAACGCCACCCTTATTTCTAGCGTGAAACAGTTTTTTTCGTTTCAATGGAAGGGTGTGGTTGCCGGTACACTTTTATATGAGGTGACCATCTTAGTCCTCGGGACTAGCAACGCATCTGTGATTGACTTCAGACAGAACCTAAGTCCTATATGACGTTGCTTACGGATATCCATGGGCGGTGACCACTTGCCATCAAGTGGACTGCATGCTCGTTTGTTACTTCAATCGGATAAAAAAGGAGAAATGCTAATTTTCAGTAAGATTTTCAGGACCAGTTTGTAATTAAATTGGGAAGTACTCTTGTCGCAAATGGTCACCACGTTTTAAGACCAGCGTAAATCAATGGGGGAGGTACGACCACTACGTCTATTTCTAGCGTGGAGCAGTTCTCGCGGTTTGGTTGAAAGGTTCGGTTGCCGGCTTACTTTCATTAGTAGTTTTAAAGATCTAAGCATACATAGGAACAAACAGCGAGTCAGCAACCACAGTCGAATAAAATAACCGTTTTCCTTCGAAGCCTCTAGGCCACTCCGCGCCATATAACGTGCAAGATGTTACAAATTCGTAAGTCGTTATCGACAGAATGACACCTATAAGCCTCACGCTTTCCTATGCGTTGCAACGCCAGTAAAAACCTAATTAAATACATGTCTGCTTCTTTGCTATTTTTCTACATAAAAAGCACTGCTCTTCCTAGAAAACCTTGTTCCGCGAAAATTGCTCGACTACTCATTATCAGCAAATGCCATTGTTTTCCTGAAACGCATGATTGAAAGTTGTTAAATTATGCAGCCGTCCGCGTTCTGAGTCTATCCATTCTCTAGGTGTAATCGGTGTAGGTGGATTTTCGATACGCTAACACACTGAGGTAATTGTGTTGAAGAATGCGAAGTTGTTTCATACATTGAATACATTGGTGTTGAGTCGGAACGATTTCCACTCCTGGTAACTAATTTCGAGGAAACGCACTTACTGACATTTACTAGACTACTTATGAAAACAAAACTTCCGTGAAGATATTCAACAAGAAAATATGTTACATTGTAGCATTTTATTATTTTGTGATAGATGCATTGAGAGTTGCATGTAGTGAGAAGCGCAAGTCACTTTTACTTATTCTTGCAGTTTGCACCTGTAATTGAGGTGACAGTTACTTTGTGATTAGTGTTTAGTTATCTGTAAGGATGCCTTAGTGTATATTTTGTTGGTGCAATAAATAAATAAATAAATTTATATCACGGTATTGATACATTATAATACTAAACGGGTACTCACGATATGTAACACATCAAGCCTTACTATCGGGTGGACTGTATGTTCGTTTACTTTATGTAATACTAGTTGTCCCGGCGAATTTCGTTTCGCCTAAAAGTCAAAAATTTAAAATTAGCAGTGTATCTCTACTATACATTAAAACCTTCTTTAATTAAAAAAAAATATTCATAAAAACTTTCCTCTTGAATTACTCTAAGTATTAAAAAACTACATTACAATCCGTAGCGTACTTTAAAAATCTAAGTATACATAGCATATAGAGCAGTGATAGCTTAATGGTTGAAACGTGCCTTCTCAATCGGGAGGTCCGAGGTTCAAACCCAGGCATGCACCACTGATTTATGTACATATTAGAAATTAATTATCACTGCCTTTCCGTGAAGGAACACTTGAGAGTTCTTTAAAAAAAACTTCTCGGAGGTGTATGAAGGCCACCAATTCGCACTTGGCCAGCGTGGTGGGCTATGGCCTAAAACTGAAGAGAAGACCCGTGCCTAGCAGTGGGACAATAATGGGTTGTCGAGAGTCATACATAGGGACAGACAACCAGAAGCGATTACGTTTTATATGTAGTGATGAAAAGTTATCCTACTCTTAGCTTTTGTGTACGTTATACATATGATACTAAAACTATAAATGGCGCAATCCACTACTAAATAGATAAAAATAATCTCAACATTATCTTCATACAAATAACAGTATACGCATCGAAGAGGCAGTATTTCAATTAGCCCTCTCACTTAAGATAAGCTTCTCAGAATGCTCCCGTTTTTAATTACTTCATTCCATTTCCTTCGCAATATTACTGATAGATTAAAAAGATATAAATTACACTATAATTAAACAATTAAAACATTAAATAATTATTATAGGAATTTAATTTGCAACGCCCTGCTATGCAAACCACTCAATATAATAAGTAGGTACACAATTATTTGCATATTACTTTTTATTACTAAACCTGATAGAAACTGTGTATCTGTTATTGAAGACTTTGTAGAGTAAGTAAAAAATCTATGTAAACGTCGTTCTTACAACACAACAAAAATTTCAACTAATTGTAGTAAAATTCAACGTTGAAATTTAAATTTAATGTTTTATTTATTACCAGATTTCGAGAGTAAAGATCACAAAAAGATTAACAAGCCTCTAATTTCATGCTCTTTTTGTGTAGACCCGGCTGAAGCAAAATAAATTTTGACGAAGCATTTGATTTGGTACTTTATGGTCAACTAGTTGACCCGGCGGACCTCGCTCCGCCTAAGGGTCAAAAATCTAAAATTATCAGTTCCTCCACTATATTATGCATGTATTATACATAAAAACCTTTTGAATCACTCTATCTATTAAAAAAACTGCGTTACAATCCGTGACGTAGTTTTAAAGTGAGACAGACAGAGAGAAGCGACTTTGTTTTATACTATGTAGTGATGATATATTGCATCACTAGTAAAAGATACAGGTCATTTATATTATGGCTTACACACACATTTGTAGTCCTTTGCCTATAATAAATGTATTCAATTTTAACCTTGACATAGGTACAAATAGTTCAAAGTCGTAATGTGATATTTTTTTAATTAATTCGTATAATTTTTAAACTTCATATTTTAATTACACCAAGTGCTTACTAATATGTATCAGGATCGAACACAGTCATTCAGGGTCGACAAAAAATTTACACAAAAGAGAAACAATACTTTTTTATTGTCATGTGATTTTAATTTCGACTTATTTTTTATTTTAAAACAGAGTTAATCACCTCTATGCACTAATTCGAAAGGTATGGGAACACTGAGATTTTAATAGATAACCCTGAGTGAAGTCTACTATGTTGATTTACTGTCAGGTAAACTGCATGCTCGCTTATTAATTTAGTATCATACAAAACATATAAAGAGTCAAAAATGGCTTAATTAAACCTTAAGAAAATACTAAAAAATGGATCGCATTTGCCTGCCAAATATGAGGCTTAAAATTTGAAATACAAAGAAAATTTATTATAAAACTGACAACCCTATCCATAGATCTAATTATAATAGCAATTTGTGTTCTTATTATCTGAAACTGCCATCTTTTCGGTGCGCTTCAATCACTAATTTACCGATCATATCTCCCGTGATTAGTTACCTGAACCTACCCGAGTAAGTAAACGGTATGAATTTATAAGTGTTACAAGGTAATAAAAAGTATCGGCTTAGTATAATTTCCACTTGCCTTAGGCAAACTTTTATATGCAATTAGGTATAGGGTTTTACATCTTACTAATATTATAAAGTTTGTAAGAGCATATGTAACGAATGTTACTATATATGTTACTATTAATCGAACATTCGCGAACGCGGATGTGAATTATCCTCTAGACATTGACGAATGCGAATATTGTTTTTAAGCTATTGCATAGCTTTTTTCGCGAGCTTTGAATCGATCGAAGCAAGAAATTCCGTAACGAAAAACCTAACACCCCCCACTCCGCCCACCAAGTAGCGCGGCCGAGCGATCACTTAACGTGATCGCTCGGGCATGGTATATGGCACGACAGTGCGAGGCTCGCACGGATTTGGTCGACAAACTGCAGTTCGAGACCTTCGGAGAACTTTTTCTGCAAAGCACTGCAATTCAATATTCGCAAAACATTCGAATGTTCATTTCTACTACCTACTGTACGTGATTGTTTGCCTACATCATTATTCGAATCTTACGCACAGTAGGTACTACGCCTTTGTTCTCGAGGGGGAAACCTTCAAAAGGTACCCAACGCCGTGGGACCGACGCACGGGTTATGTGGTGGCCGTCCTCGGCTTTCAAAGAAGACTCCAGGATGTCCTAAGGAACGCAACCGCAGTCCTCTAAGAGCGTTGCCACATCGAACTCCTCCCAGGTGTGCGGCTGGGCCCACCACTCCATCTGGTCTTTACGAAGATATGCGACCGCGTATATCGCCGTCCTTCCCGGGATCGCCTGGCTAGACAGTTCGAGCTTCTACTATTGCCAGCCGCATGCATCCCCGGTAGCCCCTTTTTAGTTGCCTCTTTCGACAGGCAGGGGATACCGTAGCCCTATTCTGATCCCGGAACTGCAGGGACGAGGTAGTACGCCTGCCTTCTCTTTAGGATATGTCATGGAAAGCGTTAATAAGATTAAGCGCATGAGGTACAAAGTGACTTCTTTTAATGGATTTTTAAATGCTTTTATTTTTATTATCAACTGCTATCAAATTATTTCAATACAAGTAGCATCAAATGTCATATTTTACATTTGGGTGTATCCTTTAACATTTATAAATATAAGATACATGTTCCTTTAGTTTTTTGTTAATTTTAAAGCTACCGAACTACCAGCCTGCCTAATGGTAAGTGACCACTATCGCTTACATTGGAATCGCTTGCACTGGAACTAACTTTTCTTCTTCTTCTTAATCGATACGCTCTTGACTAAGCGGTCGTGGTCATCCTTTTCTGTAGTAGTCCTTTTTTGGTTTGCTGATGTAGCGTGCCTCACGATGTCTCGAGCTAACTTTTATTAACATGTAAAAAAACATGATTGTAAATATATGTATTAAAATAAATAATAGTTTAAAAAAACTTAAAAACTCGTTTTTTACAGAAAACCGAACTAAAAAATAGAAAATAAATTTAAATGAATGTAAATTAAGAAAATAGTGTTAAAAATTTCAATGAATATAAATTAATAATAGTGTGAATAAAAAAAAAATATTTTATTTAAAAAAAGCGTGGGGTGTTTTTTAAGATATGTATTATCGAAATGATAATCTCTCATATCTGTCAATAAAATATCTATAACCATTGACACCATGCACCCCACGCTTTTTTTAAAATATTTTTTTATTTTTATTCACACTATTATTAATTTATATTCATTGGAATTTTTAACACTATTTTCTTAATTTAAATTCATTTAAATTTATTTTCTATTTTTTAGTTCGGTTTTCTATAAAAAGCGTGTTTTTTACTTTTTTTAAACTATTATTTATTTTCTACTTTTTAGTTTGGATTATTTTTAATAGCTTGTTTTTTTAATTTTAAACTATTGCACGACTCATGATGCGAAGAAAGTAGAGAAAAATTATAGAAATTTTTAATTAATTTTCTTACCTTATCGACTATGGATGAAAAATATATAAATTAACAAAAATCATATTTTGCAAATTAAAAAACGGAATAATTTTATCAAATTAGTGTATTGTCATCGGTAAATCTCAATAATGTCTCAATAAATCTACAAAGTTTGAACAAAATCTGGCCGTTTAAAGTGGGTCAAAATCGCGCCCAAAGAAGTCGGTTACAAACATACAAACAAACATACAGGTGAAGCTAATAAAAAGCTAATAAAAATGAGATATAAAATAACAAAAAGGCTGAGTTTCTTGCCGGACAAACACGCTTAGTTTGTTGCCGGATCTTCTCAGTTGAGGTCGTGTTCCGATTCTGTGGTAGTGTAAGAAAAAATAATTGTAACGGACAATTTTTAAGTGCCCCCGTAGGCCTATCACTACATAGTATAAAACAAGTATAAGTGCCCCCGTAGGCCTATCACTACATAGTATAAAACAAGTATAAGTGCCCCCGTAGGCCTATCACTACATAGTATAAAACAAAGTCGCGTTGACTGTCCCTATGTATGCTTAGATCTTTAAAACAGCGCCATGGATTTTAATGCAGTTTTTTTGTACATAGAGTGATTCAAGGAGACGGTTTTTTGTATAATACATGCATAATATAGTAGAGGAACACTGATTATTTTTAGATTTTGACTTTTAGGCAGAACGAAGTTCGCCGGGTCAGCTAGTACAAAATAAAGACATTTCATTTCATTTGTAATCAACCAAGGTGGAATGAAATGTCTTCATTTTGTATAGGCTAACGGGGCACTTACAAATTGTCAGTTACATTATTTTTTCTTACACTACCACCGGATCGAAAAACGACCTCAACTGAGAAGATCAAGAAACTCAGCGGGTTTCTCTTTTTTCTTATTAAATCCATTATTTTTATATAACTAATGTAATGAAAGTTAGCTCCAGTATCTTGCCTTACTTGCCGTATTTGAGTTTACATATCCTATAACATCTGAAGCATGTGTCCGTTTGGTAATTTCTCAACTTGAAAATATTCTGACGTACATTATACATTACACACATACAAACATACATTACATTTATTTCATCAAAATGTTTGCAAGGTGATAGGACCTTTTTTTTTTTCGAGGGGGAAACCTTCCAAAGGTACCTGACGCCGTGGGAGCGACGCAGGGTTATGTGGGATTTTTACGGCACTAAAACCCCCCCGGTGCCGCGGTGGCCGTCCTCGGCGCTGAAAAGGAGGACTCCGGGATCTCGAAACGACTTCAACCGGAATCCTCCGAGCGCGCTGCCCCATCGGGCTCCTCCCAGATGGGCGGCTGGGCCCACCGCTCCGTCTAGTCTTTACGACGGTATGCGACCACACATACCGCCGTCCTTCCCGGGATTGCCTGACCGAACGGTTCGAGCTCCCACTCTAGCCGCCAGCAACCCCGGAAGCCCCTTTTAGTCGCCTCTTACGACAGGCAGGGGATACCGTAGCCCTAGTCTGACCCCGAGGCTACAGGGACAAGGTGATAGGACCTATACCTTTCTACCATTGAAGTTCGAGCGCTACACCTATTTCTACCGTGAAGTGGTTTTTGCGTTTCGGTGGTAAGCCAGTTAGTCCTCATCGGTGGTAAGCCGGTTGCTGCCAGTTGCCGGCTCACTTATATGTAAGTTGACCAACTTAGTCCTCAGAGTGGCAACCCATCTGAGATTGACTTCAGAAATAACCCTAGTCATGTATGTTTCACCGATGTACATGGGCGGTAGTGATCACTTACAATGCGGTGGGCTGCGTGCCAGTTTATTACTTCAATCTTATAATAAAAACAACATAACTTTAAGCCAGCGATGTATTGACGATTATTCTGATGTTGCAAATGTCCATAGGCGACGGTGACTACTTTCCATCAGGCTGACCATCTTAATCCTCGAGCGTAGCAACGCATCTGTGATTGACTCATAATGGACCCTCGTCTTGAACGAAGTTGCTCACCCATGGCCCTAGGTGGCAGTGACCATCAGGATTGCATACTCGTTTGTATGTTATTTTTATTGTTTTTTCATAACATGGAAGTGAACAGTTCACTTCCATGTTATGAAAAAACAATAAAACTCAAATAGTATATGAATGTACCTAAAAATAATCCAAAGCAACTATCGATTGAACGCCTTTAGCACCGTGACTATACATCAGAAGTAGATTTCACTAATTAGTGTCATAGGAAATAATTAATCATCTTTGCGGTTTGAGACCACACGGAGACATCGCCGGACATGATGGATCACGTGTGGATGTGACCACAGATATAAATGTCGGTTAGTGAAATGTATAGTTTATGAATAATTAGTGTTAATTATGTGTTACGAGGATATTAAGGTGACAAAAAGGTTGCGTAGTGGTAGAACAGGGTCGTACTTACGTTTCGGTGGAAAGGTGTGGTTGCCAGCAAATGTTATACAAATGGAACATCTTAGTTCTCTGAGTACCAAATCAGTGGTTGACTTCAGATAAAACTTTTTATATGTTGTGTTGGACTATGCCTATGGAGATCTCTTAGCATCAAGATTGTATGCTTATTGTTGTTTAATGTTTTTATCTGACTGAAGTAGCAAACGAGCATGCAGTCCACTTGATGGTAAGTAGTCACTGCCGCCCATGGACATCTGTAATCAACTTTATACAGAACATGGGTTCCATCTGAAGTTAATCACAGATGCGTTGCTGCTTCCGAGGACTGTGATGCTCGTGTGAAAGTGTACCGGCAAACATCAAAACTCTTTCACCGAAACGCAAGAAATGCTTCGCGCTAGAAATAGGTGTGGCGGTGATAATTCCCCGGTCGAACTACACTGGTTCTACGACCTTGAATCTTTTAAAAGAATACATTTATATGGGCCGCATGATTATTCTCTTCTTCATCTTGTAAAAAATCCATCCGATTGTTAAGGTTAAAGATCTTCAAACTTATTTAACAGCCTCGAAACGGTCACTCAGCGCTGCAAGTTTGCGCGCTGAAAAGATTTTAGCAAATTTGCATGTAAAATTGCCAAAAATTTAACGTTTTACCTTTTTGTTAGGAATGTTTGTCGCTGACGCTTGCAGTACAGTCGAGTCGAGTCGAGTTGCCCACGAACAGTTCCGTACCATTTTCGATATAAAACGGCAAAAAATCAAGTATACTCTATGGGTGTCATATTTTTTCAAAAACCTGACATCAAGCCGTTGCTGTGAAAATTCTACCTATCACGGTTCATATTACAACCTGGTGACAAGCAGACGGAGTCTTATTAACAGTGTTCCGTTTTTGCCCTTTTCGTACAGAACCCTAAAAAGTAATTTATGTTAATTGTGTATCGCATTAATTAATTTAGTAATGATTATCTTTTTCTGTTTATAACTTCCCCTTACTTAACAATCGCCTAAATCGGTATCTATAGTGGACCGACATAATTATACTTAAACATTCCCCGCCTGTAATTAAGTTATAAGCTAATACAATATGCATTATAGTACTTAAAGGGCAGAACATCTCATTCCACTAATTACAAATTAAAAATACATTTCACAATTCCCTTATACATTCCACGATATAAATATTCACGAAAGAGCTAGGAGAACCTAAGATAACCGTATAAATTGTGTACATATTTTTATCCTATAGTAGCTGTACCCTGCGCGTTGCTATGCCATCACAAAAAAAAAACAAAAAAATACATCAAAAACCTTCGCGATCTCATGAATAACAACTTTTCTAAAGATCATCACATGATCAAATGAATAGTTTACGACTCTTAACAGAACATACAGGCAAACATTCATTCTTATATATAAGAACATGTATACAAATTAAAATTGACATTTATAACCTTTGCAATGCACGCAGTCCAATAGATTCAAGTGCTATTAATTTATGCAGTAAAAGTATTCACGAGTTACTCTCAAGTATAAATTATCGATGTTTTAGGAGTCCATTTGTGTATCCAAAGAACCGCTCGAATGATAAGGTGTAGTGGAATTTTTAACGTAATTGTAGCCTATACTCAAAGGTCGGTAAATGAATAGGTCCTGTACCTTTATTTATCGAAAACAGGATCGATATTAAAGTACTTTCACAAAGAAAGTAGTCTACTAAAAGACAAAGTAATATTAATTGCTTCCTTTTTGCGAACATGACATGAAAGTTTAAGTTTAAATTTGTCGCAACCAGCTTGCGCATTTTATTGACCTTGTTTTATGAACTCTTTATACTTCTGATTGATAATCGTGATAAGTATAATCATTCATGATCAAGAGACTATTAAAACCGGAAACTTTCTGCGCGAGTTTATTTATGTACGAGTATATACATAAATAAAAGACCCGGCGAATTTCGTTCCGCCTAAAAGTCAAAAATGTAAAATGATCAGTATTTCTCCACAATATTATGCATGTATTATACATAAAAACCTTCCTCTTGAACCACTCTATCTATTAATATAAAACTGCATTAAAATCCATAGTGCTGTTTTAAAATCGAATCATACATAAGATAGCAGGAAGCGACTTTGTTTTATATTATGTAGTAATGATGAATATGCACAGAAGGTTCCGTAGCATTATCTATAATATACGGCATAAAATCATATTTGTTGCAGCCCCCTTTAAATGTTTATGTTAATCTATTTTAGTATTTGTAGTAAGAGAGGCAACAGAAATACATCGTATGTGAAAATTTCATCTGTCTAGTTACTATATTACTATATTACTTAGTTATCACTGTTCACTGTGTGTGACAGGCAGACAGATAGCGAAACTTAAGTAATAGGGTTCTGTTTTTATCATTTGAATACGGAACCCTGAAAAAGAAAATCGATTGACCCGCAAAAGTAAATAATACCGTTGCCATTGTTTATATACACACACACACACGCTTTCTACACTAATAGCCCCACAGTAGGATTTTCTCCTGTGTCGTGGGTACCATGGACACACACAAGACGAACACACAAACACCCAGACCCAGAACAGGAATCTAAACTCATCATTCAGATACCTGTTTGGCCGGGAATCGAACCCGGGACTCATTGCGCGTCAGACCGGTATGGTAACCGCTGCGCCACGCGGGTCGTCAGTCGTCATATAAACAGACAATAATCATTAATTACACAAGAAAATAGGATTTTTTGCATGAATTATTATGATTTCAGATCTGAATACACATTTATTCTATCAGCTCTAGTTTTTGAGGTATAGTTGAAGGTAGTTTTTAAAAATATATTTTTTTATTGGAAAGATCGCTAGAAAAGCGACTACTACTTATCAAAAAAAAGTCTTTAATAAGATTTTTTGCTGGATATTGTTCACTATGACAGTTTTTGACGCTACAAAAATAGTCCGCCATTATGTTAACATTTCACTGCCCCTGGCAACGTTCCCCAATGATTTGAATGTCTTGTTGGAACCTTTCCCCTTGCTCTTCACTCGGATCACGAAGATTTTCAAGGTCTAAATGGTGCAGAAGAAGTAAACCTTGAAGATCATATTACAAGCTGGAAGTGACAACATCTGTTCAATATGCTCCGCATAGTCTTTGTCCCTATCTTTTCCAAAAAATGTTGGCCACTCCAAACGATTACATCCCAGACTTTTCTTAATATCTGTCATGTAACTATTAAAGTTCTCGTTCTTAATCATCCTTTTTACTTGTTATACTGTTATCACTATAATCTGTCGGCAAACAAAATAGTCTAAGACCTATTGGTTCATACATTAATGCATATATGTACCTACTAACAAAAACGTAAGCAAAAGTTGTTAATTATAAAAAAAAAAGTACAAAATAATTGTTTATTCCAATAAGTAAATTATAGTACGATATTAAATTATTTCCGAAAAGTAGAGCGATCACCTCATAGATCTGAGGACTTATCCTTGAGCATTCCTCTTAGAATTCACAAACATGATTACAGTAATTATGATAATTCAATCAGTGCAAATGCACCCATGCATTAAGATTATTGCATTGATATTTAATTTAATGGATCGCTGGGTGAAATATGTCTGATATTAATTTTACTCGATCGTACTTAAACTTAGTTTGTGTTATATGTTTAACTAGTTAACCCAGCGAACTGAGTACCGCCTGAGTTAGCGAGTAAAAAATCTAAAATTATCAGTGTTTCTTCATATATTATACATAAAAACCTTCCGCTTGAATCACTCTATTTATTAAAATAAACTGTAGTTTTAAAGATCTAAGCATACATAGAGACAGACAGAAGCGACTTTGTTTTACACTATGAAGTGATGATGTTAGGGATGTCTACACAAAGAAATGCTGTAGGTAGTAGTGTCACTCATGTTTTGAGTTTTGTACTCGGAATTCTACCGTCAACTTACCGTCAGCTTTTTACATCCGCAGTACAGCCACTGAGCGTATTTCTTAATATAGAACACTGCAGCACCTATCACTGCCGATATAAGGTAAATGTAGGCGCATCAATCACCCTTCTATCCTCATAAAAGATGCTGATGTTACTTGGTTTACGCAAGTTACCTTAAGTTTCCAAGTGGCACCTGAAAGATAAGACAATGAACTAACAACAGCTTTATCCTTAAACAGTCACGTGCAAAAGAGAAAGAGTTTCTTGCAAACAGTTTAAAAAATGTCGATTAAGAGCGACCAGAGAAGAATTGTAAGGTTTCAGCCCTTACCAAACCAGCACATTTCCGTTGCCCCCGCGACTTCGGAACCCCTTTTTGAGTTTTCCTACGTATAGTGATACTGACAACGATAGGTATCTATTGTATTAATTTACACCATCATAGGTGCCGTATAGTCTCCCTCCGACACCAAAACGGCATGTATAAACTACTCATAATTAAATTGGCATTTCAAACTTTAATCATGTTAATTAAATAACACTCACACCTTGCAGTTGAAAGAAAACAAAGTTATTAATTGAAAAATAATACTTACATAAAAAAAAACAAAAGTTAAAACATACACGCATTAATGAATAAATTATCCCTTTTACAATTAGCATCCTCAAAGGACTCATTAATTACGTACCAGGATCGGCTGTGTCGTTTTTGATGCAAATTAGCGCATATTACAGATCAGAAGTGCCGCGGCATCACGGCTGTCATTGTTAACTAAGTTTTAATCACGGGCCTAGATTTATGCGCGCGCGCAGCTGTGGACTAATGACTGGTCATATCGCTGGAGGATAACTAGCAATGACATAGGAAATGTAGTGCCGAATGGGATAAATAAATTAATCATGACAATAAAAAGTAAATTAATAAGAATTGTGCCTGGAGAGCAGACGGGCACCAACGATTTCAGTTCGGACCTTGGGAATATGAAAGTTTTTGAGAATACTTCAATAGCGTGATCGAGAATACCAGTGGCTCTATCTCGCGACAGCTTACCACACTGTTATATTTCTAACATGTTTTTTAAGCTATTGCATAGCTTTTATTGCGGGCCATGAGCGCGTTACCGAGTAAAGAAATTCCGTAACGAAAAAAACCTAACACCCCCCACTCCGCCTACCATGTAGCGCGGCCGAGGGTTCGAGACGAGCTGCTCGGAACTCAGACGAATATGTAAGCAGCTGTTTGTGAGAAAGTACATAATTATATAGTATCAAAGAAAAAACTTGAATAAATATCAAAGAAATAAATACTGCATAAATAAATTATAATTGCATAAGTTAATAAAAATGCTATACAATAGCTTTAGCGCGGCAGTCCCCGAGTGCCGCACGTTTTTTTTTTTAATTCATTGAAGTAGCAAACGAGCATGTAGTCCACCTGATCACTGCCGCCCATGGACAACTGTAAGCAACTTCATATAGAACATAGGTTCCATCTGAAATCAATAACAGATGCGATGCTCCTCTGCTAAGATGATCGCCTTAAATAAACGTATGTCAGCAACCACACCCTTCTATCCAAACGTAAGAAAATTCTTCACGCTAGAAATAGGTGAATTTAAGATCACATCTTACGCCTTCGCTGATGGTGCAGCGGGTAGCCAACGGCACTTGTCGTAAGTGATTAACCGTGGCCAGTTTGAGTCCGGACTGGTGACATCTCGTTCCAGTCGAATTAAGAATACGTATGGCTTATTATTAATAGCGAGAGCGAAAGTTTAATTGCGGATAGGGCTGCAGGAATTTTTGAACGGGATCCAGGGAAAATTTACGTATGCATTACAAATTGGATCGTCGTCAACCCATTATTGTCCCACTGCTGGGCACGCGTCTTCTCTCAGAATGAGAGAGTTATAGGCCATAGTCCACCGTGCCAGCCAGGTGCGAGTTGGTGGACTTCACACACCTCTGAGAACTTTTTTTTTAAAGAACTCTCGGGTGTGTAGGTTACCTCACGATGTTTTCGTTAACCGACAAGCAGTGATAATTAATTTCTAATACGCACGTAATTTTAGAAAAATCAGTGGTGCCTGGGTTTGAACCTCGGACCTCCCGATCGAGAGGGCAAGTTTCAACCATTAGGCTTTCACTGCTCCTGGATACACAAATTGGATACTGATAGGTAAAAGTAGAGGCGTGTCAAAGTTCTTACTCTCCTCGCTCCCTTAACCTTAATCTAATATCATGTGTTTAAATCAATAGTCATGTCCAAGCTGACTGTAAAATTTGAGACACAGATACCTAAGTGGGTCCCCGATGAATACAAAAATCTTAGCCCCACCCCTAATTGTTTTTTTTTGTAAAATTTAAGTAAACACGCCCGTGACTATATACCGCCCTTATAGAGTCACGAATGGGTTAATTTTTTTATTGTTATCATACCTTCGGCCGGATAATGCTACTGCAAATGATAGTCTAGGATCCACCAAAGGTCTGTTTTTTGCCATAATAGAAGACCTGGAGCATATTTCACATAGCTACAAAACATAGACAAACGTACGTGACTAATTTTTAATGGATCTTTTTATATCACACACAAGAAAGCCGAGAAATCATATCATACTAATGTTACAAAGGCGAAAGTTTGTATGTGTGTATGTTTGTTACTTCTTCACGTCTAAACGGCTGGAGCGATTGTCATAAAATTTGGTAAAGAATTTGCTGGTACTCTCATACTATAATGTTATAAAGGCGAAAGTTTGTGAGTGTGTATGTTTGTTACTTCTTCACGTCTTAATGGCTGGAGCGATTTTTATAAAATTTGGTAGAGAATGAGATGATTCTCTGGATTAACATATAAACTACTTTTTACTGTGAGAAAATATGTTATTCCCACGGGAGAATCGATTTTTGTTAACGCGGGCGCAGCTGCGGGATTGAACTAGTTGTAACATATATTCAACCAATTTTCTCTTTCTCTTGTTCATCGTTTACCAAAAACAATTTCATAATTTGATATTTGTCAAACAATGTTTGACAAATATCACTTGCAATTTATTAACTGTTACAAAATGAATCATTATTACCAACAAAAATATTATTTAATTGTAGATTGAAAATAATCCACACATATATAGATCAATCACAATATCAAAATACGGAAGAATAGTTTCTGAAACTCAAATTTGGAATGCAGTATAATGTTCAATTTAATGATAATATTCAATACGGAACTGCATACGCTTATGTTACTATTAAATATTAAATTATGCATTGAAATTAAAATAAGTAGGTGCATTCATATAATTTTATATAGTACAAGGTTCATTTCATTTGACTCCTGTACTGATTTCAATTATGAATTGAATAACTGCATAATTAATTAACTTTATAAGGTATGTAATATTTATATAACGTATAAAATTTAATAAACAATTTGTGATAAATACTTTATCAGTTTGTGCAAAGACGAAACAGAAATTAGTTGTATATTATCTGTAAGAGGCTTGTAAGCTTGAAATTACATTACATTCTTATCATGTGAACATACTCGTAAACTCGTTGGTACAATGTAAAAGGCATTAGTAAATAAATAGCATTAAAACCTTAAATTATCTGTGCCTTAAAATATATTTAATCTGTGGTGGACTTCGCAGCCACATTTCCAATTGAATATTTTATCTGTGGGGAAACCCGCGAAATTCTCGTAACATGGCGACGCGAGGAGTGAGTGCGATATAATATTCAATGTAAATCGGCCTCCCACGCCGCATGTCCTTGCAACGCGATGCAAACCGTTGATACATTTTTATCAACCTTATTTATTTTGGTTTACACCTCACAATGCGCAGGAGATAACTCTTGAAATGGTGTGAAATATGTGTGGGCATTGTTTATTTAAATTTGTTTTGTAAACTAGTAATACTTATGGCACGTGCTGATTTCTGCACAGTAAATATACTGTAACACTTACAACGAATCATGCTGATCGTTTTTAGTATAAAAAACAGCATTAAAAATTAAGTGAAATGACCTTTTCTGGTCCACGTATATTTACGTCCTATAAGGGTTCCAGTTTATTGCGGAACCCTATAAATAAAATCATTCCAGTATTATAAAGGCAAAAGTTATTGTGTATGTTTGTTACTTCTTCAAGCGTAAACGGCTGGAGCGATTTTCATAAAATTTGGTAGGGAGTTAGCTGACACTCTGGATTAACATATAGGCGACTTTTCACTGTATCTTGTTCCCACGGGACTATACATAGATAGATACATTTTTTTAACGCGGGCGATGCCGCGGGCAGCTAGTAATAGATAATTAATCATTAACAATAATTACATCGATAATTAATCGTTAAAAAAATCTGTTTAAAAACTTTAGTTTCGTTGTTATTATCATTAATTATTATATGGCTATTTATTTTGTAATAAATTAGTTATTCTTGCGACTTCGCCCCCTTTGGTTACGTCTACTACAGTAATAAGTATACTATATGTTATAAGTCATCAACTATGTGTGTGCCAAACAGTGAAATCGGATTTTTGCGTACAACAAATACGTAGACGAACAACAAATACGTATATATCTTTACAAACTCTCCCATTTCGAATATTAATTAGATTTTAATATGTACATCAACATCTGTTTTTAGAGTTAAAAACGTGCCCAAAAGGTAAAAACGGGACCCGATTACTGAGACTCCACTGTCCATCGGTCTGTCACCAGATATCTCATGATGTAAAAATGCCATAAAATAAACTTATATTTAAGAAGACCTCCCATACAACAAACGCATTTTTACGATAATAGTACGGAACCCTTCGTGCGCGAGTTTGTCTCGCACTTAGCCGTTTATAAAAAAAATAAATTAAAATTTTAACTAAAAACATACTTATTAATGAATATTTTTTTATAATATAAATGACTTCTTTAAATGATAATATCAATTTTCTATGTAATAATAATAATTTTAATGACTATAGGTTCACGCAGCACGCAATAGCATTCACGTTACAACGGTCGCACGGACTGTCACAACGACAGTTCAAGTTGAATACTTCAACGGACCTGCGACATGACCTTGGTCGTACAGTCCGCCTTAGGACCAAGAACTTGTCGCATGCGACCGTAGTTCGTGCGACAGTCCGTGCGACCGTCCTAACGTGAATGCCCACCCTAATTTATACATATTTATATAATCATTGATTTATATTTGCATGCTATCACATTGTTAGCAGGACAAAAGAACACTATGTTTGTAACATCTGATATTATGTACCTGTTCTGTGCAAATAAAATATTTTCATTTTCATTTCTTCTATTTCTTTATTCACCTCAAGTGCACCAACACACTTTTTATCTATTTACGGAAGTAAAATAAAATGAAGGTGCGCATGCGATATCAGTTCTTCCTACAATTTCATCTTAATACCAGATCCATCATTGTCACATAACTGTGGGATCGCTTTATCGATTAAAATAAATATACCCGGTATTCCAGTCTCTAGAAGATTTAAGATTGTCGCACTATTAATTCAGATTAAAGATGACATTTTTATACTAATAAGTTTTTTTCTACATTTTAAGCAGTTGCCTAAAAGTTCGGAAGTACTGTAAAAGTAATCAAAGATGGACTATTGATTAATTAAAGCTAATATCAAAGCAAGATTATAATGAAAGTCTAAAAGTTATAGAAATTTCTATTATCTTTTCTTTTCACTCCTCCAAACACTTTCGCCTCATAAGCGATGTGGCACTTTTATTATTAGGCGTTTTAAGGTTATTGGTAAAGTAAAAATACCCCATCTGAAATTGAATAATCAGACACAAATGTTACAAAATCCGCACAGATACGAGAGACCAAACATCTATTATTAAGGCAAAAATTGGCACAAACATATGATAGTTCGCACACACATACGCACCTGGATAAAAATACAGATTTTTTTAACAATGACAAATGCAACTTAAAAAGGCAGAGCCGCGGGAATAATCTAGCTAAAAAATATATGAAATAGAAGAAATAAAATTTTCTATATATGAAGTTTCTATACGTGAAGCAAAAACTTGTGATTCGTTTTTACGATACCTACTTGCCGCGGACGGAGGAGGATGAAAGTATGCACAGTTACAGTTGATGTAGAGAAGGATTACCAAATGCTAATATTTTTTTCAAATAATGCATAAAACATATAAAATCAACTGAAACGCATTACGCACACTACCTTGCATTTAAAACAAACCCATATTAAACGAAATAAAACATTCAATGCCTTAATATGAAAACACATAACGTCAAAAATGTCAGATGTCTTTGTCAAAATACCCGCTATTGTTATTAAATGTAGCTCAGTTAATTAAACTTCTTTTATCTTTAAACTAACTTAAATTTTATACAATTTAATTGAATTTGAGAAATATTTGTGCTACTTTTGACAATATCAAGTTTAGTTTTTGAGTTGAATTAAGGTCGAATTTTGACCGTTGCGACGGGTGACTGACAGGTGTTGAGCAGTGATAGCCTAATGGTCAAAACTTGCCCTCTCGATTGGGAGGTCCGAGGTTCAAACACAGGCACGCACCACTGATTTATGTGCGTATTATACATTAATTATCACTGCTTTTCGGCGAAGGAAAACATCGTGAGGAAACCTACACACCCGAGAGTTCTTTAAAAAAAAAAAAAAGTTCGCGGAGGTGTGTGAAGTCCACCAATTCACATTTGGCCAGCGCGGTGCACTATGGCCTAAACTCTCTCATTCTGAGAGAAGACCCGGTGACTAGTAGAAGAAATTCCTCCATATTAAAATAGCTTAAATAATTCGTTTAATAAGTGTTATACTATTATAGCTGTTGTTATGGAAATTTCGGCATTTATATACTGTTTATGTCATAAGAAGTCGTCAGGTCCATTTAGTGCATCTGTATCTATCTCGTAAACGGCCCACGCTTCGTCTCATCCGGGTTCGTCTTATTTTTTAGACAGACTTAAAAAACTTTTGCCTAGATGGATGTATAGGTAATTATACTTAACCACATTTCATTACATAAATTCGTAACTGAGCTTGATAAATTACAAAAAAATATACAATGAAGTAGAATCAGTCTTTTTTGGTGTTATTTTTTATTTGACTGAAGTAGCAAACGAGCATGCAGTCCACCTGATGGTAAGTAGTCACTGCCGCCCATGGACATTTGTAATGAACTTCATACAGAACATGGGTTCCACCTGAAGTCAATCACAGATGCGTTGCTGCTCCCGAGGACTATGATGGTCGCCTCATGTGTTTTCATGTTTAAATTAATTACACTCCATGGACTTTTATGACCACTTACCATCACTTGGACTGCAAGGTCGTTTTAAACTTCAATATTACAAAAGAATCATGCGATCTCATCCGACCCTCAAAATTTATAGAGAAATATTTATTCCTTTTCTATTAAAGCAATGCTAGACACACCGTACTACAATTATCTCGTATCATGAGTGTCCGGAACGTACAAAAAGATGAAAACACATACCAAGCCCAAACTCAGTACAGCAATACAAATGTATCAAATCCATGTCTGGCCGGGTATCGAACCAGGAACCCACTGCGTATTAGACTTGTATAGAGACCGTTCCACCACACGGGTTGTCATGACCATACACCTAATCAAATGAACACTGTCAACAATCGTATAATACGTAAATACTATTATAGAATCCCTGTCTGAAGCTCGTAAGGCAGCCCACGCGCGAGCTGCTCGCGGCTTCCCAATACTCTGTATTGAGGTCACATCCAAATTAAAGAGACAATTAAAGCACGCTATTATGATTTTTCCGCTACATGAGTGTCTTGACAGGACACAGAAACGAATACACTACCACCCAGACCAAGAACAGAGATCCAAATTTAACAATCAAATCTGTGTCTGGCCGGGGATCGAACCGGGGACCCACTGCGTATTAGACTTATATAGAGACGGGTCCGCCACACGAGTCGTCATGATAATATACCTAACCAAATGAACATTGTCAACAATCGTCTAATATGTATGAGCGCACGGCAGTGCCCCCGCCAAGTCGAGCAAAGTAAATACTTTTACAGAATCCCTATCTAAGGCTCGTAAGGCAGCCCACGCGCGAGCTGCTCCTGGCTTCCCAATACAGAGCATTGAGGTCACATCCAAACTAAAGAGTCATTTAAAGAGTTACATTTGTAAATCTTCCGAGGCGATATTACAAAAGTAACTAGTAAAATTTAAATATTTCAAGACTAAACTTAAATTGAGTCCAGTTACTTGAATAAATAAATTATTATTATTATTAAACTAACATACAAGCATATTGGCAAACTTCGTTGTATCGGTAGCGATTGTGTCGTTAGAAAGTCTTTGACGATGCATTTTGTATTATATGGATCTCTACTATTTTGCTATGAACAGACAAATCATGGCGCTCCTGTTTAGATAATAGCTTAGCATTTCTATTTTAAACTTACCGCAATTTTTATGTCATTCCTTACTAAGTATAGTAATTTAAAGCATTTCAGAAGAAATAACTAAACTCCATAACCTATATATTTTCAGAGGCTTTATTTTGAAAATAAGTACGTAATAATGACGTAGCATATGTAGTAAAGGCCAAAAAATACTTCGATAGATCCTAAGCGCAAGTCATCAAACTATTCTACTCATCAATCTAAAAACATATTTTTTTTATTTTATTTTGATGGTTATCAACTAAAACCTATGAATGAAACAGCCATTATATAAATGAGCGAGACTAAAATATTTAAACTATGTAACGGGATCTCTCATTTAATTACCAATAATATTTAGTATGCTATTGGTTGCATTTTATAACTTACCGTAAAATAAGTAGCGGCCGGTTCTAACATAATTATCTTTCCGCGCGTGCTTCGCATTGGTTTGAACGAGTGTTGTAACGTATATTCGCATTCGCATTCGCGAACGTACAAATATTGGCACGTTTTTTGATATTCGGCTTGGCAAGAATTGTGTAAATGTTTGGTGTATATTGGACTGCAGTGCTTTGTAAAGAAAAGGTCGCCAAATCTACAATTTTAAGTCAACCTATTTGTCAACCAAAAAAAAAAAGCTTGCGGCACTCGGGGACTGCCGCGGTAAATCTATAGCATTTTTTATCAACTTATCCGATTATAATTATTTATTTATTTATTTATGCAGTATTTTTTTATTTATTCAAGTTTTTTTCTTTACTACTATATACTTTCTCACGAACAGCTTACACATTCTTCCTTCCTTCCTTGATTTTCGGCCGTCTCGATCCGTGTGAGCTTTGTACTATAGTACCATATACATACACGTTAAGCGAACGCTCGACCGCGCTATAGGGTAGGAGTGAGGGGTGTTAGGTTTTTTCGTTACGGAATTTCTTGATTCGGTCGCAGCGCTCAAAGCCCGCGATATAAGCTATGCAGTAGCTTATATCTACATCCTTAAGTAGCTTTAGGTCGCTAAATCTACATCCTTTGGCCCCTTACACCAAAAACTGAAAAAAAAAACAATATTCGCAATCGTATCCGCGAATGTCGGTGAGGGGTATCCGCATTCGCATTCGCAAACGTCCAGAGAACAACATTCGTTACATCGCTAGTTTGAACGGAACCTTAAGCCGGTAAGAATGTAACTCGATCGACAGTCCGGGCGCATTATCGTAAAACTTGATGGACTCCGGTATAAATACACGAGCTGCATCGAAAGTGTTACAATAACTTTACATTTTAGGGGCCCGTAAAAGGAAAAAGTGGACAATTTTATTTAAGCTTGTATGTGATGATTCGGCCATAGACTAAGTACGCAATAGACAGAATTTAGGACCGTTTTTGTGCTGTAGCGTCAACATCATGTGTTGATTGATTATGTATTAATAATACTACTATCATACGAATAACATGTCATATTTGTATATGTAGCATTATAAAGTGCTTAGTCAAATTGATAAGTGCAGGTTTACTCAATAAATGTGGGAAGTTACTACATAACCATTTACTTGACCTCCTACCTATAGGGCATGTAAAATTATTTTGTTAGTAGACAAAGTTCGTTACTTTTTATACAAGTTTTTTTTTAAGTATATTATAATTTAAACCATATCAAATTATAAAATGTTTCTTTAAATGTTCACTTCTTTTCTTCTTCTCAAAAGAAGTGAAGATTTGAGAAGTGAAATTCTTACATTAAAATAATATTCAGAATCACTAGTAAAAAGAAGTTCACGCTTGACCTGGATTTGAATACGGCATAAACAAAATAAAACAAGTCGGAGGAGTTATGTCGGACAACGATGTAGGTGCTATTGCTGTTCGTTTTGATATTGCCTGGAAATCCAGTAGTAAAGCTACCAAACCACAAGTTAGAAGAAATCGAATCAATATTATAAATGCAAAGGGTTGTGTGAAAGTATGTCAGTTTGTTGCTCTTTCGCACAAAAACTGCAGATCACATCACACACACGCTTTCTACACTTATAGCCCCACACGAACGAATACACACACCCAGAACCAGAACATGAATCTAAACTCATCATTTAGATAGGTACCTGTGTGGCCAGGAATCGAACCCGGCACCCATTGCAAGTCAGACCGGTATGGTAACCGCTCCGCCACGCGGGTCGTCAAAGACATCTTGCATGGAGTTTGGCAAACAGATTTAAGTTACATATTTAAGTTGTTGATGATCCAAAAACTCCCCAAATCTATACCAATTTAAGTTATACAATCAAAAAAAAAGTAGTAAAGTTTTACCTGGCCGGGAATCGAACCCGGAACCCATTGCGCGTTAGACTGCTCCTCCACGCGGGTCGTCGTCACTTCAAGGCCTTCAAATCAATATTTTATTGACTGACTTCATCGCGATCGAAGCCGGGAGTAAAAGCTAGTAAAATTATAAACAGAGAATTCCGAAAAGTATAAAAAGACGAAAAACCGCATAAATGAAATACCACAAACAATTATAAACGTTTCGCAATGAAAATTAAATAATACCTCGTAAATATATTCAGTATATCGATGTAAATATGCGATAAATAACAAAGTTTTTGTGCTCATCTTCGGCGTTTGCGAATGAAAATTATTATTATATGTCAATACCATATAAACAGGTAGTGGCATTGCGCATAATAAAATTTAATTGTCTGTTTCTGCACCTGCATTCTACAATTCTGTGTTACAACATATTTGCATAATTGTCTATTTCAGTGAGCCGAAGACATTTTTCATTCTTAACTGACTTCAAAGAGGAGGTTATCAATTTGGTTGGTATATATACATATTTTGTATATTTTATTTATGTATGTACACCGATAATTCCGTCGATTGGGGAAAGAATTAATTTGTAAACTAATGCATAGCTTTTGTTGCGGGCATTGAGCGCGGCGACCGAATCAAGTAATTCCGTAACGAAAAAAACCCTAACAATCCTCTTCTCCACTTTATATGATAGAAAATTGTACAATGCAACAAAATGATGGGTTTGACTACTACAAAATTTATTTTCCTTTTCAGTGCATTGAAATAAAAGCTTGTTGTAATAAATATTTTTTAATATTATTTTATTTTCTTTTTTTTAGTTGTCCCAGGGCCCAATGCTCTTTCATTTAATACCTTTATTGGATGGGTTGTATTAACATACTTACCCTCAAACATTGTAAGTTAAGTAAAAGCTTTTGAAAAGCTTTTAAAAAGAGATATAACTAACCACACTGCATTTAAAAGCAATTAAATGCAGTTGATATTTTGGCAAAGACATCTGACATTTTTGACGTTACGTGATTTCATAGTAAGACATTGAATGTTCTATTTCGTTTATTATTTATGGGTGTGAGTTAAATGCAATGCAATGTATGTAATGTATTTTTAGTTAATTTATGTATGTTTTTTGCATTATTTGAAAAAAATATTAGCATTCGTAATCCTTCTCCACATCAACTATAACCGTACGTAATTTCAATCTCCTACGTCCACGGCAAGTTTCTTAAAAACAGATCGCAAATATCTGCTTCCCGTATTATATATGGATGCGCTAAATATACGCCAAACTGCATGTTTAATTATCATTATGAGGTATAACGGTATAACTCTCATCCCCTGGAAGAATGGGAGGTGTCTAGTGTGGGACGCTACTTGCGTTGACACACTGGCACCTTCTCATATTAATATATCTTCCAGGGCAGCCGGTGTCGTGGCGACTGACGCTGAAATCCGCAAGTGCCAGAAATATGGAGATATAATTAAAGATTACATATTTCTGGCATTTGGCGTTGAAACTATGGGACCGTGGGGATTAAATGCTAAATTATTTTTTAAGCATCTGTCCAAACGTTTGATAGAGTCAACGAATGATCAGAAAGCTGGCACATACCTCGGTCAACGAATTAGCCTTGCTATTCAACGAGGTAATGTTGCCAGCGTTCTGGGAACTCATCCTAGGGACAGTAATTTGGATGCAGCATTTTATATTTAATTTAGCAATTTGTTTTTTCTTTACCTTTTAAGTTATTCTTTTATACATACATATAGTTATAAAATAAGTTATTTTAATATACTCATATTGTTATTTTAAAATTAATAAAATTATCACACTTATGAGGATTACGTTGACAATTAGACTCGGAGATTCGTCTGAGAATTTATTAAACCAGAAGAAATAAGTCCGGTCGACTGCACAAATCTAAATTCAAGAAACATGTTACTATGCTAATAATATAACGGAATAACTGTGGATGACATATTTGAAGTTTTTTGTCTAAATCTAAGCGGGTGTCGCCCACGCGTGGATCTAGATACTCGTTTCTGAATGAAAAAATAAAGCTAATAGATTTGACTATTTCTGATATGCTATATTGTAGTGACTTGTTATGTTCGATGCCTATTGCGTTTGATAACTAGGATTTATGCCTTCTTATTACATTTTTATAATTTTTAATTATATTTTCTTAATATAATACGTAGTGCACTTGCAAGGGCCAAATGTAGTTAGACATGCATATCAGTTCAATGGTTTTAGAGATTGGTCCTTATAATCAATTGGACAAATTATCGTCCCTGTACTTCCGGGATCAGAATAGGGCTACCGTATCCCCTGCCTGGTACCCAATAGGCGACTGAAGGCTTCCGGAGATGCCGGCAAAAGTAGGACCTCAAACTGTCTAGCCAGGCGACCCCGGGTAAGACGGTGGCATTAGTAGTCACATACCGTCGGAAATACCAGATAGAGCGGTGAGCCTAGCCGCTCTCCTAGGAGGAGCCCGATGGGGCGACGCGCACAGAAGACTCCGGTTTCGTTTTTTTAGAGATCCCAGTCTTTTTTTCTATTCGTAGCGCCGAGGACTGCTACCGAGGGGGTTTTAGTGCGATAAGAATCTTACATAACCCTGCGTCGCTCCCACAGCATCGAGTACCTTTTGAAGGTTTTCTCTTCGAAAACAACCCACACCAAAGAACCCAAAATTATATGAACTGATGATAAATTCAATCTAAAAAAGTTGCGAAATTATAGCAAAATGTATGCATTTAACGCAATGCAACGGGTAATCACAATATGCGATTTTCGAATTTGTTTTTCAGATATTTCAACCCTGTTGCATGAATCGTGGTCACGGCCGAACACGTCGAAATATCGGCTAAAAGAAATTAAAAAATCCGCATATAAGTGTACCCTGTCTACGAATTCGCGCTTGGCCAGCGTGGTGGACTATGGCCTAAAACTCTCTCTTTCTGAGAGAAGATCCGTGAGCAGCAGCGGGACAGTAATGGATTGCCACCATTTAATGTACCCACTATATGCGAATTTTTAAATTTCTTTTACGAATAAAAATATACTGTATTTTTACCCATCACCAATTATAACCCTAATTTAAACGTAATCTTTCGATACA
Organism: Spicauda simplicius; assembly: GCA_949699795.1. Taxonomy (NCBI): domain Eukaryota; kingdom Metazoa; phylum Arthropoda; class Insecta; order Lepidoptera; family Hesperiidae; genus Spicauda; species Spicauda simplicius. Next base: position 18,974,646 of record OX453061.1, on the reverse strand, counting down.
TCTGATGGATCAGTATTAATCACTTGATTCAAGTAGCCATTAGAGCTACCTTATAAGCATGGGTCACGATGGCCGACCCCACGTGATCCCTATGTTTAGTAGCTCATTATTCATTCGTACCGGTCTTTATTCTACATAATAGCATATTTTATTTACTCTGTGGTTAGGGTTTCAAATAATAGAGAACGCTGATTTTTTGTCGCTACGGACAAGGCTCGCGCTACTCTATCATTATGCCATTAAATGTTAAGTTTGCTACTGTTTGATTTTTGATGGGTTTTAAAAAAAAGTACGTACAGAAAATTGTCTGTATTACTGCTATAAACATGTTCAAGAAAAGTATAACGTATAAAAGGAAAGTATTGCACGACTCATATTAGAGTGTTTTTACCGAAAAAATCGTTTAACCTAGATACCGCAACTATTTAATTATTTACACGACTGGTAATCTACGTAATCTCCTTAATTCACACCATTTTATGGATAATTTAACGGAGATTAATTCTGTCACTGGTAAATTTATTTAAGATATTAGAACCGGAAAAAACTATTGAAATATACTTAATAGAAAAAAGAACATTCCCGTCAATCGACACTTTTTTTGTTTGAAACACGATAGCTTGCGTAAAAATTAATTAATTTAATGAGTTTTTTCATCAGCTTGAGATATACAATGCGGTGATTGGTATTGAAAATGGTTATCTTATTAAGGGTCGGTTAATAGTTATTAATGAAATACTAAAATTCGCAAAAAATGAGTCGTGCTCTTTTTCCATTTTTTTTTTTGCATTCCTGAATCAATAATATTGACACGCAATAGAAGAATCGGTTATATAATAAAATTTAATACATATTAATAATATGTAATTCCCTATCGCAGTGGTCGAAAGCGACCGTGATTAAACATAAATAAAAACTAAATTTGAAATTCAATAAAGTGTGTAGCTAATGAAAAAGTGGTAATTTCATAGACAATTCTTTATTTTTTACACATGACGTTATTTGAAGTGTGTTGCTATCGACAATAAAGCTTTAATATATATTTATTGTCTGTACCTTAATTTGCGAGTTTAAACAGCAAATAAATAAAAAAAAAACGGAAAAATGAGATAAGATTGTTTTGGCTGCACTTGAAAGTAAAAAGATTTTTTGACATAGTCGTCTGACATTACAGATATTACGTGTTGTATAAGATTAACTCACGCAGCAGAGTTCTGTCTTTCTGTCTTTCGTAGTATAATTATATGAATAAAATATCCTTGATAATTAAAAATAGAATCAAGTTTGCTGCTTCCCTTGTATAAAAACAGACATATGAAAGTGTTTCACCATGCTTTCCAATGCTGTCATAGCAAATGATAAGTAAAGCATGTCCAGTCGCAGACATAATATGTCAATCACTTTATATAACCAATATGACATGCATATTTATATATTTCTTGTAACTAATTAATGTCTAATTAATTGCCTCATTATTTAATGATGTAGGTAAAAGAATACGATACTTGAAATAACACCTTTATATTTGGATCAATTAGGTTCAAAAATTTTTTCTATATTTAACCGATGAAACCGATAAAAAAATGATTAGGATATATATTCACAATATATATCCTAATAATTTTTTGTGCTGGCAAGTCAATCATATTTTAATCAAAGCCATAGTTTTTTTCTTGCGAGAAAGTTTTTGTTGTTGTAAGAATTGTCACAACGCAAACTTCATGCATATTACTAAAGTGGGCATTCACGTTACGACGGTCGTACGGACTGTCGCCCGAACTACGATATTAAAAGAAAGCGTTGTTTAATACCTTAATCTACTGTTAGATGCACAGGACTGGGCACAGTTAGATTACTGTATGATACTAGTACTGTGCTTCAACGGACCTGCGACATGACCTTGGTCGTACAGTCCGCCTTAAGACCAAGCCATTCACGATCGAACTTGTCGCATACGACCGTAGTTCGGGCGACAGTCCGTGCAACCGTTGTAACGTGAATGCCCACCTTCATTCATTAAAGTTAATTTAATACACTACATTCATAAATAAAACTAAATCATTTTCACGCATACGAGCTATGAACTAAGTTTAAGTTAAACGCGATCAGAGATATAAAATAATCAAGTATGTTAATGTATACCAATAAAATAAAATCAGTCTGGAAATTTATTCAACATGGTAATGAGAGTGAAATATTTAATCTATATTTTATTGATATCATAAATCTAAATCAGCTTATAATTATTATTAATGACACTACCAACGAGCACTGATTGATGAATTTAGTTATTAATACAGCTCGATGGACCGCGCTATATTGAAAAAACTGGCCAAGTGCGAGTTGGACACGCGCACGGAGGGTTTCGTACGATTATCTATGGTAAAGTGCAAAAAAACGTTTACTGTATGATAATCCCCTTTAATATATATACCTTCTATAAAATTTACGTAATATTTACATCTTCTGTGTAAAACTCAACTAGCTGTCACGGTTCATGTGATACAGCATGGTGAAAGACGTACAGACAGACGGACAAATGGACTTATGAACAGATGGATAGCAGAGTTGTCTTAGTAATAGGGTCAAGTTTTTAACATTTCGGAACGGAGGACAGATACAACAGACGGACAGCTGAGTCTTAGTAACAGAGTTCCGCTTTTGTCTTTTGGGTAAGGAACCCTAAAAAGACGGTTAATAAAACCACTGGCGTATAATATTAACGTACCATAAAATCGTGAATTAGAACACGTACAACGCCATCTCTTATTAATGTGATGAAACAAGAAGCGTAGAGTGGCTCAGGCATTTTAAACGTTAAAGATTTTAATCAAGTAAAACAAATTACCCACAAATTATTTTACTATTGCAGTATAGCGTTGATAAAAACAATGTTTAATCAAATGCTGTGAGTTCAACAAACGTTTTCTTGTTACTGGTATTGCAAAATTTGTTTTAGGGGCCTACAAAGAACACTTTACTTTACCGATAAACTACAAGTTTTCAAAATCTACATTTTTTTTACTTTATCGGCAAACAATGTACAACTTGACAAGCTTTAAAACCTCTCAAAGGGACTGTATTTTATAGCTCGTCTCGATCCGTGTGAGCTTCGTACTGTCGTACCATATACATGCACGTGAAGTAAATTCTCCGCCGCACTACATGGTAGGTGGAGTGGGGGGGTGTTAGGTTTTTTCGTTACGAAATTTCTTGATTCGGTCACCACACTCAAAGCCCGCAATAAAAGCAATGCAATAGCTAAAAGAATAAAAAAATTGGAAAATATCAATGAAAACGTCCTTCACTACCAATCACCGCAACGAATCATTTCTACAGTGGCATTTAAAATAAATCATTGAATATTAAATTTGATTAACAACAAACGACAAGTATTGTCGATAATTTTCCGAAATGATTTATAATAATGGCCTACCATACATTCAGATCGAGTCGGCGCCACATTTACTATACAGTATGTGCAAATCGTAAATATAACCTCAAAATAGTTTATCGATTGTCGAAGTAAGTATATTCCATTAATGTCGACATTTATGTTAAACGTTGGATGTTATTTAGTTAATGTACTTTAGGAATCTATGGAATAATTTCTCGTACTATTTGAGTGTAGTTTCGGAATGATTGAAACTAGTCGCCCGTCGCAACGGTCGAAATTCGACCGTAATTCAACATAAAAACTAAACTTGATATTGTCCAAAATATTTCCCAAATTCAATTAAATTTTATTAATTTTCAAGTTTTTAATACATCCAAAAGATAAAAAGAGGTTTAATTGACAACGCTGCATTTAAAAGCAATAACGGGTATTTTGACAAAGACATTTTTGACGTTCTGTGTTTTCATAGTAAGAGATTGTTTTACTTCGTTTATTATTCACGTGCTTGTGACAAATACACGGTAGTGTGTTTAATGTGTGTTATATGCATTATTTGAAAAAATATTAGCATTTCGTACTCCTTCTCTACGTCAACTATAACCGTGCAAAATTTCATACTCCTCTGTCCGCGTCTGTACCCCAAGTTATTCCTTCACGTATAGACAATAATAACTACATGTTTGGATTGAATTGAATTAGGAATGAACTTCGTGAACAACACATTTTACAGTGGCCTGTCACCCATGTATAGGACAGGTGGTAGAACCAGTGTAGTTCGCCCGGGAAAGTACCACCGGCACACCTATTTCTAGCGTGAAGCTGTTCTTGCGTTTCGGTGGAAGGTTGTGATTGCCGGCAAACTTTTATACCATCTTAGTCCTCGGGAGTAGCAACGCATCTGTAATTGACTTTATATAAAACTTCGTGTTCTATATGAAGTCGCTTACAGGAGTCCATGGGCGGCAGTGACCACTTACAATCAGGTGGACTGCACGCTCGTTTGCAACTTCAATCTTATAAAAAAGACAGGTTCGCTAGTGCTTGTGTAGTTCACTGCATGCTTGTATGTTTTCTTCATTAAATTGAACAAACATACCACGTCCTGCTATGCCATGTCATAAGTGGTCACTACCGCCCACGGCCATCTGGAAGCAATTTTATAGAACAAGGACAAGACGAGATAGAACAAGGGTTCTGTATGAAGTAAATTACAGATGCATTAATACACCTCTAGATGGTCGCCTCATGGAAGCGTGTTCCGGCAACTACACCATTCCACCGAAAGAAAGGCAAATAGATACAGCGGTAGTATAACGCTGTAAAATAAGACACCAGAAAAATACTTTTATCCAACATTTTATTCTCAATTCTTTTTCAATAATGACAGCTCTGCCACGTCAATCATCGCAGCTCTCCTCTTCTCACCCCCTCGCCACACCGCACCTCCTTCGTCACCACACCGCACCTCCTTTGTCACCGCACCACGCCACATTATAGCATCTCATCACTGCTGCGTTACAGTAGTATTGCAAATTTAATTGCTATTTCTATATATCAAAAAATAATATAATAAAAGGTTTTTCACGTGGAACCATTATTGTCCTACTGCTGGGCACGGGTCTTCTTTTAGGATGAGAGAGTTTTAGGCCATAGTCCACCGCGCTGGCCAAGTGCGAATTGGTACACTTCACACACCCTCCGAGAACTTTTTGTTAACATTCGTGGGATTTTAACCTGGAACCTCCCGATCGAGAGAGCAAGTTTCAACCATTAGGCTATCATTGCTCAATCAATAAAAGGTTTTTATACACGTATAACGACTATCTTACATGAATATAAGGCTGTGTCGATCCTTAAGTATCAAAATGTAATCAGAACATTGACCCCTAAATCGTGACACTAATTAATTATTTTGTCAATCAACGAATCAATACATGGTTCCAACCGCATGCATAATTAAGCACAATGTTTTTTGAGTTTACTAACTCTTACCCGCGGCTTCGCCGGTCAAAGAGGATTAACATTAGCATTTGATAGCGTGATTCGGAACTTGCAAATAAATTTTACTAACGCCATCTGTTAACAACGTCTGAAACTACGAAATATGTATCAAATAACAAAACATCGATATTCTCTTGGGAATGAGAGAGCGCGGTAAAAAGTATCCTACGTCAATCTCAGACCTCCTAACTATCTTCCAACATATAAACCATATCACATAAAAGCTTTGTGGTGGCGTGAAAGAGGAACAAATAAACACACTTTCACATTTATAATATTATTATGGATTCATTTTTTTGAACAGGGGTATATAGCAGGTATATAACAGCGTTCTAAAAATATATAGAACAAAGGACTACTAATTTGATATCGTTAAATATCGTCTTGTCATATCAAATCGTATGAGTTCAAATTGGGGTTATTGTTAGCATCCACTTAAGTTATCCGCCATCCATCCCTTGGCTCCTTCACCAGATCATCTCTAGGGTACTAAATGATTATATAGTCTGTGATGACTTTATAAATAAAACATACATAGAATTAACAAAACACATTACAAACACTATCGTGCATATTACACAAACACATATATAATAAAATAAAACATTCAGTGTCTTAGGGCGCGTTCCAGAACGCGATCACAACGCCCCAAACGCCCAAAACGTCGTTCCATTAGACGACCGCGGTCGTTGTGGTCGCGGCGAAAGCGTCACTCTTGATGTCATGACTTACGCCACCGCGACGCTCACGACGACCCACCTAACAAGGTGGGTCGAAGTGATCGTTTCAGTAGAGAATACGTCAATAAAGCTGACCAGCTAATGGAACGGGAAAAACTGCGGTCGTGAGCGTGCGCTTTGTGATCGTGTAATGGAACGCACCCTTACTATCAAAACACATAACGTCAAAAATAACATATATCTTTGTCAAAACACCCGTTATTGTTTTTAAATGCAGCTTAGTTAATTAAAGCTCTTTTTATCATTAACGGGCGTATTTAAAATAACTTGAAAGTAAGTACACTTTAATTGAGTTTGAGAAATATTCGTGCTACTATAGACAATATCAAGTTTCGTTTTTGAGTTCAATTTCAGTCGAATTTCGTCCGTTATTACGGGTTACTAGTATGTCTTATTTTCTTTAACTAATTATATATTACACACTCTGATTTGTATTTGTATTTTGTATTTGAATCCTGCTGGTGTTGATTGTCCAGCATCTTTAAATTTTTCCTCTACTTAGTAATCCATTAACTATATACTGTACTGATTGTGTTTGTATATTTATTTATGAATGTTATTTGTTTTTGTTTTTTTGTAGAAGTAGATTAAAATTACCTTCCAAAATCAAATTACACTGTAAATTACAAGTAAGGCCAATAAAAGCGTGTAAAACAAAGCACTTACTTAAAGTTACAAACTCGCAAAAAATTATTTATGTACAAATTAAATTTAACTCTGAATTGCATCCTAGAATTATATCATAGTAACTTTATTTAGTGCTGACCACCATCGCACAAGCTTAATTCAGAATATAAGCTCGGCCCTAAATACGAGCTTTGTGTACCTGACATACAAATGGAGCTTTATAGAGCTTTTATAGAATCAGCTTCGTTTAAATCAAGCAAATTCATCGTCGAACCGCGGCGTAGTTTGTAGTCTGAGCTATTAATGTTTGAACTGTAAGGTTACCATGTATTATTTTTTATTACAAGCTTTAAAAATATTTTATACTTTTTTCATATATAATTTGACGACCCGTGTGGCGGTACGGTTACCACGCCGGTCTAACACGCAGTGGGTTCCGGGTTCGATTTGATCTGGGTCTGGGTGTTTGTGTATTCGTCTTTGTGTGTGTCCATGGCTCCCACGACATAGAAAAATCCTAGTGTGGAGCTATAAGTGAAAAAGCGTAAGTTCTTTTTAAGGAAGAAGCAAACGAACATGGAGTCCGTCTGACCCGTCCGTCTGATGGTCATTGCGACCTGCAGCCCGTGGACATAAGTAATCAAAATAATATAAGATGAAAATCCGACCTGAGGTTCCCCACAGATGAGTTGTTGCCCTGAATTTTTACATTTTACCGCTCTCTACTCTACTTTTATAAGCGCGCTGATGTTAACGTTAAATAAAAAAACAAAGTGAATATTCACATTCATTACCATGTAAAAAAACATGATTGTAATTATATAAAAAAAATTGATATAAATAAGAAAAGAACAAACTCGCTGAGTTTCTTGCCGGATCTTCTCAGTTGAGGTCGTTTTCCGATCCGGTGGTAGTGTAAGAAAAAAATGTAACTGACAATTTGTAAGTGCCACGTTGGCCTATACAAAATAGACAATTCATTTCATTTCATTTCATTTCATTTCATTTCATTTCATTTCATTTCATTTCATTTCATTTCATTTCATTTCATTTCATTTCATTTCATTTCATTTCATTTCATTTCATTTCATTTCATTTCATTTCATTTCATTTCATTTCATTTCATTTCATTTCATTTCATTTCATTTCATTTCATTTCATTTCATTCGAAATTTCGGTAACGGGTGTAATATTCGCGAATGATCAAATAATAACATTAGTTGTATCACAGCGATGTCGATAGCACATATTTCACAGTCAAAGATTAAACACTTCATTAGGATACTTAGGACTGAATGATAAACTGAAGCACAGCTGAAGCCTAATCTTTATTTATTGCGAAGTGATCTGACACATGGCATAGGTACTCATGTAAGGCGATTACCGGCACTGATTTCAGCTTACCAGTACTTACAATGCCACTGTCGTATGAACTTAGTACTAGAAACAAGAAAGTATATCAAGGAACTTAGTTAATTTTACTTATCGGAGTAGCTCTTATGTACTGTAATATCGTTATGACGGAGGGGGTGGTTCTTTTTCGCGCATCGTATCAGGATAACCTACTGTGGGCTCTGTTAGGGAATGTTAGCACGAGAATAAATTGCAGACTTGATTTTAACACACAGTATATTGCCGAATTAAACTTGTTACAATCACTGTATTAATGCTTGTTGTCTGCTTCGGCCGACCGACGATAGACTGAGGTGTCGGCCATTAAACTGGTGCAACCCTAACTTCATCGAACGCCACTAGATGGCGCTGGCGTTCCGGTGAAGCCACAATACCGCCATTTCCGACATATATATTAATACGTGAGGCAAAAACTTGTGATCCGTTTTTAAGATACTTGCCGCAAACGGCGGAGTATGAAATTACGCCCGGTTGTAATTGATGTAGAGAAGGATTACGCAATTCGTATATATTTTTTTCAAATAATGCATGAAACATACCTTAAATCAATTTAAAAACACATTACACACTACCTTTCATTTGACGCAAACACTTACATAATAAACTAAATAGAACATTCAATGTCTTAATATGAATTGACTTCAGATAGAACCCATGTTCTGTATGAAGTTGATTACAGACGTCCGTGAGCGGCAGTGACCACTTATAATCAGGTGGACTGCATGCTCGTTTGCTACTTCAGTCAAATAAAAAAAATGGGTACATGCCTGTCTAATTACAATTCAGCCATTTTTTAATCATCAACTTTTCAATATGCCTTTTATTATTTTTATTGGATTTGGGGAGAGGAGAGTATTTTCTAAATTAAGATTACCTATTTCCCTCCGCTCAAGTATTTAGACATTGATACTTTTCTCGGTCTTATGACCATTTTGCCAATGACATATGACAGCATCTTCCGTATCGCTAAGCGTTTTTTTCTCCATAAGGAAATCCTTCATTGCGCCAGAAATCCTGTGTAACACAAGTTGACTCATTCCAAATTGTGACGCCTCATAAGCTAAATTGTTAAAGAAACAATGTCGTGCATACCCACTTTATTAGTATGAAGCTGATGTTGCCAATAAGCGACAAATAAAGCCAACATTTTAATAAACTCAGCCACACACTCGCGCGGCACGCCAGTATAGCAATTATCGGATACTTCTGCAGTGTTGCCAGATCTGATAAGTAGTAAACGGATAAGATTTACATTAAAAATCAAAATGGCATGTTTTCCTACTAAAGACAAAGTACAGAATGGTATATAAATTAAATATACATAAAAAATAAACCACTAAACATAGACATTTTTTGCAATGCTTCAAAAGAAATAAAAAATGTTAGATAAAAGTTGTTATATACAAGGTGTGTAACATGTTTGATTTCTTTATACCATGTTTCTTATAGCGATAACTTATAAATAAAAGCAAAACTTTTATTTATAAGTTATCGCTAGACATATTTTGTTCCGTAATACCTTTTGATAAAACGGTAACAATGACATTATACATATTTGTCAGGTGCTCTGATCTTTGTATGTATGTTAAACGCCGGAAAATCCACCTAAAAGTTAAAACTGTGATTTACATCTGGCAAAACGCATGTTATTCCTAAATTTATATAATTTTGTGTTTTATTTATTACATTTGAGCTGCTCCAATAGTATTTTAAAAAATGTCGATGTAAATTAGTGAAACGGCTCGTAATAAAACAGCCTAAAAATCGGGACTCGCCACGCGAAAATCTAGCAACACTATCTCGTCTGACAAAAACGTGTCGGAGCCTACATGGGATCTGGTGATTCTTGTAATTAATGCGAGAATCTGCTCGTTTTTCTGACGTCCATCGGCACTTTAACAATTTCCTTAACTGTATCATATTGTTGGTTGGAATTAAATTATTTCAGCTGCGTAAGGCGAAGGAAACGCGTCGGATGAACATTCTACGCATTTTCATTCCATTTTATTCCATTACTTTATTGCTTTTATTGCGATCGCACTTTTTACTTTTATTAAGTTAAAATTTATACGACCGGAATTATTTCATATTTATGGCGTTGGCTTCACTTATACGGCAGCTGATTATATTTTCTGTTTCTAAAATAAATCGAAGGACTTGATACGTTTTTTATTTAATATAATCAATACGTTAAGAAATTTAGCAGGTCTACTCGTAGACGAAAGTCTAGTGTTTTAGGTGGAAATCCAATAAGAGCGATCAAAGACATGAAAACCTTATATTTTTTGTTTCTTCTCTATGCTATAAACATCGGGGCTCCCTATCCTCCCATTTTTATATACACCCATGGTTATAATTGTCTGTAACTATCATATCATCATACTGATAGTCCCCACAGGCATTACTATGTGAAGGTAAACTACCAATTAAGATTAAAAGAAAATGTTAATTTTGTATAGATCTTCAATGGACTATTTGTATCCTTATCGTCTACCCATTATTGCACCACTGCTGGGCACGGGTCTTCTCTCAGAATGAGAGAGTTTTAGTCCATAGTCCACCGCGCTGGCCAAGTGCGAATTGGTACGAATTTGTTTCCTTGCTGATACAAAAAGAATGGAAATTAACCCGAACAATGTCGGCAACTAAATCCCGTACAAGCAAGTTTAGTTTCAAACAAAACTATCCTCCCGTTTAAAACAAGTCCCTATGTAATCCTTATACTTTAGTTAATTATCGTTAAGTTAGATACTACACCTATTTAATCGCGAGATCTTAGTCCGAACAAAGCCTGCATTTCCTAATCAAAGCTACTCACCTTTATACCTTTAATAACTAAATGCTAGGCACTCCCGTTAAGTTTTATAAATTCGACGCTGGTGCTCGTATCTCTCGGCTTCACCCGTAAGCGACACGCAATAAAGCTTAGTTAGGTACTGTTCGTACTGGTGGTGAGTAACGATATGTTAATTAAATAGCTGTGTCTTTTGGAATAGAATCAACTATATAGAATTTGAAGATTCTTAAAATAACGTATCTGTTTCTTTAGTGTTCTATTTGGCTTTTTACGTAAACGTCAAACATATCAAAGATACATCGCTACAATTACCAACATTCCCTTTTGATGCAATTCACGTTTCACGGTTAGCAATAATCCAGATGTAAAATATTAGATTAAGATTTGTATGTCACTTCCTACTACGTTGATCAATAAATTATAGGATAGAATTACATACATTTCATCACTTTCACGAATAAAAACATACATAAAAATCTTTCATAAAAACGAACATTGAAAAGGAGCGAGCATCGTGCCGACTACGTTCATCGCATTCGCTCGCTCGCTTACCTTAGCTCCAGTGCGTAAACCATTGTGTACAATTAATTACCAGCGCGATAGAATGCGGCGACCGTAACAAGAAGCCAACTGATATCTAATGTTTGTACCGAGGGGTAAGGTTAAGCCACCGGCGATGTTAGTAAACCCTTAATCTTGTTGCAAATTGCTGAGAATCTAGAATGCAGGAACAATGAGCCTTTATTGCAAATATAATGGTTATATTATTCATCTAGCTATTACGATTTAACCTTTGATGATAACGGAAGAGGTATTTTGAATGTTAGGCTTGTTATCCAATTGTTGGTCGATAGTTTTGAATTAATGTATTACATTTATGTTATCTAGTTCTCGCACACTAAATCGAAGTTCGAGGTTTGAATCCCTGAAACGCAATTCTGATTTACAAAATTATGGGCGTATTTTAAATTAAGAGTGATAATTTAGTACTTTATTTAAACAGTGAAGAAAGCATAACGCAACTACACGCGTGTGAGATCCCTTAAAAACTGTTCTCAAATAGTAATTAGTGTGAAGTCGCCAATCAGTGGCGTAGCGCGAACCAATGGAGATGGCAAACTCCTATCAGCGAGGCCCCTTTGCTTGATTCAATTGAATGGTGCCCTTAAAAATGCTTCCGCCTCCTCCTTTTTTGTCTATTTTAACCTAACGATAAAGCAGACGGGCTACCTGATGGAAAGTAGTCACCGTCGCCTATGGACATTCGCAACACCAAAGTCGCCAATGCATGCAATGTGAAGGAGAGCTCTTTTCGCACCTTTCTTGAAGAGCTCATGTCCTCCAAAGAAACCTATTTAAGTACGAGACCATGGGCGAAGGCCCACTGCGCCCACGCGTTGCTACGCCATTGTCGCCAATACACACTTGACCATTACGGTGAACTTCGGGGATGCCCCAAAACTCTCTCACTTTGAAAAGATAACTGTTCTTAATAGTAGAACATTATCCGATCAAGTACGCCTATGAAAATAAAGACATTATATTTAATTTCCTGGACGTACAAAAGTCGAAAAACACTGACTGCCATCAAACCAAATTATTTATTTTAAAAATAATAACACACTTTGATATAAAACAAACAACAACTTATTGCTACTATTGATTTTCTGCTACATTTTCCTTCAACGGTAAATATATTTTTTTGCAATAAAATTCTACGTATCTCCCGTAACAAAGTTTACGACATAACAAGATAAACACACCAATAAACATAACCTCTACGGAAAGATTGCACCCCCAAAAGGAATTATACCTTCAAATTAAACGACATACTAAAATGTTCGCGAGATCAAATTAATTCTGCATCTGAACGTTGCATGAGCATATGCAAGTTTTTGCATACTTGTCGCCTGAGACTATGTAGCGTAGAGCCTTATTAACACATGTATCACGAGAAAGGCGACGCTTTTTCAATACGTGGTTAATTTGTGTAATGAGAAGTAATTGGCATAATCGCGCTCCGTATAAATCGACTAGCGTTGGTAATCGGAAATCCGTGCCATTTTTAGTATAGCCATTCATCCGAACTGGGAGTCGAACCCAAGACCGGTCGCATTATGTGCCCGCTTGCTAAGGGACTTGTTTTACCGAGTGAGGCGAGTGTGCTCCAGAGTATGTCTCACTCAATCTAACTTAAGGTGATACAAATCTTTGTGATTCCATAAGCACACTTTTTTTGATCTGAAAAATAAAATCTTTAAAAGTACCTGATGCCGTGGGAGCAACGCCGGGTTATGAGGGATTTTTACCTAACTAAAACCCCCCCGGTGACTGTCCTTAACGCTTATTTGGAGGACTCCAGAATCTCCAACATAACACAACCGGAGTCCACCGAACGTAATGCCCCTTTCGGGCCCTCTCCCAGTGACCAATGTTTGCTCATCGTACCCCTCGGTGTTTACGGCATGGCGCCATGCGATCGTCCTTCTCGGTGTCACTTGGCTGGACGATCCGAGCTCCCACTCTTACCGCCCGCAACCTCGGAAGCCCTCTATTAGTCGTCTCTTACGACAGGCAGAGAATACCGTAGCCCTAGCCTGGTCCCGGAACTACAGGGACAACACCTATTTTTACTTAACAACACCAATATCAAGCGCTGCTGTTTTATGGTCTGAAAGAGCCTGTTAAATTGACGATCCGCGTGGCGGAGCAGTTACCATACCAGTCTGACGCGCAATGGGTCCCGGGTTTGATTCCCGGCCAGACAGGTATCTGAAAGATGAGTTTAGATTCATGTTTTGGGTCTGGGTGTTTGTGTATTTGTACCATGGTACCCACAACATAGAAAAAACCAAGTATGGGGCTATGAGTGTATAAAGCGTGTTAAATTGTATAACATGTAGTAGGATCGCGTCTGTCTTACAATGCATGACCGAAAACCAAAATAACTGTCGTAAGGAAACGAAAAAGCAACGCATCTGAGCTAAAAATTACGTTAGACTAATCTTATTTGAGGTGATTACAGATATCCGTATACCGCGGTTCTTTTTTTATCGTTGCTACTCCCGAGGACTATAATGGTCGCCTCACATAAAAGTGTGCCGGCCACCACACCTACCGAAACACAAGAATTGATTCACGCTAGAAATAGGTGTGGCGGTGGTACTTTCACGATCGAACGACACTGGTTCTACCACCTTCAAACGCAGATGCCGCGATGTTGGCAGTGGCCATCTACCACCGTGTAAACTACATATTCATTTCCATATCAAAAAATATAAACATTTAATGAAGGCTCGCCAAACTTTTTTAAACTGGATACTTCTTAAGGCGCATTCAGCACTTTTTGGGTGCACAAAAATCATGGAACTCGCATTAACGCCACCGAACTACGTCTATTTATGTCCATAGCTATAGTTCCGTGCGTTATTTTTGAAAGTTTTTATTTCTATGGGTAGACGTCATGCCTTACGTACCGTACGTATGCCACGTACTGCCTTTTTTGTCTAATTAGCGTACACATAGTTTACTCGTCCACAGTCAGACATTTCTAAGTCAGTGTAGATACTTTTTCTCGACAGATCCAATACCTGATTGGTGTTGATCATCAAATCGGGAGATGGGCAAATTAACATACAATTAAGAAGTGTATATTACACCAAGACTAACGATGTGTTTATTACGTGTTTTTCTCGGTTTCTTTAAGAATAAATTGTTTCACAATGTGTCGAAAAAAACACTTAGTTGATCCGTTGAGTTATGGCCAACTTCTTTAATACAGACATTTGCATCTTTATGTCTATTTAAATTTCTTGCTGTTTAAGGCTGGAACACTTTGATTGCCTGTGGTTACGCCACCACACTTTTTCTGTTATAAACTAAGGATTTAGTTCAACTTAGTGCTTGGTAAGATGCATCTGTAAGGCAGAACTAGTGTGAGTCGACCACACTTTTTCTGTCTTATATAAGACGGATTTAGTTCAACGGTTATTAGGAATAAAAAGTATCTGTAAAGGTAACCAGTGTAACTTGGTAGCCAGTGTACCTTGGTCATTAGGTGTAAAAATATCTATGGGTAGTAAAATCAGCATAAGTTCCCCTGAGAAATACAATCGCCACGTATGCTTCTGGTGTAAAGATCTTCTTAAGTTCCAAGACTGAATGCCGGCTGATCTAAATATGACTAATTGACGAACTTCGTTCCGCCTAAAAAATTTAAATTATCAGTGTTCCTCCACTATATTATAAATATAAACCTTCCTCTTAAATTACTCTATCTATTATAAAAACTGCATTAAAATCCGTAGCGTATTTTTAAAGATCTAAGCGTACGTAGGGACAGGCAGCGGGAAGCTACTTTGTTTTATACTATGTAGTAAAGCAGCGATCAAAATTTTCAAAAGAGGCAAAGCGTACAAAGCAACTGTTTTATTTGGAGTCGGTTGGTTAGTTGGTATTCCGTTTTGCGGAATCTTCTTTTTTATAAAAAATATGAATGTCTCTATGTCCTCTATAGAATCGTAAACTATTCATTTGATCATGTGATGATCTTTAGCAAAGTTGTTATAAATGAGCTCGTCAAGGTTTATGGTGTATTTTTTTGTGATGGCGTAGCAAAGCGCGCAGTTTACAGCTAGTAGTGTATAGTTATGAAAATAATGTCGTCCTGAAATTGTTATAAGCATTATTTGGTTGAGACTATCCATTTATAAGTCAAACTATACTCAGCCTCTACTCAAAAATGGTCTTGAGGTATTTTTAGCACTATACAGTCGGATAATCGCTTGAAAACATGCAGTCATTGGTCCTTTGAACGAGATAACCGATTTTGCAGCCTTCTTATTTTGGAAGCTATGTCAGTAACTTGTGTTAATTTCTTCATATCACCTATATTTGGAATAGAAAAATGCCCATGTAATTACAGTAACCTTGATAATCGTTCCCAAGAGTAACCCATATAAAGTAAGACCAAAATGAGCCGGCAGGGTACATCTGGTAGATGTTAGGTATCGGAATTACTTTTTACACGTAATATACCTGCCTACGGTAAAAACAATTTACGACAGAAAATAAATATGACATAATGGAAAATAAAAATAACGTTTTTTAAAGAAAGAGGTGACTGTTTAGTAAAAAACGTTTTAATGAATACATACAAAAATTCAAAATCTTATTTTATTTAATCAATGACTTCACAGCGTGCCGAAGCAAGCCGTGGCGACGCGTCGTCATGCTAACAGTTTCGCCCGCCGCTATAGCTTTCACATCCAAATTTAAAAGAATTTAAATACAAACCATTATAAAACAACCTTTACTCAAAGTTCACGAGCGGGTCAGTGTCCATCCATACTGAAAGTGATACAGCCAGCCCAGTTACTTCATTCATAAAATAAATAACGCACATTCGTGCTCGCCCGCCCTTTGTTGTCCGCAACAAATGTGACGTGGAAATCGCAACGGACATGTTTACTGCACCCCTGAGCTCCGTGGAACTTGTACACTAGCGTTGAAATGTCGATTTACTTGTACGAGTAGCATATACCGCGTACCCCCGCGTGTTTTTACCGCTCTAATACGAAATATGTGCTCGGTCTTAAGGGCGTCAGCGTTGAGCGTATATTGTCATTTTTTTCTACAACTTGTTTTAATTATATGATCAGATACATACATTTATTGTAAGGGCTAAATGCAGCAATAGACCATTGACCCTTAAAGGGAATATTTCGTTTTCGAAGGAGAATGATTTAACGTTAGTTTTACGAAGATCAGAAACTTAACTTAAATAAAAACATATTTCACTCGCAGGTAGAACATTTGATACCAAATTTCTGTTTAATATTTCAGGTACATTATAACGCGCGTGTCGTCGTCGCTATCTTCATAGCACCTATGTAAGTACAGTATATTATTTTTGTGAATGATTTAATTATACACACAAAATTAATTACGCTACTACAAGACAAATGTAACCACATACATACACATAATTTTAAATGGTTAACGTGAATACATTCACACTTATGCAAGTGAAAATTCTATAACTTATAACTTAATATTAAAGTTATCGGCCTTTGTTTATTTATGAACACGTGAGACATAAGAAAAGAAGAAGATATAAGAGTTTTATTAAGATCAGACGTCTCCCAAAAAATGGTTGAAATGTGAAAAACGGTCAGATAACATGCAAAGCCCAAAGCGCTAAAGAAGTCTATTCACTAACGGTCGCGAATCCAAATTTCTACTGCAATACTTGAGTTTATGAATAGGTTAAAATATACACATGCCTTATTATTCATGTTAATGTTATACATAAATTGTTATTAAACTAGAGTAATATAGAATTACGATATGTGTTTATACCCATTTTTTACAATTTCTGTGCTGTGTACTTCAATATCTGATTACTTATCAGAAAAACATAATATTGTTGCATTACAAAGTCATTTCCTATCTGCATCATAATACAACTTTATAAACCAAACCCGGTCCCAATTCCCCCACATGAACACAATTAACATAAACCGCTAGTGTATTAGCGTCTTAATCAACGACGAAACGTTCAAAAGTCGTTAGTATGAAAGCGCACCGACCACGTATCTGAGCTTTACGACATTACAAGTTAGTGATGCGACTCGAATAGAGTTTTGTGACTAGAGTCAGTCCAGTTATTTTAATACATCACTCGAGTTGTACTCGAGTTTTCGAGTGACTCCAATTGCGAACTTGTGACTCGAGTAAAATCCAAACCGAGTTACAAGTTTGAAATTCGAGTGATATTGTTAATAAATAATATACGCTAATATTTGGAATATCAACAAAATACAAAATCAAAATTACGTGTATTTTGCTTTGTAAAAACATCCTGCACAGCATAGATAAATTAAATAGTAATCAAGAGACATCTCAGCAACAAAAAAATCGACTCGGTTTACACGGTTAACTCGGCGTAAGTTGACTCGGTAACACAAGTGCATAGACAATCGAGTGACAATCTTTCAATCGAGTACGAGTACAGACTCGATTGACTCGAGTAAAAACACTCGAGTCGCATCACTACAAGTCATGGATCCGGTCGCGATCGCATTAAATAAAACAAGCCATTTGCGTTATCTGTCCACTCTGTCGTTAAAAATCGCTTGTGAATGGAGTAACGCGAGTCCGTTGCTCTTGGGTAGGCACTGGAATAATCTGCCAGTTACTCCCACTGAATGGATCTAGTCGGTAAGCACGCTAACAAAATGATGATTAGAAATAACGCTTTCTGTATGTGTATCGGCGTCGACATCTCGTGTGATGTGCAGTTTCGGAGTCATTTGGAAGGCAAAGCCAAGTTGGCATCCAAAAAGTTGGGCGTTCTGAACAGGGCCAAGCAATATTTCACTGCGGGACAACTCCTTCGGCTTCGGCTCCTGAGGTATTTCCGGAGCGCCGGTTCTTCAAGAAAGGTGCGGAAAGACCTCTCCTTCACAGCCGGCGATGCATTGGCGACTCCTCTGGTGTTGCGAATGTCCATAGGCGACGGCGACTACTTTCCATGAGGTAGCCCGTCTGCCTTATCGTTAGGTTAAAATATAAAAAAAAAAAATCTATGATAACCATTATTATAAGTGTTATGAACATACAAAGGCGAGTATCAGATATAATATAAGTAGCAATTATAGAAATTAAATATAACTGCTTTTCGGTGAAGAAAAACATCGTGAGGAACGGAACACCCGAAAGTTCTTAAAAAAAAAAAGTTCTCGGAGGTGTGTGATGTCCACTAACTTGGCCAGCGCGGTGGACTATGGCCTAACCTCTCTCATTCTGAGAGGAGACCCGTGCCCAGCAGTAGGCCAATAAGGGGTTGATGAGATGAGATCAATTATAAATCTAATATACCTAACTCTAAATTTAACCTATTGCTAACCGGGGAACGAGTCCGGAACCCTCTGTGTTACACCGAAACGGTATTTAATTAGAGTACCATTTCGGTGTGTAATGAGTATTTGACAATACTTAAAGAAATAAAAGTTATTTCATAGCATGTAATAGCAGACGGAATAAATGATTATCTTATGTTATCTTATCTAATACGTTTTAATATATCATCGCAGTCTGTAGGCACCATGTGTGTGAGCGGTCAAGCCTCATATACAGAATTCTTCTTTAGAGAACGCATATTTTTATTGTACACTTACTTATTTGTCACGAGCTATATAGCTCATGCTATAAGCTAGAGCTTAAATGGTTTTAATTTTTCTATTTTAAGTACGAGGATCATCAAACTCGTTTTAACAGCGCAAGTGTCATAGGGCTATAATAAAAAAGAAAACAAAATGTCAATAATTAGGTTTACTCAGCGCACACTTTATTTACGAGCCGAGTTTCTGGTTTTTGAAACATGTAACTCAATTTGTTGCGTTGACCATACTCAAGTTTTATTAAATAGCCTAGTCGTAAGCGCTAGAATATCCTATTAAAACGAGATGGTGAAAACATTATTGTCCGACTGCTGGGCACGGGTCTTCTCTCAGAATTCGAGAGTTTTAGGCCATAGACCACCACGCCGGCCAAGTGCGAAGTGGTGAACTTAACACACCTCCGAGAACCTTTTTTTAAAGGACTCTCGAGTTTCGTCACGATGTTTTCCTTCACCGAAAAGCAGTGATAATTAATTTCTAATACGCACATAATTTAGAAAAACCACTGGGGTGTGCCCCAGGCACTCGAACCTCGGACCTCCCGATCGAGAGGGCAAGTTTCAACCATTAGGCTATCACTGCTCTTAACTGCAAAACGAGGTATTAAAATAAAACCGTTCTTTACTTCTCGGAGGTAGAAATCATAGTTTAACTGTGACAGCGGCTTATTATCGCATCATTCCCATTATAATGGAGCAAAACGGTTACTACGTGGTTATAGTTAACTACCTAGGAAATTATTATGCAAGGGACAGTGTCAAATCCCGACAAACCAGAACTAACGCTATCTTGGGACGAGATCCACGCTAATTCTTGCAGTTTCTATAAAAATAAATAAAAATGTCTGTCTGTGTGGCATTACGTTGCTGATGCTTAAGCTCACACGCTTATTTGCATTTTACTAAGTCGATGGCCATGAAGCATTAAGCGTTTTTTTTGACGTTGTTGTCAGAAAACAAATGTAAGTAAAACGATAGAAACAAAGTTTGCATGGAACGAGAACGATAGTTCGATCGAGGAGGTACAACTTTTTTTTGTTCTCGAGGGGGAAACCTTCAAAACCTTCAAAAGGTACTCAACGCCGTGAGAGCGACGCAGGGATAAATGAGATTTTTACACAAAACGCCCCGGTAGCCGTCCTCGGCGCTATAAAGAGAACTCCGGGATCTACAAAGGAACGCAACCGGAATGCTCTTAGCGTTTTGCCCCATCGGGTTCCTCCCAGATGGGCGGCTGGGCCCATCTGGGAGGTCTCGTCTTTACGACGGCATGCAGCGGCTGATATATGGGGTACAACCCATTATTGTCCCACTACTGGGCACGGGTCTTCTCTCAGAATGGGATAGTTTTAGGCCATAGTCCACCGCGCTGGCCAAGTGCAAATTGGTGGTCTTTTTAAAGAACTCTCGGGTGTGTAGGTTTCTTCACGATGTTTTCCTTCACCGACAAGCAGTCATAATTAATTTCTAATAGGTACGCACATAAATCAGTGGTGCGTGCCTGGGTTTGAACCTCAGACCTCCCGATTGAGAGGGCAAGATTCAACCATTAGGCTATCACTGTTTTGATATTTGATATATATGATATATTTATGTGAATATAAGTTTTTTTGCTATAGCTGTAATAGAAACACATCATCCGTGAAAAATTCAACTGTCTAGCATGATATATAGCCTGATGGCTGATAGACAGACGGACAGACGAACAGCGAAGCCTTAGTAATAGGTTTTCATCTTTACCCTTTCGGTACGGAACCCTAAAAATCATAATCGTCTGGATCGTAAGGAAAGCCGCTCACACAAGCTCGTAAGACCAATCCTGTAATTTTCTGCTCCCGTCAATGCATTGATTATGCTCATTGAATCACAACTGCCTGAGATCAACAAGTTGTTTTATCGTCTCCGTCCAATAGATACGCGTATTTTAAACTCTATGGCTTTAAGAGACGATTACAGCTTTTTGATACATGTAGAAACTATTCTTGCTGCAATTATCAGTAAACTAAACTTTATGACCACACAAGTTGTATCGATCGTTGTTAAATGAAGGCAAATCGAATGGGAACTTTAACACTTAGAAAATACATTTGCGTTGTAAAAGACGTTTTCATGTGTATAATAAATGATTGGTGCCAACCGAGAAGCGAGAGAAGCCCCGTGACCAGCAGTGGGACAATAATGTCCCACTGCTGGTCACGGGGCTTCTCTCAGAATGAGAGAGTTTTAGACTATAGTCCACCGCGCTGGCCAAGTGCGAATTGGTGGACACACCTCCGAGAACTTTTTTTTTAAGAACTCTCGGGTGTATAGGTTTCTTCATGATGTTTTCTTTCACCAAAAAGCAGTAACAATAAATTTTTAATACGCACATAATTTAGAAAAATCAGTGGTTCGTACCTGGGTTTGAACCTCGGACCTCCCAATCGAGAGAGCAAGTTTCAACCATTAGGCTATCACTGCTAATAAAAAAATATTTATTGATAAATGAGAGTGTTTGCGTGTATGTACTTTACTTTTGCAAAAGATCATTTTGAATACTGTAAAAGTTAAAAATAGAAAAATCTATAACTTTAACCGTTTTATATATTTGATATGGTATCAAATCAAAATAACTGCGTTTTTTTGAGGATTGCATGTTAACGCTAAAAAAGAGTCTTCAGATCAGAACACGACAATACTTTACAATAATGTTATTAGAAAACACCTACGAGTATGTTGCAATGCCTCCGGCATTCTTTATATAATCGATAAAAAATACAGAACAATCTTCAGAACCGTTTCAAAACACTAACCAATACAATTCAGCGTCAATAACAGGAAAACAAACACAAATGAGGAATGTTATCTCCAATCTCAGAAACTTGTCTATTTTTATTAATTCGACCGACACAAAAAATAACAATCATCTTCCGACTAATAGATCCACTAACATCCGTGTAACGGTAACCGCTTCTAAATATAAACCCATTGAACCGAATTTGAACCGAAATTGAACCTAACATCGGTACCATAAGGCGCGTTTCTAGTTCGGTAAAGTGATTAATAAAGTTTTTTATGCCAAAGACAACAATAAGCACTCGATCACGCGCTGTCACTGCTTGACCACGTGCCAGATTAGTACAAATGCCTTTTCAGCTTAAGTTGTTGGTACACTGGGATTACGAAGATGAACTTTAGCAGTTATAAGCAGTTAAAACTGTTGTTTCCATACTAATTAGACTTTTGAATACCAGTAAAACAAGAGCAGTGATAGCCTAATGGTTGGAATTTGCCCTCTCAATCGGGAGGTTCGAGGTTCAAACCCAGGCACACACCACTGATTTATGTGCGTATTAAGAATCGCGAGGAAATCTACACACCTGAGAGTTCTTTAAAAAAAAAGTTCTCGTAGGTGTGTGAAGTCCACCAATTCGCACTTAGCCAGCGCGATGGACTATGGCCTAAACTCTCTCATTCTGAGAGAAGACCCGTGCCTAGCAGTGGGACAATAATGGGTTGACGAGAGAAAAGTAGTGTTAATCGATTGAGCAAGTATTAGACTAGAATTGGACCCTGTTAAGCAGAAAAGATCCAGTCGACATATAGTGTGAAATCGATTTTTAAATATATCAATAATCTACTAATGAAGTTTTATATATGCTCAGAAGATATTACTTTTTAAATTGTAAATGTTATGTCTTATTACACTGGCGATTTTCAAAAAGGTAATGTAACATTAAGATTTTTTTATTTAACGGCCATTATTTTACTCAAAAGTAAAAAAGCTATTAGATGTTTTCTGCTTAACTTAACTTAGGGTCCAATGATTGTTTTAACATGACTTAAATAGTCTATTTGAAAATTCTTAAAATGCTACACTTGTTGAAAGGTAAAACCTATTTGTTTTTATAACCTACACCTATTTATAAAAAAAATAAAAAAAAAATGGATATAAATACAAAAAGAAAAAAGACAAACCCGCTGAGTTTCTTGCCGGATCTTCTCAGTTGAGGTCGTATTCCGATCCGGTGGTAGTGTAAGAAAAAAAATGTAACTGACAATTTGTAAGTGCCCCCGTAGGCCTATACAAATAAAGACATTTCATTTCATTTCATTTCATTTCTCGCGCGAAGCAGTCTTTACGTTCCATTGGGTCAGTGTGTACGAGTTTAAAACTAACTTATATTTGAATTCACTATCTCAGTATTGTTCTATATAAAGTTCAAGTTCTACATGTCCATGGATTTCTGTCACTTCTTACCATCAGGTAGTACGCATGCTTGTTACTATTTCAATCATTTAAAAAAACGCTACATAGCATAAAACAAAGTCGCTTCCCGCTGTCAGTCCCTATGTATGTATGCTTAGATCTTTAAAACTACGCTACGGATTTTAATGCAGTTTTTCCAATAGATAGACTGATTCAAGAGAAAGGTTTGTATGTATAATACATGCATAATATAGTGGTGGAGTACTGATAAATTTAGATTTTTGACTTTTAGGCTTAACGAAGGTCGCCGGGTCAACTAGTATATAATAAATCTGATGTGACTACGGAAAGCGTGTAGATACAAAGCAAAGCTTTAAAAGCCTTCTAACTGATAAAACGCTTGTCTGACGTTTAGTGTTAACGTCGCCTATGAGAGTGAACCGGCAACCGCACCCTTCCACCGAAAGAGGAGTGGTACCTCCCCGGTCGGTACTGGTTCTACCATTTTGCTTATTTATGTGTATTATTACAGTATATGTCCCGCTTTTTGGGAAGGACTGGACTTTTGCATAAAAAAGGATCGCCAATTGTAAATTTAAGTGGAACTGCAGTTTGTCGGCCAAAAAAAAGGTCACCAAATCTATGTCCACATGCAGCTCGTCGACAAAAGACAACTAAAATCTTGTCCGTATGTCCGTGAGGCGCGACACTCATTGTACCGCGAGGACTGCTGTCCCGCTTTTAACTATGAAATCCCGCATTTTTACAAAACCGCCGCTTTACCGCTTTTTTGCTTAAAAAGTTTCTAAGTTCCGATTTACTAAAAAAATCTAGCAACGCTGGTATGAACATTACAATCATCAACATAATATACCATACTAGCTCTTACCTACGGATTTGCCTGCACGGCCAAAGGGTATTACAACATTAGCATTTGATAGCGTGATTCAGAACTTGCAAATGAATTTTACTAACGCCTGGAACTACTAAATATGTATCGACTAACAAAACATAATATCATGGTAATGAGAGAGTAAAAGTAGCCTACGTCAATCTCCGCCCTCCTAACTATCTCCCAGCATATAAACCATATCATATAATAGCTATGTGGCGACGCAAAAGAGGTACAAACAAACACACTTTCACATTAATAATATTAGTAAGTATAGTATTAATTTATAGTATTAGTATTATAGTATTATAATATTAGTAAGTATGTAAGTATGGATGGATTTGTCTCAGATCGACAATTATGATTGAAATTACATTATCGTACGGAATAATTCGCATGGAATAGTATGAACCAAATGCATAGATTATGGTGATAAATGGTGTTAGCCTTCGCCACTAATATGTCGTTTCTCTATCCTGATGACTATCTGAATGTTAACAAATGGTGCCTAATGCGTTTGGAACGGCTTAAGATTGTTTTTAGATACAAATGTCACAAGCGCTTGTATAACTGTATTGGCTTTTAAAGATAAGTGACAAAAAATGGCAATAAATTAGAAAAATATTTACGTTCCATTTAACCCAATAAAATAGGGTAAAACTGTGTTAAATTCGCGGACATTATGTTCCATTTAGATGCCGCGAATTGAAAACCGTGAATGATCAACAGCTTATTAATACGTCAGGCTCAATAGTTGACGCGCAAACAGAAGGTACTGAATATTTTTACTTGTACTAACTATATCGAGGAATGAAAATATTATTGTCACAGTTTTCTACCCGCGAATACTTAAAACGTAAATGCAGAAGAGTAAAAGTAGAGTAGTGGTAGCCTAACGGTTGAAACTTGCCCTCTCAATCGGGAGGTCTGATGTTCAAACCCGGGCACGCACCACCGATTTATGTTTTTCTACTTAACGGGTACACACGATATGCGGTTTTTGAACTCTTTCAGAATTCTTTTTGCCGATATTTACCGATATACTGATTTATGTGCTTATTAGGAATTAATTATCACTGGTTTTCGATGAAGGAAAACATCGTGAGGAAACCTATACACCCGAAAGTTCTTTAAAAAAAAAGTTCTCGGAGTTGTGTGAAGTCCACCTATTCGCACTTGGCCAGCGCGGTGGACTATAGCCTAAAAAACTCTCACATTCCAAAAGAAGACCCGTGCCCAGCAGTGGGTTAATAATTCCTTGACTATGACTATGAAATGCAGAACCGGTGAATAAGGAGCTTTAACTGTACACTTTAAATTAAGAGGTAAAAAAAGTTAATGCTCACCAAAAATAACATAAGTTGCAGCTGAAATATATTTATAATAAAAGACGTTTCTAAAAACAAGTAATTTTTACAAATGCAGTGTCACATGGAATCCATTTTATGACGTTTTCAACAAAAGAATCGAGGGTGTTCAAAAAAAAATTTTTATGGCATCTGACTTATTCGTGCAATCTAGGTAAGAGTGTCACTACGTATAACGAAAGACTCAAATATTTTAAAATGAGTTCATTATTTGATCGAAGACAGATGTTGGACATAGTATTTCTGTACAAACTAGCAAATGGTTTTCTCGATAGCCCAAACTTACTGAGCCTTTTAAATTATTCAATTCCTCCAAGATTACCCAGAGCTTCAAAATTTAAACTTTTCACTGAGTACTCGTGTAAATCAAATCTCGGACAGCATGCGCCTATCAATAGAATTGTTAGAAAATACAACAATATCTCAATATCCTCAAACTTGGACATCTTTTCCACTAGCATCCATAAACTCAAATCACTACTCAACGACAAATCACTATAATTGTAACACTACAGTTTAATTTATTTACTTATGCTTTTGACCTTTTTTACGACAGTTACTTGGCATTCTATTTTCCGAGACCTATGGTTCTTTACGTTCTCATAGTTCGATTGTTTTTAATTTTGAAAAAATTAAACCATAGGGGTGGGAAAGTAGTCATCTAAATTTGTTTGTTATATAAGCTACTTTACTTTAGATAACTTGTAGTCGGACCTTCCTCTTCTTTTTATGCTAAAATATGTATAATAGTTATTAATTATTATGTTTCTACAACTAACATGAAGTCTACGCCTATAATTGTAATGGCATTAGGCTAGCCCTTTATGTACTCTCTGTTTTTGTGAAATGTATTAATGTGCATTATGTTGGCGTTCAATAAAATAAATAAATAAAATAAATAAATAAATGTCTTCCACAAAACTCTTAATTGATTCACTATTTTGTTATTCACCATATTGGATTAAAAATGATGTCATGAACCTCAACAAAATGCGCTGAAATATTTAGTTTTTAGTATTGGCCCTCACTAACCAACAAAGCAAGCAAGTAACAAAAATAGTTTATACCATGCACTAAATATATATTCCACCAATTCGCACTTGGCCAGCGCGGTGGACTATGGCCTAAAACTCTCTCATTCCGTGAGAACACCCGTGCCCAGCAGTGGGACAAGAATGGGTTGACGATACGATGCTAAATATATAAGCTCCGTCTAATAAGTTCAAACTATTTGGAACTATTAAGAACCCAGTGTAACAAAGTAACAAAAACTAAGAAACGGTAACTCTACTAGTTCTATACAAATGTAGAGAAAGTGGTCCATTCCATGACAATCCTTCCGAAGGCGCGGCATCAGATACGCCAAATTGGTTGCCATGGCAACGTGAGTGCGAACGCGGCGTCTTTGATTCAAATCCAGACAAAAAGGAATCGAATAGCTAGCTGAGTAATGCACAGAATACGTAAAATAAGGCCCGGTGCACACATACGACTTTTAGTCGAACAACTGTTTAGTTGAATATCAGGAGTATAATAGACTAACTAGATAGTTGTTCAGCTAAAAGACATGCGTTTGATTAATAGTTGTACAATATATGAATCGACAGTTTAATGTATTTTGCCTTGACTAAACAGCCGATCCGCGACTATTTACAGATGACCGGTGAAAAAACCAAACATAAAAATTGATATACAAATCAATACCGATTTGTTGAGTATAGGCGTATTAACGTTGAGTAAACTTTTTAATCGTAATGCAGACAACTCGAATAAACTGTTATATCGATATAACAAATGTATAATTTTTTATTAGTTATAAACTGGCATGCAGTCGACTTGACGGTACTTGGTTACAGGCGCCCATGGTCATATGTAAGCAAATTCATACAGAAAGGTATTCTATCTGAAGTCAATCACAGATGCGTTGCTACTTACGTGGACTATGATGGTCGCCTCATGTAGAAATAGGAGTGGCGATGGTACTTTCCCGGTTGAACTACACTGGTTGTACAACCTTTCACCAAATTTAAAACTACGCTCCGCTACACAGGTAACAAATCAACCCTGCTGATCCACGAGGCAACAACGAACGACACATCTCGACTAAACTGTTCGATCGAAACAATTTTATGTATGTGGAAGGTCTAACGCCCTAACAGCATATAGCCCAGCGAAAGCCGCCTCTGTCCCGTAGGCGCAGAATCAGATACGCTAATTTGGTTACCATGACGACGAAAGTGCGAACGGCGCCTTTGATCCGTACCGCTACTAAATATTGCACAAACGATACTTTCTTGCGATTTACTATGCGATTCAAGAAACCGTCTTTACTGTATTTTAAAACAAGGAAGCGACATACTTTCAGTTCGAAATTATGTCATTTCCTTTTAAAATACTTACAAATATAAATATAAATATATTTTTTTATAATTATAATTTATTATTATTTACAATACAATACAATACAAAACAAAATTTCTTTATTGTACACCAATTTATATGTAGCAAAAACAAAAGATACATAATGTTATGTACAAAAGGCGGTCTTATCACTTAGATAGGGATCTCTTCCAGACAACCTTTGTGGCTAAAGGAAACATTTAAAATGCAAGAGAGGGATTATTATTTATAATTTATTTTACAATAGAATATATAGGTTATTATATTAATTTATATGGTGTAAATATATATTTTAGTTTAAGTTAGTTTACATTTTACTTTATTATATGTATGTACAAAATTGAATTAAATATTGTGGTGTAACATGGTCTCAGGTCAATATATATAGTTCTACAAAATTAGCCATATACTTTCATGGCGTGCAACTTTTCCAGTATTAAAATTATTTACAATGTCAAATTACGTAATTTATTAATATACAATTTTAGCAAATTTTAAATAGTAATATTATTAAATTAATAAGTAATAAATTTTAATAAATGATTAATTGAATAAATGTCAGCATCTTACAAAAACAATTTCACTTTAATTCAATTAATAACATTGTTCCTAACCTCTTAACTAACTTCTACACACATAAAAAAAAAAAACAAAAATCCAAAAGCAAAAAATGACAATTATTTCTGTTTTTTTTTATTAATTATATTGAAAACATTATAATCAAAACCAATTATTTAAAGACAAACTACATTGAAATATCTAATTCCGATAATTAAAAATAGAGTGCATCATCTGCCTATATACGTTTGTCGATGTATATCTGCCTATATGTTTCAAATGCAGGTAAAAAATAAGACTTAAATACATATTTGAGTAAAAAATAAACGAACATAATTATCGCAGAGCATTATTTTTTCAGAATTTTATAATAATCGCATTTTTAATATAAACACATTTCTAACAAAAACATATGAAGTCGCTCGAAATAAATAACGCGAACTCTCATTACACTAGTTAAATTGACGACGTCAATTAGCACCATATTTATTTTATCATACAACGGCTTTTATTTAACTTTTACAACGACGACTGATAAACGCAGAGCGAATACATCTTGTCATTGAATATAAAAGGAATTTAATACAAAGAAATGCTCGGATTCAAAAATGTATGCATTAAATTGATCTATCCTTGACTTTAACCCCCATAATATGTCTGATATCGAACTTCGATGGGCTAATACCAACAAAATTAGAAGTTTGGTAGGAAACAATATGAAATTGTTTTATTACCTACATTTTTAGTAGTTAGTTTTACAGATGGTAGAAGCAGTGTAGTTCAACCGGGAAATACCACCACCCTATCTACATATTTCTAGCGTGAAGCATTTTTTGCGTTTCGGTGGAAGGGTGTGGTTGATGGCACACTTTTACATGAGGCGACCATCATAGTCCTCGGAAATAGTAACGCATCTGTGATTGACTTCAGATAGGACCAATTAAGTTGCTTACAGATGTCTATAGGCGGCAGTGACCACTTACTATCAGGTGGACTGCAGCTCGTTTGCTACTTCAGCCAGATAAAAAAAAGTAACGAGTTTAACCTGATGATCACGAAACATACGCTTCAAGCGTTTTTCGCTTTTCTTTTTAGCGTCAGCGTTGAGCATTAATAACAAATGTAGGTACCTATATTTCGTTCCTATAAGGCGACGAGGTTTTGCTGAAAAGTTTAGGGAAGAAAGGAAGTAAAGGTCTTGAAATGAAATGAAATGTCTTTATTTTGTATAGGCCTACGGGGGCACTTACATATTGTCAGTTACATTTTTTTTCTTACACTACCACCGGATCGGAAAACGACCTCAACTGAGAAGATCCGGCAAGAAACTCAGCGGGTTTGTCTTTTTTCTTATTTATATCCATTTTTTTATTTTCTTTATATAATTACAATCATGTTTTTTGACATGGTAATGAAAGTTAGCTCCAATATCTTGCCTTACAGTTCAGTAAAAGAGAACCCGTTTGGCAAGATACGCTACACTTTGACATTTATTAAATATATTAATATAATGCATATTATTGCTCAGTCCCAAGCTGTTTTGTCTTCTATGTAATCAGAAATTTTATAATACGCTTTACGGCAGAGTTTAATTTTAATCAATGCTTTGAACTTATTCATAGACAAATTTCTGATTTCAACAGCAAGTTTATTATAAAAGCGTATCCATTGACCCATAAAATAATTATTAATTTTCAATATCTTCAATATCGAACCCATACACCACAACTCTACGCTCTCTATCATGCAAGTCCTTTATTTAAATACAAATATTAAATCAATTAAAGAAGCATAGCTCCCTAAGGCGTTTAGAAACTGTTCTAAGAGCGAAGATAGTTTTTATTGCAAACTGCGTAATATTTAATGTTTATGTGCTTTGTAAATAACGGCCTGTCAGTTTTTACGGTACATGAATGCTTTAATAAACTGAATTATATTCTATGTTACGGGCTTGTTAATTAGTTTGAGTATGTAAGAGTATGCCTGAGGGAGTTGCCTGTATTAAGATCTAGAAATATGTATAACACTGTAAAATAAGACACCAGATAAAATACTTTTAACCAACATTTTATTCTCAATTATTTTTCAATAATGACAGCTCTGCCACGTCAATCATCGCAGCTCTCCTCTCCTCACCTCACCCCCTCGCCTCACCCCACCTCCTCCGTCACCACACCGCACCTCCTTTGTCACCGCACCACGCCACATTAAAGCATCTCATCACTGCTGCGTTACATATGTCATGCGGTACTGTAAATATGTATATGAGTTAAATAAAAACCCAAAACACGACAAAAAATCATTAAGATATTACTAATAATTGAAATGATGAAAGAGCAGTGATAGCCTAATGGTTGAAACTTGCCCTCTCGATCGGGAGGTCCGAGGTTCAAACCCAGGCGCGCACCACTGATTTGTCTAAATTATGAGCGTATTGGAAATTAATTAGCACTGCTTTTCGGTGAAGGAAAACATCATGAGGAAACCTACACACCCGAGAGTTCTTAAGTTCTCGGAGGTGTGTGAAGTCCACCAATTCGCACTTTCGCGGTGGGCTATGGCCTAAACCTCTCTCATTCTGAGAGTAGACCCGTGCCCGGCCGTGGGACAATAATGGGTTGGTACCAAACCAATAATTGAAATGGATATCTTCTCATGGAAATCTGGGTATGGGTACCCGTATAGTCATAGATAAGATAGAATAAGCTATAAGCTTTCTAATGGCAGTAATTTGGAAATCTCAGGTACAATTCAATTTGATTCATTTGTATAGATAGATAAAAATCTGTGGTCCAGTTTGCGCGTTTTTGGAATAACAAAGCAGTAAAGATGGAAATAGGAAATGCATGAAAATGTCATTTATGGGTGTGATCAAATAAGGATATAATGAGCTGCTCCTATTGTTAAATTGACCTTTTTCGAGAGCTGTTTATCGCCTGCACTCGCCTTTATAATCGTATTGAGGGATGTCGACTTTTACTGAAATATATCAATTTTTAATCGATTTTAAACGAAATTTGCAAAATCTTTATAAATGTCAAAGAGTTCAAAACGAATGTATTAAAGTCGAACTAAAATTATCAGTCCTATTCTAGGAATACTTCGTAGAAAAAAAAACATTTCTATAAGTATGCATTTGTATTTTACATCTATGAAAATATGTATATATGGAAAAAAAAAATATCGCCCACAAATTAAATGGACGAAAAAAGATCGAGGCGATGAAAATTACCATCCTTTTTCTGACTTTTTACATATGCAACAAATCTGAGTTCAAATTTCTACAATTTGAGATTTATCGAACCTAAAATATCGATACTTCGAATAATCGACTTCCAATCGCCATCCCTAATCGTAGTCTGAAGACAAATGTTCCCGATACGAAATGATATCGCTCTAGGTGCGATTTAAGACACAATGAGCCTTCGTAAATCTACGTACCCTCTGTCGAAATGTGTTTGTAAATGATCCGAGAATTTCATTTCGGATTTGTACTTTGGCTAGCTGATAGGCTGATACGATAGGGAATGGGCTAGAAAATCGATCGTGAGAGCCATAACTTTGTGTTCATATTAAAAGCAACATGTCGACGATGCATTATATTATTGATTAGAAATTATTAGTATAAAGAACCGCAACAATAAACTAATCATGTTAACAGACAAGACGAATAAGTAGATTAAAAAAATATATAACGTTAAACTTTACATTTATAAGACTTTCAAGTTTTTCAACTTGTGACAAACTAAATTTTAATTTCACTTAACTTATATTTATACCTTTACCAACATTATTCTGAATGACATTTAAAAAACAATTGACAGCCCTTAAAAATACTGTTTGTGTTTATTTCATCATATTTCTTAGTGTTATTTTAAAACAACAAATCTTTTTTTTTAACTATAAGTCATTTGTATGAGGTATACTACAACAGAACAGTGATAGCCAAATGGTTGAAGCTTGCCCTCTCAATCGGGAGGTCCTAGATTCAAACCCAGGCACGCACCACCGATTTATGTGCTTATTAGAAATTAATTATTACTGCTTTTCGGCGAAGAAAAACATCGTGAGGAAACCCACAAACCCGTTTCTTTAAAAAAAAGTTCTCGGAGGTGTGTGAAGTCCACCAATTCGCACTTGGCCAACGCGGTGGACTACGGCCTAAAACTCTCTCATTCTGAGAGGAGACCCGTGCCCAACAGTGGGACAATAATGGGTTGTACATGCTACAACAACTTTATACTTATTTTTTACTAGCAAAACTCACTCAAACGCCAACTAAATGTTTGTACATTCGAGAATTTCGTTTCGTAACTCAACAAGATCAAACTGCTTTGTATTGAACGACAGGGTATAATAGGATCAATAAATGTTTGAATGTCACTGTTTATTTGCGAATTGGAAATATTTCTGTTGGATTCGTGTAGTCTATTTATTTACGGGCATTATCTTGACAGTTTACATCTCAATCGGACGTATCAAATTCCGTGTCGGACTGTGTCAATCGATTGAATAGGTTATTGAATATTGGCAACCTTTTCACAACTCTATCTATTGTAAAAAGGTTTAAAGGCTAAAGTTAGCTTCGAATGCATAGTTTATGGATGACGCGACACGGTTTTTTAAGGGTAATGTTTTTTGAGCGTATGTATGTATTTGTATATACGTCCATTTCTCTAGCACACGCTACACCCCAAACGCAGAGGCTTGACGGCTAGTAACATGTGATAAATCATTGGAATCAACTCGGTATAGGAGACATAGAATATGTCTACGGGCCCCTAGAACAAAATCGTATATGCAAAATTACCAATTTAATATATGCGATAATTTAACATATACATATAGATTAAGATCCGGCTGCAAATATGTGTAGTTATCGTGTGCGTGCTGAAATCCACATTTTTACTCATATTTATGATTAGGAGAATAAAAATCTACCAGGTTGCCAATCAAAATGTGGCCGATAATATTTTTAATTAAATTATTGTTAATTGATTTCGCGGGAAAAATTTCACTAATCAAATTTTTAAGTAAAATATCGTTCATTTCACGGAAATAGGTATAAAGACTTTGAAAAATCGTAGTTGCCGTTGCGCACTTGACCGCACCTCTTCGTAGCCAGGTATAAACAGGTATGATTTCGATATATTTATTCGTCCATAACGAATGTTTATGTTTTATACATCAAAATAAAGCTATTTTTTTTCTCATTATTATAATATACGGCGACCTAATTAAATCTGGCCGCAGGTTAGGGTTACTGGCTGTTAAAGATGGTAAATATTGAAGGGTGAGTGAAAGGAAGCTAGTGCGTAACATCACCAGTCTAACAAGGATAGCAATAATTGTCAGCTGTACGACATTTTAAAGCTGTTGCACATACGTCAGATGCTAGTGTTCTCAATCACCAGTTCTAACAATAGCAAGAACGACTAAGAAATAAATACTCCAAAAGAATTGTTCTTTCAAAACTACAAATTTTATAGTTAGGTACAACATACTTAATATTGATCAAAATAAAGCCAAGGTTATCTATGTAAAGAAAATTATATTGGGCAAGTACCGTATGAAATAGTTTTCTATTTTATTCAAGTACTCAATCATTTATTACATATAAATTAAACATTCAAGCGTATGGAAAATAAAAAAAATATCTTGTGATTTCGTATGGCGCAATAGCTTTAAAACGTCGTACAGCTGGCAATCTCTATCCTTGTTAGACTGGTGATGTTACGCGCTAGCTTCCTCTCACGCACCTTTCAATATTTACCATCTTTAACAGCCAGTAACCCTAACTTGCGGCCAGATTTAATTAGGTTGCCGTATATTATAATAATGAGAAAAAAATTAGCTTTATTTTGATGTATAAAACATAAACATTCGTTATGGACGAATAAATATATCGAAATCATACCTGTTTAAACCTGGCTGCGAAGAGGTGCGGCCAAGTGCGCAACGGCAACTACGATTTTTCATAGTCTTTATACCTATTTCTGTGAAGTGAACGATATTTTATTTCAAAATTTGATAAGTGAAATTTTTCCCGCGAAATCAAATAATAATAATTTAATTAAAAATATTATCAGCCACATTTTGATTGGCAACCTGGTGGATTTTTATTCTCCTAATCATAAATATGAGTAAAAATGTGGATTTCAGCACGCACACGATAACTACACATTTTTGCAGCCGGATCTTAATCTAATATGACTATCATTCCAAGGCATTTAAATATTGCTTACATTTTCTAATCAAAAAGTGTCACTGCTGAGTTATTAGCGCTGCCATTGTGTTTACATGTCAATAAAAATATTTTACTCGATTAAAATTTAAATATACCGTCGTTCATCTCATTTATCTCCTGCTCGTCACATAGTTTTAACACTCATTAAAGCGTCAATGGCCGTATCAATCGGCGCGCGCGGCGGGGAGTAAATTAGTGTTGCCAGCAAAAAGAGACGCCTGCCACAATACAAGCTGATTGGAAAACTTAATCGGATGCGTCGTGTTTTTTTAATTCACTGCTGTCCAACAAAAAAGAAATAAGTCGGAAAATGTAAAACGTGAGTGACATCTCCATTTGGTATGTCGCATTTTACAAATTAATGTTTATGTTATGTTTATTATGAAAGATTGAGACATTCCAAAATTGGTTTGCTTTTTTAATGTTTGTAGTGATGTTTATATTTCATGTATGTTAATTTCAATCATTAATAACTGTGTATTAAAGACAACGCATTTACAAAAAATATTGAAATAAAATGAAATGTCTTTATTTTGTATAGGCCTACGGGGGCACTTACAAATTATCAGTTACATTTTTTTATCTTACACTACCACCGCATCGGAATACGACCTCAACTGAGAAGATACGGCAAGAAACTCAGCGGGTTTGTCTTTTTTTCTTATTAATATCCATTTTTTTAATATAAAGTTAGCTCCAGTATATTAATATTAAAAAACACTTTTGCATAACTCTAAACGTAAATGAAGAAATGATTCAGTGAATCCAGGTTCAATATATTCTAAATTTAATTTTCAATGCATGAAATATTAAGCTATGCTAATTAATTTATAATTACGGTCAACTTAATGTTTCAAATATTTATTACTTTCAGATAGTCGTCTACCAGGTATATGTCAATATAACGAATATACTTCTTTTACCTTATAATATTTATTTTTTGCTATTATTAGGTTCTTATCTCAAAATGTCTCAACTCATCCGTAATCGAATATTCCTGAAACTTCGACTAAATCCACATAATTATAAGTTTCCCCAAAAAGACACATCAAATAGGCCGTTAAAACTCTTCAAGCACCTAGATTCCCATGTTCTTTTGAGTTACAAGGATTGTATAGCACACTTAAAAAATACCAATGGAATTGTTACGAAACAAAATCAATCCACATTAAAGCCAATATTTCTCAGAGTTCCGTAACATGTCCCAAGGAGCACTCAAACGGAACAGAATTTGCCACAATAATACAATAAGTGGTATTTGAATGCAAATCCGAAGCCGCGTATGGCGTCACGAGTTATTGCTGGAAATTAAGCTCTCGTTTGTGTGAACTGGTCTAACTTGGCGAGTTTCAATAGGCTAGGCTATTCTGATCAATTATAGTATCGAATACTGAATCTGTGGTATAATAATTGTAATTATAAAAATTATTTATTATTGTTATCACGACCTCAAGTCATGTAATGTAATTTTATGTAACTACCTAGTTAATTTTGTTCAAACCTTTCAATTTTATTTTATTTATTGTTATTTAATACCGTTTATTACACCGTTAATAATGTTCTGGTGACTAAAATGATAAGTCATATTATGTTTATTGTAAAACTATGTAATGGTGTACAGACAGTGCGTTAGTGACCTTAAATAAATAACTATTTCTTATCCTTAAAATATGTTAGTAACTTTAAAATGTGGACTGTTACGTGTGAAAAAAGCTATTTTTTATGTCTTTTTTTTATAATTGGGTACTCCTCATGGATACCCAGCCGCCCGGGGCAGCAGCTGGGTTATGCCGGACTCTTACCGGCTAAACCCCTTACTGTGTTTTCTCCTCGCATTTTTTATGTCTAATCTAGTGTCTTTTTTTAAAGGTATAACTAGAAGAGAATTAATATCTATATGTTTTGGATTTTTGAAATGATAAATAGTTTAATTATTTCCACAAACAAGTGTTCTGAATTAATCAATCGAGACGGTTATGGAATACGATTCCGATTATTGATATTTGTTGTAACCCGGACATTGTATCGATCTGAATTCTTAACCCGCATATGGTAAGCAATATGAAATTCAGCACTATCATTAATGATATGTACTTATTTTAAGACCAAAGCCTTTCCGTCGATCTTGAGTTTTAAATTCGTTCGTATCCATTATTATTAACGCCTTAAAATATTGTTTATTACAGTTACGAAATACCGCATTTTATCTATTACCAAAATACTACTACTACTCTTAATAGTCAAACTGAATATTTCATGTAATCAATTCTTGATAGTCTCTCTTCTCGAGTCCTCGACTTTCTTTGTACCTACGACAATTTTGATTCAGAACTCTTACTGCTTAATGCAAAATTCGATGATGTTTCACTTCAAGAATAAATATATCAATACAATTCTACCTCTTAATGACTGGTAGTCCTCGATCGCAGAAGTATCTCAACTGCTCCAGTAATATCGATAAAGGCAACCTTAATAGGACAGCGTCATATCATCCACATAATATAAACGTTTATTTTATGGCGCCATTTCACTGCTGTGACCAGATTAAACCAGGATAAATCCGGCCATTAGGCATACTCGTATATGTATAATGAAATAATAAATAAATATGTTTATTGCCTCAAATGTAACACTAATAACAAATATTAATTACAATGAATCTTAAAACTAAAATGAACTTATTATACGAGTATAATTTAACAAATGTGAAGTAAAATTGAGAAACAAACAGATCCAAACATAAAGCACAAAGAATAAAATGTTTTAGGATTCTACATACTATAAGGAAAACGAAAAGACTCAGCTTTTACCACCATAAGAAACAAATCCCATGGAGAGGTGGTTTTCAGCCATTCCCCCTTATTCCCTAAAATAATCATCTAAAGCAAATATTTTTTAATTAGATATACTCTTACAATTAAAAGGAGATATCACATAGGTGTTATATGAACAGAAACGATATCTCACTATATAATAAAAGATATTTCAATGTTGATCGTAGACGTACTGATAGGTATTTTAACGTATTTTTATGTACGTGTGTATGCCACATTTTTCGACACTACATAATAAAATAATCACATTATATAATAACATATACACACGTAGTAATGAATACTTACAAAAAAGGCGATAATGTTTTACCATTGTCTGTATTCAGGTTTTTTAGTTTACTGCAATCGCACTCGTAAACATTTTTTTTGAATTATTTGTAGTAATTCCTTCGTAATTCAATAAGATAACATGTTAAATATGACTAAGGGAGCGTGATATCAGGAAAGTCAGGGTCTTCATTTACATCCATTCTTGCAGGTTTCAAGTAAAAAACAGGAGTTATTCTTCTTCGATTTATTAAAATTTGAGGGGGTCCGATCGCTTCGACGGTTGAACAAGAATCTTTTAATACCGGCGAGCGCTCGCCCTCTTATAACAAAATTGCGTGAGATGACAATAATTAACATCTCAGAAATCACTTAATATTGCTAATTTAATAAACAAACAATTTTCGATCCTTAAACTAAAATAATTATTTTCGGCACCGTGATTTTCGTAAATATGCAGTGTCCGAGAAATCACTAAATATTGCTAATTTAATAAATAGACAATTTTCGATCCTTATAATAATTATATATAATTATTTTCGACAACGTGTTTTTTAGAACGCCGACAAATAAGATAATATTTCGAATTAATATAACACCTCATTAAACTCAATCCCAAACAAAGCAAGAATGATGGTGCGAGTAGCGGCGCGAAGATAAAAAACAACATGGCGACAACGTGTAATGTGATCCGTGTAGACTGGGATACACGTTTTTATTCTCTCTCATTGACTTTATTGGTCAAATATTCCGTACATAAAAATCAAAGTTTTGTGTGTCTGTACATTGCATATTAAAAATAGTTTTTTTTTTTTATTTGACTGAAGTAGCAAACGAGCATGCAGTCCACCTGATGGTAAGTTGTCACTGCCGCCCATGGACATCTGTAATCAAGTTCATACAGAACATGGGTTTTATCTGAAGTCAATAACAGATGCGTTGCTACTCCCGAGGACTATGATGGTCGCCTCGTGTGAAAGTGTGCCGGCAACCACACCCTTCTATCGAAACGCAAGTAATGCTTCACGCTAGAAATAGGTGTGGCGGTGGTACTTCCCCGGTCGAACTACACTGGTTCTACCACCATAAATAGTATGGAGAGTTCTCCATATTATTTATGTTATGTTAGTTAACAGTATGATGATGATGATGATGTTATTCTATGATGTTTAAATTTTTTCTCTGTCTATCTGTATTTGAAATTGGATGAAACCAAAAGTACTAAAAAATCGCCAAAATATCTAAAATGATCAGTGTTCCTCCACTATATTATGCATGTATTGTACATAAAAACCTTCCTGTAGAACCACTCTATCTGTTAAAAAAACTGCATTAGTTTTAAAAATCTAAGCATACATAGAGACTGACAGCACGAAGCAACTTTGTTTTATTCTATGTAGTGATCTTGAAGTAACATTTGCCTTAATTTCGTTACAATCTATCAGCTCTAATAAAAAATGCTACAATTTAAAGTTTTGTGTCTTTAAATTTTTTACAGCGCGAGTGAAACCGCCGGTTCTGCTAGTTCGATCTAAAACGACGCTGATATAATAAAACAAAATATGTTGATTGAATAATTATTAATCGGTCAATCAAGATTGTTCCACGTCGGTGTTCAGTTCTCAGAATCTTAATAATAAACCTACTGCCTTATAGAGCAGTGATAGCCTAATGGTTGAAACTTGCCCTCTCGAATGGGAGGTCTGAGGTTCAAACCCAGGCACGCACCACTGATTTCTGTGTGTATTAGAGATTAACACTGCTTTTCGGTGATGGAAAACATCGTGAGGAAACCTACACACCCGAGAGTTCTTGAAAAAAAAGTTCTCGGCGGTGTGTGGAGTTCACCAATTCGCACTTGGGCAGCGCGGTGGACTATGGCCTAGAACTCTCTCTTTCCGAGAGAAGACCCGTGCCCAGCAGTGGGACAATAATGGGTTAACGGCGACTGCCTTATCTGTGCTAGCGTTTTATTATGGTAAGATACTATTCGTATATTGTGTAACGTATGGGGCGTTACTTAGATAATATTGATGGGTAGATGTTGGAAATGGGGAACCCTTTGCAAGGTGTTACAACATATATGGTTTAACTGATATGGAGCCAACCAACGCCACAACTATTTTATTTCTAGCCTAAAGCAATAGTTACCTTTCGCTGGAACTCAGTGGTTAAAAAAAAAAAACGCTTTCTACACTCATAGCCCCACAGTAGGATTTTCTCCTGTGTCGTGGGTGCCATGGACACACACAAAGACGAATACACAAACACCCAGACCCAGAACAAGAATCTAAACTCATCATTCAAATACCTGTCTGGCCGGGAATCGAACCCAGGACCCATTGCGCGTCAGACCGGTACGGTAACCGCTGCACCACGCAGGTCGTCAAAGGTCGTCGCAGGGTTACCGGCTTTTCTTTCATGTGCGACCATCTTAGTCGTCAAGAGTAGCAACGCATTTGTGATTGACTTCAGATAAAAAACCTTGTTCTCTATAAAATGGCTTACAGATGTCACGTTACGTTTCTAACTTCAAGCTTATTTAAAAAAACCTTATGTGTGCCATATAAAAATATTGCAGCAATCGATCTGCCTTCAAAATAATATTTACTCACAAACATAGGTACCCATAGTTAAGCTTTAAGGATTTACACTTTCATAAAATTATGAGGATCAAACATAGCCGGTTATATTATAATACTTAACGGGTACTCACGATATGCCGTTTATGAATTCTTATAGAATTCTTTTAGCCGATATTTCGACCCGTTGCATGGATCGTGGTCACGGCCAAACCAAAAAGTACCCGTTAAGTATTATAATGTATCAATTTCGCGATAATACTTGTCTAAAATCATATATAGCCGGTTACGTTGTTTATCCGTGACCAGCAAAGCAAGTGACTTTATGTTCCTAACATCTAATAAAACGTACATGAAATCCAAAACACCAAAATAATCAAATCGAAAGCAATAACCATCCATCCATCACCGACACCTGCGCCATCTCCCCTAATTGACGTCTCTTGGACCGGTTCTATGTCCTCTAAAAATGTTTCCTGCTTTCCCCTCACGTCTGTTCATTTGATTTGAAGACCACACCTTTGGTATAAACGTAACCTCCATCAATTATTAACAGTGTAAATTTTTGACTCCTACATTATTCTTCTATTCGATACGACGGACCTAGTGAGAAGACTCAAACGGACTAAGCCCTTTGAGCTAGTGATATAACATAGTGTAGTGTTAGTGAAATAGTGACTTAATTTAAATTATAGAACACAAGAACAATGTGTCTACCCCTTTATGTTAGAACAAAGAAGTGCAGTGTCAGTGGACGCCTCCTTCAATATACAATTATTTAGCAGTTTAAGTTAGATTAGAATTACTCATTAGCCTTATATAAGGCCTGATTGTGATTGATATGGAGTACCCTATTATTCAGTCGGTACTTTATATGTAACAAAAAAAAATATTCTTCTACTAAAAAAGTGAAAAGTGAGCATGCTCTATAATAAGTCCTTTGCCTTACCTGCTACCATGAGTACATTCAACATGCGAAAGAAATTTCACAGCAGTCACAGACAGCAATCACGGACGTGCTGCCCAAGAGGACCCTCCTAGGGTAACCTCCTTATAGAAAGGTAGGCCGGTAACTTCACTCTTCCACCGAAACTAAAACTCGAGAGCTATTTCACACTAGAAATAGGTATGGCGATACTACCTCGCGGATCCTCCCTCGAACCATACCTTGTTCCACCTTGCACCTTTGCTTCGTCCAGTTCGGTCACATAACATATTCATTACCGAGGCTTATTTTTTATCTCACTGAAGTAGCAAACGAGCATGCAGTCCACCTGATGTTAAGTGGTAACTGCCGCTCATGGACATATATAATCAACTACATACAGAACATGGGTTCCATCTAAAATCAATCAGATGCGTTGCTACTCCCGAGGACTATGATGGTCGCCTCATGTGAAAGTGCGCCGGCAACCACACCCTTCTATCAAAACGCAAGGAATGCTTCACGTTAGAAATAGGTGCGGCGGTGGTACTTCGCCGGTCGAACTACACTGGTTCCACCACTTTCAAGAGTTAATGAATATGTATGTTATAAACTATGTGTGACAAACAGCGAAATCCGACAGAAGGGTTAAAGTTTTTGCATGGAATTCTTAACCACAAACTTTTGCATATAAAATAAGTATTAATAAGATTTATAATAACAGAACATAGCATAAATAACAGATTGCGAGCAAGTTGTTCAATGCACATATTAGCGGTCATAAGCGAGATTAATCTTCGCATCTTCTTTAATCTCCACGTATCTGCGCTGCTTATCGCTATAAACATCGGTTACACTAGATAGCTGCCAACCATTCAGTGGATAAATTAATAGTTATGTTTTCCTTACTTTTTGTAGGGTTTCGCCATATTAAAACAAAGCGAGTTGGTTGAAGTATATTAATGAGTATTTTGCTTTCTGACGCCTAAGTGCCGTATGTTCTCACTTAATTGTTACTACATTGTAACATCGACCAAAATCATTGAGGTCGGTTTTTAAACAGATTAAAGTAGCAATTAAGCATGCAGTCTGCTACTATCAAGTGGTATCTGCCGCCGACATATATAACCAACTTTATATATGTATAACAGGGGCTCTATCAGAAGGCGATCATAGATGCGTTGCTACTACTTAGGATTAATATGGTCGCCTCATAAACAAGTAAACCAGCAAATATACCCTACCAGCGAAACGCAAGAACTGCTTCACTTTTCTTTATTATAAATAAGTATGGCATTGGTACATAGGCATTGGTATCCTAAACGAAATTTACTTACTTTACCGACTTTACGAAATTTACTTAATTTATTTACTATCTTAACATTTTCACGAACGGTACCACTTAAGTCTGTGTTGTAGAATGACACAGTAAATCTCTATACATGACGTATAAATACGTAGAGTCCAATGATATCATACGTTTTAACGACGTCATGATAGAATCGTGACAGTAAATTTCTAGTATTTTACATGGTATGTAGCAATAAGATTTTAACTTGTGTAGGGACATGTAATATATTAATTCATGTCAGCAATTAAAATGAGATCATCTGAATCGTGAGAGTGTGAGTGTTGCATTTCAGCGAAAAAATATGTATATAGAGACGGCTGCGTCCGTCGTTTAAGTACACAGTCTGAAATATACACAGTTAACGGAACACGTATTTTATTCCATAGTCCCAGACTCGTATAGGTAACCCTTTACATTACCTAAACTGGTGACCCGACGTGATTACGTGATTACC
This sequence comes from Spicauda simplicius, assembly GCA_949699795.1. Classification (NCBI taxonomy): domain Eukaryota; kingdom Metazoa; phylum Arthropoda; class Insecta; order Lepidoptera; family Hesperiidae; genus Spicauda; species Spicauda simplicius. The sequence continues at coordinate 18,931,423 of OX453061.1, read as the reverse complement.
CGACGTGATTACGTGATTACCCGACGTGATCGTAACGTGACGTGACGTACCTAAACTGGTGACCCGAATAGTTAACTGCAAATTGGACTATGGCCACTCAGGAAGTACCTGCGATGCGTGCCCAAGAACCCAAAGTGGAGCGACATGAGATAGCAGCGGTGTGGTCTACTTCTACCTCAAAGGACTCCAGCTCATCCTCGGAATTGGCTGCCATGGTGGAAAAGCTACGGATCGAAGTCGCAGAGCTGCGTAGTTCGCGGACCCCACAACGCGTCAGAGATGGCGCGGACGGATATCGACGAGCAAGGTCGCGATCGCGAACCGTGAGTAGAAGGCGTAACAACCCCGAGTGGTTATGCTACTATCATTTTAAGCATCGTACCAAAGCTACTAAATGTGTCGAAACGTGTAACTGGAAGGAGCCGAAAAACACTACCACATCGGAAAACTAGGTGTGATACAACCTATGGCGGAAGTTTGTATCAACACGTCAAATCGCCTTTGTGTGTTGGACAAAAACAGTGGACTAAGATTTTTAATAGACACTGGCGCAAACGTTTCCGTGATTCCTGTATCTAAGTGCCGTTCCAAGGATATCGCGAGTGACAAGTACAAACTCTATGCGGCTAATGGAAGCGAGATAGAAACTTATGGTATGCGTAATTTAATTTTAGATCTAGGTTTAAGACGAGCTTTCCGATGGACATTCATCGTAGCGGCTGTCAAACAGCCTATAATAGGGGCAGATTTTTTAACCCATTATAGGTTGTTGGTTGATTTAAGCACGCGAAAGCTAGTAGATCAACTTACGCGTCTAAATACGATCGCTTCTATTGTTTGTCATAATGATTGTGAATCATCAATTAAGACAGTAATTAATAATAGTATTTGGCTTGATATACTGTGCGAGTACCCGGACGTCACTAAATTAGTGTCTTATAAGGACATACCTAAGCATTCGGTGTGCCACCATATCGAAACTACGGGGCCACCGGTATACGCTAGGGCGAGACCGCTACCTCCAGACCGTTACATGAAGGTTAAAGCGGAATTTCAAAACATGTTAGATTTAGGTATATGTCAGCCATCTAAAAGTCCTTGGGCGAGTCCATTACACGTGGTACCCAAGAAAAATGGGGAAATTCGCCCGTGTGGGGACTATCGGAAATTAAATGCAATAACTAAGCCCGATCGTTATCCGATTCCGCGCATTAACGATTTTAAATATTTATTGGCAGGAAAGAAAACTATTTTTAGTAAATTAGATTTAAATCGAGCTTATCATTTTATACCGGTTGCTCCGGAGGACGTTGAAAAAACCGCAATCATTACACCGTTTGGACTTTTTGAATTTCCGCGGATGACGTTTGGTTTGCGCAACGCAGCTCAATCGTTTCAGAGATTCATGGATACGATAGTGCTGCGTGGCTTCGATTTCGTTTTTAATTACATAGATGATGTCTTTATAGCGAGTGAATCAGCGGAAATTCATAAAGAGCACCTGAAAGCGATTTTTCAAAGATTCGATAAGTACGGCGTGACAATTAATGTTTCAAAATGTGTGTTTGGGGTGTCCAAATTAGACTTCTTAGGGTATGAAGTTTCGAGGGATGGCGTTCGCCCGCTCGACAATAAAGTGCAAGCTATTGTAAATTTTCCGAGACCCGAAAACGTTGAGCAATTGCGTCGTTTTCTCGGTATGGTTAACTTTTACCGTGCACATATTCCTAAGGCAGTTGATTGCCAGGCGGAATTAAATAGTTATTTACATAATACTAAGAAGCGAGATAAAACAATAATTACGTGGACGGATAAGGCCAACGAGGCATTTGAGAAATGTAAGGAAAGCTTAAAAAGCGCCGTTACATTGTCTTACCCATTACAGGACGCTAATTTATCATTAATGTGTGACGCGTCAAACACTAGCGTAGGTGCAGTCTTACAACAGGAGATAAATAACAGCTGGAAACCGTTGGGATATTTTTCTAAAAAATTAACGTTAACAGAGGTTAAATACTCAACTTACGATAGGGAATTGTTAGCAATTTATATGGCCATCAGACACTTTAGAAATTTATTAGAAGGCCGTAAACTAGTAATTTTTACGGATCACAAGCCTTTAACGTACGCTTTTACGAAGGTTAATAGTGATAAGGAAAGTCCTAGACGAATTCGTCAACTTTCCTATATCAGCGAATTCAGTACTGATATTCGGTATATACATGGTAATCAAAATATAGTAGCAGATGCGTTGTCGAGGATAGAAACTATAAGTTGTCCCACGACATTAGATTACACTGAGTTAGCGGAATCGCAATCCAGTGACGAATACCTACAGCACGCGCTGCAAGTATCGGATGACAATTTACAGTTTAAACAATTTTACCTACCAGATTGCGAGAAACAAATATATTGTGAGGTATCATCTGACAGAATTAGACCTTATTTACCTGAAAAATTTCGTATGATAGCTTTTCATTCAATACATGACCTTAGCCATCCTGGCATTAAGACTAGTAAGCAAATGATCAAACAAAAGTTCTTTTGGCCAAATATGGATCGAGACATTGCTAAGTGGGCAAGAGCATGTATACGTTGTCAAAAAGTAAAAATTAATAGGCATACTTTTTCGGGTATAGGCGAATTTGAACGAGTAGATCGTTTTCAACATTTACACATTGATATAGTGGGCCCTTTGCCAATAACAGCTGATGGTTATAAATATTGCATAACGATGTTAGATCGCGCCACGGGATGGCCTGAGGCCGTACCCGTTCAGAATATCACAGCGGAGACTGTAGCTAGAGTAGTATTTGAGTGTTGGATATCTCGTTTTGGCTGTCCTTCGAAGCTTACAAGCGACCAAGGAAGACAATTTGAGAGCGATTTGTTTAATAACCTCATGAAGTATTTGGGTATACACAAACTTCGTACTACTCCTTACCATCCACAAAGCAATGGCATGATAGAACGTTGGCATAGAGCACTAAAAGTGGCTCTCATGGCACGTTTACAATGCAACAATTCCTGGGTAGATGAACTTCCGATCGCGTTATTAGGTCTACGTTCAGCGACTAGAAGTGACAGCGGCGTGAGCGCAGCTGAGTTAACCTACGGTAAAGCGATTCGATTGCCGGGTGATTTTTATGATGATACTCAGTTATGTACTTCGGACTCGGAATATTTACAATTGCTTAGGGATGCTATTAATAAATTAAAACCGCGACCAAAAATCCATGGTAATTCGCGATCATTATTTGTGTCTAGCGATCTAAATACATGTAAGAGCGTATTTGTAAGAAATGATCTACTGCGAAAATCACTGCAGCCGCCATACGAAGGTCCTTATAATGTAATTAAAAGGAAAGGAAAGACTTTTATTATTAAGATAGGAGATAAGGAATGTTGTATTTCTATTGATAGGCTTAAACCTGCTTTTATAATTGACGAGATGCCGTCAGATAATTTTAATGATAGTTTTAATAATTTTTGTAACGTCAATAAAAATAGTTTCAGTTCTAATAACACAGCCACATCTAGTAAAACTCTATGTCCTAAAACATCGAGAAGCGGCCGTGTCATCAGGCCACCTGCTCGCTTTGTTTAGTAGACATTTTTGATGCAACACGAGTATTGAAATGTGAGTAATTATGTAGGTCTGTTACTTTTTTGCTACTTTACTTTATACTTTATATACATTGTTTTAGGTTACGTTTTTATAAAAATTAATAATACTTGAACTTTTAATTTCATTTCATTGTAACATTGCGAAAGGTAAGTAATCATGTTTGATGAAAATGCCAATGCAACAACACTCACAATGCAACAATACTCATGCAATGTAGCATATTTTTAGAAAATATTTATAGTTTTAAATTAAACACGGTCAGCGACCTATGCCACCCCAGTACTTAACTTAGGTCAGCATATACATCGCTGCCATTTATTTTCTTAGGTTTTTTGTTTTATATTATTATTATTATTATTTATTTTTTTGTTAAGGGGGGAATGGTGTAGGGACATGTAATATATTAATTCATGTCAGCAATTAAAATGAGATCATCTGAATCGTGAGAGTGTGAGTGTTGCATTTCAGCGAAAAAATATGTATATAGAGACGGCTGCGTCCGTCGTTTAAGTACACAGTCTGAAATATACACAGTTAACGGAACACGTATTTTATTCCATAGTCCCAGACTCGTATAGGTAACCCTTTACATTACCTAAAACTTGAAAGTTCATCAGGAATAAACGTCCTGTCTTAAATAATATTTTATATTTGAACGTCGTCGTACGTTGTGCCATATCAAAATGTCAAATTATGACGTACAATCACGTTCTGTCCGTGAAAATGTTAAAACTTCGTCCGCAGTTGTACGTCGCACAAGATTTTAAAATTCAACTCCATAGTAATTCCAACCTGACTACCAAGAGCGCGTAATCAACAACACATCTTTATTTTGTAATTGAGCATAAATATTTAGCCAGCCGAGAGGATATATCACGATAAGCAAGTACTATGATGAATGCCTTTGGAATAGATGTACTGTGCGTGCTTTAAAGTGATAGGTTTAGTTGCTGCTCAACAGGATATGTTTTATGGTACAATAAAATGTATTGGTCACGACAAAAATGTAACATATTTTAAGTAAAATCTTTAGAATTGTGATTTGACCTAATGAAAGGAATATGCGATATAAAAGCATAAAAACTAGATGGCGCTGTACGCTTTTCTGAACCACGCTAACGATTTTAATTCTTAGCTTGTATATAAGCCCAAGTTTGGTTTATACGAAATAATAATTAGTAAGTGTCACTCCTGCCATGTGAGTATTGCACACATATTTATATATGTTTTTTATAAGATTGAGGTAACAAACGACCAAGTAGTCCACCCTTAGCACAGATTTATTACGTTTCCACAAATTATTATTATGTTCTTTACGCCCATACATTGCAATTTGCGTTTCAGATTTCCTTTTCCCCCATACCACGTATGGGTGCAAAGGTACAGAGTACTTTGTTATGACAGGCAAAGACGTAAATAATCTTTAATTTCAGAAAACTAATACGTACTGAGTTCACTGATGATAAGTGGTCACTGTCGCTCATGGATATCTGTAGGAACTTCATACAGAACAGGCTTTCTATCTTAAGTCAATCACAAATGCGTATGCTATTGTCGAGGACTAAGTACTATAATCGCCATAAAATTGTGACATAGGGTGTATCTGTATACCTACTTAAAACAATTTTAAGGTTGTCAAAACTTCATACATTATCAACAATCAAAAATGTATAAAGCGTAATAAGCCATTGTTTCAGCTGTCGGATCACGAAATACTAAGAAGGATTAAAGCAGCTTATAAAACCGTTAATATTTAATAAGCTAAATAAAGTTATCGGCAGCCCTATCACCAAATATGCACAGGCGATTACCGCAGATACGCTCCACTGCAGCTGATAGCATCGCTGCATCTCGTTATAGCTTTATCAGCGTAACCTGCAGTTGACCTGCATTCTTAAAAACAGGTTCTTTAAGCATCTCGCTATGAAATATATTGTTAGTGGTTTACAATCGTTAATATTGATTCCCCTTGAAATTATGTCGGTGCAAGAAATTCCTAGTTTGGTCCAAAAGTCGAGTTTACTTCGAATCTCTTGTCGTTAATCTATTATTTTCCCACTGCTGGGCACGGGTCGTCTCTCAGAATGAGAGAGTTATATAGGCCATAGTCCACCGCGCTGTTGGACAGTACGAATTGGTGGACCGAAACTCTTACAGGTGTCTATTTCAGATGAGTTTGATAAGTAGGTAAATTACCTAGACAGTGATGTTGACAAATTTTAAATAGAACAAAACACGTAAAGTCGATCAAAAATGCCTCAATACACCTAAAGACTAATTTGGAATCCCATAATTTCATAAATTAAATAGATCTATGGACACAAACAAAACCGTCCAACTGTAAAACCGCGATAGAATCTCAAAATATTTCGCTTTAAACTTCGTCTTAACCTTAATAGATACACATATATCATGTTAACAATCCAGAATATTCTAACCTTTCAGAAATTGCAGTGAAATGCAAAATCAAATGTTCAATTAAATGTACAATTATGCGTGAAAATGAATGAGGAATGGAAAATGGAGGTAAAGCTGTGCCGTGTCGCGGGGGGTTGTCACATTAATCACGATTTGAGTGCGCTGCTGGCCGTCGCGTCACTGGGCACCATTGCTGGGCCAGTAAAACAGCGGACAAATAGAATGCTTCACAATAAAAAAAAAAATTATTTATATATCCTTTATATAATAATAATACGATATTCAGGCAATTAGAATAGCGGAAAAACAAAATGTTGCACAATAAACTTAGGTATGACACTAAACTTTCAGAATTTTACACGTTTTATATAAAAATAACACGATTTATCGTCCCCGTACAATATGAAATAAAATGTCTTTAATTTGTGTAGGTCTACTGGAGCACTTACAAAATGGAGTTACTATATTTAAGTGATGTAAATAGACTTGAAACTCGGCATGTTTTTCTTATTTTTTTCCATCCATCCATCCATCAGCCCTTTGATGTCCACTGCTGGACATAGGCCTCCCCTAAATAGCACCACTCCAACCGGTCCTGTGCCCTCTGAATCCAACGGTTTCCCGCTGTCTTCTTCAGGTCATCGGTCCACCTGGTAGGGGGCGACCTGTACTCCTTTTGCCTAAACGTGGTCGCCACTCGAGGACCTTTCTTCCCCATCGGTTATCGGTCCTTCAGGCGATATGGCCGGACCACTGCCACTTCAGCTTGCTGATTTTGAGAGCTATGTCGGTAACCTTCGTTCGTCTACGGATTTCATCGTTGCGAATCATGTCTCGTAGCGAAATTCCGAGCATATTATTCTTATTATTGTTTATTCTTATTTTTTTACAATACGTTTTTCTTTTATAAAACATTTTGTTTTTAAGATGGGAAATAAAAGTTAGCTCTAGTTTCTTGTCTTACATTTGACTACACAGGAGGCTTGTTTGATAAGATATGCTACAATTATAATACTTTTTAACACATAACAATAATTAACAAATAATAAAAATATAGGAAAAATTAAAAAAAATGGCTCAGAACTTAATTAGTTTGAAACTTTGGCTAAGCAGAGCGCTATTTTTAGTCACTTCTATAGACTGATTTTATCTTTACTTGTAAGTCTTTCAATATACTGTAGATAGAATCAAGAGATAGATGGTGGAACGTTTTACTACAAGTAAAACCCTCGAGTTTGAGCTCATATGATTTGTTTTCAAAAGTCTAGTAGCTAGATTAATGCGTTAAGAACTATTTGTATTAAGATATTTAGAATGAAAATCTTAAATACGCTGGAAAAATGCCTGATTTAAATTCACAGTGATATTATACATAACAAGAGTCCTTCTTAAAATCAAACATCTTTAGCCTTATTATAACAATACGCATTAGCATTAAAACAGGGTTTCAATTCCAAAGTAGGAGAAGCGGTGGTAAAACCTACGTCGAAACATTGAAAGTTTTGCGATTCAAGTCGCAAAACTGAACTTTATTGAACTTAACTTTATAGAAGTTTACTTCAATATATTAATTGTGCAGTTATTAGTCCAATCGACCGTTTGTTGAATTTAATGCATCTAAGCCGTTACACATTGGTAGTAATACAACGCTTACATAAACAGCTGGTTTCCTGGCCCAACATGCGAGATGAAACTAGTCTGGCAAATAGGCGTTAGCATCAATCATCGGCTCGATATGTATCGGTCGCACGGCACTGCCCGAAGTACGGCCTATACTTATTATATAAGTAAATACATTATGCATACGAATATATTTTATGAATACCACTATCTTTGTTACTGCTACTGCGAGGCTGATTATAAGATGTAAGCTTTAACAAAAAAGTAATCTTATATATAAAATTCTCGTGTCACAATGTTAGTCTCCATACTCCTCCGAAACGGCTTGACCGATTCCTCTGAAATTTGGTAAGCATATTGGATAGGTCTGAGAATCGGCTAACATCTATTTTTCATACCCCTTCAGGGTTGTCCACCCTTAACATTTTTTTATTTTTTATATGGCAAAACAACGTTTGTCGGGACAGCTACTGTATTTATAAATCAATGTGTGGTAGAAGGCGTTCTAGTCTTCTTTTGTGCCCTGAAAGATCTAGATGAAAGTTATTAAGCTAGTAACTCCCCAACAAGAACAACAAAAGTCCACTAATATTTGTTCAACTAGCTTTGTACATTTTTTTACAGAGTAGGTACCTAAAAATTATGTAATTTTTGATCCGTATTAATATTTATTTTGTGCAGTTTCTTTTTTTAATATACGTTACTAATTTAAATAAAGTAAGTTTCCAAAAAAATTGGTAGAATTCTGCATGTTTTGTATCTTAGACCATGAGTGTTTGTGCTATTACTATCTGGATGATTTAATTTAGAATTTCGGACACATAGAAATATACTTAAATACAGAAGTCTAAAAGTGGTCATCATCTGAACTGTCAGGGAATTACTCCACTCTATAAATAGATTTAAAATGTTCATAAGTTATTAACATTGTGTACAAATACAATACGACTAGTTTCATATTGCATAGTTGGCAGAATGGCGTTGTTGGTTAGAATTAGCTGTTTTTTGTCAAGGGGAAAAACCTTCAAAAGGTACCCTACGCCGTGCAAGCGATGCAGGGTTATGTGGGATTCTTACCGCACTAGATGGGTGGCCGTCCTCAGCGTTACAAAGAGGACTCCGGGATCTTCAAAGGAACGCAATGGAGTCCTCTAAGCGCGTTGCCCTATCGGGCTCCTTCCAGGTGTGCGGCTGGGCCCATCGCTCCATCTGGTCTTTACGGCGGTATGCGGCCGCGTATATCCTTCCCGGGATTGTCTGGCTGGACGGTTCGAGCTCCCACTCTTGCCGCCCGCAACCCCGAGCCCTAAGAATGCATTATTTTTATTTTAGGCGTGTCATCAAAAATCGAATCAATAGGTATACAATCAACATACTATAGGATCATTATATATGTAAATGATTTTAGAATAGTGTCATAATGTTAAGGCATAAAACGACATGGTTATGATCGTCTTCATTAAATTTATTAGCCTTATTACTGTGTATGTGGTAGATGACAGTCACTAAGCAAGAACAGTGTTAGATGTTATAAAAGGAAAAATATAATTCCACTTCCTATTGTATTACATATAAATTACAGATTATAAAAAATACTTGTGATAAAAAGTTCCGTCTCAATCAACGATTAGTGATCATGATTAAAATATTTAATTGCCACATAACCGCAATCACGACAACTATGTTTCAGAGAACTACATTGATATACGGAGAAGCATTGCAAAAACAATATATAATATTTAAAACAGTTCTTAGTACCTATAGGAAAAAATACGTATACATTCTTATATAAAGACTAGCTGAACCTCGCAGCTTCGCGCGCATTAACAAAATCTATATATTGATTGTCCCGTGGTAATAAGATATTTTCCCACAACAAAAAGTAGCTGATATGTTAATCCAGAGCGTTAGCTAACTCCCTACCAAATTTCATGAAAATCGCTCCAGTCGTTTAGACGTGAAGAAGTTACAAACATACACACTTACGAACTTTCGCTTTTATAATATTCGTATGAAGTAGGAGGTATAATGATATCATCGAGAGTCATTTTATGTATAATATAAGTGTCTACACGGAAACAAATATGACGGATTTTGCAAGATTGGTAAGATATGTTTAAACCATAAGGTCCATGCCTACGTAACAACAACATATTCCTAACCGCTTCATGGTTCTTTCGTTTCGGTAAGAGAGTCTCGTTGCCTGCTTACTTTTATATGAGACGACCATTTTAGTCCTTGGGAGCAACAACGCTACAAACGTACCCTTATTATGTATGAAATTGCTTGCAGATCCATGTAGGGCTGGGAACACTTAACAGGTAAACTCCGTGCTCGTTTGCGACTTTAATCTCACAAAAACAATTTGAAATTAATCTGTTAATGACACATTACGGGCCCAAGTAAATGGAGCCTCGTATTGCTGGGCACGAGCCTCTCCCTAGAATTAAAAGAAGTCTGGAGAACACGTAGAGCATGCTATGGAAAGGTGGTATCGTCAATTCATTTTGGTCAACTACTGGTCACGGTACTTTTTCAGAATGAGAAATATTTAAGCTATAGAAACCGAGTTTCAATTATTTGACTAAGTAGGGAAGTGAGAACTAAATATGTAACTCATTATAGATAGTAAAGAAGATTTGATTTGATTTAAATAAGCACGACGGGTTTCGTCACTCGCTTTTTTCTAAGGTTTCAGATTAGGCTTACGTCTACTATAACAACTAGAACTGACAGCTTAAAATGAAGCATTAACAAGTGCATAAAATGTATCCAATATTGATCACCTATCGAACTCCCAACCACGCCTCACATTTATTAATTGTAGATTGATGTAAAACATAATTACCAATCATGACCATAAGTTTGTAGACTTACTAAAGAAAGAGGTATCAATCTTATTCATTCGTACAATGAAAGTTCCTCGTACACATTGCATACAAATTAAAAAACATTTGCAACAAAGATGAGAGACTGAGAATGATTTATAATAAAATTTCTTTTTTGTATTGTTATTTGGCATTTCACGTCATATTTGAGCACTCATTAATCTCTCAAACAACAAAAACCATCCAACGCTACCAGAAGTAGGTAATTATAATTTAAAGGCGGATTTTTTCAGCAGCTGCATCCCGAGGCACGATTAAACCCAAATATTTTAATGCTTTCGAAAACATAACAAATTAACTTATCACCTGATTTAACTATGAAAAAATATTCATAAGTATGCAACGTATAAACGAATAAGTTCACTTTACATATATGTAATTACGTAATAATAATATAATCAATCCATACATTGCAATGAAACAGTCATTAACGATAAAGTGTATAACGATACAACACAATTACGTCCACAATAATTCCACACTTCAACTTGCGCGTTGATTTTCAAAACGAACATGAGCTGGCGTTATCAAATACAATGAGCCCCTTATTACGGATTGAGCTCACAATCAATGCAGGTTCGTGATAGAGGCATTTATTAACGGTCTTTCAAGTCGCAAACGCTTTTGCGAGCAGTGACATTTCTATCGGCACTCACACCATCAGATCAGAATTACTTATCAAGTTGTATTGCCACAAAGGACGGAAGCTTTCAGAAAGAATGCTCATACATGAAAAGATTTCACAATTAAAATTTTCATGCTGGTTATTTATTACATCGCAATGGTAGCAACAAACGCAAAGTAAGAAAAATTATATATTTCGTGAATTACAAGCTACACTTTTTACATACCGTGCAGTCAGAGTATATCTAAGAGACCCAACTGCATTTTGTAGAAAGTAAAATTTTGTTTAACAGTTTAAGAAGTTTCTTTAAATTATATGGTAATGTCCGGGAAATTCTTGATTTTTCTTTTGTTTTTGCATCCTTGCTCCCAGTTTAATTTAGATGCAAGTTGATTTTTTTTAATACTTCTAACAATATTTGTGGCGCAGCGGTTACCATACCTGTCTGACACGCAGTGGGTCCCGGGTTCGATTCCCGGCCAGATAGCTATCTGAATGATGAGTTTAGATTCTTATTCTGGATCTGATGGGTGTTTGTGTGTTCGTCTTTTTGTGTGTCCATGGCACCCACGACACAGGAGAAAATCCTACGCTATGAGTGTAGAAAGCGTTTTAAGTTTTTTTATATTTTTTTATTTGCTGCTCCATAGTAAACAACTGAATTCTATTAACCGTGTGTATTTTTCCACTACATTTATTTAATAATGTTGTTCATTCTTAACGTCCGATTAAAAACAAAGGTGCAGAAAAGTTAAAACTACGATATAAGCTGGGAAAAGACCGTATATTTTCATTCAATGAAACGGTCGATGGAGCTGGCGTTCAATAAAATCAAAAAACGTTTAAAACGTACAATCCGTGCGCGTGACAACTCAATCGACACGACTCGGCGTAACTTAACGCCCCGCAACACAATCTTCCAATATTTTACTTATTTAAAATATTCAGTGGAAGCACAGAATGAACGTTAAATAACTGTGGACGCCGTATATTATACTAGCCTTCTGTTTCTCCTGCATTTAGAGTATTCATTGAACCCTGGCTGTATAAAGTAGATTCTGAATCGAGCAATATTTTAAATAGTTCGCGTATTCAGTTTCATTATAAAGCTCCTTACACACTGAAGCAGCCAATGTAAGGTAGAGTACCTACTCACAATTTTACAGTGACTAAATATATTGGAAGTATTATTTAAGGTAAACTTAAAGATAAACGTCGGGTTGTGTGTATTTTTATTTGCAATTAAATACATTTTACTACTAATTCTACCTTGAAATGCAAAATAATATTTTTATTTTGTACAAGGGTACCATGTGGTTTATGTCTTGAACAGCACCACTATATCGCCTCCTATTGGAGTCGTAAGAGGCAGCTAAGTGTCAAATTCTAGATAGAGCACCAGCGTCTTTCTGTACTATATCAACACCAACTGCGGTCCCCAGCACGCATACCAGGTGCGGTGACAATTGACAAAAACTCATTAGTCTTATAATATAAGTCGTGTAATAATGAAGGTCCAAGTATAGTTAAATGTGTTGGATATTGCAGTTTTTCTGAAGGCAACCCGAACTATGACTCTGTTATTAAATAATTGTTTTATCAATATTTCTTCGTACTCAAAATATCAATGAACTTGTAGATGTAGTAATCGTTTAGAAAATAGCTTACCTTTAATTACCATCGCAGTCTTCTGGGAACAATGTATAACCGCCAAATACTCTATTTTTATAGTTCATCGTAACCTCTGCTATAAAATTTAATTAATTGATAAACTTAATTACCTATCTTACCTTTTCCGTTTAAAAATACCAAGGTAGTTGCAGTAGCTACTTATAAAGTAACCTAATTTAATTAAAAATTGAATTTGAAATATATCAAGTACAAATCTGCTCGTAGAGTACATGATATTACGAGCTCACATTTTTAACTGACTTAAAAAAGGACGTTCAATTCGGCCGGTATTTTTTTCATGTATGTACAAGAATTACTCCGCCGTTAGTGGACCGATTTTAATTTTTACTGAGCTCCGGAATCTTTTTTATGGGCTTTTGGGATTAATTATTATTGTTGTTATCTCTTCTTTTTGTATGTTTGTTTTATTTGTTTTTTTTTTCTTGTGTTGTGTCTTAAGCTGTAAAATATATGTGTTATCTATCTAATTATTGTTTTTAAAACTATATTTTTGTCTATAAATTGAATTATCTCTTTTTCGATACTAAAAGCACCAAAGCAACGATTAAACTTACATACATAGGTAATAATTTTGTAAACTTTTCCATTAACCAAACATTTATTACACCAATTAGGCGCCATTACCTCGCGGCAACCGTGTCTTCGCGCTACAAGATCCTAAAGTGTCCTGATGAGATTTACAGCTCTTTAAAAAACTTTATCGCCAACTCGGTCACTTGCAACTTAAGGAACTCACGTGTCTAAAGACTTACACCCGAGATTTATTTGAATGTTAGATGTCCATATTTTATTTTCAGGATCTTAAAATTGTATGTACGTAATTTATTATTAAGGTGAGGATAGTTGTATGAAGATCATACAAGAAATATACAAAATTTAACTAAATTGTGTTTGCCGGCACACTTTCACATGAGGCGACCATCATAGTCCTCGGGAGTAGCAACGCATCTGTCATTGACTTCAGATGGAACCCATGTTCTGTATGTAGTTTATTACAGATGTCCATGGGCGGCAGTGATCGCTTACCATCAGGTGGACTGCATGCTCGTTTGCTACTTCAGTTAGATATTTTTTTTTAAATGGGATGCGCGAAAGTTGGATCTTTTGTTGCTATATTTTATACACGTCGGCGGTTTAACTTCTAATTGTTCAATCGAGTGGAACCTTATGAGCAATATAAAAAAATCCAACACAAGTACGCCACTAAGCCGTGTCCTCCTTTAGTAATTCGCAGTGGAACAGATTAATAAGTTTTCTTGGCCAGCAATAGGTCATACAAATTGAAACCAACTGGAAAGACCAACAAATTGGTCTCAACTGGAAAATTACAATTATTACTTTTCTTTCAGAATGTTATAAGGGGACCAAAATTGTTTATTAAAAAATATACAGTATGTTTTTATCTTGTTGCGTCTAGGCGCTCCAGAAAATCTATAAAATAAATGAATCGAGAAATTGAACGAGATATTCAAGACACGAAAATAAATTCCTTGTAGCCTACCACAGATAAAAAATAAAACATGGCGCGTTAGTTGCAACGAGAGAATGCGAAGCGCGAATCACAGCTCAAAAACTCGAAATACAAACGTTAAATTACTTATACTTTCAGTAAATATTTATGTGTGTAACACGAGCGGAATTATGTTGGATCATTAATTTTATTGTAGCCAACCGATTGACTTGAATGGTTGTATGATGGACGCCATTTTCATTATGTTCTTTTTCAAACGTGTCGACGTTTGGATTTTGCACCTGCGCAAGTTCTGCCACGAGTCAAATTTATCATGCGGTGATGAATGATGCGTCCGCCCATCCGTGCTGCTGAATTTTAATGTTTTGAGATTTGCAGCTCTGTTTCCTGCCGATATGGAATGTGGCTAGTGCTGTGATGTTATAATCTTGACGTTTTTGCGTTTAGTTTCTCCTTCAACAAGTTTTACTTAGATATTATTGTCGTTTGTTTAGATAGTAGTAATGTTTTGTTTTTACATTTTGATATGTGTAATATAAAAATACTTAACTTCCACACATGCATATTTTCTAAATTTTTCTGCATATCGAACAACTTAAACTTGAGTTCAGATGTTGAAGAAGTGAAAGTTAAAGTCACCATTTAGATTAGGTTGTTTTTACAGTACTAAGATCTTAACATAATTTAACCTACGAAATTAAATAGACTTTATTGCACACCTTTATTTGTTTTCGAGGGGGATACTTTTAAAAAGTACCCGGAGTCGTGGGAGCGACGCGGGATATGTGGGATTCTTACCGCACTAAAACCCCCGCGGTCGACCTCGGCGCTGCAAAGAGGGCTCCGGAAACTCCAACTAACCGCCGCCGGTGTCCTCAGCGTGTTGCCCCATCGGGCTCTTCCCTGGTGGGCGTGAACTGTTTACCGCACCTTCTGGTCATTACAGCTGCATGCAACCACACATGCCGCCGTCCTTCCGGAGGTCACTTGACCGGACGGTTCGAGCTCTCATTCTTCTCGCCCGTGACCCCGGAAGCCCCTTTTAGACGCCTCTTACGCCAGGCAGAGGGTAACGTAGTCTTATTCTTGTCTCGGAACTACAGGAACACCGATACGTGTACACCAAACTTAACAATACGTGTTGACCAATTATTATTTAATATTTTGCAAAACACAGTAAACGGTGTCACAAGAAATAAGACACCAATTTCCATCCGCACACCACAGTCATTAGGCGTCAGTACCGTTAACAACCATTTACATATTCCATATTCCTGAATACATAAAAATACCTTAGTTTCTAGTCGCAAATATCACGACTATCGCTAGCAGTATGAAATATTAAATCGTTATTCCATAAATACCGCTCCGAAGTTTACGTTCATTGCTTATTTTGAGAGCATACGGCACGGGTTCATGAATATTCTTTTCATAAATAATAATAAATTGAATATCGAGACAGTTGGCCCGTCCGTTTGTCGGTGCCGATCCGCGAGGTAGCTACGTCAGTCACGACTGGCAACATTATGAAGACTTCGTTAGTCGCTAATAGCAACACTCATTTGTAGCAAAAAATGGGAGTGTTTTAATTTATTTGAACATGGGAAACCACTTTTTCTGATTGAAGTGATTGTGCTGGCAGTTCACCTAAGTAAGTGTTTACTGCCCATGGAAATTTGTAAGTAACTTCGTGTAGAACAGGGGTTCTATCTGAAGTCAATAAAAGATGCAATAGTCAAGTATATAACGAAGAGCGGGTGATAGCAGGATGGTCGAGGTCTTCATTACTGTCCATTCTTGAAGATTTCAAGTAAAACACAGGAGTTATTCTTCTTCGATTTATTCACAGTTGAGGAGATCCGATCGCTACGACGGTTAAACAAGAATCTTTTAATACCGGCGTTCGCTCGCCTTTTATAATAAAGTCGCGTGAGGTGACAATAACAGATTTATGGAGGGTAGACTAAATTACAAAATTAATATTACAGCAAAGGTATATTTAAGAACCATTGTCAGTTCGCCGGTAAAATCAAAAAAGGAGGTCAAACGTTCCTATTTAAGAATACTTATCAGTCCCAACGCATGTCGTTGCGCCGCGCTTACAGTGTGCATATTGGTGACGGACGCATAAATAATTTCAGTACCTCCGGGCAACTTCCCCTCGGCCCTTTGAAATCTGCTGGTCTTAGGCCTTACTCCTCCTCTCTCCTCCTTAATGTGAGTTTGATAGTCGCCAACATAGTATATATTTAGATGACCACTGATGATATTACACAGGAAAACACTTCAACCCATTTCTTGGATTTTCCACTAGCGCCTCATCCACGTCTCCAAGACGTACTTACGTATTAAATATTCAATAATTTTAATAATATTACAAATATTATAAATAAACATTACTAATAGTACTTTTTTTTTGTCGTCAAGGGGGAAACCTTCAAAAGGTACCCGACGCCGTGTGAGCAACGCAGGGTTATGTTGGATTTTTACCGCAATAAAACCCCCCCAGTGGCCGTCCTCGGCGCTAAAAGGAGGACTCCGGGATCTCAAAACGACTTCAACCGGAATCCTCCGAGCGCGTTGCCCCATCAGGCTCCTCCCAGATGGGCGGCTGCGCCCACCGCTCCGTCTAGTCTTTACGATGGTATGCGACCACACATACCGCCGTCCTTCCCGGTATTGCCTGGCCGAACGGTTCGAGCTCCCACTCTAGCCGTCTGCAACCCCGGAAGCTCCTTCTAGTCGTCTCTTACGACAGGCAGGGGATGCCGTAGCCCTATTCTGATCCCGGAGCTACTACGACGTACTAATAGTACTTATGCCGTTCCATATGCAGACATCCTCGCAGACTATAAAATTGTAATATAAAAGTTTGCATAACCAAATTTCTTATTATATTGTGACATTATTAGACACTTTACCTAAGCTTTTAACTTATTAATACATAATATAGTTTTCTATTTGATTCTCATATTGATTTACCTTTATCATTCTACAAAAAGCAAACGCAAACAAGAAAAACGTTCGCTAGTACGCAGCGCCCACGCATTAGTGTCGTCACAATAAACATTCAACAGTTAGCAGTGTTACCGCTACTTACCCGCGATTGTTATCTAATCGCAATCGCATCTACTGAATACATCACGACGGTATATCTGCATGACTACGCAAACCATGGACTTCGATGTATCTCCGATTTCAACAAGGGTTTTTGACGTGACAACGTCCTATAATTCGATGAAGCGGGCTGCACGCACCAAAAAACAACTCATGCGGCGTTACCTCGCTCTGAGGCGTTCCATTTAAGGTTTGAAGTGCAAGCAAGAGCGTGGAACGAGTGACATCGGCCTCCGCGTTCGGCAGCGTGCAACATCTCTCTCCTACTTGAGTGAGCGATGCGTCCGCATGGACAGCTGCCATACAATAATACATTTACATGTTTTTTTTCGTCAAGTATGAACTGCAATGAAAAGTGAATGACATTCATTAACTTTTCATCCGCCATGGACATTTGTAAGCAACTTCATATAGAACATAGGTTTTATCTGAAGTCAATCACAGATGCGTTGCAACTCCCGAGGACCAACATGGTCGCCTCATATAAAAGTGTGCCAACAACCCAACTCTTCCATCGAAACGCAAGTACCTACTGCTTCACGCTAGAAATGTAGTGTAGGGGTGGATAGTATGGACACTGATGCTACCGCCTGGTGTCAAACATGCGTTGCTACCTCCAAGGACTTAGTTGAAACGCCTCAAACCAAACACTGGAGCACTTACCGATATCACTACATAGTATAAAACAAAGTCGCTTTTCGCTGTCAGTCCCTGTGTATGCTTAGATCTTTAAAATTACGCTACGGATTTTAATGCAGTGTTTTTAATAGATAGAGTTATTCAAGAGAAAGGTATTAATTAATTTAAAAAATGAATAATACATGTAGTAATTATAAAATTAATAATACATGTATAATATAGTCGAGAAACACGAAACACTTTTATCTCACGTTCAAACTCTCAGTAGTATCCATTGCCGAGACATGTCGGTGTACTCGGCGAGAATATATTGTGTGTTAATATATTCGGATGTGTTACGTCTAATGCTGAATAATTGGGGCTGGCTCCCGCCCGCTGAATTATAAGTACCTACGGATGCTGCGATATTTATAAATGTTTGCTGTGTCATCCATAAGTTTATTATTTTAATTGCAAAATTCTACTCCTAAAACTAAATATGTTAGTTGCAATCCACTGCGTGGTGAGTGGTCACTGCCGCATAGACATGCCGGTACTTTTTTTTATCTCACTGAAGTAGCAAACCAGCGTGCAGTTCACCTGATGGTAAGTGGTCACTGTCCATGGACACCTGTAATCAACTTTATACATAACTTGGGTTCCATCTGAAGCCATTCACAGATGCGTTGCTACTCCCGAGGACTATTATGGTCCCATGTGAAAATGTGCCAGCAACCACACCCTTCCATCGAAATG
Source organism: Spicauda simplicius (assembly GCA_949699795.1). NCBI lineage: Eukaryota > Metazoa > Arthropoda > Insecta > Lepidoptera > Hesperiidae > Spicauda > Spicauda simplicius. The sequence continues at coordinate 18,912,590 of OX453061.1, read as the reverse complement.
CAAAAACTGCTTCACGCTAGAAATAGGTGTGGCGGTGGTACTTCCCCGGTTGAACTACAACGGTTCTACCACCTTGAATATCCACCTTGACCTACTAAGTTAAACAGTGCTGTTAGTAAGCAGAAAAATGTGACAGTGATACCTACGAAGTTATACAACAAGTAAGCGATGCGAGGCGTGCTTAAAGTCCACCTGATATTAGTCATCAAAATCATCGACTTTTGAGCCATACAAGGAATTAAGTGTGGGAGGCAACTTGCTTACGATTAAATTTACTATATGGTTATATATTCGGATGTCTATTTCTGAATAATTGGAGTAGATTGTCGCATGCTGCATTATAAACAGGCGCATAGATTTGGATGCTGTGTGAGTAGTTCGAATGCGAGCAGAATGCTTTGGTTATGGAAATTTTAATATACTTACAAACTAGCAACATAGACTGGTAATATATTCTACCTATCTACCGCGCTGGTCAAGTGCAAATTGGTGGACTTCACATACCTCTGAGACCTTTTTTTAAGAACTCTCTAAGAAGATTTTACTCAACTCAAAACCTTTCCTGATCGTACTAATTTTTAGAAAATCCTAAAAATCCTTAGACCGACGTATCGTTCGGCCATCAATTGTAACGTTCGATATCTCGGCTCGAGAATAAATGCGCCTCTCAAACGAGATCTCGGTACAACGACATATCGGATTATGCTTATCTCGATATCTGCGGGACGTCGTGAGAACAATGTTGTACGCCACATTGTTAACACTAATGTGACGTATGCACAAAAAACTGAATGTATAATAAATAGGACATAGTATTGATGTTGACAGCTGGGGAAGGAGTTTCGCTTCTTATCATATACGGGTATACTAGACTAAGTTATTCACGCAACTTTGCCTGGTTCGGTCCCGTCTACGGTAATGAGTATTTGTTCCATACCTGTATCATAAACTGTGTGTGTGAGAAATTGCAACGAAATTCGACAGGTAGTTTTGCGTTAAAGAGTAACAAACAGATATACATACTCAAAAACGTTTGCATTTATAATATTAATAAGATGTAATACTTACACTCTTTGGCACATATAATACAAACACTACATTCACACACCACATACTCCCCTCATACATGCACTTATAAACGTTTGTTATTCGATATAAACACCTGCCTTACCAACACATTATTTGACTAAATTATTTCGCCCTTGTGATAAGCGAGGTAATCAGTAATATGGGCTGATAATAAATCTGTAGAGAGGTCAATTCTGTACATGAAATATAATTCCAAAATAACTATCAGGGGTGATTAGGGATCGATAGTGATGCCAAAAATGCAATCAGTAAATTTTTTGTCTGTCTGTCTGTCTGTCTGTATAAACGTTATAGAAACGAAAACTACTCGACGTATTTTAACGAAATTTGGTACGTTTATTTTTCATACCTCTGAGCTGGTTATAGTATACTTTTCATCGTGCTACAATCAATAGGAGCAGAGCAGTAAAGGGTAATGTTGGGAAAACTGGAGAAGTTAGTCCATTTTTTAAGCTTCTGTCACGTGTACAACCTTAATGGTTAAAGCTACACAGAAATCATGTAAGACGGAAATGTTCTCCTTAAAATTATATAAAAAATATTCCATGACAGCATATGTCTATCTTTTATGGTTGACTCACAATAACACGTGTTACTCCCAATAGGTTAGCAGTTCGAAGTTTTTTCTGATTATATTTGTCTACTCTTACATTTATAACACTCTCAGTCATCCCTAATTAAAGAAGTCAATATTATTTAGGCGGAACGAAGTTCGCCGGATCAACTAGTCAGTAATATGGGCTGACAATCCAATACAGCAGCTCTCGCGAATGTTTTGTGATTTATGCTTATTCAATAAAAACTTTATTGATTTCCATCCATCCATCCATCAGCCCTTTGAGGTCCACTGCTGAACATAGGCCTCCCCTAAATGACGCCACTCTAACCGGTCCTGTGCCTTCTGAATCCAACGGTTTCCCGCTGTCTTCTTCAGCGGGATTATTTATTTAATTTATTATTTATTTATTTTATTTTTAAATTATTTATTTAATTTATTATAATACAAACAATACAAACAATACAAACATATACAAACACATACAAACAGCGGAGCAGTTGCTATACCTGTCGTAGTGAATTCCGGGCTCGAATTCCGATGAGACAGATCTAAATGTTGAATTAAGGTTTTTGTTTTGGATCTGAGTATGTATTTGTCGTAACCACGAGGCAGTAAATCATCCCTAGTGGAGTGATGCGTGTAGATAGCTAAAGTGCTATACAAGCTATGAAATTGTGTAAATACATGCTATAAATAATAAATATGCTATAAGTGATGTAGTGATGTAGTGGATAACACAGAAGTGACTCGGAGAGTCTCGAGTTGAACTCACTAACTAGGAAATATATACGGGTTCAAATTTCAGTTATAAAAATAGATGTAGCTGGGAGTCTGCAATCGTTACTACACCACTAGCTACAAAAAATGGCAGTCTATTTGCAGGCTTGAAGAGATAAAACAATATTCGTAGACTTCAATAATACAAGAAATAATACATTATGAGTCTGCTTCGTCCCTTTCATTATTAAGTTATATATGCACGACGTATGGACTAATGACCAGCATATGCTTTAAAATTAGCTTAGTTCTAAAATGCCATAACTTATTTCAATCGCATATTTTAAAAGTAGGTATAAGGATATTTCGACGCCTAAGTTCTAACACCGCGTAACTCAAAAAAATCCTATTTTGAGTTAATGAAATAATGGTATCTCAAAATAATATAGAAACATGTTACATTTTCATAAAAAAAATATTTTAATATGAGTATATTCGTATTTTAAACGCAATATATTATTTGGTAGTTGTAGAATTAAAAATAACTATTTGAGACAGTTTATTGGCCCTCCTAAAAAGTTGCTTATTTTGAGATCCGAGGTGTTAGGACATAAGCGACGATTTATTATTAAACTACTAACATTACCATATCCACTCCATTTAAGCTTGAAGTATGAACGTTCCTTCTATACCGCACATGTGGATGTTCGGACTGAAGCCTCCCGTTCTCACCCGAGTAGACTCGTTCTACTTTATAATTACTCCCAGTATTAAACCCATAAATTAAGAATCGCGACAAAAAACATAGTAAATCAAGGCAATCTCTATAAAGTCATCTCTGTAGCGACTCGATCTGTGGAATTGCTTGTAATTAACGAGTGAAACCGCGGGGGGCACTTGTTTATAATTTATAAGGCAGATAAACTAAGTCGAAGAATTTCTACTTTAACTCATCGTTTCAAATACTTTGCTATAAAAGGATAATCTGCTAATGATGAGATCTTTATCATCAGTTAAAATTAGATGAGCGCAAGACTTGTGGATCAAGAAAATAATGTAGGAACACCACGGGTAAGAGCATTCTTGTGTGTAGTGCATTGAATTGATCAGAAATGGACGTTAGTTATGCCACTCACATTAATGAGTTAGCGTCAGGACCCGTGGACCAGGTGCGATATTTTTTGTTTGGAGACTATTAAGATTTAATGCCCTTTTGATACTGATTGATACCTAAATTAAATTATTTAGTACCTCGACGAGCTGTGAAAAAACATGAAAAGAAAGTGGCCAGACATTCTGATGTCAGGTTGTCTGGACATTTTTTTCACATGATTGGAGACAATATATCTTAATTGTTTATTTGTAAATATTTAATACCTTTTTAATACCTACACATATATTTTTCTGCAAATTTTATGGCGTCACAGGTAAAAATTACAGATGAATGAAATTCTTTAGGGAAATTAACTTATTAAAAAAAGATTATGTTAAGCTATACTATAGAATACACATTAGTGCTATATTAAAAATGGAAAAGATATGATCCTTAGATTTAATCTGTTTGCTTATGTTTACCAAACCGACTGAATTCAAACCCACTGAATTTAAATATTCTTCATTTTAAATCCCACCAAAGAAAGCTCACAGACGTTTGTTGTAGACAAAGGAGGTACTATACATATAGTACCTCCTACATGTAGTACCTCCTATATATATACTATACATGTAGTATACATATATAGCATATATATGGAGAAATACAGAATAATAGCAAAGGTGAGAAAAGAAAATAAATCCTTAAACAATTTTGAGTAATGTTGGCCTGAAATTATTTAAGACTAACCTTAACATTAAGAGAAAAGACACACTAGCCGACATCATGGATCGCCGCTATTGTACTCCCTCTTAATAAAACTATAGATACACCCAGCAGTGTTTGTGTAAAATAGTACAAATACACCTACATCTGCACAAATTATGAATTTAAATTAATATGCATTTATAATATTATTAAATTGATAAGTGGCATATGTCGCCAATATACACGTACCTATAATCAACCCCAAATAGGTTCAGAATCCTCTCAGAACAAACCTTTCTTATACAACCAGGTGGCAGAACCACTGTCGACCGGGGAGTTACCACCGCCACACTTATTTCTAGCGTGAAGCATTTGGATAGGGGTGCGGTTGCCGGCACACTTATATAAGGCGACCATCTTAGTCCTGGTGAGGAACAACGCATCTGTGATTAACTTCAGATAGAACCTATGTTCTATATTAAGTTGCTTACATACCTCCATGGGCGGCAGTGACAACTTACCATCAAGTGGACTGCACATTCGTTTGCTACTTCAATCAGATAATTAATATCTTTATAACAAAAAATATCTACCGACTTCCATGTCACTTAATTTTGGTTTCGAACATACTCTGTACTTAGTACCTACTTACATAGTTCCGAAGTTGGCGCTCAACATATTTCGCTGGATGACAGTGACGAAACTACGTCCTGTACGACGAACTGAGAACCTCCTCCTTTTTGCAAGTCGGTTAAAAAATACTCGGGGTCTATTGTATGAACTCACATTACGACCCAATCACAAATGATTTCAATAAGCGAATCTGACGGCTAAAACGCAGTTATTTATCGTATAAGTTATCGGGTTTCAATATTATCATATCGCTCGGGGCGCTTATAATCAACCTGTCATTGCTTTTATGGCATTACAACCACATGGAGACAAGCTGTATTTTCGACATTTTACGGCCCACGTGTGAGAACACTTATCCTAAATAATGGAACAGAATACAGTAACGAATTAAAGGTAACGACTTTATAAGCAGAAATAAGCTCCAGGAATATTAGCGTTAATATGACAGTGTAGCCTGTCGATAAAAGGGTCGGAATTGTTAAGTTAATTTTATTGGAAGATGCTAATTTGTTTGCCTAATTTGTTTGTAAAAAAACTTAATATTTAATTTATACTGTAACGTTATAGTTACATTTTCATAATATATGTATATTAATTTTATTTATTTATTATTATTGTATATATAATATTTGGAATTGGCCGTACGAATGTAATTATCTTTGACGATATCGATGCTTTCATCATCTGCCGCGTATGCATTGTGTAGTCTGTGCCTCGCACAATTTCTGGGCGCTGATTGGCCTATTCAAATGAACCGCTGAGTGCGGGGGGGTCTCGACCTAAGACGCGGCCTCATTCCGACGGCGACTCGAGATTGAACAGACTGATATTCTGCGCTTACGCTTACCGTTACAATTATCATTATCTAACGTTTTTTTGAAAAAACCATATTTATACCGCAGCACTGGAATTCGTATTAATTTTATTAAATATATATTGTAATTCGGATAACCCCATATTGGGTAAGTGTTGAACCATTTTTACAATATAAGTTTCTAACTGTTCTAACGGTTTTTTTTTATAAAACAGTGACGAAGTCTTTCTTTGTTTAAATATTCTAAGTGCTATGTAACTAGTTGTCGTATGTATTGTTGTGCGTATGCTACCCTTTTCTTTATATTTCTTTCTTTTGCTTGCGTAAAAAAAAAACCCATTAAATTTAAATGTAAACTCCTTCTGCTTTTGCTATGGCCACCACACTTCTAACTTACCGGTTTCCCTGGTTAGCTGTGCTTGTGGCGGCCATTGAAAAGCTTACGAAGGGCCCTTGCTAATGCCGTGGACGTAAATTCCAGGGTCCAAAATCCAGATTTGGATTTTTTCCGATTGTTCCCGAGCCAGTGACGACACAGGAAGCTCAACGGACTTCGCCCGACGACTCTCCAGCTGTCGCCAACTTCTCAGCAGAGCCAGGGGAGTACCGACACGGGGCAATAATTAGGCGGGCCTTATTTGCCCACGACCTTTGTAACTTGTAATTAAATATACGTGTTAACAGTTGGCCTTTTTTTTATTTAAGGAATTCCCACTGTTACACTGGCGCCCTTTAACGTGGTAATATATATGGCCTAATTATTGCTTACGTAGTAATAGTAGTTGTGTGTTGTGTGCTTCTTTTATTATTTGTGTAAAACGTTTTTTTTACTTTGTTGTCTTTTCTTGCCAGCAACTACGGTGTCCCTAATTTTTTTCATGTAAGGATATTTCCTGTTTTTTTTTGTTTTTTTTTTCTCCTTTTGTAATTTTGTTAGTTAATAACGTGTGCACATTACACATATAATATATATTTTTCTTAAATTTGTGCTCATATTTGTTTTTCTTTCTCTTATTGTGTAATTGTTTTTTTAAAGTGTTGAATTGGGATTGTGATTTTAATTGGGAACACAATAGTTGCATTTTAATGCTTATGCTTTTGTTTTGTTTTTTTTTGTATGTTATTTTGTTTTTTTTTCTTCCTCTTTCTGTGTTGTCTTAAAAAAAAACATTTATAGTTAATTTTGCACTAAAAAAAAAACGTTAAATCAATTTCTATTTTTTGTAACGGATTGGAGTAATTAGTTCTTACCTTTTTATTTTTAATATTATTTTTTTTCTTTTTCTTTTTTGGTTCAACACTTACCTTTTTTTTATTTTTTAATATGGATTATACGATTAAATTTTTATCGCTTCAAAAATCCGAATTAGAGTATGAGGTAAAGATTAGAGGTACGACACCGGCATCCACTGTCCAGGAATTGCGTAAGCAAATTGCTAAGTTAGGGCCTTTATTTCCTTCGGAGGACATTTTGTTCAGTTCATTGCCGATCGCCGAGGATCTCGAGGGCATACATGAAGTACTAAATAAAATAAATTCGAGTTTAGGGTCTCAGCTCGAAAGGAATGAAGCATTGCGGACTCAGAATTTGTTTAGCCACTTATATCATCGACTGAGTCGCATTTCCAAATGTGATAATGTTACCCAACCGTTATACGACGAGTGCGTAAATAGATATAGAGAACTTTTAGACAAATTTCAAGTTTTAAAAGATGGCACTGTTGATAATTTATGTTCATTTTCGAAGTGCTCTTCTTCAAAGGATACTAACGAATCGAGTACTCCTCTGAACATAACGGTTCATTGTGATCGGGGTTCAAATGAAATCAATAAAATAAAATTTGATGGGAAAACTTGTGTAAGGTCATTTATACAGCGCATAAATGAATTTTGTGAGGCTCGGAATACAGCAACTTCAACTATTTTAGTTCACGCTACTGAAATACTCACAGGTGATGCCTTGCATTGGTATAGGAGTATTAAAAGTCAGGTTAATGACTGGGACGACCTTGTAAAATTATTAATACAGGATTTTGGCAAGCCTGATTATGATTATAGATTATTATCTGAAATCCGTTCGAGAACGCAAGGAGAGTCTGAAAATATAACAATTTATTTAGCAAATATAGAGGGTATGTTTTCCCTTCTGTCAAAGAACCTTATGGAGTCTGAGAAATTAGAAATATTGCTTCATAATATCCGTCCAATTTATGCTAATGTTCTAGCTTCTTCTGCGGACATAAATACCATTGCGGATCTAAAACGTATCTGTAGAAACTACGAAGATGTTCAGGCTCGTTTAGCTCATTTTCATGAACCACCGAGAGTCTCTTCAGATACATTAGCACCTGAATTCGCTTATGTGGGAAATAAAAATAAATTTGAAACAAAACAAAACTTTAATACATATACAAAATTTAACAAACAGAATTATAATTTAAATAAAAATGAACAAATTACTGAAAATAATAAGAATCAAAATTATGTACATGCTGTTCAATTAACTGAAATATCTCAAACGAAAACTCAATATTGTCCAAGATGTCGTGATAATACTCATAATTTGAGAAATTGTCAGGCCGACAAAAGTATTGTTTTTTGTTTCGTTTGTGGTCGTAAAGATGTTAAAACACCTCAGTGTCCTGACTGTATAAGTAAACGTCCATCTACCTCAAAAAACTAAGTAGGCAGAATTGTGTCGTTACTAGTACTCACAATAGTAAGTTTGATGAAAGTGATTGGAAAAATTGGCTTCAAACTATTAGTTTATTTTTTAAAAGTTATAAAATCGACACAATTCTGCCAAATAGCCCAATAAATGATACACGGCCTTATGCCAATATTATAATTAATAATGTTCCATTCTGTGGTCTTCTCGATTCTGGTTCAGCCGTAACAATTATAGGTAATAATATGCATAAAAATCTAGAAACGCACGGTTTATTTGTTAATACAGACTGTAAAGTCTCAGTTTCAGCAGCTGGTGGACAAATCTTGCACAGTATTGGATACATTAATCTCCCAATCCAGTTTGAAGATCAGTTTCGCGTTATCAAAGCCTTTGTTATTCCAGAAATAAACACCCATCTTATCCTCGGTGTAGATTTTTGGCGTGAATTTAAGCTGTTTCCTAAATATTTGCATGCCATTAGTGTTGATGGCGTAACCCTTACTACTGCGATGCAGGATCCTGTGTTACAGAGTTACGATACCTTAAGTGATTCGCAAAAATCTTTAGCTGATAGCATTATTGACCAGTTTAAGGAAATTTCTTCCGAACGACATGGCTTAGGTAAAACAGACCTCATCAAGCATCGCATAGATACAGGTAACGCTCAGCCTATTCGCCAACGATACTATCGCATGTCACCAGAAAAGCAACGTATTTTAATTGAACAGGTTGATGAAATGCTGGCGCTCGACGTTATCGAGCCATGCGAAAGTGCTTGGTCTTCCCCTGTCTTATTGGTCTCTAAAAAGAATGGTCAACCTAGGCTCTGTCTTGATAGTCGTAAGTTGAATTCTATCACTGCACGTGATGCCTATAGCCTTCCATATGTGTCTGAAATATTAGACAATTTACGTGACGCAAGATTTCTGTCATCTCTAGACTTATCTAAGTCCTTTTGGCAAATCGAAATTGTGCCAGAAGACAGAGATAAAACAGCATTTTACGTTCCTACAAGAGGAACCTTCAGGTTTAAAAGAACTGCGTTTGGACTCACCAATGCTCCCGCGACCCAACAACGTTTAGTTGACCTTATGTTTCGCGAGTTTGAATTGCAGGTGTTCGCCTACCTTGATGACATTATCATCGTAAGTAAGGACTTTGATAGCCATGTTTCCCTTTTACGCAGAGTTCTGGAAAAACTACAGCAGGCAAATTTGACAATAAACTTAGAAAAGTGTAACTTCTTTAGAAGTCAGCTTAAATACCTGGGGTACGTTGTTGATCAGTGCGGTCTTCGAACTGACCCAGAAAAGGTGGAAGCGATCCTTAATTATCCGACACCTAGCTGTCGTAAGGACTTAAAACGTTTCCTGGGGACTGCTACCTGGTACCGTCGTTTTGTTCCTAATTTTAGTACTATAGCGGGGCCTCTAAATAAGCTGACTTCTCATAAAAAAGGAGCTCCGCCTTTTCAGTGGACTGCTGAAGCGGATACTGCTTTCAAAAAGTTGAAAGAATGCCTTGTTTCTGCGCCAGTACTTTCCTGCCCTGATTACAATAAGAAATTTGAGGTCCATACGGATGCAAGCAATTATGGAATAGGCGCCATGCTTACGCAAACCATAGATGGAAAGGAACATCCGATTGCTTATATGAGCAAGACCTTATCAGCGGCGGAGAAAAGTTATAGTATTACTGAGCGCGAAACTCTTGCTGTTTTAACTGCTTTGGAACATTGGCGGTGTTATTTAGAAAATGGGAAGCAATTCACTGTATATACAGACCACAGTGCATTAAAATGGTTTCTATCGCTAAGTAACCCTACCGGAAGGTTAGCACGTTGGGGAGTTCGTTTGTCGTCATTTAATTTCGAACTTAAACATCGCCGCGGCGTTGACAATGTTATCCCAGACGCCTTGTCGCGGACTTTTCCGGTTAGTGCAGTTAACTCGGTAAATTTTTCCTTGAAGACTAGCGATTCGTGGTATAAAAACGTTTATAATGAATGTGTATTAAATTCCGACAAATTCCCAAACTTTAAAATTACTAATAATATATTATTTAAATTTTGTAAGAGTAAAAATCATTTAACTTCGGATTTTTCTTGGAAGGAAGTCGTTCCTTCTGAGTTACGAAATGACGTTATTTCGGAAAACCATTCGGAGCCAACTGCTGCGCATCTAGGTATATCAAAAACCTATCGTCGTTTATCGCTGCGGTACTTTTGGCCGGGAATGTTTAACGATGTAGTCCGATTTGTCAATTCGTGCGTTAAATGTTTATCTTATAAGGCTCAAAACCATCAAACTTTAGGCGAATTGGGTCGGCCAAAACATTGCTCTCGTCCATTCCAGGTACTTTCGGTCGACTTAATGGGTCCATTGCCTGTTAGCCGAAAACAAAATAGCTACATATTGGTAGTCACATGCTGCTTTTCAAAATATAGTCTTATTTTTCCCATAAGGCGTGCCACGGCAGACCTAGTTATTAAAATTTTAGAAGACTCCGTTTTTCTTGTGCATGGTATTCCTCAGACTGTAATTATGGATAATGGAAGTCAGTTCGTTAGCAAATCGACTGATGCATTTTTCAAAAAATATAATGTCCCCAATGTCTATTACACACCTAGGTACACACCGCAAATAAATACAGTGGAACGTCATAATAGGACAATTATAACCTGTATTTCAACCTTTGTTGATGATGACCATAGAACATGGGATACCTTCCTCCCCAAAATTCAGTTTGCTATAAACAGCTCAGTTAGTGAAGCTACGGGTTATACGCCGTCATTTTTAGTTTACGGAAGAGTGCTTGTACCCTGTGGGTCTCATTACTTGGACTCTGATCTGGGCGATGAACTTTTATTTTTACCTCGCGATATTTACACGGATAATTTAGGCTGTCTATCCTCCATATTTAATGAAGTACAGTCTAAATTGTGGCAGGCTCATATAAAAAATACGAGTCATTACAACCTACGTCGAAAATCGGCGGAATTTAATGTCGGTGACATAGTCATGAAGAGGGCTTATTTTCTTAGTGATAAGGATAAGAGATTTAGTAAGAAATTAGCTCCCAAATTTATTAGATGCCGTATTATTGCTAAAAAATCTCCCCTCGTTTATGTTTTAGAGGATATGTCTGGGAAAGAAATTGGAACTTGGCACATAAAGGATTTGAAGTTAGCAGGACTCAATAAGTAATTTTGTGTTTAGTCGTATTTTATTCTGAGTAAATAAAATCCTTGGTAGGCGAGGGGGAACTGTAACGTTATAGTTACATTTTCATAATATATGTATATTAATTTTATTTATTTATTATTATTGTATATATAATATTTGGAATTGGCCGTACGAATGTAATTATCTTTGACGATATCGATGCTTTCATCATCTGCCGCGTATGCATTGTGTAGTCTGTGCCTCGCACAATTTCTGGGCGCTGATTGGCCTATTCAAATGAACCGCTGAGTGCGGGGGGGTCTCGACCTAAGACGCGGCCTCATTCCGACGGCGACTCGAGATTGAACAGACTGATATCCTGCGCTTACGCTTACCGTTACAATTATCATTATCTAACGTTTTTTTGAAAAAACCATATTTATACCGCAGCACTGGAATTCGTATTAATTTTATTAAATATATATTGTAATTCGGATAACCCCATATTGGGTAAGTGTTGAACCATTTTTACAATATAAGTTTCTAACTGTTCTAACGGTTTTTTTTTATAAAACAGTGACGAAGTCTTTCTTTGTTTAAATATTCTAAGTGCTATGTAACTAGTTGTCGTATGTATTGTTGTGCGTATGCTACCCTTTTCTTTATATTTCTTTCTTTTGCTTGCGTAAAAAAAAAACCCATTAAATTTAAATGTAAACTCCTTCTGCTTTTGCTATGGCCACCACACTTCTAACTTACCGGTTTCCCTGGTTAGCTGTGCTTGTGGCGGCCATTGAAAAGCTTACGAAGGGCCCTTGCTAATGCCGTGGACGTAAATTCCAGGGTCCAAAATCCAGATTTGGATTTTTTCCGATTGTTCCCGAGCCAGTGACGACACAGGAAGCTCAACGGACTTCGCCCGACGACTCTCCAGCTGTCGCCAACTTCTCAGCAGAGCCAGGGGAGTACCGACACGGGGCAATAATTAGGCGGGCCTTATTTGCCCACGACCTTTGTAACTTGTAATTAAATATACGTGTTAACAGTTGGCCTTTTTTTTATTTAAGGAATTCCCACTGTTACAATACATTCATTTTACAATCAACATTGTATAGTGTATTTAATTTTAAAAAAAAGAAGTTTCCGTTCCACTAATTTCTAACTTCTTATTTTTACATATATTTGGAGACTTGGAGAAGTAGAGTTCCGTTTGAATCTTTGATTAGGTATAGAACTTTAAAACAGGTAACATAAACAGAATTAATTAACATTTTTAAATAGAATTCCTTCTTTACCCTCCACCGAGGCTGAATTTCCAGCAATCCTTCCTTGCAATGCTATAAATGCAAACAAAGTTGTACTTTCTTATAAAAGAAAGATCTATGCACATCCAATTATACTATGTGATAACTGTTAGCCAATTTATGTGAAAATTTCATAGATATATTTTTTTTAATATTTAAAGTACTCGACTAATACCATATCCATTTTATTATTACCTTTACTAAACGTTCAAAAAATACGTGCGCTAATATTTAATAACTTGACGGATATTGCAAACCCCAATGTTGTCTGACGTAGATTACAGAGATCCATGAATGGTGGTGAGCACTGACTATTCTTACGCCATTGTTACTCATATGAATGAAGATGAAATAAACATTTAGTAAATGCATCCTTGATTCCTTTCTGTTATCATGTTATAATTTTGTTTTATTTTATGATGACAAAAAATAGAATAAAGAAATTAGCATTTCTGTTAAGATTTAGCAACTGACGCCCTGACTAAAAAGAAACCAATCGTCTTCGTCACACTAAGATAAAAATAGAAAAAAATAACATTTATCATCTATAACGTTGTGGTAACCTCATTTCATAATTATGTACTTTATCATTGGTAACAAGTGCACCGGAAGTCAATCATTTATTTATTAAATACTAACTCTTAAATGAAATAAAACTTGTAATAAATTATTTATTTAATCTATCCTAGGTGTTAGTGCGAACGTGTAAATTAAATTTTATTGATCAATGATTGTATCAGTGTAACTGTCTTCGTACCTCACGGCCACAGGATGCGAGTAAATACTTAATGACTTAGTTAATAAATAAAATCGGCAAAGTACGAGTCGGACTCGCGGACGAAGGGTTCCGTACCATTACCCTTCATTGCATTTTAAAGGGGACTTAAATATTATTTTCATTTTATTTTTAATATTTGTTGTAATAGCGGCAACAGAAGTACATTATCTGTGACACTTTCAACTGTCTAGCTAATACGGTTCATGAGATACAGACTGGTGACAAACATACGGACAGACAGACAGCGGAGTCTTGATAACAGGGTCCCGTTAGAGTAAATTTGGTACGGAACCCTAATTAACTGTGTCTAAGTTGAGTGATTGTAAAGTTGTTTCTGGGCCTTTACGTAGCTTTCTACACTGTTAAATGATAATGCTTATAAAATATAGATGAACTAATTAGAAAGTGGTGCCCGAACGAAGGTCGGTATTTGGCCGAAGCCAAACGATAACTTTTTTTTTTATCTGACTGAAGTAGCAAAAAGGGCATGCAGTCCACCTGAAGGTAAGCGGTCACTGCCACTCATGGACGTCTGTAATCAACTTCATACAGAACATGGGTTCCATCTGAAGTCAATCACAGATGCATTGCTACTCCCAAGGACTATGATGGTTGCCTCATGTGAAATCGTGCCGGCAACCACACCCTTCTATCGAAACGCAAGAAATGCTTAACGCTAGAAATAAGTGTGGCGGTGGTACTTCCCCAGGCGAACTACACTGGCTCTAGCACCTTGAAAAAAATGGTGAATTTCACAAAACTTACGAAGCAAGCCCAACCCGATCGTTTGCTTCCCCAGCGCCACACCTGTTTAATTGTGATGCTTGCAGGAAACCTTCGGCTTCAACTAAAACTTCAACCCATTTTGATCGAAGTTTTGCCGAAGGTGATTTTTTTGGCCGAAGTTGGTCGAAGCTGAAGCTAAAGTCGAAGCTTTGAAATGAAGACAAACTGGCTGAGTTCTTTCACAGCTGAGATCGTGTTCCGATGGTGATGTTAGAAATAATTTTGCAACTGGCAATTTGTAAGTTGACGACTCGCGTGGCGGAGCGGTTACCACACCAGTCTGTCGCGCAATAGGTCCCGGGTTCGATTCCCGGCCAGACCGATTTCTGAATGATGAGTTTAGATTCATGTTCTGGGTCTGGGTGTTCGTGTATTCATCTTGTGTGTGTCCATGGTACCCACGACACGGGAGAAAATCCTAGTGTAGGGCTATGAGTGTAGAAAGCGTGTAAATGCCCCTTTAGGCCTATACAAAATAGAGACATTTCATTTCATTCGAAATATTAACTAAAAAGTTTCTTTTATTGTAATCTTTCCGTTTTATTACTTACCTAAGCTTAATATTTTTTATACTTCCAGGTACAGTTAAAGAAGACAAAACTGAGGCCAAAATAACAACGTAAGTTTACTTTATAACATATTATTAATTAATAATAACATAATAACATTTTATTGTACCTAATTTTATATGTAAAAGGGTGAGAACTGTTTATACAGGTATAGGTGTATTTCTGGGGTATACCTATTTATAAACCAAAAGAGTACTTGCGTTGCTTTTCAGAAGTCAATGCTATAAAATTGTAATAAAAACTAACTACTTCGCAACAGTTAGCTCTACCTAATATTTTTTTTGCTTACTGCACGGTTTTTTGCACCATTGCACAGCTAAATATACGAGTGGGTATGCCAAAACGCAAAATTTGGGAAATTTAAGTAATAAATATACTTGAAACTGCTTCTAATGACCTATCGTGTAATGATGAAAAAGTGACGATTTCGTTTTAGAACATGAATGTTTCGTGTTTTTAATAACCGCGCTCTTAAGAAAACTCCCCAAAACATAAGTCTTTTTTATTATTTCACAAAATGCAAATTATTTCACCGTACGACAAGTTCATAACAAAGTTAGTAGAACAAAGTTTATTAAATCGTGTAAAAGAAATTATCTTATTAACATGTTCTGAACCATTCCTTTCCTTTTCAGATACATCATTTACTTATGTTAAGCTTTTTCCATCTAGTATGTTTTATTATAAATTCATATAAGTATGCTATAATTTATCTCCGCTCTACCTAGAATCACATCAACAAGTACTAAACAGCAATCAATTTGATTTATCCACCGTAATCTTACCGATTTAATATCTAATATCCTCCTGGTGCGCATTTTTTCCAGCAAATAATGAGCATTCGCCTCACTTATGATACCATTAGATAGCTATAATTATAAAATAGATCAGGCCTCATGTTTACGCATTACTCCACGACTACATCTCCATCGACCACTTACCTCTGAAATAGTCTAATTATGAGGGCTAGGGTTGCCACTAGTTTAAAGTCAAGTTAAGTAAAATTTTAAGCAATGTACGCAAATAGCATGCAGCCCAATATCTAATGAATTTCAAGTCCAATGTACTTGTGGAATTTGTTGAAAATTTGTTGAAATTATAACTTCCATCGGTATTCGCGGAGCGTTATAGCATAGAGTTATAGCATATGCAATTTTTTTTATAGAGCCAACGATTCCTCTGAAATATCAATTCTCCAGAGGCGACACTAACTTTTTTCATCAAAGAGCCCGTCAGCTTTATCCTTAGGTTCATCTATAAAAAGGTGAAACCTGTGTTCTATATGGAGTTGATTACATATGCTCATTGGCGGCAGTATCCACTTACCATTTGATGTACTTCTACTCCTTTGCTACTACAATATTATAAAAAAATACTCAATTCATCAATCTTGACAACCTTCCCCGTCAACATCCTTCAACTTCCACCGCAAATCTGATAGGATATAAATCTAAATGTAACTAACTTTTTCCATATTACGTTCAGTAGCGATCCTAGCGGGCATAATTAAGACTAAAGATATGCCATATCAGGCTCAACGGTTCATTAAAACTAGCAAAGCGCATCTATCACAGATCGATTGCCCGATAACGGAAGTAACAAGAAATGTGTAATGTAAGAACATGATAGAATGTATAAAGTAGCATATATAAATCTCCGCGCCTTATAATAGGTCGACAATACAGTTGCAACGTGCTTGGTACAGTGGAATGTATATGATTATAATAATTAGCTCTTACCCGCGGCTTCGCCCGCACGGTCAAAGGGAATTAACATTAACATTTGATAGCGCGATTCAGAACTTGCAAATGAATTTTACTAACGCCATCTATTAACAACCTCTGGAAATCCTACATATCTAGCAACTAACAAAACGTCAATATTCTCATAGGAATGAGAGAGCGCGGTAAAAAGTAGCCTACGCCACTCTCCGTAACCCTCCTAACTACCCCCCAGCATATAAACCATATCATAATACGTATGTGGTGACGTGAAAGAGGAACAAACAAACACACTTTTACGTTTGTAATATTAGTATGGATAATCGCACGTTGCAACGGTAAAGGAAAAATCATAGGTGTTCTCTATGATTGCGGCTTAAAATATCTCCGTATATTTTTATATGTAAACGCGAGGGATCGTTTGATCAATTGTAAGATAGTTTTGGAACTTATAAAATTATAATAACAGACCTTATACCATAAAACAGTTTTACAAATGAGTCATTGTGTACTGTACAATAATAATTATTTATTATTTTTATTTATGATTTTTAATTTTGTTGCATTCAACAGTGTAATACGCCCTTTAGAATCATATAACACTGCATATGATCCTTGTACCATAAGGTTTATTATTAAGTCACCCTTCAATTATGTCACGTGTGTACTGTATAATAAATATTTATTAAGTTTACTATTTATCAATGAAGCACATTCATTAGGATCAAATAGAACTATATCCTTATACAGCAAGAAGCACAATTCAATCAATTCTTCAATAGGGCCACGTGTGTACTATAAAATTTATATTTTTAGGTTTACCACATTCCTTAGCTAGTTAATCCTCCTGATTCAAATAAACTACGATCTTTATAGGGCAGTGTTCATAATTAAGTCAATTCTTTGATTGAGTCACGCATGTACTGTAAAATTTATATTTTTACTACATTCATTGGCTAGTTAGGCGTCCATTACATTCAAATAAACTATGATCCTTATATGGCAAAGTTCACAATTAAGTCAGTTTCAGTGAGTCACGTGAGCACTCTACTTAAAGCGCATCAAAGTCGTGTGGTCGTGTCGCCGGGTGATTTATCGTAAGGCGGTCTAATTTAATTG
Source organism: Spicauda simplicius (assembly GCA_949699795.1). Taxonomy (NCBI): domain Eukaryota; kingdom Metazoa; phylum Arthropoda; class Insecta; order Lepidoptera; family Hesperiidae; genus Spicauda; species Spicauda simplicius. The sequence continues at coordinate 18,894,865 of OX453061.1, read as the reverse complement.
ATCGGCCATTCATTAGGGAGCGTATCGTAACTCGGCACAATAGTCGCTATATCCTTTTTCGTTAACCCCTGGACTATGATGTGCTCTGTTTCAATCAATTAAGGTCAATCAGTGAAGCTTAATTATTAAGCTGTGCCGGTAAAATATTGATTCGTGATTTTTGTTTTAGTTCTGAAGAAAATCTTTGAATAGATACACATTAGCAATTATAAGCGTTGCTACTGTTCAATCAGCGGATACGTCAAATACCTAATTGATATTCACACACGCATGTTGGGAATTTGTTGGCACGCTCTACTGCCCAAACGGACAAACGGATTTTGACATAAGAGGTGTCATTAGATTTGATTTGTGAAAGTGACATCGGCTCCCACTATGTGATTTAAATCGTAAAGTTACAATATACATATAATAAAAATACTAAACTACGTAAAACATACAAATAGATAAAAAGGAGAATAACAACTACATATAAAACAAAACTACATTTGAAACCGCATGCCTTGTTTTTTAACAATTTTAATTTAGCTAGATATAACGAGAAATTTTACGAATCTGTTGAAACCAACTGGTGACAATTGGTATAGAATTGGACGGAACCAATACCGACCAAAGTTTCGCAGCCCCCGGCATTAAAATCTCTGATATATTTAATCCAAAATAGTACAGAACCATTACATCGATCACAGATTCGTGAGTTGCTACGCACTGGCAATCTCTGATATATTTAACGTACTACACCAAACCAGATAAACCAGTTCACAAAAAGTGATCAACACGGTATCTTCTGCTTGACCTAAGTCAGATAAGGTTGAATATGGAAAACGGACAAGCTACACATGTAACCCATAAGAAGCTCAATGCATATGTAGTGATCCTGTCACTTTACATACCCGCAACACTATGTTTAGTCGCAAAAAGTGTTTTTGTCACCTTCGCATATGTCTGTACAAAGGTTTTTAGACTATGTTTGCGTTACACGATTTCCATAGATGCCGAGGACTTTTCCTTGAATTAAGCGGGAAGCTGCTTTACAACAAAAAAAAATAATCAAAAAAATACAACCGACTTCCATGCCACATAAAAGTAAAAAATAATTTAATTACATGTTGATTTGGAGCAAACACAGTACTTAGTAGGTACATAGTCCCAAAGTCGGCGCTCACGATATTTTCCTGGATCACGACGAAACTACATGTGTCTTATATGAGCACCGACTTCGAAACTATGTACTAAGTACTGTGTTTGCTCCAAACCAACATGTAATTAAATTATTTTTTACTTTTATGTGGCATGGAAGTCGGTTGTATTTTTTTGTTTAAAAATTTTTTTTCACGCTTTTTAGTAACGATAAATTCACTTACACGTGACCGTGTAATACATAGTATCAATTAGACTGCATAGTCCATGTATAAATGGAAACATTAATTCAAACTCAACCTTATATGACAAGTCAAACAAAAGCCTAAGCGATATCTTCCATTACTGTTACAATGCGTATGAACTGAGTGCTACCGCTCGCAGGGCGCTGCCGCGCCCTGCTCGCTTAGTTTTTATGTTTTCTTTTAAGTTCCAACCTAACCTAACCCATCCTAATTAAAAAGATTGGTATTACTCTTGCATGATCCAGGTAATTGTATTCAAAGTGGAATTTTTGATCATAATTATGTCCTCTCCGAAACTCATTGTTAGTATTGTGACCAATAACATTATATATACGTAAGCACCATATGGCCGATGCCTATGGTTTAAACTTGCAGTACCCTGCATCATCAGGGTTGAGGAGTTGAAGGTAAATTTTCTTATCATACGTCTTTGCTCTGTAAATATATTACATAACCATAAGCATCAAATAGCCAACGCCTATGGTTTAAGCTTGAAGTACCCCTGCATCATCAGGGCTGAAGAGTTGAAGGTCAAAATCATCATGTTATATCCTTGTTTAGTAATCTCATTACATATACGTAAGCATCATATGACCGATGCCTATAGCTTAAACTTGCAAGTACCCTGCATCATCAGGGTTGAGGAGTTGAAGGTCCAATTTTCCACCGTATACAACCGTTTGTCTAATGTTCTACCTTATATTTTTTTAATCTCATTTTTAATCCGTAAGGATGAAATAGCTAAGTTTTATGGCTTAGGCATTCAATACCCTTGCATCATCAGGATTGAGGAGTTGAAGGTCCAATTTTTCGTGGTATACCTTTGCTTAGCAATGTTATTACAAATCCGTGAGTAACAAATGTCTAACATTTATGGTTTAGGCCTGCAGTACCCCTGCATCATCAGGGTTGAGGAGTTGAAGGTCAAATTTGTCATCGTACATCTTTGCCTTGCTATCCTATTATATATCCGTAAGCACCAAATGGCCATCTCCTACGGTTTGGGCTTACAGCACCCTGCATCATCAGGGTTGAAGAGTTGAAGGTCATTTTTTTATCATGTGTCTTTGCTTAGTATTGTTATTACAAACACATAAGCACCAAATGGCTAAACCTATTTTTTTTTTGTTTTCGAGGGGCAAACCTTCCAAAGGTACCCGACGCCGTGGGAGCGACGCAGGGTTATGTGGGATTTTTTACCGCACTAAAACCCCCCCGGTGGCCGTCCTTGGCGCTGAAAAGGAGGACTCCGGGATCTCGAAACGACTTCAACCGGAATCCTTCGAGCGCGCTGCCCCATCGGGCTCCTCCCAGATGGGCGGCTGGGCCCACCGCTCCGTCTAGTCTTTACGACGGAATGCGACCACACATACCGCCGTCCTTCCCGGGATTGCCTGACCGAACGGTTCGAGCTCCCACTCTAGCCGTCTGCAAAACCGGAAGCCCCTTTTAGTCGCCTCTTACGACAGGCAGGGGATACCGTAGCCCTATTCTGACTCCGAGGCTACAGGGACGAAATGGCTAACCCTTATGCAACCCCTATGGTTTAGCTTTGAAGCACCCCTGCATCATCAGGATTGAGGAGTTGTAGGTCAAATTTTTCATCACATGTCTCTGCTTAGTAGTCTTATTACATACATGTAAGCACCAAATAGTTAACTGTTATAGTTTAGGATAGCAGTAACCCTCCATCATCAGGATCGAAGAGTTGAAGGTCAAATTTTCGTCAACCTATATAAGCGCAGATATATAATACATATTCCAAGTTTCATATATCAATAAGCCACTCAGTGGCAGATTAAACAAAAATGTTTGAATACCAACTGTACCTATGTTACCTTATTCACAAATAAATTGATTTGATTTGATTTGAAAAAGAGTCGAACAATAAATTAAAACTACGTTGTAATTAACTTAAACGCAGTTTCCTTTACACTATCACCATGTATAAATGTTTAGTTAAATGCACTTTCCTCATCTAAATATGAAATGCGATGATGAAATTACGAGGATCACGGCTGTCATACTAAACGCGCGGTCACGGTGACGGGCCGCCGCTCGTTAGCTCGTGATATATCTACGCCTAGAGCAGGGTTTCTTAAAGTGAGGTCCACGGACCCCTAGGGGATCTGACGGATCCCTCCGGGATAGCTCAGTTAAACCTTAACATTATCAGGAAATTATTTAACCACGATAAAGTGATGCACGACAGGCTAGCGAGTTCAATTGTAATTAATAGATACTACCAGGAGTTTTTCTAAAATATTGTTTGACAGAGACCCACCATAGACAGCGCATGAACACTTATTCCTTTTTCTTTTCAAAGTTTTTATTAATGTTTTTTTTAAATGCAACAATTTCGAAATGCATTGTTTAAAGTCACTTTTACATTTTATTAGTTAAAAAGATCAATTTGATACTTTCATACTTATTTCAGAACATATTTTTTCATCTGATAGTACTGTTTGTAATTTTTTCCATTGGACACTGCAATCTTGTAATTATGAACCAATTCGCATATTATTTGAACACTTACTTTAACGCCACATTTTACGATAACATTAACATTATACACAGTTGTGTGTGATTGTGGGGTTACGCTGAAATTTGGCATACACATAGTTTATGATCCAGATTTACACAGGCTTCTGAATTCTTGCTTCTTTTCTTTTTCTTTCTTCTTAATGTGGAAATAATCTACTATAATCTAAAACCGCGTCTTAATTTAAACGCCGCGAAGACGCAACAAACCTCAATATCACTCAAGGATCGGTAGGAAATATCAATAATAATTGACATTCAACTACGTCTACAGCATCCAGTCAGCTATGTATGACAGCAAAAAAGAGAACATTGTACGCGCCCAATAATTAGCATGAAAATCCGGTCAAGTGCGTGTCGACAAACAAAAGGTTCTGTACCATTTATTTTACCAATAAATAAATAAAAAATATAACGTAGCGGCAGACAGTTCTTCTTTTTTTAAAACTATATATGTGTGCCGGTAATCACACCCTTCCACCGAAACGCAAGCACTGTTTCACGCTAAAAATAAGTGTCATATTGGAAGAAGACTTTTTTCATTTTGAAGGTGCTAAAACCAGTGTAGTTCGACCGGGGAAGTACCACCGCCACACCTATTTTCGATGGAAGCGTGTGGTTGCCGGCACACTTTCACATGAGGCGACCATCATAGTCCTCGGGAGTAGCAACGCATCTGTGATAGACTTCTGATGGAACCCATGTTCTGTATGAAATTGATTACAGACGTCCATGGACGGCAGTGACCACTTACCAACAGGTGGACTACATGCTCGTTTGCTACTACAGTTAGATAAAAAAAGTCTTAGTAATGGGTCCCGTTTTTACCCTTTACATACGGATCTCTAAAAAACTAGTACATACTTCATACTCCGGACGTTTAGTGGGCCTATTATTTGAAACTAGTTCTGAGTTCGCCCTCAGCCACATTCCCTGGGCATTTAACACAAGTTAGGCACATATTATCGTTGTTCTAAGACCTCAAAAACATCTCAAGAACTCTCACCGAACTATTGAAATGTTTTGTAGTGTTTTCTTACACCCTTAAACACAACTCGTAGCGCCCGGGAATTCAACACCATAACATTTAATGACCTATTTATTACGCCATAATTACGAATACGAAACAACAACGAATACTTGACAAAAGGTGTTTAGGTGTAATTAGTAACGGAAGCCTGTAGTTGCTCATTTAACAAAGTATTTGTTTGCACAACATGCCCCTGTGCCACATTCTCATATCACCCCACGGCATTGTGTGAAGTCCCATAAAAAAGTTACGAATGAAAATTTCCTTGGAAGCTCACTAACTTTTTTCCGCAGTTTATATGATAAGTTCCATCTAGCGACCAGAGTATCAATTTAATTTAAGGAAATCTCACACGATCGTTGTATCTATGCCATAACCAACAACGAAAATATACACGTGCAATATCAATTGCAATGTATGGACGATTACATTATCATTTATGGTTCTAAAGTAACATACTACTCGTACAAAGGGCACAGGAGCCTGTGACGTAATAACGCGGGGCTTCTACATCATTTTATACGGCGTGCATACGCAATTGATTCTGCACGTTCATGCGAGATCGGCTACTTAACTAGTCTACGTTGCATAGCAAAAAGTACGTTACCGCCATTTACGCGCATCGGTGGGTACGTCGGTTGGCGCCTCCACTCCCCCGCCCCTCCCACCGCACGCAACCAATCACAGTAATCCATTCGAAATTAGAACTTTCCGCGCACAATTACGTATGATGCAGTTTACGCGCGAATCGTGGCAGCGCCATTATTAATCTCACAAAAGGCAAAGGCATCGTCATTCAGCCTTCCGTGTGAGCATACGATAGTGATCGAATGATTGTTATGCAAAGGAAACTGCACAGAACGTAATTAATAACCGCAAAATCGATTAATTGAATATCGATTTTCCCTACGCGATAAAGTAAACCATACAGCCATAGAGATTACGTGTAATTATTTAGGAATTTATTTAATGAACAAATTAATAGGTAGACAACCTCAATTCAACGCCAATAATCAATTATTGATGGATCACTTATCATTTGCAAAGTCAAATGTTATACTGGACATAAGGCCACCTCAATGAATGCCGACAAAAAGTTCATTGCGTGTGGTATTATGGCATTATCCGCAATTAAGGCATCGGAATGTTGGCCCCTTCTTATCAGATCCCACAAGATCGCAAGGTGGTTTGTGGTAAACCAACAGTGTAGAAACTGAACATAAACAGTTAATAAAATTCCCCTTTACACACAGAGGTCGAATAAATTGTGTATTGTCTTTGAAAGTAAGAACACTTAGAAGTATAACGTGCAAGTAATAGATATTTAAATAACTTACTTTCTTTCTTACTTTCTGTATAGCTTTGTTAAGTAGCGATTCAAATAGTGGCGATCTGTAGAAATATAAAAACTTTTTAACAAAAAATATCTACCGACTTTCATGTCACAAAAAAGTAAGAAATAATTTCAATTAATTTTGGTTTAGTACATAGTTCCGAAGTCGGCGCTCACCATATTTCTCTAGATGACGAAACTATATCCTGCATGGGCGTCGACTTTAGAACTGAACTAAAAAAATGGGACACCATGACACGCACTACCTTTCAAATAAAAAAAAAAAACATCCAAATCGGTTCACCCAGTCCGGAGTAACCAGGTAACAAATAATAAAAAAAAACTGTCGAATTGAGAACCTCCTCCTTCTTGGGAGTCGGTTAAAATGTGAGCTAATCTTTAAAATTTTGCTAGTTAAATTAAGCTAGTCCCTATTCCGAACGATTCTAAGACCTCTGAATCCAAAGTTGTCCACCGTATCCTTTAGGTCATCAATCCACCTGTTCGGCTGGCGTTCAGTACTTACAATTACTCGTCATAATTACTTCATTCGTTTCATCATAATATAATTTTAGGAAAACGGCATTCTATATTCCAAACTTCTTGACTTATTTAATTATTAATGAACTGAATTTGACGATTGAATTTGAAATGTTAATTATTAATAGATACTACTCTAACGCATTAGACTGAATGATCTGGTATGTTAGAAGTAAGTTTAATTGAAATAAATAAATAAAATAAAAAAATATTGTTAAACAATTATTTGTATAGTTGTTATGAATAAAGTTTTCTAAAAGTATAATGTAGACAAATAATCAATAGTTGTAACGTTGCTTCTATTCAAGACTTCTAGTCCCGATTGATAAGCCAAAGGAGGCATCGTTAGCAATCGATCGCAATATAATATCTCAAAGCTCAATTACACCATCCGTCAATCTCTTCCGCGAGCAATTTTGTCATTCAAAATCGAAACCAGTCCGCAACCCGTTATGGAATTAATTAATGGTCACTGGCCATAAGCTGATGTAAAGCGGACCTGTTATGTATAAGAAATTCGTTGGAAGCCCGTGCACCCTCGTGACTGCATCAGTCAAATCTGCGCTTGATATTCCTCAGATAACATTCGTTACGACAATCAGAGACACGGATCCCACACTTTACATCGCTGAATACATTGCGTTTTAGGATTCCGTGGCCTATACGGGAACTGCACTGTAATTTTATCGGATATATTGAGATTTAATAAACTACTACAGTTATCAGTCATCTACCGTCTTCTAAAGATCATCAATTAACCTGGTCGACATTCAATGCTAGTACTCGTTGTAAATTAGATTCGTGGCATTTTACTATAAATTTTTGGGAACAACTCTCATACATCTCATCATATGTATAAGAAATTCGTTGGAAGCCCGTGCACCCTCGTGACTGCATCAGTCAAATCTGCGCTTGATATTCCGCAGATAGCATTCGTTACGACAATCAGAGACACTGATCCCACACTTTACATGCGAATACATTGCTTTTTAGGATTCAGTGGCCTATACGGGAACTACACTGAAATTTTCTCGGATATATTGAAATTTAATAAACTACAGTTATCAGTTGTCTACCTTTTTCTTCAGGTCGTCAATTTACCTGGCTGATGATCAATACTATTACTTGTTGTTTAATTTATTCGTGGCATTTTACTATAAATTTTCGGAAACGACACTCGTAAATCCCACAGACTTATAACCACCGCGTAATGTTTGTAATATGGTTTCTTCTATTCGAGACTCTTACCAAAGCAGGCACAGTTAGCAATGGTTTGCTATATAATATCTCACAGCTCAATTAATTAATGGTCACTGAACGTAAGCTGCTGTAAAGCGGACCTGTTATGTATAAGAAATTCGTTGGAAGCCCGTGCACCCTCGTGACTGCATCAGTCAAATCTGCGCTTGATATTCCGCAGATAACATTCGTTACGACAATCAGAGACACTGATCCCACACTTTACATCGCTGAATACATTGCGTTTTAGGATTCCGTGGCCTATACGGGAACTGCACTGAAATTTTCTCGGTTATATTGAGATTTAATAAACTATTACAGTTTTCAATTGTCTACCTTCTTGTTCGTCATCAGTCCACCTAAGTACCTAAGGTTGACGTTCAATGCTATAATTCGTCGTCGCTTCTATTCGTGGCAATTTAACATACACTTATGCACGACGACGCGAAGCGTAGAATGTGCTCTATACTCGCTTTGTCGATGACAAGCCTTAAATATGAAGCCTTAGAAATGAATAAAAAATAACGAATATGATTATGTGAATATAAAGAACGAGACAATATTATTATGTATCATTTTTTTCCATATCTATAGATGTCCCGCATGACGTTAATATTCCCAAATCAATAATAATCCAACTTATTTTGTTTTTATAAACATACGGAACCTCCTTTCAGCAAATACACGCATGACTTCTTATATTTGCAAATACACGCATGAAAAATTTCATTTATTGACATTGTGGAATTCGATTCGTGGTTTTAAAACAAGACAATCATCGATAAATTGGACGTTCGAATCGTAACACCTTTGCCTGGATGACACAAAAAGTATAATGGCCGCCATATTCGAATTCCAATATATTTAATGCAAAGTACGTTTTAATATATAAATTTAAGCAATGGGTTATTTATACTATAACCAATTTATTTATATGCTGTTACATATTAGGGGCTATCTAAATAAAATATTTTTAAGATACCTTACCTATCTTCTAAGTTGAAATTCTCTGGTATAAAATTTATTTATATCTTACTTTCGGGATAAAGTGTTTTCTGGAATCTTTGGACACGGTTCGCTTATAGATCTATTGAAAAAAAACGTTTATCGTGATCTCAATGCATGCTTCAACATTCATAAAGTTTATGTCAAAGTAGCTAACTTTTTGCATTTTTTTATTTTTCGTAATCATCTAATATATAAAATTCTCGTGTCACAGTTTTTGTAGCCAAACTCCTCCGAAACGGCTTGACCGATTTTTACCAAATTTTATATGCTTATTCAGTAGGTCTGAGAATCGGCCAACATCTATTTTTCATACCCCTTAAGGGTTGTCCACCCTTAACATTTATTTTTATTATATGGCAAAACAACGTTTGTCGGGACAGCTAGTTTAAGATAGGAAGATAATTGAAAAAATACCGGTAGAAAAATGCACTATTACGCTTCATTATGAATTATGTATAAAAAAACGCATTATATGCCTGTTATTTTAAAATCTATTATGCTTATAATTATTTTATCTTCCGCACAATTAACTATGATGGTCGCCTCATGTAAAACGTGCTGGCAACCAGCTGAATCTAGGGTATAAAATAAAACCATTAAAAAATCGAATACAACCGCGTTCAGAATCACACGTACCTTATGTTCTTTAAAAACATTAGATACATATAAAAACAGGCATTTCCCATTTTTATACAAACGAATTCAACAGCTAGTTATAAACGACCATAAACAGAGACTTGTTACAACAAACTTGCAACAAAGAACTTGATAAATCCGACCCGCCCTAAGCATTTGAATCGAATGTACTGACAACCAATTAATTCCCGAGATAAAGCCCTCTGCGTTCCACGGTTATAATATATTTCATTTCTTAATCACTGTTCCGCTGTGCACCTGACTTGCAGTTGTTTGGAGGTAGCTATAATTATATACCTTTTAGCTGTGACTTCACATGCATCGATATTCGATTAATACTTTTACCCAAATAGAAAGCCTGCAATTTACACGATAGTAAATTCTGTGCGGTGATAGCCTAATGGTTAAAACTTGTCCTCTAAATCGGGAGGTCCAAGGTTCAAACCCAGGCACGCACCGCTTATTTATGTGCGTATTAGAAATTAATTATCACTGCTTTTTGGTGAAAAAAAACATTGAGAGGCAACCTACACACCCAAGAGTTCTTTAAAAAAAAGGGAAGTCCACCAATTCGCACTTGGCCATCGCGGTAGACTATGACTTAAAACTCTCTTATTTTAAGAGAACACCCGTGCCCGGCATTGGGACAGTAATGGGTTGTAAAAAAAATTTTGCTGCCATTTGTAGACTTCGGTTATGAAACTTAGGTTTAACAACTTAAACTTATATTTTAGAACTTACGTTACAGTATCCTACTTATGGTCGGTTACATAATTATGCAATGCTAACCCTGAGGATTAAATCTAATACCCTATGACTGTAGTTTTTTACACACCTCGAACCAGAACAAGTGATAGACAGTTGTCATACATAGGCAGTGTGGTGACAATTGGAAATGGTATGTTTGTTCCTTATTTATAATAGCACTCCTGCCTCTTGGTTTCGTGAATAGGATAAAAATGGAAATTAATCGGACACACAAAAAACTTATCCATTTTATCCGGCATATTGAAGAAAAACGTATTTTATTGGATGCTACAATATACATAGACATACACATAAGGATAGACAATATAACGATTATTACAAAATAATATTATTTTTTTCAGAGTTAGCGTTGGAATTTAGATCCTTATTGCATCCAATGCAAAAATTATTTAAAATAGCCATTTTGAAAAGTTTAAACTCCTAACGCTATCAAATAAACTCGTCGCGTGGGTGTTCTCTAAAAACTATAAATAAGCCGTACGGAAACCCTATTAAAGGTTTAAGTTACTATCACCCGATCTTCATGCTAGCTTACTGCAAGTTACACGGCCCAGCGCCACGCGACATATCACTTGCTAAACGCTTCTCGTTTTAATCGAACCTTTATCGCGCCATTAAATCAAACGGGACGCATTAAATTCTTCCAATTCATTAAACAATACGAATAAGGTAACATTAGTAATTAAGCCGCAAAGAAACGAACAGACAATCATGCCCTTTGTCCGGTAGAACGTAACATGACAGGCGCTTTCGACTTCCCATTCCGATTTACGACTACGTTAAAAAGTTAAATTGTAGCACTTTACAAATAAAGTCCAGAGTGCAATAAATAAAATATGTAACTGCAAACATAAGATGGCGAGCCCACTAAGATGGTACGCAAAAGGCGTTCCAGATCACGCTAAAAGCGTTGCGTTCAGTTTAACATAGAGACAATGCTAATAGGACAAGTACCGTGGAACGGAACGCATATGACAGGTTACAAGGTGGCCGCAGTAACATGAAACGTTTGTTATTTTATTGTTTATAAATAATTCCTATAATTGTAGTTTAACTGAGTTAGCTCGGCTAACTTCCCGTTTTGGTAGTAAGTCGATAACTAACGTTGCTAAGTGGATAAAATATTAGTACCCACTAAGGGACTTCAGACGCTTTCAAAGACCTTAATAGATGAAAACGTTAGTAATCCTATATTCAAGTGCAACATTTTTAATTGTATTATCATCACTTTTGTTTTCAGTATATCGATAAATATATATTATCGGCGAATATACTTCACAGGAGTAAAATATTACGCACGTTTATTACAAATAACAAAAATAAAATTTGGTTTTTAGTTATTTGATTTTTCCAAATGGTTCTTTTATTAAAACCCAAATTAAATTCAGTATAAAATATTTCTAACCAATGGCCGCACACAAATATTTTCTCGTAACATAATATTTGTGTGGAAAAAGTAAACGTTCGAATTTCGAACGTCATAAAGGATAATGTTACCGCCAGCCCACATACATCGCGTCCCAAAAAATACAAACTTATCTTTACATTAAACTTAACCCGTATCGTAATGTGCTAAGGTTGAAGATAGATTTTTGGGTGAAAATATTACTTGGTAACAAAAGGCGCGAACAACAATGATGAAGGAGCTTGTCAGGTACTGGAACAGCCATACAAGTCGGGTATAAACAATTGTAGGACATTTTGAATACGGTGTAAATGTCCTTGATTTGTGGGCAATGAGGGTATTGTTTAAGAAATACTGAGATAATCTCCCTGGACTAAAGTTTCGAATGTATGTTTAAAATAGGAATATATTTTCTATTTGTTTCAATTGCACTTTTAGTATTATGAAAACACAGGACTCTTGTAATAAAAAATATATAAAACATATTTACATATTATTTCACGGCAATAAATTCGATAAATCTTATATTTACGTAAAGGCTATCAAGTTCTTGGCATAACTTTTTAAAAAAGAGTTCGGAAGAAAAAAACGTCAGATACATTTTTGCTGTTTCTTTTAACTCACCTCTCTCTTCCTACTCTACTTCTCTGTAATGGAGTTTAAAATTTATCAAAAAACACCTCAAGTTTAAAGATGATTTTTATCGTCTATTGTTTGTACAGGGGAGGTTATAAACCCTCTTTTAGAGTTAAGATAATATCTTATACACACCCACGATGATAGTTAACATTAGGGTGTAATAAATCTCTTAATAGATTCATTCACAGACAAAAATGCTGCGGTACAATACTGCTGTGTCCTACTTAAAAAAAATATGTTAAACTAGCTGAACCCCGCAGCTTCGCCCGCGTTAAAAAAATCGATGGATCGGTTGTCCCGTGGAATAAGATATTACAAAAGTAAAAAGTAGCCTATATGTTAATCCAGAGCGTCAGCTAACATCCTACCAAATTTTATGAAAATCACTCCAGCTGCTTAGACGTGAAGAAGTAACAAACATACACACTCACAAACTTTCGCCTTTATAATATTAGTATGATGTATTAAAGGCATTCTAATGTAATTTATTTCTCGAGTAGCTTTCTATGATTGATCACGTGATCCATGAGTAACATAGGATACACTAAATTAAAAAAAAACTTACGTGTACCTAAATGGAATTTAAAAAGATAGAAGGCCATACAGAACTTGGCCATTTCCTTTATACAAATTGTACCTGTAAGTAGGTAGCAAAAACTCTAAAAGTTTAACTTATCGCCCTACCAGGAAACCATTATCGACCTTCACTCACATGTAATATGAACAAAACAAATGTAAACAGAACATCCTTAACCGTGTACAATTAGAGTCTTAAATACATAGACACGAAAGGGTGGCTGAAATGGCCACGTTCGGAATTCATTTCATTTCATTGAATCGGCATGTAGAACGGACGATTGTATGGCGCCGGTTAACTGGGTGAAGATATGTCTGAAATGTATTTAATAATTTTACTAACAGTGGCTACAGGGTTACCATGTCTAAACTGGAAACAAGGACATAACATTTCATATAAAGGTTTACATAATAAGATTTTACAGATAAGTTACCCAATTATACCCTAATCCTAAATTGAATAGACAACCAGCAAATGTGTTCATAAATAATTTATTATTGTTTAAATAAACATATGAATTGGCACCTTCTAACCTATTCCATTTAAGTATGTGTACATAATATAATTGAGTCTACAGTAATAATCCGATCTCAATTGCCCAGTTGAAGGCCAATATCCACGGAGAAATGGCCGCAATTCCGCGCGCCATGTGCGAACGAGTTTTCGGCAATTTGAAGTCGAGATTCGAAGAATGTTTGCAGCGGGAGGGTGCGCATCTGGATGATGTTATTTTTAAAAAATGATTTTCCCAAATATGTACTTTAATTTAAAAATAACATTATTTTAGTAAATATTACTTTTGTTTTGTTTTTTATGAATTTTTCAAATTCGCAAATCTCCGAGGCCCACCCTGTATTACGGAACGCAATTTTTGAAGATTTAAGACCCCCCCGTCCCATGTAACGCAAGGTAACATTTTGCTGCACCCATTTCTGCCTCCCTGAACTTTGGCAGCAAATCGTTGTGGCCGTATTTTACGTATATGAGATTTTATTTATTACATATTAGTAAAGGAAAGAGTCCTCGAGTGGAGACCACGTGCAGGCCGCCACCCGACCAGGTGGATTCATGATCTGAAGAAGAATTTATTTATTTATTTATTTATTTTTTACTTTTAAGAAGACGAACCGCTGGATTCAGATGGCTCAGGACCGGTCGAAGTGGCGCAGATTAGGGGAGACCTCAGTCCAGCAGTGGACTTCAAAGTCTGATGGATGGATGGAGTTAAGGAAGGAAATACCAATCTAAAAGTACTTAGTTAACAAACAACGTACAACTTTGTCTATCTTTATTTTTATGTCAATTCTTATCTTTTCTCAATTTTTTTAATGTCCTGCCACTATCTTTACACATGGCAACACTCGTGACACACCTTTGTCTACAAGGTATTTAGCGGGAATAATTGTGTTTTGCGGTAGGTCTCTCATGCTCGTTGGCTTCATCAACGTACCTGTCTAGCCAATTACTTGCCCTTGCGAGAACGAATAGGAGATTCAAATGTCCGTTGGTATAGATAATAGAGTTAATGGGATGTTTTTTCTCTCAACTTAAAAATAAGGCCAAGATAAAAGAATTGTTTCCTGACCTAACTTATACTTTGTCATGGTCCAGAGTTCCGCCGGACGATGCGAGGAGAAAACACAGTGGGGGTTTAGCCGGTCCGGCATAACCTTGCTGCTACCCCAGGCGGCTGGGTATCCATGAAGATTGACCGCTTAAAAAAAGGGTCCAGAGTTCAAATCCTATTGAGGACAGTGTTGCCGCCATCATCAAAAAATATCGTTAATTAGTAATCGTATAAACCGTATAAGAATGATTTATAGGCTTGTGCATCATATTATATACAAAACTAATTGTGCTGTAAACTTTAAAAAGTTATAAGTTTTTTGTCTTATATACGAGAAGACCATCCTTTTAGTCTCAGGAGTAGCATGAAATCGTAGTTGTACGTTAGCCCGTCGACCTTACCTGACGATAAGACAAACGGGTTACATGATTGAAAGTAGTCAGAGTCGCTTATGGACATTTGCAACATCAGAAGAGTTGCCAATGCATCGCCGGATTTCGAGGAGAGCTCTTTTTTAAATACCTTATTTGAAGAGCCCCATGTCATAACGCCCAGGAAATACCTCAGGAGGAAGAGCATGATTTAAATGGGACCTAAAGTTGCATAGAGGCAGCAGTGACAGCATACTATCAGATGGACTATAATTTAAAAAATATACAAAATATCAAACAACAATAATCTCACTTATGTTTAACAATTGGTTAATTAAATAATTTGAAAGCAATAAACTTTCATTATCAGGTTTTTTGGACCTTGGTAACATTTCAACAATATCCGGACTCTACTTATAACTACTTGCCGACCCCTGCTTTAATCAAATAGATCTTTATTAAATGTATTAAAACATTTTATTTGATACTTACTTACTTAATAAAGATTAACACTGTGTAGGTAAAGTGTGGTTAATTGTTATTGAAAGTTAAGAAAAGAGAGAGTCAAATGCATTCTCGTTTGCTAATTCAATTTAAAAAATATATCAAACCTCTTTTTTGATCTTATGCTTATTGTAGTAATATAAGTATGAAAGCTTTTTTTTGTGAGTTTGTTACTCTTTCACGCAAAGAAAGTTTATAACCTGAAATAACACATAAGACTGCCATGGAAATAAGCTAATATAGGTAATACGTATAGTAGGTACGTATAGAACTCTGTACACCTAATACCCAACCATGACACAGCGCACAGCTCAAACGAACAGACAAACACGACACAACTGCGCCGTCACTGCCTTCAGTGGTCCCGCTGCATTTATCGCTAAATTGTTGCTATCATTCAACTCCACTTGCTGATGTCGATAGATTGATCTTAAGAGGTTTAATCGAATAGGGCTTTAATACACTTTAATTGATACTTATAGGCTGTATTAACAGTGTGTAGGTATGGTGTTGGTTGGTAAAGTTTATATTGTAAGTTAAGTAACACGAGAAACCGTCTAGTAAGTTCTTGTTAAAAACAGCTGCACCAATGCACCAATTAAATCAAGAAGTTTTTTATTACTAAAAAATATAAACAGGATAATACTCTTGAAAAGAACTGATTATGATTATAATACATGTATAAAATATGAAAAATACACACATGTATTACTTTTGTTAAAAATGTATTGAATTGTAGTAAACTTTTTCAAATTTTACGGGTCCAGTGTATGAGAACATTACATTGTAAGAATAAATAACGACCTGCATGAAGGAGCGGTCACCATACCGTTCTGACATACAATTGGTTGGTATCTTTGTGTGTCCGTATCTTTTTTTGTTTTCGAGGGGGAAACCTTCAAAAAGTACCCGACGCCGTGGGAGCGACGCAGGTTTATGTGGGATTTTTACCGCACTAAAACCCCCCGGTGGTAGTCCTCGGCGCTAAAAAGGGACTTCGGGATCTCCAAAGGAATCTGATCTGATCCCGGAACTACAGGGACTGTGTGTCCGTATCTAGACACCGAAGAAATATGTAGTTTGGGAGCTGAGTGGGAAATCGTTATATTATTATTATTTTATCCATAAATTCAGGTAATTTTCCCAATCACTGTTGATTATAGATTGATCGCGAGATTTTGTATCTTGTATCTTGTTGCTTTTGTTTCTTGTTTTGCAAATAATTTACTTACAAGTTTTCTATGTAAGTACTCATATCTATGTTTTATCGTTTCTATTTTCTCTTTCTATTTCAAAAGCACTAGCTATTCTAAGCTAGCTTGTTAGTTTGTTAGAGCATACATGAATGAGGCGTTACATAGCGGTAAAGGATACTCAAAGGGTTATAGTTACGCAAAGAAGGCTATATATCTGTATCTGGACGTTTCAAATAAATAACAGTAGTTAGATCCTAAGTCCCGTTCTTAAAGTACGTTAAATGAATGATTTTGACATTACTGATATAAATAAAATATAGACTTGTTAATAATATTATAGGAATAGTTTTATAAACTCCTAATACGCAAACTTTACTATTTAAAACAAGATATTCTACAAATTTAGAATATGCTAGATTGGTATACCTAGAGAAATTCCCTAATTATGTACGAATTTGATCAAACTTACATTATGATTTCAATCTTTAAATTTTTTATTATTTAGTAATTTAAACGTTAATCTAAATTCATTCACCCGAATTACTGAAGCCATTATTTCCAGCCGATAACCATTAAGTTTGTAATTCGCGAATTACCAGTAAGCACATACGCAAACTCTGACCCTAAGGTTGTTTGGAAATCTAACGCCTCCAAATATGCACGGGATAACTCACCTGCAACTACAAACAATCCGAGACAGGTAATCACATGCAATTTACCCAAGATTAATAATACCCCTTACGTTGAATGTCTGGCATCGCACGCGAGAGTACTGCCTCCAAAAACCGCTTATAATTCAACTGGATAAGGTGCAAAAGATTGTACCACGGAACACTTCGGTCATAGAATGTTTAGCTTTTGTTTAACATTATCTCCATTTTACTGTCTCGTGCTGGCGTCTGAAGTCGTGTAGGTGGTCGGATTGCTGCGGAATTGAGCGGACAATTCAGAACTATTATGCCTTTACAAGCAACTTGCCCCTTTGGGTGAGCCGAGCTTTAAGTCTAACGAGCTGGTGCTGAACTGAATTCTATTGATGTCATATTTATACGTTGAATAGTTGGAGGATAAAGCAAACGAGAGTATGAAATTATTTCTATTTCTTTTAACAAACTCCGAAGACTGAATAAATATTTTTGGTCATTAACAGTTTGCACTAATCGAACTGTTTCTAATCAGTTCATCGATTTCCTATATGATTTCTTTGTAAATGAGGATAGATACAGATGTCCAAGAATAGCATAATTTACCTATTTTATTATGTAACGAGTACTCAAGATATGCGATCTTTGAATTTCTTTCTGCCGATATTTCTAACCAGTTGCATGGATCGTGGTCACGGTCAAACTGTGGTGGCGGGAAGAAACCGTTGACAAGCACTAGTGATAAATATAGTTCATTTTTCTTTTTTAGGTTTCATAACACGCAACACTAACTGTATTCTTACACACCACACTTTGCACTATTTGCGATTTACATACAGAAAGAAATTCAAAGATCGCATATTGTTAGTAGCCGTTTCATAATAAAATATATAAATTGCGCGATAATATTAGTTTAAAATTTATGTTACGATATTTTGTTATATTTTAAGACCATTTCATTTATATCTCATTTTGATGTTTAGATATGGGTCTTACAAAAATATAATTTTCCGTAAATTCATTACATAGCAAATGTTTACATGCTTAGGTAAAAGGCAAATATTTAGGTTTCCTTTACGAATGGTTGTGAATGTATTGTACAGAAATTTCAAGTAGGTGAGATTCATATTGTACTAGACCACCGATATATGGAGCTAGAAGCCATTGCAAGCACAAAATCCATTTCACAGTCCCCTTTAGGCGAAATATCAATCCTCTATTTCAACAATTCAGACAATAGAACATTTTCAAAATACATGAGCTGACCTGCGCTTTGTTCCAATATTCCCCTTACATTTGTTTACTCGGAATTCAGGCAATAATTTTGTTTAATAGCGAAAGGTGTGGTTGCGTAAAATTAGAGCGGTATTAGAGCATTCTGCTCGCTACGACCTGCGTTTTTCACCGTACCCACATTCGCACAATGGGCTACAATGCGGCTTAAATGGTAAACGATAATAGAGACCATTGGTTGGTCTAAGTTTAAAGCCCACACTTACTGTCGATTGAAATATTCAACGACATTTCAATATTATAAAAATATAGAATTTAATGCTAATTATTATTGACTTAATATTATTATTATTATATTTATATAGAATTAAGTAACATTATACTGTGTATCATTTCATAATATGGTACTTTGTTCGTAAGTAAATAAAATAATTGGCCTAAATAAATTAATAGAAAATTTTGTATTTTTTTTTCTACTAAACTACATGAGTCTGTCTTAGAAATTGTAAAACAAAAGGACTCAACAAATGTTTTGACTTCACTGTTTAATTAATTGGAATAAACCACTGGAAAATTAACCGGATTACAAGTGCGACAAAGATAAATCAAATAAATACACATCAACAAAAAGCCATTAAAAACATGAAATTAATTACTATTCGTGTCTTAAGGCCACCACAAAAATAAGCATTCAATCAATTGTCTTTATATACGCTAAGGATATAAAAATAAGAATGGAATATTTTACAAAATCGTCGATGACTAGTCGCTCATGCCTTACACCGCGAACCCTCGCAGACCAATACTTCACCATTATCTGCACCGTGCTCTCTTGTCCAATCGTTTCATTACCAACTCATTGTGCTCTACAGCATTGCGTCTATTGATTCTGTTACGCCTTTTATTAATGAGCTCCTTAATCGTTTTTTCTTGCTGCGAAAGTTCTATTTAAAAGGTACTTTAAATCTGTGCGTGTTTGTGTCCGATTTATGTCCATAAATCGTAAGTTTGTACCCGACTGCAGACAAAACAGCCTTACGGATGGAAGAACAAATGGCGTATTTCACTTTATTTCATTATTGTAGTAGGGACTTATTTTAATCGACTTCCTAAGGGAAGGTTATCTGTAGTAAGAGGTTAACTATTCGTCACGCGGTGTAGTATTATCGCAGTGTTATATTTTTTTCTGCATTTCAGTTTAGACGTCGAGTTTTGTTTTTGTAATATATAAAATTCAATTTAAGGTTGCACTTATTCTCGTTTGACATTTTTTGTAATGTAAGGTTATTAAAAAAATACGTTTTGCATTTTCCAAAGCATAAATAAGCTAATCTTGGTCTGCTAATATTTTGTAAAACATGGATTTACGATACAATCAATGCCCCCAGCACTAACAAAACAAGCCTTTATTATCTATGCCACCCATAGAGCTAATTTTAAACAGTTATCCGTTTTAATTGACGCGGTAAATTTAGATTTTATCTGTGGCAATGGTCTTTATCGTGTTTTGATTGCTTTTATAGAAATAGATGGGAAAATTTGTCCATGTTACCCTCGCCACTTAATAAAATTTATAATGTAATTAGCAAACGCGGACTATGTCAGAATGAGAAAAACGATGAATAAAGCGAAAATTTATTGAAATATCCTTTATTAGTCATTCTGTAGAAATATATAGTAAGATGAATTCATCCAATTCGTATCAATTTATGAATGTAAATTTTATCACTGCTGCATGAAAATTGCATTTTTTTATTATAAAAAATAAGATGGAAGTTTATTTTAATTGTAGAAGTATAATTATTATAAAGCTCGTGGGATAATATTTTTTGTAGGTTGTAAAAATCTTTAATCTTTAAATCTATCATTAAAATAACACTTTTAAAATAACAATTTTACCTTATTTTTATTTGAAAAAAGCATGTTTGAATTGGTCTTCACAAGCTAGTCTCCAATGATAGTTTGTAAGCTAATATATTCTTGAGTCTGTTTTAGGTAAACATTACTAGTCCTAGTCAATAAAAAACTACTTAATATTTATTGATATTGTTCACAAATGGTATATCATAATAATACAGGAATATCATAATTTTGCTTTTACTCTTTTATATCCCATGATAGGTTAAGATCGCATGAGAAATTGCATTAACTATACTTATAGTCGGAAAGATTTAAATGATAGTAGAAATTACCGCATCGGTCTCTTGAAGCAAAATCAACTCTATGGAATGAATGACTATCTTCACTAACTCTATGTAAAAAGGAATCAAAATCAATTGTGAATCAATTCGATAAAATTTACACAATGATATTGCGTGTGCTTTCATTACAAAAATGTATAGAATATTTTGTGGTCACATTACAAAACAATTAGACATTTCATTTCATATATACAATTTATATATACAATAAAAAAATGAGTGGATTTTAATTCGTCCACACGCATACAAAAATGCTTAAACTTGTACAGTTATTTCATTTACTAGATTGCGTTGCGTGCGTGTTAAACAGAAAAGTGCTGAATAGGGTATGCGCGGCCTAAACAGCGTAATTACGTACTTTCTCCGCAGTAATTGTATCTTAGTAACGTTTTAACGAAATGATATAATGCTCTGTCCACCAGCAGATTGGATAAGTGCTGGCAATTACACAGTGACCAGCAGGTGCGCGTTATCGCAACAAACGTAGATATGTAAATACATACGTCTGTGCGATTGGAGCGACTCAGGAGCAATTTATGGCGCTACGAAATCGCAGGGCGATGGCGCAACGCGTTGAAGTTTTAGATCGATTCCACCTACATTTTACGTCTAAACCTGATCGGTATTTCGATGTTTTGGTGTGTGTGATATTTTATTACTAGTGTATTTTAAGATTATCATGAATTGTCTGAAATTAAAGAGCGAGCTGCTTTTCAAAAAAGAGCTGACGTGCTGCTTGATACATGAATCGATATTTTAGTGTGTGTAATATCTTACTACCAGCTTTTATTAATATTCTACTGAATTGTCGGAAGTTTTATTTTCAGATCTACTCTTTATAAAAATAACAGAGGTCCTATACTCCCCAAACTCCTTGATACATTTTGAAACAATACATAATTTTTCAACTTATATATGTTCTACAATTATTTAGAGTAGAAATATAATGACTGAGGATTGGGCCAATATATTTAAAAAAAAATTAACCTAACAAAGAACAAGAACGAATAAATTCCAAACGCCTCAAAGAGCAAAGTTCATTTCTACGTTAAGACACTGTGTCCCAGTACCATTTAACGATACACAAGCACACAAAATAATCTATCCACCAGCAGATTGACTAAGTGCGGGCAATTACAAAGTACCCAACAGGTGCGCGCAGTTAACAGCGCAAAGTTATGTAAATACCTACGACTGTGCGATTAGAGCGAATCAGGGGCAATTTATGGCGCCATAAAATTGTGGAGCAATGTTGCAAATATTAAATTTAATATTTTGGCATTACGACTCATTTGCGCAAATTTAAGAGGACATAAATTTGATTTTTATAAATATTGTCCGAATAATTGATTATATGTAGAATCGGCTATATGAAAAGTACAGAGAGCGACATACAATTACAAAGTCCATACTTTACTTAGGCAAGGAGCGAAAAAAAGCAGGGCTTACGATTGTTTACGTTCAAATGAAGTTTAAAGGCTACATTATTTACTTATGTTTATTTATACTTTTGTTTAACGAATACTAATGGTTAAAATTAAGGTTAACGATCCTAATTATATTTTATAGAGTTATTTTGAAATATATGTCGAACGACAATAACAAAAGTAAAGCGATAAAACAAACATATATATCAATTTTAAAACCACATAACGTTATTGCAATAAAATACCGAATCAACGGACGCAATAAAATATATAGGTACCTCCATTAAATTTATTGAAGTATTATACTAACAAACATAATTTATTTCAATTTGTAACTAACTCCGTGACATGTAAGTTAACTGCGATCTCTTTTTCAAAAGCCTGGCGTCGCCATTATTTGTACTACAAAGCGGCCCAGTTATATAAAGTGCCCGTAATCCATGTTTTATAACACTATTAAATAATAAACTATCGCAACGTAAAAATATATACACATAGGTATACCTTTAATTTGACGACCCGCGTGGCGCAGCGGTTACATACCGGTATGACGCGCAATGGGTCCCGGGTTCGATTCCCGGTCAGACAGGTATTTGAATTGTCTTGTGTGTTCCATGGTACCCACAACATAGGAGAAAATCCTACTGTGGGGCTATGAGTGTAGAAAGCGTGTTTTATGAGTGAAGAAACCAATCTTCAAAGTTTGGTTTCTTCAAATATGTATGACTAGATGACCCGGCGAACTTCGTTCCGCCTAAAAGTCAAAAGTCTAAAATTATCAGTCTTTCTCCCCTATAATATAAATGTTTTATACATAAAAACTCTAGAATTACTCTATCTATTAAAAAAACATTAAAATCCGAAGCATAGTTTTAAAGATATATAAGACAACGAGAAGCGACTTTGTTTTAAACTATGTAGTAATGAAACATTATCTTTCAGTAGAATTTAAGTTAGATTTTATTTATAAAAATTAATTAAATATTAAGATTCTCTCATTTAATGTACACAGTTATGTATTTACGTAAGACGCTTTTTTATGAACTTTATTATAATCATTACGTTTTCCCTTTTCGTTGCAAGTAGGTGCTACATTGCATAACCATGATTGTTTTGAAGAAACATAAACTCAGTACTGTAAAGTTATACATTTTTGATGGAGACGGTTTTTCGTCTCGCATCAAAAAATAGCCTTTACCAAAATTTTCTTAACTGTTTGTTTACTTACGCGTATGCATTTAGGTATATGTAGGAGTATATATCACAATTTGATAAAATGAGTGCGAGCAAAACTGCCAAACTTATTTCTAGCGTAAATCAGTTCACTTGGTCTGTGGAAATTGTGTGTGGTCTTGGGCGTGAAAGTTTGTTTCTTCTACAAATATAAATTGTCTGGAAGAGATTGCTATTTTAGTGATAAGCCCGCCTATTGTACATAATACGTTCATATGGTTTTTATTTTTGCTATCTATTTTGGTGAGCAGTAAGATGTTTTGTATTGTATGGATGTATCGCCATAATTTTAAAAGTTTTACATCAAGATAGTTGGAAGTTGCAATGCATCTGAAAATAAAATGCCTGTTACGTATGAAATTGCGAAGAGATATAACCACTTTGCATTCGATGGACTGGATGCTCGTTTGCCACTTCAATCGTACAAATCAAACTTTAAAAATAAAAAAAATCCGCATCTCTATAACCGGACCTAATGTTATTCAGAGTAACGAGCATTCCGTTAAATTGTCTTTGTCACAATGACTTATTATGGCTCTAAGAGCTTCGTACACGCACAATCCTTAAACTCATTTATTTAACAGCGGGATTTAAGTACCTATAATACATTTTGCAGTGCGACACTTAATTTAGTTATAAATTTGATAATGGCATAATTAATCGCTGCTCATATTATGTGATTTAAAGTGACCTAATAACATGCTCTAATATATTATCAGACAAATTCCTTTCGTTCCAAATCGCACTTGGCCAGCACTGTGGACTGTGAACTAAACTCTCTCACTCTGAGAGAAGTTCCGTGCCCAGCAGTGGGACAATAATGAGTTGTCGAGAGAAATATGTTTCATGTAAATCGGTACGCATCAAATATACAGAAACTACACAATAAATTAATCTATACTAATGTTATAAAGCTGAAGAGTTTGTTTGTTTGAACGCGCTAATCTCAAGAAGTACTGGTTCGAATTGAAAAAATCTTTTTATGTTGAATAGACCATTTATCGAGGAAGGCTTTAGGCTATATAACATCACGCTGCAACTATTAGGAGCGAAGAAATAATGGAAAATGGTAAAGAAAACAAGGAAAAAATATATGTCTTAAAACCATTCCACACGGCACGGCTGGCACGGCTAGTATAGATATGAAATCATAATAAACGTTTCTTTTCTCCATATAAGCTAAGGGAACAAGCCTTAATAGAACTATATAGATGACTCAAACAGTTAAAAAATATAAATTCAAAATAAGAAGTGCAGCTTTATTACCTATACAATATCATAAAATGTACGCTTACAATAAAAAAATCGTATCTTTGTCACATTTTTCGTTAACCGATTATTGTCCCACTGCTGGGCACGGGTCTTCTCTCAGAATGAGAGAGTTTTTTTTGCGCAGTGATACCCTAATGGTTGAAACTTGCCCTCTCAATCGGGAGGTCCGAGCTTCAAACCCAGGCACGCACCACTGATTTATGTGCGTATTATACATTAATTATCACTTTTTTTTCTATGCGTATTATACATTAATTATCACTGCTTTTCGGTGAAGGAAAACATCGTGAGGAAACCTACACACCCGAGAGTTCTTTAAAAAAAACAAAAAGTTCTCGGAGGTGTGTGAAGTCATCATCATAATCATAATAATCATAATTATTGTCACATTTACTCTCCCCGAAAATCAAACTTGGAAAGCAATACAACATTGCACTACTTAGAGAACGTTATTACATACTGTTCGCAATATCTGCGCACGCGCATGTTTGTACGCAGCGCACGCGCCAGATTGTTTAATTGGCGCGATCACTGCGACTCGTGGCCTTACTTCCAAGAAGTAAATGATATTCATTTGTTTTTATCCCGCCCTGATTAGGACCACTCTTTACTTTTTTTATCCGACTGAAGTAGCAAATGAGCATGCAGTCCACCTGATGGTGGTCACTGCTGCCCATGGACATCTGTAATCAACTTCATACAGAACATGAGTTCCATCTGAAGTCAATCACAGATGCGTTGCTACTCCCGAGGACTATGATGGTCGCCTCATGTGAAAGTGTGCCGGCAACCACACCCTTCTATCGAAACGCAAGCAATGCTTCACGCTAGAAATAGTTGTGGCGGTGGTACTTCAATGTTTAACTCTAAAGGCTATGTCATAAGTTAATCTTTAAAACCGTCTAATACGAATCGCGATATAGCATAAAAAGTGCTTAGTTGAAATTTGTAGTTATAAACCTGCTTACATGTACGAGTATGATGATTTTAGGCGTAAAAACTAGTTTACAAATAGTAGAAGAAATGAAATAATAAATTATTTCTTTACTTTTACAGTGTTATTTAGAACCTCACTGGAGAGCTATGTTAAGATGTTACTTTGTAGATAAAAACTAATTTTAATTCTAACTTCTAAGCTAGTCCACTTTGCGTAATTTTAGTCGTCCATAAACTTCAGTGAACGGTTAACACGTTCACTGTGTATCACCCTTAATCAACCCGATGAGGTTCTTAAGTTGTATGCGCATAGTAAACATCATGTTTTTTGATTTCGTAGAATGTTATTATAGTTATTGTTAGAACAAATATAGTTTTCAATGTATTGCAATACACTTAGATATTGGAATAAAAACCATAATAAACCATATCTATGACCGCTGAAATAAAAAGATATATCTACCAACAAAGCGGCAGACCTATTTTGGTGGATAACCGCTATCGACCTGTTGATTCATCAGTCATTTAGTGATATTCTCTGGAACAGACCTGTAACATCAAGTGGATTTCTTCAACATTAAAATGATTACGTTATATATAGTATAATAATGACGCGTCCAGATTTTCCAATGAATAAATTTACGGCGCGGCGGCTCGTGCGCGAGACATTTGCATTCAAACTGTAAATTGAACAAATTTGAAATTCATTGCAACTTCTACGTTTAGGGCTCGTCCCCACTGTCACAATCATAAGTTGTAACAAATCACACTAAAATTAAACACAAATAATAATCCATACTAATATTATAAATGTGAAAGTGTGTTTGTTTGTTCCTCTTTCACATCATCACATAGCTATTATATGGTATATCCTGGGAGATAGTCAGGAGGGCGGAGAGTGACGTAGGCTACTTTTTACCGCGCCCTTTCATTCCCATTTGAATGTCGATGTGTTGTAAGTTGATACATATTTAGTAGTTCCAGACTTTGTTATTAGATGGCGTTAGTAAAATTCACTTACAAGTTCTGAATCACGCTATCAGATGCTAATGTTAATTCCCCTTGACCGTGCAGGCGAAGCCGCAGGTAAGAGCTAATAATATTATATTTTAACGATCATTTGTGCCGTAAAGTAGTTACTGAATAGGAATCATAGGAGATATAATTCAGGAAATAGATTGTTTATGGATATTTATTGTATAATATTGACACCCACTGCGGTATATTTCCAAAATCCTTCATTAGGAGAGATCTATGTCCAGCACACTATGGACTAAAAAAGAATGAGTGACGGATGAATAATAAGTAATTAACTATCATTTTAGTTGCCACTTGGGTTGATTTAACTCGTTGTTACACTGCTGAGCAAAATTTATGGTAATTATCTAACTTCATGTTATTATTTCACTACATTCTTACTAGTACGTCTTTTTGTCCAAACACCAAAAAATAGCACATCAAAAATAAGCTAAAAAATAACTATTAATTTGTTAATATATATTTTTTCCCGTTTAAGTGGCTTGTACTTTTTATAATAAATTGTAAAGTAAGTGAATAAAGAATAAAATAAACTGAATTGAGTGTTTCAATCCCGGTTAACCATACACCATCTGAAATCAATCATTTATCATCAGTTCCGGATTAAGCCAGCGCGGGGCCTGTAGCAAATTTTAACAGGAGGCCCATACTTTGCCTTAAGTAAGGGTATTAAATAAAACAAAATTGTTACTAGTAAACTTTTCTGGATTTAATCTGAGAAAATTTAGAGATGACACTTTCTATATCCACTTTTTATATCTTTCAGATTAAGATTTTTAGGATAGCAAAGATAGTAAAATATAAATAACAAATGTTCGGCCGCGGGGCCACTCTAATCGCGGGGCCCGTAGCATTTGCTACTCTGGCTATGTGGCTAATCTGGCACTGTTTATCATGAACTCCAGATAAAATTAGAAGCGTGGGAATGGCGAAGAATAGTGTGAATATTTTGCAAATACTGAATTGTAGTGCTTTGCAAGAAAGGTCGCTAAATCTATACAAATCGAACTGCAGTTTGTCTACAAAACAAGGTCGCCAAATCTACATCCGGCCCTCTACACAAAAACTGAAAAATAAAAACCGTGCGGCACTCTGGGACTGCCGCGGTAAAGCTATTGCATAGCATTTTTTATCAACTTATGCAATTATAATTATTTATTTATGCAGTAGTTTATTCTTTGATATTAATTCAAGTTTTTTTCTTTCATTCTATATACTTTCTCACAAATACATAGCTGCTTACATATTCGTGCCATTTTCGAGCAGCTCGTCTCAATCTGTGCGAGCTTCGTACTGTCGTACCATATACATACACGTTAAGCGAACGCTCGGCCGCGCTACATGGTAGGCGGAGTGGTGTTAGGATTTTTTGTTACGGAATTTCTCGATTCGGTCGCTGTACTCAAAATCAGCGATAAAAGTTATGCAGTAGCTTAAAATAACATTCGCATTCGTATTTACATTCGCGAATGTTTAAATAATAACATTCGTTACATCACCAGTGTGTACAGAGGCCTATGACTGCGCGGATCGCGTGTGATTTGTGGTGAATAGACATTACTCGGTACGATACGGGCACGCTAATAAGCTTTTGATATTAAAATAGTACTGAATGTTGCACCAGATGGTAGAACCAGAGTAGTTCGACCGGAGAGGTACCGTCACAACACCTATTTCTAGCGTGAAGCATTTGCTGCGTTTCGATGAAAGCAACACCCTTCCATTGCCAGCACAATCTTAGTGATCGGGCGTAGCAATACATCTATGACTAACTTCAGATAGAACCCATGTTCTGTATGTTGCCCATGGGCGGCAAGACCATTAACCATAAAATGAAATGCATGCATGCTCTTTTGCTACTTCAATAAGATAAAAATAAAGTTGATTACATTGTCTACAAGAACCAACCACTGATGATCAACTGAAGCCCATTTGCCACTGAATTACATAATAAAGTAATATTTGACCGATGAACCGACGGTGATACGATAGTGTGGACAGAGGTCTAGGTATGACAGCGCGGATCGCGAGTGATATGTGGTGAATAGACATTACTCGGCTCTGATACGGGCACGCTTATAAGCTTTTGATAATAAAATAATACTGAATGTTGCACAAGGTGGTAGGTAGAAGGTAGAACCAGTGTAAAAATATTTGTTCTTTATTAACTAATTAGGCTTAAATTACAGGTGAAGTACACCCCTGTTAAATTCGCAGAATTTGTGTTAGGGGTAAAAACTGTTTGATGATTGCATAGAAACATAGTATTATTAACAATATAATAAAGATATTAAATTTTAAAGTAGAAAGTAAAGGTAGTGCGACCGGGGAGGTACTGTCACAACAACTATTTCTAGCGTGAAGCATTTGTTGCGTTTCGTTCGAGCTCGTTCGAGCTCCCTCTCGAGCCGCCCGTAACTCAAGGAGCTCCGTTTTAGTCGCCTCTTACAACAGGCAGGGGATACCGTATTATTATCAATGCAGGATTACTCGGTACGATACGGGCACGCTAATAAGCTTTTGATAATAAAATAGTACTGAATGTTGCACCAGATGGTAGAACCAGAGTAGTTCGACCGGAGAGGTACCGTCACAACACCTATTTCTAGCGTGAAGCATTTGCTGCGTTTCGATGAAAGCAACACCCTTCCATTGCCAGCACAATCTTAGTGATCGGGCGTAGCAATGCATCTATGTCTAACTTCAGATAGAACCCATGTTCTGTATGTAGTTTCCCATGGGCGGCAAGACCATTAACCATAAAATGAAATGCATACTGTTTTGATACTTCATTAAGATAAAAATAAAGTTGATTACATTGACTATAAGAACCAACCACTGATGATCAACTGAAGCCCATTTGCCACTGAATTACATAATAATGCTAATGAGATAACATCCTACGCCGCGGCGATGACGTCGCCGCGTGGCGCAGGGTCTATTGGCCTCGAGGAATCCCTCCTTACCCGTGCAATTCCCTCAGTGGGTACACCGCCCACCGGTATTTTGTGCTGCTGTTAGGCAGCGGTGCAGCCTTTGGTCCTCGGACCTATGCTGGGCTGCTCCAGCAGACTTAGCCCTCCTGATCGTCGGAGGAGACCTGCCCCCCGAGTTCCCGAGAGAGCGGGCGCCCGTCGGGCGGTCGAGCGTGCAGGGGCGCGAAACCTCTCAGATGGAAGTGTGGGCCATTGTCAGCGCGATCGTACATACGTCGCGCCAACCGACCCACAAACCTGTCCAGGTTGAATTACATAATAAAGTAATATTTGACCGATGAACAGACGGTGATACGATAGTGTGGACAGAGGTCTAGGTATGACAGCGCGGATCGCGAGTGATATGTGGTGAATAGACATTACTCGGCTCTAATACGGGCACGCTAATAAGCTTTTGATAATAAAATAATACTGAATGTTGCAAGTTTTAGTTTTTATTGCATAATAATAAATATGAGTAGTTTTAAATACCTTGCTTAAGTTAAACGACTATGCAGTTTACCTTATAGTAAATTGTGCCTCAAGTCAGTCGTAGATTTACAATCCTAGGTTCAAAGGTGGTAACTTCTGTTCCAGAAGTTGGATTGGATGGCCAAAGTAAACGACACATGATGTACAACACTGGTATATTTTCACGATTTTACACATATACAATTTCAGAATACATTCGGACAGAGTAACGTCTTACACTTATGAATCATTAGAATGATCCATATTACGATAATACCCTCCCTTTTATACTAAAAATGGCAGGCGTTAAGGAAACCGTCACAGAGACAAAAACATTACTATTAATTTATTATATTATATAAAATGAAATATATGCATTTATAATATTTATATAAATAACCATTTATATTTATTTATATTGTGACTTCTATTGATTTATGATATTTATAATAACATGGCACGATTAATTTAAATACAATCATTATATAGATTCTTATTGATGTTTATAACTAATGTAGTCATGAGTTTAACAGTACTGTCCCCAGGCAAGCTACTTGCTTGTTGGTTATTAACACTTCGTATTTAAGTCGGCCTGTATCAACTGTTCAGTATAATTATAATTCAGTATAGTTATGACGTCATGAACACGCCGCTAGTTTTAACTTGATCGGTGAGATACAGGCGTCACACTCCTTGTAATCTAACTTCTTCAATTAAGTAGTAAATTGCATCAGCCAGATGATATTGTACTTAATTATAAGAACACCATGATCTTTATATAGAAATAAATAACTAAATTACACAGTGTACAATCTCTCTAATGCTCTGCACAGATAAAAACTAACTAGCTGTCAAGTTTGTCGCCATCGAGCCACAGAGTAAAAAACGGCGGGCCCTTGCAAATGACCAGTAATGCGCGCCTGGCGTTGCTCGGCAATTACCGCTACTTCTCACCGATAAACCTAAGATCAACACAATTTTACAAAGTAATACAATTTAACTGCGAGCAATTTGAGTTTTTCAAATCGTACTCCCAAGATTCTTCACTTTGACACGGGAATAGCTTTATCACAACCGAGTGACCATACATTTTGTTATCCGGATACCAGTTGAAACTGAAACTATTATATTTACGATTTTACACTTCTCTCGACCAGCATAGCATAAAGCAGTGATAGCCTAATGGTTGAAACTTGTCCTCTCAATCGGGAGGTCCAAGGTTCAAATCCAGGCATGCCAATGCATGATTTATGTGCGTATTAGAAATTAATTATCACTGCTTTTCGGTGAAGGAAAACATCGTGAGGAAACCTACACACCCGAGAGTTCTTTAAAAAAACAGTTTTCGGGGGTGTGTGATGTCCACCAATTCGCACTTGGCCAGCGCGATGGACTATGGCCTAAAACTTTCTTATTCCGAGAGAAGACCAGTGCCCAGCATTGGGACAATAATGGTTTGACTGACCAGCATACGACAAGGGATCCTTGTGAGTAAGAATCAATTTGGGTCGTACTTGTTAAAAATTAAAATTATCACTGTACGAAAGTTCATTATTAGTATTAAAAATGTAAAGTATATTTTGATTTTGAATCTAATGCGACATTATAAATACATCGTGCGTTTTCAAAATATATTGAAAGTATTTTTATTCTCACTATATAACATAGCATACCTTTGAACATAAAATAACGCATGTTACAGAGATTGACGTAACTTTGCAATTAAATGAAACAGTGTGCAAATGCTCCATAATCTGCACAGATGAAAAACTAACTAGCTGTCAAGTTTGTCGCCATCGAGCCACAGAGTAAAAAACGGCGGGGCCTTGCAAATGACCAGTAATGCGCGCCCGGCGTTGCTTGGCAATTACCGCCGCTTCTCACCGATAAAATTAGGATTCAACACAATTTTACAAAGTAATACTATTTAACTGCGAGCAATTTAAGTTTTTCAAATCGTACTCCGAGGATTCTTCACTTTGACACGGGAATTGCTTTATCGTAGTAGGCTGACAATAATTCTATCGCATATTTTAGTATACGTCTCAATTAAAAAGCAATAAATACAATTGATATATGTATTTTAATTATATATTTTACTGAGCAGAAAAAGCATGTGTTTCGCTTAATTTAAATCAAAATCTTTTCAATTAAATTATTAGATAGCTTTCAATGTCAGCGCTAAATTCAAATTAATTAATTTTAACATAGTTTTTTTTCTTTTTATAGGGACCTGTATTGATAATATGTTGGCCCTTTTTAATTAGATTCTAGGAGCCACTATCACAAAATTTATTCCTGCCTCCATCAAACGTTGCTATTTAGGGAGATAAACATTTCCAAAGCTTTCCAAATTAGTTTACTAAGAATTCAATAGGATCCAAAACAATTAAAATTATTAAGTATTTTTTTATAATTTTTAAAAGTCTAAGGCTGGGTTTCTTTCCACGCTAATTTAGTCTTTTTTTCTCATGGCAACCCTAGCTGTAAGGCCGAGCGCTTCTGGTAATTGCCTTACGCGTCTCAGAGTGGCGGGGACAAAAAACCTAACACGCTCCCGCACTGGATTGGATAAGTGACTAGCGTTATATTTTTAATACTCGCTAATGTAACAAAAATGAATTGTCTGCATGTATATAATTCCATTTTTTCAACATTGATTAGGAATGTATATTTTTTGTGTGTTGCGTGTGAATAGCGCTCGAAACCTGGGTCTGATCTTGGACGGGGAACAAAAATTTGTAGAGCATATAAACAACAAAATAAGGAATGCCTTCTACAAACTTAAAATTCTGTATAAGATTAGATCCTACATTAAAGAGGACATGCGGTTACTATTGTGCGACTCTTTAGTTCTTTCGCAATTTAGTTATTGCAGTTCTACTTTTGGCCCAAGACTTACCGCACACACAGAGAAAGCAGTACAAAGGGTTCAGAATGCATGTGTTCGTTACTGTTTTAATGTGCCTAAGAGACAGTGCATCACGCCATATCTGAACAGGAAGGGCATATTGAATATGAGTGCTAGGAGAGAGCTTCATTATGCCTGTACTGTTCAGAAAGTGATATGGAACAAGAAACCCGAGTACTTGTTTGAGAAGCTCCATTGGGTTAAAGATATTTCCAGTCGCAGCCTTCGTTCCAATATCCAAAGTCTTCTGATAACTCCTGCCCATAAGTCTAGACGATATCGAGGTTGTTTTAAATTCTTTGCAGCAAGCATCTGGAACGACTTACCACCGCCACTAAAAAATTAAATGAGTGTAGAGGCTTTTAAAGCTAAATACCGTGCAGCACTTCTAAGGAGACAGCTTGCTGTAGAGAATTTGGCACATGCGCATTGTAAGTCTATACGCCTAAGAGAGTTCTTTAACATTATTAAGTAATTCCTATCTATACACATATATAAGTATAACAATTTACACACACACACACACACACACACACACACACACACACACACATACACACACGCGCGCGCAAGGTTAAATTGTTTGTTTATTTTTGTTTTCAATTCGCTGCTGCATTTATTATTATTATTATTGAGTGATACTTCTTGTGTTTGCATTTTATCTGTGTCGGTTGGGATTGGGGAACATACAGCCATCTCCCGCACAATATCTTAGGGAGAGTAGGGAGTGGCTGAAAAACAGCGCTGTACGAGACCCAGGTCTCCGAACAGCAAAATGCTGAACCTCTTCCTTTGCCCTTATAAAAATATTTTTTCTTGTCCGCTTCTTTTTTTTTTAAATTTAATTTGTTATTGTTTATTTTAATGTATAGCATTTGTTATTTCTCGTGTTTAAATTTAAATTATTGTGTATGTCAGTTTTGGGGCAATAAACTATTTTATTATTATTATTATTATTATTATTTATTACAACAATTTTTTGCTATTTTCACGTCTGGCAAGATTTCTACAACCAAAATTAAATTAATTGCATGTCTGTTTACATATCATTTAAAATGCTACCTGGCATCGTAACAATTTTGCGTTATTTTATAATAATGTAGTATTTATAATAAATTAATAGTTTAGTTATTGTGATTTAAAAAAAAAGGTATGTAAAGCAACATAGTAATATGAGGATTAAAAATGTAGGCATATTTTCAATACGTAATGCACAGATAACAAACAAAAGCGACTCAGTACACAGATAAAAAATACAATAAAGTATTAACAAGCCCAATAGAATAGCATTACAATCATTTGATTATAAAACGTTTATGTGCGCTCTATATTAAATCGTTTACAATAATGTTCTGGCTTTAGCATAATTGGAAATGTTCCCTTGGGTTCTGCAGTTATCTTATTATCTGGATGGCTCCGGTACTTGTAAGGAATAAACTGCCCATTCACATGCATTCCCTAATGTACCACCATTGCTAAGTATCAGCAAAAAATCAATTTGCTTCGCCCTGCACGCTTTAATGAAGTACACTCGTATTTTTATAAGATGTTGCAAATTTAGACGGCTTCGTATTTTTTATTCCGAATTCTATGTAATCTTCCATTACTGTTTCTTATAAAGAATTAACGTAACTAAGTAGAGTTGCAATAAAAATTGTTTAATATCTATTTATCATCGCGAGTTCTATCCGTAGTTTTACATTGTACTATGGACTTTATTGAAAAAGAAATTAAATGGTGTTTTGCAATTTTACTGGATGATATAACCTTCTATTAAATACCAACATAATTTATTCACACATATTTAAATGTTAGCTATCAACATCAATAATAATTATCTAAAATAACTTAGTAATTGTAGTGTTATGTAAGAAGTCAAGTGATGTTTATAATTATAATTTGTACTTTTCTTTTAGATTTTATATAAGGAAATAATCATTTATTTTTGATTTTTTTGTTTTGTATATAATGTACATAGTATCGTTTGTTTTGTTAATGTCTATCTATTAGCAGTAAGTAGTTTTAAGTGCTTCTAAGTTCTGGTTTGAAGACTTAAGGTAAAATACATTTGGGTTTTGTATTTTTGATTACAGACGTCCACGGCTAGCCTTAACCACTTACCGTCATGTGAACTGCATGCCATTATAATACGAGTAGCAAATTTATTTAAGGTTGAAAGTTGTCACTCCTTAACGCTAAAAGTTCCAGGCGGATTGCACTGAAATTTGAAACACATATTTATGACCCAAGCTAGCTAATCCCCGCAATTTCGCCCGCATTAAAAAATCGATGTATCGATTGTCCCGTGGGAATAAGATATTTTCCGCATTAAAAAGTAGCCTATATGTTAAACAAAAGTATCAGCTAACTCCCTACCAACTTTTATAAAAATCGCTCCAGCCGTTTAGACGTCAAGAAGTAACAAACAAACTCACAAACTTTCGCCTTTATAATATGATAAGTATAAGTATGATTAACACATAAGATACTCATTAACGTAGTAAACGTGACCGGAGCGGGCAAAACATTTTTTTTTTTGTTTTCGAGGGGGAAACCTTCCATAGGTACCCGACGCCGTGGGAGCGACGCAGGGTTATGTGGGATTTTTACCGCACTAAAGACCCCCCGGTGGCCGTTCTCGATGCTGAAAAAGAGGACTCCGGGATCTCGAAACGACTTCAACCGGAATCCTCCGAGCGCGCTGCCCCATCGGGCTCCTCCCAGATGGGCGGCTGGGCCCACCGCTCCGTCTGGTCTTTACGACGGTATGCGACCACACATACTGCCGTCCTTCACACATACCGAACGGTTCGAGCTCCCACTCTAGCCGTCTGCAACCCCGGAAGCCCCTTTTAGTCGCCTCTTACGACAGGCAGGGGATACCGTAGCCCTATTCTGACCCCGAGGCTACAGGGACGGGACTAAAACAACTTAGTAATATTTAAAAAAAATAGTAAAAAACGTAGACAAAACAGGCAACATGCACTAGTCGATCAATCCAGATGGAGAAACACCTAAAAAGGGCATACAAAATGATGTTGACGTTTCATTAGCAGATTCTCGTTCAGAAAATTGAAATCAATGGACGGCAGCGATTGAAATGGTTTTCAGGGTTCCGTACCAAAGGGTACAAACCCTATTACTTTGTCCATCTGTAAGTCTGTTCGGTTTTTTTAACTGTCTGATGTAGCAAACGAGCATGTACATATGTGTATGATGGTAAGTGGTCACTGTGCTCATGGACATCCGTAATCTACTTCATACAGAACATGGGTTCTAATTATCTGAAGTCAATCACATATGCGTTGCCACTCCCGAGTACTATGATGATCGCCTCATATAAAAGTGTGCCGGCAACCACACACTTCCATTAGAAACGCAAGAAATGATTCACGCTAGAAATAGGTGTGGTGGTGGTACTTCCCCGGGCAAACTACACTGGTTCTACCGCCTTCAAAGTTTGTCAGTCACCAGGCTGTATTTCAAGAAAGAAGCTAGTAAAAATAATGATGTATTTTTTTTTCTATAACAAACATACGAAAAACACAATGAAATATTTAAGGACGTTCCCATACAACAAACGTAATTTCTTGCCGTTTTTATGGATACGGAACCCTACTGAGCACAAGCCCGACTCGCACTTAGTCGATTTTTTCAACTCATTCTGCATTGAATTGGTTGACAAACAGGCCGGCACGCATAACTGGCATGTTCGCAATCTTCGTTACGCCTTGCTAACTCCTCCCTCATTAAATAAATAATTAGGACTACATTGCGCATCCAAATCATATAGAAAAATACCAGAATAATTTCTACTGGATTGGTACATGTCAGTTCTAATTATATTGATATGCAGTAAATTAAATATTAACCATATTTAATACTGATATTATGAATGAATGAATTTTTATTCGGATCAGTTACAACACATGAACACAAAGAAAATAAATAAATTAACATAAAAAAGAAAAAACAAAAGAACATATACATATTCTTTTGTTTTTTCTTTTTCCAGTCCCAGTCCACAGCTCACGCTTTTCTGGGAGTCAGGGCTCTTCGTTTCAAATGTACTCTCATTTATGGTCAATAAACATTTTTTTATTTATTTATTTATATATTATATACAACATGAATAAAACTACAATATTGAGTAAACTACATTATTACTGTTTTGCTTTTTATAAGAACGTGTAGAGCAGCATTTTTTTGCCGCGTCATCCTGTCATTTGAAGTGTATATATTAAGGTAAATAAATCCTATCGCAAAACCTAATAAGAAATTACATCAAGTTGGAAAGTATTTTTAGTCTTCATTAATATTCTTTTAGTGTGTGTTTCTACAGTGCGACCTTAAATAATTTTGTTGTTCTAATTACAAAAATTAAGTCTAGACTAATCGAAACGACAAAAGGTCCGTTAATTGTGTTTTTTTTTGAAGGTGGTAGAACCAATGTAGTTCGATCGGGGAAGTATCACTGCCACACCTATTTCTAGCGTGAAGCATTTCTTGCGTTTCGATGGAAGGGTGTGGTTGCCGGCACACTTTTATATGAGGCGAATCATAGTCCTCGGGAATAGCAACGCATCTATGATTAACTTCAGATAAAGCCTATGTTATGTATGAAGTTGATTACAGATGTCCATGAATCCATGATAATGATTGAAAACTTTTTCTTCTTGAAGTTGTTCATAGGGATCCATGGGCGGCAGTGACCACTAACGGTTAAACACATTACGGTGGACTGCATCTTTAACATTTGGGAACTATAATGTTGATCTTGTTGTCGTGATCTTGCAAACACATTGCATAAGCAAAGATTTAAGCCATAAAAGACCTCTTAGTAACATAAAACCGCATTTTTAAGTTGCCTCAGGAGATATGGACGTACAATTTAACCATTCAAAGAAACAGAGCCAGGTGCTAAGTTGTGATTTGCAACCTGCTATTGAGATGAGTTCCTGTTCCCTCGAAACACCCAAAGTTCATGTGGAGGTATCATTATCCCGCAATGAAACCCCGCAAGGGATTGTTAGGTTCAACGTAGGATTATGACGTTTCCGGTGTGCTTGTTACTAAGAAATATATCTCAGAATCTGGTATTTTATCAGGTGTAGTTTATAATATATGTACACGTATAAGGTAAGTATAGTTTGTGATGTGAAATTACTTTATATCCACCCAGAATATTATATTATGATACTTTTTTATATTGGCGTGTAATACGAGTCTTGATGCATCAAACTCAAAAAAAACAGAATTTAATTATAGGATTTCAATTATTTATAAGTAGGTAGGCCAGTACGTAAAATGACTATATGTTTTTATATCTTATTTTAATAGAATATTTTATCATTGACTTCGATTTTATTTTTAACTTAAATAATTTTTATTTTTAATATATTTTTTATCTGTAATATTAATTTGAATCTGTTATATTATCTGTACAATTGTTGACATAATTTGATAATTTGACTTTTTCGTTTGGACTGTTACATAAATAAATTAAAAATATTTTTTATAGATATATAACCTAATTATATGTAAATATTAACAGATGGTAAATTGTGCAAATTTTAAATAATGATAATTATTAATGAATATTATAAGTGATCCATATATGTACAAACACATTTGACTACATCTACTAACGAATTAGGCTTCCTGTAATGTTAGTGAAGATGATTAAATAAGTAAATTAAAAAAATATATATACTTATTATCTTGAGGTAACATTAAGTCTTTATATCAATACGATCGATCAATTCTATTAATGGTTATTACAATACAAAGTTATGTTATACTGTTTTAGCAGTTTAAACTAGTACCTAGTTCCTAATAGGTAGCTAATTAACTTGCTTTTGCTCGTTCAACTCAGCGTAATGAAATCCTAATTAGGAATTAATACGTCTTCAACGTCCTGCGGTCAGTGTTCAATATTCTTAAACATTATCACAACTGCATTAGTTATTTATTGATATTAAACCAGCAAGTTATTGCGTGCGGTTCCCGGATAGCCGTTCGATACCCGGTCACGAGATTACCCGGTAATTACCAATTAAGAGCTCTTTAATGGAAACACTAATGGGAAATACGAGTAACTGTTCAAATTGTTTTGGTAGCAAGGTTGTAAATCATCTGTAATTCGTCCTCGCTAGGTGGTAGCGGTGCTAACGAACCTATTTCTAATATTCCAGTTATTATAATAATAAGTAAAATTAGAAACTGGGCATACAACGAGAAAGATAATTAATTTTAGTGTATTAATTACATTTATCTAGACAATATAAATAGGCTCCTTGAGAGTTCTTCCTAATATACGAGTCTTATTCGGATATCTTAGAAGTTAATGAAATAAATTCTAACTAAATTATATATCTTTTTATTTATGCACTATTTTTTCTTTGATATTAATTCAAGTTTCTTTCTTTGATACAATATATTTTCTCACAAAGAGCTGCTTACATATTCGTCCGATTTCCGAGCAGCTCGTCTCGATCCGTGCGAGCTTCGTACTGTCGTACCATATACATTACATACACGTTAAGCTAACGCTCGGCCACGCTACATGGTAGGCGTAGTGGGAGGGTGTTAGGTTTTTTCGTTACGGAATTTCTTGATTCGGTCGCCGTGCTCAAAACCTACGATAAAAGCTACAATAAAAATCTGTTACTCTGACAACCAGTTGCCACTGGCGCCCTTTGGCCTCTAAACATCCTATATATGTTTAGAATCCAACAAAACATCGGCGTTGTGTGGATTTAGGATTGATTCCCAGCCAGACATTCCAATAGATTTAAGATTTATTCTGGGCCTGGATTTTTATACATAAATATTCGTGTACAACACAGATAAAAAGCCATTGTGTCAGGATATGAGGGTAGGAAACGTGGTTTTATATTCCATAAAACGTCAATCTTCATCATACACTACAAACTTCCCTCTTAAACTTACACTACGACGAAACCAAATGTTTGTTGCCTCTACGTACTTTATTTGACGTTGAAATAGCCCGTAATTGCTCTTTATGGGAACGAATTTGAATATTACGTCGTGTTATGGCGATTATCCTGATTTTGTAGCAAATTGATTTTTTGATTTATGCCCTATAACTGCTTTAATCATACTCAAAATAAGTTATTTGCACTTTCGCCGTCTTGGTCGTAAATTGCTTTTATTAATTTTTGATGGTGAGCGATATTGAAACAGGAAATTGAAGTATCAATTTATTATTTTGTCTAACGGTGTAGTCTTACTATTAAAGTGTAGTAAAATACCGTCACTAATTGCATAATTTAATAGTTCTCAATGCTCTTCGAATTCAATTTAATAATGGATTTAGGGGCTGATGGGGCTACCGAGATACTGTAGTGCATCAGGAATGTTTGCAAAAGCACGTGTCAATTGTTTTTACACTATAATTCGCAAAAATGCGGCTCTCTGATGCACCGTGTCCGGGAAAGCTCCAACAGTATCCTGAAAATGATCAATAATCGATTAGATTCTTAGTATATTAATCACTGTATCAGTAAACATATGACAAATTGATGTAAATGTAAATTGAGTCCGTTTACTTGAATAAATAAATTATTATTATTATTATTATTCATTATGTATTACGTATGTGTTATATGTCATAAATAATAAAAATAAATTCACCGTGTGTGTACAGCGAGTATATGTGCAAAAGATTAATGATTTATCGTCTGTCTGATGGTTTATATGTTTGAAGTTGCATTGAACCAGAAATACTTGATGTAATTGAAGTGAATATGAAAAGTTCGTATCTTAATTCTATAATTAGTGCTTGTTTTATTAAAATTTATTAAAAACTCCTTAAAAGTTATTGTAATTTTAAGTAAAGTGGATGAAACCGCGGGGCGCGAGAAGTGATAAACAAAGAAAAAAACAATATTGTTTATTAAATTAGCACACTTAGCCCACGGACTTGTGTAGGTCACACTGATTTACAAACTTGTGTAACGTCGGACGCGATCGGCAGTGGAAAGGTTGATCGCTAGTGGCAAAATTTCATGCATTCTTTCATGGTTCAAAGGAGACGTAAACCGTAGATCCCGGTTGCTATGATTTAATACCAGACATTGTCAGCAGCAAACTTAGAAACTATAAAATATCTGAAGCGTTTCTCGTGTGAAGAAGGGTATATATAGCTGTTGCGGCGTGACGATAGTCACATTCGTTCGTTATAGACAGTTTATCATGTATAACAGTGTATTTGGAATCTGTGCAAGCATAGAATTAATATTAGGTTATCTGTGAAAATTATGTTTTGTTTATCTGTTACTTGAGTTCCGCTTAGGTTATCTGTACTTTCTATTCGTATTTCCTTTTTGTGACAAATAAAAATGTTACTCTACAACCGACCGCTAGATAAAATACCCGTTAACTTACATATCAGGCGTTTTTTAAGTCTACAAAAGATGTCTTGATTGACACAAATAAATGCCGACAAACGCATTAGTAATCGGCTTGAGATTCTTTTCTTTTCTTGAGACCTTCCAACGAAGATTTCACCAGCCAAACACCTTGAAAATGAAGGGAAGCAGTTGAAATATGAAGAAATGGTTTTTGCATTTGTGAATGGGACGGTCGATGCCCATTTGGCAATTTACTTGCGTTTTTGGTAGGAACTCTAGACCCGCTCCAAATGTCATAAAATATTCATTTGTCAAAGCATCAAGGCATCTAAGAGCCAATAAATAGATAATGAATTCCGGCACGCAACACACGTGTAAGATGTTATCGCGAGATCGCGATCTTATCGCTTCATCGACGCGATGTAGCGATACTGTATCCTGCAGTTTATGGAATTAGGACGCCGTTTGCTAATAAGCAAACGCTAATAACCTTACATTTAAGATGCTACAACATTTCTAATGTGTATACACTTAGTATGAGTTTATTATGTTTAAAAACAATCATTGTCTACGTTGTAGTCTAGTTATTCAAAGTGCAAAGTGCAATCTTAATCCTGCACAGTAGCAACACAACTACGATTGAGTTCAGCTAGAGCGCTAATGACCACTAACCCATACTTCCCATCTAGGAAGTAGCCAGCCAATCCAAGGGCAGAGGATTTAGTGCATATATGAAGCAGAGATTTTTGACTTTTTAGGGGGTGTTTCCTTTCCCTAAATATATGTGACATTCCAGGGATTTCCACGCATTATAGGGCATTGGCGAGCGTGGTAGAAACTTAATACCTGCTCCAAAAGACCGGAACCCCTAGGGGTCATAAAATATTCATTTGTCGCAAGCATCAAGGCATTTCTACGGGCCAATAGATAATTAATTCCGCGCAGCACACGTGTAAGATGTTATCTCGAGATCGCGATCTTATCGCTCCATCGACGAGATGTAGCGATACTGTATCCTGCGGTTTATGGAATTGGGACGCCGTTTGCTTATTAGCTTACATTTAAGTTGCAATAACGTTCGTTGGCTCTATACTCTTAGTACGAGTTAAATATGTTTTCGAAAAACAAACATTGTTTACGTTTTCGCCCATCATTTATCAAGTTATGACTTAAAACGTCATTACTATTATTACTTAAGAATTTATTATGCTTTCTCCAATTATTATTTGTTCAAGTTATTGCCTTTCATTTGAAAATACATTGCAATTAACGAAAAAGTAAGCGTTCAATGTTCTACACACTTGTTTTGTGAACCAGTTCTTGCGATTCGCTGCAAAGATGAGGATGCCGGTTAATATGAAGGACCATCTTAATCCTCCGGAATAGCAACATAACTATGAATGACTTTCAATACAAAATTATTATGGCTATATTTCTCGGGAAGCTTCCGAGTTCAATTCCCGGCCAGGCAAAAAATGACTGTTCTGAGTTTGAGTACTGTTAAGACCACCTTTAAGGAGTAAAAGCTGATTTAACTCCCTACAACACGTTAGTAGACCACCTGCAAAACTATAAGGAACCGTACTGAACAGTGAACGATTTAGTTGGAAAAAAATCTTTACACACATGAAATCAATGAGCGTCAGTGGCGACATCAGTGGCCGTCAGGTTTACAAGCTTGTTTTCTACTTCGTCATCATCAATCCATTATTGTCCCACTGCTGGGCATGGGTCTTGTCTCTTGTTTCAGGCCATAGTCCACCGTGCTGGCCAAGTGCGAATTGGTGGACACATGGTAGTTTTCTCCTTATATACTTAAATAACAAGCAACGCACCGACTAAAATCCTAGATCAATACAAGCAATCGCCCGGTCATTTGTCACCTGCGTCCAGACAGGAATGTACAACGGAACATGCAACGATAGGCGTGCCGATATGTTATCTGCATCGCGATATTGCGATCTTATCGGCCCAGCTCGGCTGGGCTGTCTGTGAAATTGGGAATCCATTCCTTTCAAGATTAAAAAGCAGGTGTTAGGGGCACGGCAAACATTTTTGCAAGCGAATAATCTAAAGGTTCGTCGTCAACCCATTATTGTCCCACTGCTGGGCACAGGTCTTCTCTCGGAATGAGAGAGTTTTAGGCCATAATCCACAGC
This sequence comes from Spicauda simplicius, assembly GCA_949699795.1. Classification (NCBI taxonomy): domain Eukaryota; kingdom Metazoa; phylum Arthropoda; class Insecta; order Lepidoptera; family Hesperiidae; genus Spicauda; species Spicauda simplicius. The sequence goes on along the minus strand of OX453061.1, from coordinate 18,851,251 downwards.
GCTAGCCGAGTGCGAATTGGTGGACTTCACACACCCCCGAGAACTTTTTTTAAGAACTCTCGGGTGTGTAGGTTGCCTCACGATGTTTTCCTTTACCGAAAAGCAGTGATAATTCATTTCTAATACGCACATAAATCAGTGGAGCGTGCCTGGATTTGAACCTCGGACCTCCCGATTGAGAGGGCAAGTTCCAACCATTAGGCTATCTCTGCTCTAAATCTAAAGGTTATCTTATGTATATCGTATGTGACTTTAATAGCAAACAAGCATGCAGAACACTATTCGAGTAGAACAGAGCTATTTGAAATCAGTGACAAAAGCGTTGCACTCCCGAGGACTAAGGCGGTCATATTAAAGTGACACAGTATTCATACCCTTCCACGGAAACGCCAGAACTCATTCAAGCAGAAATACTGGGGGGGCGGCAATACTTCCTTTTGTAAAAATAGAAATAGATACTCTTATGTCTCTTTCAGCCATAAAATGAAAAAGTATTGTACCATTTTTTTTGTTTTGGCATTATTATTATTATTATTTGAATTATTAAAGTATTTGTAATTTCTTTTTCGAATTAGTGCTCTGATTATTCTATTAATTCATTGTATTATTTGCTATTGTTGTACGCTATCTGTCTTCACCTATAATTGTAATGTCACTTATGTTCTTTTATCTATAATTTATATTATTTGGCTTAATTGGTAGGTGCATCATGTTGGTGATCATTTAAAATAAATAAGTTAAACCAATAAGACATTCCAACTTAGTCTTTACAGTCAGGCTCCACATTTAAAAACTATGGCAAAATCAATCGTTTCTAATCAGTCGGATTCTTTGTATAAATAATTTAATAGTGTAATATTAATCTGTTTGTTTACAGAATTATCAAGTGTAGATTCAACATGTTTCCCGCCACCTTTAATATATGTTGTATAACCTATTTCTTGAACATTACTTTCACAGAAATATAAATACAAGTACATCATTGTAAGTGACGAGAAGGAATGCGATTACATAGCGTTTCGTCCCTATTTCGTACTGTACCTACTCAACGCGATAGATCGTTCGATAGCGCACTGATCTCAACGATAATGTCGCTACACTTGCCGTCTGACGGTATCAGGCAACCATATAACCACAGTACAAATATGGAACAGTATGAAAAGTAAGCCTTGTTTATGAAATAATTACTTACACTCTATTGAAGCGATAATTCTTTATGCTAAAGCATAAAGAATTATCGCTTCAATTATAAATTATTTACTGAAAAATACATTCTTCTGCGACATGTCCGGTGTTCTTGATTATTAAATTTTATAGTAAAATTCAAACCGCCGTATACCGCGCAATACACTAGTGGCGTTATTAAAAAGATTGCCTAAACAAATTAATAGCAACTCGTCTTGATGCGACACTCGCTACTGAAGCACTGCGAAAACCCTTTAGCGGCCTCGTCAATGCGTATGTTTGTGTGACTGTGCCATTTTCGAACGCTTGAAGGCAGTTTCCATACTCTTTCCAATATTTCTACTGTAATATAACTGTGTTGTTTGAATAACGTTATGTACTTTCTGTATGTCTTATTCGGGTTGCTTGTTTTAATAATTTAAAAATGTTACTTAAAGTGCGAGCAATGATAGCCTAAATAATGGTTGAAGCTTGCAATTTTAATCGAGAGGTCTGACGTTCAAAACCCTGGCTCGCACCACTGATTTTTCTAAAACTATGTGCGTATTTGAAATTAAACATAACTGCTATCCGATAAAGAAAAACATTGTAAGGAAAAACAAGTGTGTAGGTCACACGTGAGAGTTCTTTAAAAAACAGAGTTTTCAAAGATGTGTGAAATCATCAATTCGCATTTGGCCAACGTGGTGGACTACTGCCTAAATTCTTTCTTTTTCTGCCAGAAGACCCGTGCATAGCAGAAGGGCAATAATGGGTCGACGACAACGACTTGTTTAAAGAATTATCAAATGTAGGTATTGTCAACATATTTCCCGTCACTGTAAACATGTGTTTCCAATTCCTTAAGCGCGTTATTACTTACACAATAATAAATGCGGGCACTATCTATCAAAATGATTCGTTTATGTATGAAACTGTTAAGAAAAGCTTCAATTTTAACAAGTTTTCATTTGATTTGCCATGTTCATATGTTTAGGTTAAGTCATTCCAGACCCAGGAAACTTTTGGTTGGCAATAATTTGCACCGAACTTTTGTGGCCCCATAAGAATGGATACATACGAGTATGTACGAGTACATTAGTTTTTAAAGCTACATTGACAGTTACAGCGAAAACGCTTAAAGCGAATATTCTTTTATATTTAACGAATTGGTAGCGTGACGTGTCACATCAGGATGGGTCCATTCTTGAAGATTTCAAGTAAAACACATGAGTAAACTTCTTCGATATATTCACATTTGAGGAGGTCCGATCGCTTCGACGGTTAAACAAGAAATCCCTTCTACCGACAGGCGCTCGCCTTTTTATAACAATGTTTGGTGGGGTGACAACAACAAATTTATGGAGGGTAAACTAAATTACAATTCTAAAAATCATTAAATATTGCTAATTCAATAAACAAACAATTTTCGATCTTTAAACTATCTAAAATAATTATTATCGGCGACGTGTTTTTCATAAATACACGTTGTCGCGCCGACATATACATAAGCGAATCATTTGTTATGTTATCCGTTTCTACGCTTGCAAAGACACAATTCATAGAATACGGTACGATACAAACCCGATTGGTAGTGAGATAAAACGCCGATTCGACACGATAATGTCTGTACACTTGTTGTAAAGTAGCTCGGGACATGTCGAGTATGGAGCGTTAGCTTATTTATTGCTTTTTTTAATACTTTACTTAAGAAAATCCAATTCTAATTTATTTTGATTGAAATACCATTCAAGCATGAGGACCATCTGATAGTAATGCTTCTTGCAGTCCAAGTGTATCTGTAATCAGCGCAAATATGATTTGATCTATCTATTAATACGCGAAGCACAAACTTGTGATTCATTTTTAAGATACTCGCCGCAGACGGAGGTGTATGAAATTACGCATGGTTTATGTAAAGAAGGATTACGCAATGTTAATATTTTTTATCAAATAATACTATGAAAATACACAACATCAAAACTGTCAGATGTCTTTGTCAAAATACCCGCTATTGCTTTTAAATGCAACTTAGCTAACTAAACCTCTTTTTACCTTTAACAGATTCGTTCAAAATAACTCGAAAATTATTACAATTTATTTGAATTAAAGAAATATTCTTGCTACTTTGGACAATATGAAGTTTAGTTTTTTAATTTAAATTACGGTCGAGTTTCGACCGACGGTTGACTAGTATGATTTAATCTATCTGCAGTCTAGTTTGAGCGCTTCGTGTAAACCTTACAGTATCCTTCAAGTCAAAACACTGTTGCGTCTATAAAAACAGTAGTAGCTCGCTAGTGATGATCATTAAACGATCACCACGAAATAAATTCGTTGGTTCAGAATTTTCTTTTACTTACAGTGTATTTCTTGTTTTACTGAGTAGGTACCTATATACTATTCGGTGAAGGAAAACATCGTGAGGAAACCTACACATCCGAGAGTTCTTAAAAAAAAAAAAGTTCTCAAAGGTGTGTGAAGTCCACCAATTCGTCTTTGGCCAGCGCGGTGGACTATGGCCTAAACTCTCTCATTCTGAGAGAAGACCCGTGCTCAGCAGTGGGACAATAATGGGTTGACGTGTGACCTATATACTAATATTTTCTACGTCGGTCTCATAGAGCATTGCAGGATCGAGATTTGATACGGTGCTACTACTCAAATCTTTCTGAAAAATCTATGTATTTTTCTTGCTATCTTGCATATCACGGGACGTACAAGAGTAAAGGCAAAATTTTAAAATTCCAACAAAATCACGTGTGAACAATAAAGAACACAAGTCTGTGTAAAGTACGAAATGTTTTCATAGGATAGATACATAACGTCCCTGTAGTTCCGGGATCAGAATAGGGCTACGGCATCCCCTGCCTGTCGTAAGAGGCGACTAAAAGGGGCTTCCGGGGTTGCGGGCGGCTAGAGTGGGAGCTTGAACCGTACAGCCAGGCGATCCCGGGAAAGACGGCGGTATGTATGGTCGCATATCGTCGTAAAGACTAGAGGATTCCGGCTGCAGTTCTTTGGAGGTCCCGGAGTCCTCTTCACGGCGCCGAGGACGGGTGCGGTAAAAATCCCACATAACCCTGCGTCGCTCCCACGGCGTCGGGTGCCTTTTGAAAGTTTCCCCCTCGAAGAAATAAAAAAATAAATAAAGGATAGATACATAAAACTGATTGGATAATCATTCTATACGATTTGTGCGTAACTCCATTTCTGTTGAAAAATAATTGCATTTCTATGCAACATTGCATTTATATGCGATATTTGAAGGTATAAAATCTATATAGGCAGATATGATGCAAACCCGATCCGTTGTGCGATAAGACGCCGATCCGACACGAGAATGTCGCGGTACACTTGTTGTAAAGTAGCTCGGAACAAGTCGAGTATGGAATACCTTGCGGATTTTCACTCTCAGTTATATACGTACGGAATTCCTCAGTCCTTTTAAGTTAAGCCACAAAAGTTCTTCTTATAGCAGTAGTGTTAAAAAATGCTTGTTAGATTTAAATGATAATGAATATATACTTATCCAAGCCATCCCAACTTGGTCCTCGAGTGTAACAATGGATTTTGGCCAACCTTGCTTGGCCAACATGCTGGTTTACCACTACTACCATTATTAAAAAAACATGTAGCAAACAATGGGTTAGTAGTTGTTTAGGCTATAGATAAAGTAAATAAAGGTATGAAGTATGACTTCACATTTCTTTTCGAACTTTTTCAGTACTCTCAGACATGTTCTACTTGCGATGTTGCGAACCATGCATACGCATATGTTAAAAAAATAAGAATGTTTCGAACCGGATCCTGGCAATGACACTAGGCTTTACGCATAGCAACAGCAGCATAACTAGATGCAAAGCGGCGTAACTGTACTCGTAGGATTGAGGACACAAATTTATTTGCTTCGAATTCGCCTGTAATAGATGTTTCTGATTGACGCTACTTCTTGGGCAGTCCGATTAAGTCACAGGCGATACGCGGTTCCGCTGGAGCAGGTTCCGTGGCATTTAGATACAAGATAAATGTTTTCATCTAACAGGATGTCGTTAATTTGAAGCCTGCGTCACTTGTCAGCATTTAAGAGGAACTGTGATTTCGTTTTAATAATATACGTTCGAAAAATTTACATATAACTTCGCTGCTATCATAATATCCTTCAGTACTTGTTAAATTAAATGCATACATATATAATACTAGTTCAATCCCGCAGCTTCGCCCGCGTTAACAAAAATCGATTGTCCCTTGGGAATAAAATATTTTCGCACAGTAAAAAGTAGCCTATATGTTAATCTATTTAGCCTAAATTTTATGAAAATCGCTCCAGCCGTTTACACGTGAAGAAGTAACAAAATACACACTCACAAACTTTTACCTTTATAATATTAGTATGACTAACTAAATTATCCGTGCCTCGTTACGGACCATAATTAATTAAAATGTGAAGAGTCACTAAGAGAGTCATAATTTAAATAGTGCAATATGTCGAAATCAAAAGTAGCCTACAGTGTGACCAATGAAATAAACTACATCCACACAAATTTCATTAAAATCGAACCAGTGGTTCTTGCGTAACTGAGTTACAAACAGACACATACCATGTCATTAGTATGTATTAGTATAATAAAAATGGAAGGCTCACCCGCATGTGCATCGCATATATTTGCAAAAACCAGATTGTTTATTAATGTGATTTAAACTTATGTAATTAATCTATATAACGAAGTGATAGTGATATCAAGAAGGCCAGGAGTCAGGCAGAGGGTACCGTAGTCCCATTCTGGTCCCGGAACTACAGGGACAAGTCTTCCTAGACCCAGGAAACTTTTGGTGGCAAGAATTTGCACCGGAATTTTGTGGCCCTATAAGAATGGATAAATACGAGTATGTACGAGTACATTAGTTTTTAAAGCTACATTGACAGTTGCAGCGAAAACGCTTAAAGCGAATATTCTTTTATATATAACGAAGTGGTAGCGTGACGTGTGACATCACGATGGTTGAGGTCTTCACTACTGTCCATTCTTGAAGATTTCAAGTAAAACACAGGAGTTATTTCTCTTCGATTTATTCACAGTTCAGGAGGTCCGATCGCTTTGACGGTTAAACAAGAATCTCTTATATATATATATATTATAATAAAATCGCTAAGACTGCTGTAGGATATGCAAAATACATATCATAGTACTCACTATAAATTTAACTTTTTAAAGAAAACACAAAATTAACTTATTAAAATTCGGCAACCGTCGTTCGGGACAGATTTTTACGGGCAACCCTAAATTATCGTATTCACAATAAAACAGTATTTGTTTTTATGTTTGGTCAATAGATTAAACAAATGGGTGAAATGGGTGAAACAATGGGTTAAAATGGGTTTACGAGGGTGAAACTCAATGGTGAAATTATAAAAAAAACAGTTTTAATTAATTATAGCCTGGCCAAGATTTTGTCAGGCAATACATGTTTTTTATTGTTTTTAATATACTAAATTACCTATAGAATACTTTTTATGCATCAAACAAATCGGTGCAGGTCTATGTTATATCGGATCTCAGACCAGTACAACTAGGTTGAAATATAATTGACTACTTATTACATATTATAATATATCAATTCTACGATAATATCTACTAATGTAAAATTTATTACAAACAAAGTAAGTATATACATTTTGCTAGTATAAAGTATATAATATTGCTTTTGAAATTGCTGTTCCAATCGAAAATCCAGTTTCTTTCAATAGATAACACCAACAAGGCACAAGATTTATATTTAACGATATATCGTTGGTTTGAAAACTGTAAATTACAAGCTATTGGAAGCTAGAATATATTTTATGTGTTAGTGCTGTTTTGAAAATTTTACCTATCGATATCGCCTGCTTTCCTTATTTAAAAAAAAAAAAAACAAATAACAAATGAACAACAACAGTACGTGGCCTTTTTCAGAAAGTGGCGCTTCTCTTTAAAACCAAAATTAAAGTAAGTATATATCAAAATTGTTGAAAGATTTATCCTAATCAACATTGTTTTACTATGTTCTGTTAGCACTAATTTTTCCAAAATTTACCTCCTCATTCCTCATCAATGATATACAACACTTTGATAGGTGGTGGTAATAGTAAATAGGTGGTACCAGTGTAGTTCGCCCGAGGAAGTACCACCGCCACACCTATTTCTAGCGTGAAGCACTTTTTGCGTTTTGTTGGAAGGGTGTGGTTGCCGGCACACTTTTATATGAGGCGACCATCTTAGTCCTCGGGAGTAGCGACGCATCTGTGATTGACTTCAGATAGAGACCCATGTTCTGTATGAAGTTGCTTACAGATCCATGAGTGGCAGGGACCACTTATCATCAGGTGGACTGCATACTCGTTTGCTACTTTAAGCTTATAAAAAATACTAAAATTCGATTGCATAATCTAAATATAAATACATTTATTATCTTTTTGCGCCACACAGGACAAAGCGGCTCGCGGCTCTCGGGCAATCAAGTAAAACCATGCTTAGGGGTATGTGTATAACGGCCCTAATCACAGTTTACCGTCCCTACAATTATTAGGCATAATTCCAGTGCACAAACTGTGTTTACTATTAGTTATAGCAAATAGAGCGACGCGGTTTGAATAAATGGTGATAAATCGGACAGTTTCTGGTCTTCGGCATTTTTCGAGGCGGATTAATGATTAGTTTTGACTAAATTGCGCGTCAAACTGCGCTCATTTTATGTAAGCCTATCCATTAACTAACCTGTCATCTCAGTTATTCATTGAGGATAAATAACTTTGAAAATATTAGATTAATGCGCTGCGCTTATATTTTTAACCTATCTATGCCCCGCGGCTTTATTTGCTTCTATAAAAATGTAATACCTTTTTATCTTTTAATATAGTAGATTGGATTTTAGAAAAACAAACACTAAATGTTTAATCAACACACAGGCCATAAACATTTGCATAAACCCCCTAATTTATTGGTTTTGGTTTCACGTGATTTCTAACACAAACGAAAAAACTAAGAATTAAGTCAGTTTTAACTATTTCCTATTTTCAAATCTCAAAACTTGATTGTTTAAATATTCATTAAATGTATACGCAGACCTGTATTTTTCATATGTTAGAACGAGAATTAAATGCAGTCTGATTCGACTTTATCAATTGCCACATCGTCAATCGCAATTCATTCATCATAACCAGATATAGCTCCATTGGTAGACTCAGAGTTTGTCTTAGATTTAAAAGAATCTGTGTTTATTTTTCCAAATCACCAAACGTAATTCCTAACCAAATCTAATTTCGATATTAGAGTGCCTCTCAGATTGGTATAGGTTTTTTTCTACAATTGATTTAGGATGGCTACAAACGAGTGCGCAGCTTATCTGATGATATATGGCAAATGCCACCCATAAAATATAATAATGTTTATTTGCATATAAATATGCAAATGAAGACTATGGTCATCTATAAGATATATATAGAACAGAGGGTCTATCTGAAGTCAATAACACATGCGTTGCTATTCCAAGGACTAAGTGGGCTGATAACAATACTTTTCCGCCCAAACGTAAGAACAAGCTAAAAATCGGTATGGCGACCTTATTGTTCGAACCATACATGTTCTAGCATTATAACATAGAGGTAGAATTCTTCACATAACAATTCTAAACACTGCTTTGTTGTGATTTGATGATTATAATAAGTGAAGACTGAAGAGCAATCCTACTTAGACCTTAGGCGTAACAACTTATCTGCCTAAAATAAAACTCTTATCCTATGTGTCACTGTTCATAGCCGGCAGTCTTCACTTACCATAATGTAGACGACATACTCGTTTACAACGAATTAAATGAAAATGTAAAACATGCACTAATTAATACGCATATATTTTACATAACACGTAACATACTGATCTCAAGTAAAACAAGAAGCGCAAACAAATGGTCCTGATATTGCGAAAGTAAATTAGTTGCAATCTGCGTATGAAACTAACCGGGGCTGATAGAGATATCGGCATGCTAAGTTAAATTTGCGCGCGTGCGTCTCTTGCACGCGATAACTGTGAACTTCGACGGAGTAGCCAACACAATATGCGACTTTTTTTTACTCTCGCGGAGGAAACCTTCGAAGGGTACCCGACGCCATGGGAGCGACGCATGATTATGTGAGATTTCTACTGAACTAAAACCCCCCCTGTGGCCGTCCTCAACGCTACGGAGAAAGTCCTCTCTCCGGGATCTCCAAATGAATGCAACTGGTGTCCTCTGTCCGCGTTGCCCCGTCGAGTTCTTCCCAGGTGGTCGGTCTTTACAACGGTATGCGACCGCCGACACATACCGCCATACTTCTTGGGGTCGCCTGGTTAGACGGTTCAAGCTCCAACTCTTTGCTGCAACCCTGGAAGCTCCCTTTAACCGCTTCTTACGACAGGCAGAGGATATCGTAGTCCTATTCTGATCCCGGAACTAAAGACAGTAACGCACCTAGGATCTAATAAAAACCTCCACCCTTAAGTGCAACAGAGAAAAAGGGCTTCAATGAAAGCAACACCACATTCAGTTGTTGTTTGCGCTACATACATCCATTGTCAACATTTCATGTCGGACGAAGGATTTTTATATACCTACCTCTGAACTAAAAGTGAAACATACAGAAAAAGCGCTTCAATGACTCACTAACCCTCTCCCTTTGGCTCCATGGAGCTCCATGGCTTTGACGTCCATTTAAACCTCCCCTTGAAGATTTTCCAGTAGCCATCGCGTTTGGCATGAGTATTGGTCATTGTAGTAGGTATCTTTTATCCAATTTAAGTTCAAACGAGCATGCAGTCCACCTAATGATAAGTGGTTACTGCTGCTCGTGGACGTCTGTAAACAACTTCATACAGACCAGAGGTTCCCTCTAAAGCCAATGGAGTTCTTTAAGAAAGGTGCGAAAAGAGCTCTCCTACAAAGCCGGCGATGCATTGGTGGAACTCCTCTGGTGTAGCCAATGTCCATAGGCGACGGTGACTACTTTCCATCAGATAGCCCGTCTGCTTTATCATTAGATTAAAGTATCAAAAAAAAGTCAATCACAGATACGTCGCTACTTGTCAGGACTAAAGGTATCACGTTCATAAACAACGGGTCAATATTTATTGATTACTTTTAAAAGCTTTACTTTTAAAACTTAGTACAATATTAGTTAGTTTTCGTAGCTCACAGGCGATAGTGATGCTCTTAGCCAGCCATTACTGGCAGATAAGGCACTGCGGTGAGCTGAATAATGTCCGCTCCGTATTACCTGCCACCGTCTTTAGATACGCCATTGATTTCCTTAATTAATTTGCGTCTTATTTTGTATACGAGGTACCATAGAAATTCAGTGTATTTCGGCATTTTCCTCGTAGGTTTTAAATTGATTAGGAATTAAAATTTGAGCAGATAACGTATGGTGTCAGTCTTGAATAGAACAAGTATTTTATTTTCTGTAGATGTTGTAGGTAAATTAGACAACTAAGGGAAAAATCTAGCTTTCAAGGGTACTTATACGTCGCATAATCATATGAAAGCAACTTCATATAGAACAAGAGTTCTAACAGAAGTCAATCACAGATTCGTTCAGAAGTCAATCACTATTCTCGAGGACTGAGATGATCGTCACATATTAATATAAATCCGGCAATCACCCTTTTTCCGCAAAACGCAAGAACTGTTCCAAGTAACTTCAAGAATTAGTAAAAAAATCTCACATAAAAGAAAGACACAACCATTTATATTTTATAATTTTAACAATAGTAAAAGCAAACCGTCATATTTATTGCTTTCCATACAGGATACTCATGTTCATCGGTGTCATAGATAACACATAGACCACATGTCATAGAAAACATTAAATATATATAAACTTTATTAGATAATTGTCAGGCGAGGAATTGAACCTGCATACTGTAGCGTTTCGCAATTTAATAACCGTCGCATTTACCTGTTACATTATAAAACCTAATCTTTGACACATATAATTCAAGCGAAACTAAAAAGGAAAAAGACTTCTTAGAAAAATATTGCACATATAAATTAAATTCAATAAAATTCAAGCGGTGAACGATTATGCTTCTTATCTATAAGAAGTTATGGCAAACAATATTTTACAACATTTAATTTCGTAGGTTTAACGGGTAATATAGTAAGATTATTAAACTGATTCATATATCTTGCAAGTGCTTATAGATGGCAATCTGTGAGGTCAAGCGGACTCATTCCTCAATGTTCTAGGCTACAGACAGTCGTGAAACTAGGACATAGAGCTGCTGCATCTTGTTAATATAATAAATGCGAAATAAAAAAAAATAAAAAAAATAAAAAAAAAATAAGGGTGTATGTGTTTGTTACTGTTTCAAGCAAAAATCAGCAATTATACTTCGATGCAACTTTTCACATGACCTTTTTGTGTGACGAGAAGGAAACCTCGAAAAAGGTACAGGGAAGCCTTGGGAGAGACCACGGGTTATGTGTGATTTTTACCCGTCAGGGGCCTTTCTCAGCGCTTGCAGGGGACCCCGGAATCTCCAATGGAAAGCACCGATGCCCTCTAGCACGGCACCCCTCAGAGGCTCATCTCTTTGGGGGCGTGTAACTGCCTTCCTGCACATTCCTGTGTCTATGACGATATGCAGCCACATATGCCGTAGTCCTTCTTGGAGTTACTGACGGGTCGAGCTGACACTCTAGCCACCCAAAGCCCCAGAAGCACCCTTTTAGTCACCTCTTAGAACAGGCAGGGGAAGGGGTACAACCCATTATTGTCCCACTGGTGGGCACGGGTATTCTCTTAGAATAAGAGAGTTTTAGGCCATAGTCCACCCCACTGGTCAAGTGCGAATTGGTGGACTTCACACACATCTGAAAACTTTTTTTACAGAACTCTCGGGTGTGTAGGTTTCCTCACGATGTTTTTCCTTCACCAAAAATCAGTAATAATTAATTATTACTGATTTTTGGTGAAGGAAAACATCGTGAGGAATACGCACGCACTAATACGCACGTAAATCAGTGGTGCGTGCCTGGGTTTGAACCTCGGACCTCCCGATTGAGAGGGCAATTTTCAACCATTAGTCAGTCTATCACAGGCAGGGGATACCGTAGTCTTAATCTGGTCCCGGAACTACTCCCTGTAGTTCATCATAGGTTATGACCTTTTTTTTTTCTTTTCGAGGGGGAAACCTTCAAAAGGTACCCGACGCCGTGGGAGCGACGCAGAGTTATTGGGATTTTTACCGCACTAAAACCCCCCGGTGGCCGTCCTCGGCGCTGAAAAGGAGGACTCCGGGATCTCGAAACGACTTCAACCGGAATCCTCCGAGCGCGCTGACACCATCGGGCTCCACCCAGATGGGCGGCTGGGCCCACCGCTCCGTCTAGTCTTTCCGACGGTATGCGACCACACATACCGCCGTCCTTCCCGGGATTGCCTGACCGAACGGTTCGAGCTCCCACTCTAGCCGTCTGCAACCCCGGAAGCCCCTTTTAGTCGCCTCTTACGACAGGCAGGGGATACCGTAGCCCTATTCTGGACACATCGTAGGTTATGACGTAGATTAACATATAAGTTTCTCATAACTGTGGTAGTGACAGTAACGGACGAAGCCACGAAATAACCAATTTAATAATAATTTCATACACCTTCGCTTTTTATCGTAAGTTTTTGCATTTCAATTCTTAATAAACGCTGTCGTATATAAGGATTGAGATAAATCTTAAGATTGAGCATGGTACGGCAAATATTAGTATTATTATTTACGAATAATTAATGCTATACAGCTATGTCATTGTACAGGGTTGCCGTAAGTCCGAAGTCTATTACATTTTAGAATTATTTCGAAATCTATAAATTGATTATTTTTTTAATATTATAGTGACATGTTTAGATAATTATTAGTAGAATACTCTACATGTTTTTGCCTAATAACAGTAGTGTTAAACGGTTCTATTATAGTTTGACGACCTGCGTGGCGAAACAGTTACCTTACCTGAAGCGCAATGGGTCCCCGGTTCGATTACCGGCCAGACAGGATATCTGATATGACCTGATCTGATGATATCTGAATGATGAGTTTAGATTCTTGTTCCAGCTCTGGGCCTGTGCGTATTCGTCTTGAGTGTGTCCATGGTACCCAACACACAGGAGAAAATCCTAGTGTAAGGCTATGAGTTTAGAAAGTGTTTAAAAAATGTTATGAAGGGTGTGATAAGGAATATGTACCTATCCGAGGCATTCAAACTTAGTATTTGTGGGTAGCATGAATTCTGTAGTCAACCTCATTCAGGATTCTAATCTTGATAAAGATTACTAGAGTCTGTGAACATCAGACACCTTTCAGCGTGAAGCAAGTCTGCATTAGGTAGAAGGGTGTGGATGTTGGTTCACTGGCAGATAATAAACGGTATTAAACGCTTCCTACACTCATAGCCCCAAAGTAGGATTTTCTCTACACAAAGACGAATACACAAACACCTCTATAAAGCAACTATCTTAGCCCTAATCAGTAAAAACGCATCTTTGACAGGTTTTGGCAGTGGGCCAGATGTATATCGGTTTAAAGAATATATTGTCTTAAGAAATTACAAAAATTTCACTTACAAGACAACTTATGATATACTTATGAATTATAGGTTTATTACAGAGAGCGTGCCTCTGCATTTGAAAATTAATATTAAAATTCTATGCTACAACCAGGTAGACCGCATGCTTGTTTTCTATTTCAATCTCCAAAGAAAAAGATAGAAAGCCTGTTCTATATGAAAATGTTCACATGTGCATGTGCGACAGTGTCCATTTGCTATCAAATAAATCTATATATTAATACGTGAAGCAAAAACTGATCCGTTTTTAAGATACTTACCGCAGACGGAGAAGGATTCCGCAATGCTAATATTTGTTTCAAATAGTGCATAAAACATACATAAAGTCAACTAAAATACACTCACTACCTTACATTTGACACAAACACATACATAATGAATTTAAAAAAAAAAACGCTTTCTACACTCATAGCCCCACAGTAGCATTTTCTCCTATGTCGTGGGTGCCATGGACACATACGAAGACGAATACACAAACACCCAGACCCAGAACAGCATTTAAACTCATCATTCAGATACCTGTCTGGCCGGGAATCGAACCCGGGACCCACTGCGTGTCAGACCGGTATAGTAACCGCTGCGCCACGTGAGTCGTCAAAAGTGAACATGAAGGAAATAAAACATTCTGGCTATGAAAACACATAACGTCAAAAATGTCAGATGTATTTCTCAAAATACCCGATATTGCTTTTAAATGCGGCTTAATTAATTAAACCTCTTCTTTTTACCTTTTACGGGTGTGTAGTGTTAAAAATATATATATATGTAACCTACAATTTGTAAGTGCCTCCGTGCCTATCCAAAATAAAGACATTTCATTTCAGTTTTTTAATTTAATTTACGGTTGAATTTCGTTGCAACGGGTGACTAGTATTATTAAAAATACAAATCATACCTGTAAATATTATTTTACATTAAAATGAAATTTAAATCTTGTAACCCTATACACTAGTATGGCGGCTGAAGTTACCTAATCTGGTAAGACAGTTTGTCACTTGCCTAAAAAAATGGTACAAAAAACTTACTAATTGCTGACACTAATTATTATTTCATTTTAATAATCACTCTTGCCCAGCTGTTGTGTTACTAAGCAACATACATCGTAATAATATTGTATTAATCTAACAACCTGTACCTATGACTTCTTCTAACATTTTTTTGGGTGTTTTTTTTATTTTGCACTAGCTTTGATTGTGATAAGGCAATACAATACATCCCACTTCATTATACTATCATATATGTATAATGAAGTGGACGTGACGTCAGGAAGGTCAGGGTCTTCATTACTGTCCATTCTTGAAGATTTCAAGTAAAACACAGAAGTTATTCTTCTTCGATTTATTCACAGTCGACGAGGTCTGACCGCTTCGGCGGTTAAACGAGAATCCTTTTCTACGAGCAGGAGCTCGCCTTTTTAATAAAGTTTGGTGAGGTGACAATAACAAATTTATGGATTAAATACTAAATTAACATTTTTAGAAATCACAAAATATTACTAATTTAATAAACAAACAATTTTCGATCTTTAAGCTAACTAAAATAATTATTTTCGGCGACGTGTTTTTTCATAAATACGCGGTGTCCCGTCGACATGTATCTAAGTATCAGTATTTAGTATGATTTTAACAAGAATTTTCATAACAATTACAGTTTACATTTTCCTAGCATATGAATTGTAATGTAAGGACGAAACCGTATACGGTGATCGATCCATACGTCACAAGGAGAAACACAACTGTATGTCTAAATTAGAGATTATTAGTAAAGACCGCAACCAAACAAAAAATGGTGCGTGTACTAGCGTACACTCGTAAGAAGTGAAACTTCAGTATGACGTTATTTTTCAAAAAATAATTTACTATATGCAACTTTACAGAAATTGGTTAAATAAAGTTAAATTACATAAAGTTTAATAAAAGGCTTTTATTAAACTTTATCTAATAATCTAATATATAATAATCTATCTAATATTACGCGTGGTAGGGATAAGAAAAAGATGGCGTGTAACGAAAAACTGCTACACTATTTTTTTTTCCAACCCCGATAAAGAAGTTTCACTTCAACAAACAAAATCAAAAATATTTGTTTAATGTTCCTTTCCAGAATTATTTTTATTTTATTACCGTAATTAATACCACCACTTCACAGGGTGTTTCGTTTTAAAGAAAATACGGCGTAAGAAGCTACATCACTCACATCTTTGAAAGAGTCATACAAATTTAACTTACTCTAATTACGTAGTCCATGTAGCATCGTCCCTGTAGTTCCGGGATCAGAATAGGGCTACGGCATCCCCTGCCTGTCGTAAGAGGCGACTAAAAGGGGCTTCCGGGGTTGCAGGCGGCTAGAGTGGGAGCACGGCGGTATATGTGGTCGCATACCGTCGTAAAGACAAGACGGAGCGGTGGGCCCAGCCACCCATCTGGGAGGAGCCCGATGGGGCAACGCGCTCAGATGATTCCGGTTGCGGTCGGACCGAGTACCCGGAGTCCTCCTTATAGCGCCGAGGACGGCCACCGGGGGGGTTTTAGTGCGGGTAAAAATCCCACATAACCCCGCGTCGCTCCCACGACGTCGGGTACCTTTTGAAGGTTTCCCCAAAAAAAAAATAACCCATGTAGCATGGATATACTTCAGACTACACATTGGGGGTAAAACCCATTATTGTCTCACTGCTGGGCACGGGTCTTATCTTTTGTAACCACACATTGTTTTCGGTAATTTTTACATAACGTTCATTTATTAGACGACCCGAGGGACTGAATGGCCAACAAACGATCTGATACGCAATAGATTCCCCAGACAGTTGTCTGATTAAAATTAGATTTCAGCTCTGGATCTAGGTGTTTGTGTATTCGTATTTTAGAAGGTGGTAGAATCAGTGTAATTCGACCGAGGAAGTACCGCCACACTTATTTCTAGCGTGAAGCATTTCTTGCATTTCGATTAAAGGGTGTGGTTGCCGCACACTTTCACATGAGGCCACCATCGTACTTCTCGGGAGTAGCAACGCATCTGTGATTGACTTCAGATGGAACCCATTTTTTGTATGAAGTTGATTATAGATATCCATGGGCGGTAATGACCACTTAGGTACCATCAAGTGTCCTGCATGCTCGTTTGCTACTTCAATTAGATAAAAAAAAACGTCTTTGTCTTTCCAGTCCGTCTTTGTATGTCCAGGGCACCCACGACACAGGTAGCAATCCTAATGTGTGGCTATGAGTGTAGAATATTAAACGCAATTAAATAAAGGTCAGTTTACATAGAATTTGAAAACCTTTAAACATAGCGATATACAAAATATTCAAACAAATCATCAACTTAAGCTAAAACTGACAGCCAAAGAATTAAACACCACAATATTTCATCCAGGCCGCTCATACGCAGTTTATAATGCTTATAATAATTTATTGTTCTTACAATGCAATTATTTATTGTGCAGAGCAATGTCGATAGTGATCTATGTTACGTTAGCGGTAGTACAAGACAGTGATAATATAGATGCGCTTATAAAAACTTGATTTATAAGCGACTATAAAGTATTGGAAACGACATTAGACATTGGAAAATTATTTCCTATTCTTTACAATTTTTTTCCCTGTGCTATGGTTCTTGAATAGCACAAATCCATCTTTTCCCGTAGATTCTGTAAGAGGCGAGTCTTTCTTTTTCTTCTTTTGCCGAAACCTTCAAAAGGTTGCCGAACCCGTGCGAGCGACGCAGGATTATGTAGGATTTTTACCGCGCTAAAACCTCCCCGGTGCCTGTCCTTCGCGCTAGGAAGAGGACTTTGAGGTCTCCAAATGAAAGCAGCCGAAGTCCTTTAAACGCGTTGCCCCATGAGGCTACCATCGGACGGTATACGACCACATACTACCATCCCTCCCGGGATCGCCGGGCTTAACATTTCGGGGTCCCTTGGCGCCCGCCATCATGGTTTAGTCGCCCTTTATTCTACGCTACGCAGGGGATAGCGTAGCCCATTTCTGAGCCCAGAACTACACGGACGTCGTAAGAGGCGACTATGTCCGGGGTTGCAGACGGCTAGAGTGGGAGCTCGAACCGTTCGGTCAGGCAATCCCGGGAAGGACGGCGGTATGTGTGGTCGCATACCGTTGTAAAGACTAGACGGAGCGGTGGGCCCAGCCGCCCATCTGGGAGGAGCCCGATGGGGCAACGCGCTCGGAGGATTTCGGTTGAAGTCGTTTCGAGATCCCGTAGTCCTCCTTTTCAGCGCCGAGGACGGCCACCGGGGGGGGTTTTAGTGCGGTAAAAATCCCACATAACCCTGCGTCGCTCCCACGGCGTCGGGTACCTTTTGAAGGTTTCCCCCTCGAAAACAAAAAAAAAAAAAAGAGGCGACTATGAGCAAAATCCAAGAGATGGACAGCGTAGTCATCCTGTGTGACATCAACACTCACTGCGGTCAACCATACGCGTGCCAGGCGCGGTTATTATTGCCGAAATCATACAATAGAGAGTCCGATGGATATATGAAAGTATGCTTAACAATTGCGAAGACCCGCGCGGCAGAGCGGTTACTATACCAGTCTGACGCGCAATGGGTTCCGGGTTCGATTACCGACCAGACAGATATCTGAATGCTAAGTTTAGATTCATGATCTGGGTCTGGGTATTTGTGTGTGTCCATGGAACCCACGACACAGGAGAAAATCCCAATGTGGGGCTATGAGTGTAGAAAGTGTGGTTAATTTCAGAAAACTATTCACATGTCTTACCTACTAGCTACACTCGGCTACGCTTTGTTTTAGGTCAGACTAATACTTCGTGCGGGCACTTCGGAATAAATTTATATGACTAAACTAATTTAGAAAAATCCTTATTTTGGACTAGACTACCTCTTTTAAACTATATTTTAGTTTTGCGACACAAACATACCGAAATACCGAAGCAAATGTTTACATACACAGAAGTAGTACGTCTAATTTGTGCCTATAGTCATAATGGAATAAAATAACCATTACATTAATAAATAAAATAATAGATAATTGTATACTCCAGGTGATTTATTACTTTATATCTCTTACTGAAAAGCAAATATGACCTATAGTTATTATTCCTTACTCTACAAATCAATACGCACAATGGGTAGTCTAACAAAAAGTTTTACCGACTTTAATTAAGAAAAAATCGAATAACCTTCAAAACTGATTATGCCTAGATATAAATTCAGTGATTAGTCAAATCTCTCAAAGAGAATTGCTTTAGTTTCTAGAATCACATTCCAGATCATATCAATAATCTCTCAGAAAAAAAGTTTAAACAGGTCATTTGACAAACGGCGTGCAAGAAATAAATTGAACGAAAAAACTTGCACAGCGGCGGTAGGTTATTGACTTTCAAAAATAATTACAAAAAACGTTTTTAGATAAGTAAAATTTGAATTTAATATTTTATAGTCATTGAATTCTCTATGGTTTTTGTTAATGGAACTAGATAAGAAAAATTTAATTAAATATTTTATAATCTTTGATTTCTCTATAGTTTTTGGTATTTAGAAAAATGTGGTTTTATTGTACATAAGTTATTTTTTATTTTATTTTTATGTTATGCCATAACATATCGAAAAATTAATAAAAATATATACAACTTATAAAGAAAATGGCAATGTAAAACTTTTAATGTTACTATTTATCTGAAATAGGTTAAATTAATTTAAATTTAATTTAATTTATATTATATTAATTTAATTTTAATTATTTCATATTTTGTCATATTCAAATTAATAAACGTTTAATTCATAAAAAAAAAATATATTTAAATTTTAAACTCAAATTACTTTTCTAATGTTTCCTCACACAATTTCATAATTCTTTATTAAATACTTGTTCTCAATTTTCCTTGTCGTTCGCTGAGTGTAGATAAATAGTGTAGATATATGTCATAGATATAAGTAGTCATATATGTCTCATTTCACAAGAAAATTCATTTAAATTGTGAAATAGATATATTCCAAGATTCACAGATTTTTTTCACAACCACCTAATCCTGGAATGCTATCCAGCATCAGTATAAAAAAATAAAAGTTCAGACCATACTAACTTCCCGACCCGCAGCGACTGCCGAGTATGACCAGTTCATACAGTTATTCAGAATGCAACGTCACGAATGAGAAAGGGTGTAATCCAGAACAGTAGAGCACGGAGACAATACAGTCGCAGTAATTGCGCGCTGTTAATTAGAGCCGTGTCGCCCCCGCGTGCGTGCGAAGGTGGGTACTGACGGCAGAATAGAGATGCAGTACCCTCCATTCTGTTAGCCTTTGTACTGCTGGTCATAGCCTCTCCTAAATGGGGGTACAACCCATTATTGTCCCACTGCTGGGTACGCAGTACGCTGGGGTCTCAGAATTAGACAGTTTTAGGCCATAGTCCACCGCCCTAGCCAAGTGCGAATTGGCGGACTTCCCCATTCCGTTAGCCTTTTGAGGTCCACTGCTGGACATATCCTCCCCTAAATGGGGGTACAACCCATTATTGTCCCACTGCTGAGCAAGGGTCTTCTCTCAGAATGTTTTAGGCCATAGTCCGTGCTTGGTCAGCACGGACTATGGCCTGCGAATTGGTGGACTTGACACACCTCCGAGAACTTTTTTTTAAGAACTCTCGGGCGTGTAGGTTTCCTCATGATGTTTTCCTTCACCGAAAAACAGTGATAATTAATTTCCAATACGCACATAAATCACTGGTTTTGAACCTGGGTTTGAACCTCGGACCTGTCGATTGAGAGGGCATGTTTTAGCTATCACTGCTCTACTTAAGCTATAGCGCGTGGCAAATAAATAGACACATCTACAAACATACATATATCTATACACTCTAAAAACATTACCCTCCTTCTGCTGCAGTCGGGTACAAAGGTAGTAGTCCCATAGCACTCGAACCACGGTTAATTCTATTTTTTTTCTTATGATTACTTTTTAAGTTATTGCATAGCTTTTATCGCGGGCTTTGAGCGCGGCGACCGAATCAAGAAATTCCGTAACGAAAAAAACCTAACACCCCCCCACTCCGCCCATCACATGGCGCGGCCGAGCGTTCGCTTAACGTGTATGTATATGGTACGACAGTACGAAGCTCGGACGAATCAATACGAGCTGCTAAGAAGTCGACGAATATGTAAGAATTTGTGAGAAAGTATCAAAGAAAAAACTTTAATTAATATCAAAGAAAAAAAAATATAGCATAAATAAATAGATAATTATAATTGCATAAGTTGGTAAAAAAAATGCTATGCAATAGCTTTACCGCGGCAGTCCCCGAGTGCCGCACCTTTTTTTCTTCCTAGAGCTTCATATTCGGGCGTTTTACGCTCTAGCTACAACTGCTAAAATCTATTTTATTAATAGTTAAATGTGTATGCTCCATACAATTTGTTTGCAGACGGTACACAGTAGGGAAATTAAGCTAAACTTGAGTGCGATGTCGGCGCGTGGCCCGCGTTTATGAAATACTCCTTTCCTTACACCGAGCCCGAGAAATACCCGTGTAAAGACACCCACACACACCCGATCCGACTAATCAAAATTGATTTCTCCAATTCGAATGTTAACAAGTCAGGAGATAAGCTTAAATTATAACATTGCGCACTCCTAATTAGCATACTAGTTCCTAATACAATAAATAGTAATGGAATTAATAATGGTGTATTTAATGCGTAATGTTTGCTTCGAACACGATTCGGTTGAGGCGGAGCGAATTTCATACTCTAATCCTGTGTAGGAGTTTCAGATAAGTTGACGTGAGAGATTGTACGACGCACCTGTACCGGCATTGTAAGGCCCGAATTAAATACAATATCAATATTTGGATCGCAATCTCTGAACATGTTTTAGTATTTAGTAGTAACTTGTTCGCTGGTAGGTTTCGTAAACTGTTTTGAAATTCTATACTTAATGGCTGCGATTTTTGTTAAGTGGATACTTATATAAATCTTCCTATTTTAATTCAGCAAGCTCTATATGTTTATACAAACGGATTTCTATATTATTAAAAGTCATAATACAATGATGATTTATCTTTATTAATATTCTTAAATATTATTTTACTTAACATGTCAAGGTTAAAATGAGCGATACCTGGAAAAGAAATAAATATGAACTATACCTATCTACCACACAATAAACCCCAATCGTATGCAGCCGTCTTAATATATCCTTATCTCAGGAACAAACAATAAAGCTTGTTACAAAACATTTCCGAACACAAATTTCAGGTACATGTAGTGTACAAATACCTTTAAATTACGAACAGTTCATTGTAGAAATAGGTCTAATTCAATCGCTCTGAATTCCACGGACGTCGGCATCGGTCAGATTTATCGGTTCGTTTCGCATTACAGCCTTTTGTTTGAGGATTGAGGCACAGGGTGCTTGAGAGTCACGATCCAATCGAGCAGGAAGCTGTAGATAACGTTTGTCAGATTAATCATGTCCACCGTCCGAGTCTTGCCGACGAATGCCGACGAATGCCGAGGTTTGACGTCAGCTCGTGAATAGTCACTGAATAATTTTATGTTAACTTAGCAAGGTTTTAAGCTTTTTCTTTTTCAACGTCGATGTATTTAAGGCTCTTTAGTGTGGCACATGCTTTTCTTATTTCATAACATTAAACTAACAAACGATGTCACTTTAACCCATCAACCAACCCAAATCAGTAGGAAACAAGGCTACTAAAAACAGACCTAAAAAGAGGCAAGATGGCGCCTGTAGTCGAATACAGACGCCATACATTTACATGAACATCCTTCCATCGTACCGCAAAAGCTGCTTAATGCTTTCAAAACTTGATTAAAACTATTCATATGGCAACTACTACTGTGACTACTTTCCTCCAGATTACTAATATGGCGCCAGATTGTCACCAACTTTAATAACTAAAACACAAATGTAGTGAGACTCCTCTCAATTCTTCTCATTTCTGCTTTATAGCAATTATTACCCTATACTGGTTTGAAAGATATTCTGAAATAAAGCGAATCAACTCAGTCGTAAAAGGTGGAAATCAATAAAATCAGAAAAAGACTCCAATAATTGAGATCGATTGCAGATGTTTTTTGGCAGCAGTTACCACTTGCCATTTGTAGGCTAGCTGCTGTAATGTCGTAGAAATACTATTTTACTTTACTCTTTTGTCATTAAATTCACCAAAATAGTTATTTTATTGAAGTGAAACTTCTTTAGGCGCATGAGGGTAAAATTTTTACAGATGAAACGTCACGCCGGTATGCAACGGAAGTGTCGGAAAAGAGAGAGAGAGTGATCGAGACCGATTGAGAGAGAGTAAGACAGGGCGAACGTAGCATGAGGAACTAGCCGTGGAGTGAGAATAGGGAGCAAGCGAGTGAGAAAGATTGAGAGAAAAAGTGAGACAGAGCGAACGTCGTATCACGCCTTTTTCCCTTCCTCTTAATCTTGGAAATTTAAAGTTTTAGATTTGTATAAATATAAACAAGATTTATAAATTAGTTCGCCAAAGAAGTTTCACTTCTGACATGTGTACTTTGTACGCACGCATGTTTTTTTTATATTATGTTTACAAAACTAAATTAAGCAACTTCAATCAAACTATTGTGGTAATTTTAACGATATCACTTAAAAAAAACACATCTTTTACCATATTCACATTACACGTAGTACCGGCAAAACCCATTATATTATACTGTAAAGGGTGTGAAAGGTACAACCATATATCAGCCCCTAGAAGTCCACTGTTGGATATAGGTCTAGCCAAAAAAGGCAGTATTGCCGTTGTCACCACGCGGGCTGTGCGCACGTGTCGCAAACATGCAGTAGATAAATAACTTCGTAAAGAGATACTGCTGCTCTGTTGCTGTATTTAGTACCTTTGCTGCGGCCTACGACATCTACTGAAAATAAAATAGCATAATAGTGAGCAATAATTTCATATATCTTAATTTGTAACGACTACTCAAGTTATGCGGTTTTTGATTTCTTTATTTATTATTATTATTTCTTTGATTCCGATATTTTGACCCAATTGCATGGATCGTAGTCACGGCGAAATGCATATCATGTGTAGGTACCCGTTAGGTACATGTTATTAAGTAATTTAAGTATTAATTGATTCAAAATCAAATAATTTCATACTTATAAATGTCAGTGTAGCGTATCTTGCTTAACAATTATTTTGTTTACTCAAATTAAAGTTATTTTTTTCAGACTGAATATGAAGTTTTAGTGTTAATGCTGGAAAATAATTATGATAATGGAATATTACTCATACTATATACAATGCGAAATTGTTAGGTGTATGTGTTTGTTACTCTTTCACGCAGAAATCACTAATCGAACTTCGAAACTGCTGTCTGCTAAAATTTGCCACACAGATAGTTTATTGTCTAGATTAACACAGCATACTCATTACCGTTGTAAACATGGGCAAAGCGGGCAGAGCTACGGGAATAAGCTAGTATCTTCATAAAACTCTTATACCCAAACATCTGTATATCAACATCAGGTATGAGGAAGCTTATTATCGAAGTAACAAGTTTATCTTAATGCAATCTTCCGAAGTTCGTTTTATGGCCCGCGTCCTGACTAATCTGTGATTTATAATCTATGTTTCCACAGATAAGATTTGACGATTGCAGTCTATTTACGTTATCTTGTAGTGATTTAATGGCATCCATATTCCTTTATTTTATTCGCAATTCTAATGAATCATTAGATGTTAATGATCTGTGTTTGATTTGTTGTTTTGCTAAATCTGTTCAAGCTTCCTTATACACAATCCAACTCAAATTGATAATAACAGATAGATATTCAGATTTGCACTCGATTACTTTACAAGTGAAACAAGCATAATAAATAATAATTATTTTTAGATTGATCAATATCTTTTTAGTCGATTATCCTAATGTTGGAAGATTCATATTCGGTTTTGACAGTTTTGTATTCGACCTACATAGTATGTTTTGAAGATTAGAACCAGTGATGTTCGACCGGGGAAGTGCCACCGCCACACCTAATTCTAGCGTAAAATAGTTCTTGCGTTTCGTTGGAAGGGTGTGGTTGCCGGCACACTTTAATATTAGGCGACCATCTTAGTTCACGGGAGTAGCAACGCATCTGTGATTGACTTCAGCTAGAACCCTGTTCTATATAAAGTTGTTTACAGATGTCCATGGGCGGCAGTGACCACTTACCATCAAGTGGACTGCAAGCTCATTTACTACTTCAATTAGATAAAAAAAATGAAAATTATGTCTTATAAAAAGCTCACCTTAGCATTGAAGTGTTCGAGGGCGGCTATCCTCCCCGAAAGTCACCTAAATAGGGAATGAAGTATCGTCTAGGAAAAAAACTCACATTAGGTCAAACTCTGTCTGTCCCTGTAGTTCCGGGATCAGAATAGAGCTACGGTCTCCCCTGCCTGTCTTGAGAGGCTACTTAAAGGGGCTTGGGGAGCTTGAACCGTCTAGCCAGGCGATCCCGGAAAGGACGGCGGTATGTGTGGTCGTAAACAGTAGACGGAGCGGTGGGCCCAGCCGGCCAACTGGGACGTGCCCGACGGGGCAACGCGCTCAGAGGATTTCGGTTGCATTCCTTTGGAGATCCCGGAGTCCTCTTTTCAACGCCGAGGACGGCCACCGGGGGGGGGGGGGGGGTTAGTGCAGTAAAAATCCCACGTAACTCTGCGTCGCTCCCACAACGTCGGGTACCTTTTAAAAACAAAAAAGGTCAAACTCTGTGGTCTGTAGTTCCGGGATTAAAATAGTGCTATGGTATTGTATACGTGTGTGTTGTAAGATGCAAATAAAAGGTGGCTTTCAGGGTTGTGGATGTGTGAATGAGTGAGAGCCGTTCAGATAGGCGTCCTTCGCAGGACCAGACGGTGCGTTGGGCCCAGCCGCAGGTCTGGGTGGAGGCCGATGAAGCAACGTTCGTTTTCCTTTAGAGATCCCGAAGTCCTCTTCGTAACGCCAAAATGTCCAGTAGAAGATGTTAGTACGGTAAAAATCTCACATAATCCCGTAACTCGCTCCCACGACGTAGGACGCCTTTAGAAGATTCTCCAGATCTCGAAAACAAATAAAAACAAAAAAGTAATGGTCAAATTCTGTACTTTACTGCCACTATAAGGAAAAATAACCGCTGCATGTTATGTCGTTATTATCTCTTACCACCACAGTTCTATACAGATCCTAAAAACAAATATAGTAACATTACAAAATTCTCCACAGTTTACGTTGCGCAACATCCCGCACCTGTTCCCGGGTCAGTCGCGGGTCGCTCCGTCGCTCCCGGCTAGCTTCTGATGCTTTGTTAGATGCTATCTTATAGTCTGTAAGGTTAATTCCACCTCTGTCAAGATTGAACCCGTTAAAATTCCATAAAGCCAGTAGAATGTCTTGTTAAAAAAACTTATATAATAGGCAACAAAATTCTCCTAATTTACCTTGCGCATTATCCCGCACCTGCTCCCGGGTCAGTTGCATGTCGCTCGACATTCCCGACTAGCTTCTAATGCTTTGTTAGATTTTTTCTAATAATAAAGTTACTCTCTGTCTCTATTAAGATTGA
Source organism: Spicauda simplicius (assembly GCA_949699795.1). Lineage (NCBI taxonomy): Eukaryota > Metazoa > Arthropoda > Insecta > Lepidoptera > Hesperiidae > Spicauda > Spicauda simplicius. Next base: position 18,824,895 of record OX453061.1, on the reverse strand, counting down.
AGCTGGCAGAATTTCCTATAGATAGTAGAACGTCATATAAATATGTACAACAAAAAAAAATCTCCGCAGTTTGTCTTGCGCAATATCCCGGCACCTGTTCCCGGGTAAGTCGCGGGTCGCTCCGTCGCTCCCGGCTAGCTTCTGATGCTTTGTTAGAATTTATCATACACTTTATCATTTATCTGTAAGGTTAATTCCCGCCAGTCAAGATTGAACCCATTAAAATTTCATACAGCTAGTAGAGTGTTGTGATGAAAACTTATATAATATAACAACAAAACTCTCCACAGTTTACGTTGCGCAATATCCCGCACCTGTTCCCGGGTCAGTCGCGGGTCGGCCCGTCGCTCCCGGCTAGCTTCTGATGCTTTGTTAGATTTTATCTTCCCATCTATGTAGTTATAGAGGATGTTCTCCCTCGGAGATTGAAGCGTGTACATATTTTATTATTGATATAGGTATGTATGTGCAGAATTGAATATTAAGAACACATTTGAAGTTATTTATCTAGCATTTTATCTAATGCTGGACTATAAGTAATGTTAAATTGATATTAATAATGCATTTATTTTAATTTGTTGTGCATTCATAATATATTAAACTACGCTAACGAATTAGGTACTATCCTGTAATGTTAGACGTAAGGTGTAATTTATAAATAAATAAGTAAATTTTATTTATTTATTTATTTACATATTTATTGCACCTTTAAAAAGTTACAATAGGGCAAACTTAATGCCTGATGGCATTCTCTGCCAGTCAACCCTGGGTGGCTGGAAAATTTGCGGCAGGTGTTTTAAACACAAAGATTATAGATATTTAATATGTTATAAATACATCATATACATACTATATCATTAAAATATATATTATACATACATATAATACACAAAAACAATACATATTATATAAAAGTAAAATAAAAGATGTTTAAGAAACAATGACAGTGTTCAGATAATGCTCTCGGACAAGCTTTTTATAGATGAACTTACTGGGTGCTTTCCTAACGTGAGCGGGCAGGGCGTTCCAAAGCAATACCGCCTGAACAGTAAATGAAAAATGGAAGAAACCGCTAGTATGTAAATAATTTTATTGTGGAAAATAGATTACATATTTTTTACATAAATACAAAATCTTCTCTTTATTTTGACAGAAATCCACAGATGAGCACACAATGAAAATTTGAGGGCAGCCGTTAACAAAATTCATAAAGTTATCGCGGTATTCATTATTTGAGCTCCCATCTGTCAGGGAATCAAACTCAGAAACCTTTCCTCTGATTAGTTGCACCACGTGATTGTGTCATAAAAGGTTTGTATTAAAAACATAATATCCATTGTTATGTATGAAGAACACCTGTATCCTGCGATTCGTCCGTCCGTCGCCTGCAGCGTCGTTATTGCTTCCATAATAAGATCAAGAAATTAAAACTTTCCATAAGCGCAGTAAAGGTATAATCCTTAGAGTTTGAATCCGAAGGCTTCATTGGTAAACCTATATCTGCCTCATGACCAATACTATTAAGAGCACCGGTGGTCTGGTCTGGTACGATTTAGTCATACTCACCTGAAGCATTGCAACTTAGTCCTTTTTTATATCTGACTGAAGTAGCAAACGAGCATGCAGTTCACCTGATGGTAAGTGGTCACTGCCGCCCATGGACATCTGTAATCAACTACATACAGAACATGGGTTGCATCTGAAGTCAATCACAGATGCTTTGCTACTCCCGAGGACTATGATGGTCGCCTCATATAAAAGTGTGCCGGCAACCACACCCTTCCATCGAAGCGCAAGAAATGCTTCACGCTAGAAATAGGTGTGGCGGTGGTACTTCCCCGGTCGAATTACACTGGTTCTACCACCTTGAAGTCCTCCGGGAAAGCAACGTATTGATTATAAACGTCTTTGGGCGACAGTGCCTAGTTACTATCAAGTGAACAGCATCCTCGTTTACTTTTATATTACAAAAATACGTACTTTACTAGAGGTGAAACTCGAATGCTACGAACGACTAAATGTTATTAGATTTACATTCTAAGCCTGCAGTATAACAAGACAACCGCTGCTCCTTCTAAACATTGATTTCGTCACAGTATAAAGGATTCAATTTTACCCATCTAGGAAACGTCATTACTATCCATCGTCAACTCCCACACTTATGAAGGGGTATCAGGTAACTCCTTCTACCCTCATAGACTTATGGGTGACTAAAAACATTCAGAAAGGAGGTAGCAACATGCATACAAAGGTATGTATTTATTGCGATCGGACATCCGCACAGGAAAACGCAATAATCAAGAATGTCGTCGTCGTCGTCAACCCATTATTGTCCCACTGCTGGGCACGGGTCTTCTCTCAGAATGAGAGAGTTTAGGCCATAGTCCACCGCGCTGGCCAAGTGCCAATTGGTGGACTTCACACACCTCCGAGAACTTTTTTTTTTTTATAAAGAACTCTCGGGTGTGTAGGTTTCCTCACGATGTTTTCCTTCACCGAAAAGCAGTGATAATTAATGTATAATACGCACATAAATCAGTGGTGCGTGCCTGGGTTTGAACCTCGGACTTCCCGATTGAAAGGGCAAGTTTCAACCATTAGGCTATCACTGCATTAGGCTATCAAGAATGTACTTATTTACAATTCATAAAATTAGAACCTCTTACGAAACTAGTAAAATTATGAGATAGGTTATTGTACATGGATCATATCAAAGTAAGCAAGCTTTCTATATGGCTACTTGATACAGACACTATTAGATTAATAAAGAAAATATTAGATTTGGGATTCACTGATTATATTTTCCACGAACTAAACTAGTTGATGATATGACAATTGATCTAATGAGCGTCGCACTTGATAGCTGATTGCGAACTGATCAAAAATACATAATTAATAAATTGTGCGCGCGCGTCCAACCCATAGAATTGCTGACCTCAGCAAATGCACGGTTGTACCGTACACTTTCTTTAAATAATGATACTTTGGCGTAAATTCAAAGCAACACTTACCCAAGATGTTAGTAGCTACTTATGCAAGTATTGAAGGATCTTCCTGTTGGTATCGGGGCGTATAAATAATGCATCAGATATGTGGTATAACCCGACTTTAATGATAACATGCCTGCCTCAGGGATGGCTTTCGTTAACTGATGTTTAAAATATGCGCCCAGACTATTGTTAGGCCTCTAATAGAGGATAGAAACTTGAATTTTAAAGACTGATTTTATCATGTATACTCCGAGTATTTATGTCAATTAATAAATGAGAAATTATGCCGAAGTATATCTCTAAGGACATTGTCGGAAATTAGAGATGGAAGCTAGAACTTAGCGTTGCTAATAGGCGATCTAACGAAGTCTTTTCTGTATTCATAGTCAAGTATTTTATTTTAATAAACTATAATAAAAATAGACATGTATGTAAAAGTCATATTACTTTTGAGGACTTTTTGTAGATGTAGATAATTTTGCTGTTAAAGAATAATTGTAGAAAAAATTTAACGTAATACAAGTTATTTTTATGAACGAGAGGGAATCTGTGAAAAGGTACGCCACTCCGTGGCAACAACGCCGAATTATGTGTCCTCAGTGCTGAATTGAGGACTCTGTTATCACTGACGAAACAACAGAAGTCTTCTGAGCACGATGCTCCTTTCCTGGTCTACCCCGATTTGCGCTCAGCGTGCCTCCTAGTGTTTGGGATGGCATGAGAACACATATGCCGTCGTACTTTCCGGGGTCGCTTGGCTAGACGGTTCAAACTCCCAATTTTACCGCGCGCAACTTACGACAGGCAGGGGATACCGTAGTCCTATTCTTATCCCGGAACAACTACACAAGACACCCAATACCTTGTATTTCACAAATTGTCCCGTAACTATCCAGGCAGACTTATACCTTGGTACAAACAGATGTCACCATATCTTTTCCGCATTCAATTACACCGACAATTCCACCACCTATTAACTCAATTTATAAACGGTTAAAATCAGTTCAATAGATAATACAGAACAAACTCAACGAGGATTTATCTCCAATTCGCCGCCCACGAACAATCGCGAAAACCTCCATTTCCTGCTGTTAGCCGCATCGCCTGCAGCGTGCATTACTTATGACCACAGAACCAATAACTTGTAGAAATAGCATTTTATAGCAACTAGCTGTGTATCCTAATCTTAAAGGTTATTTTTAGGGTGGTAAAATCAGTGTAGTTGCAAGAGGTACCACCGTCACAATTATTTCTAGCGTGAAGCAGTTCTTGCGTTGGAAGGGTGTGGTAGCCGGCAAACTTTCACATAAGGGGACCATCAAAGTCCTCAGGAGTAGCAACCCATGTTCTATTTGAAGCTGCTTAAAGATGTCCATATGAGGTAGTGACCACTTAGCATCAGATGGACTGCATGTTCGTTTACTACTTCAGTCAGATAAAAAAAAGAAAAAGAAAAAACTTTGAGACAATCATTGAGGACGTTGAGACGACCATCTTACTCTCCCAGAAATGAAAGACGTGGCTGTTTACTACTTCAATAAAAAAAAATGATATTAAAATAATATACTTTAGAAAATTCGTTTACTATCTGTTGGCTCTGAAAATTATATGTAGTCTTTTTTTAAAATGAGATTAATAGCAAACGAGCATGCAGCTCACCTGATGGTGAGTGAAAACTTCAACTTCAATGAACAACTTTATACGGAACAAAAATTCTAAAATCAATTACAGATGCATTGCTACGCCAGAAGACTAAACCGGTCGCCTCATATAAATGTGGCAACCACATCCTTCACCAAAATGCAAGAACTGCTTCACTCCGTGCACAAATACGCGATCCAAATCGTCAACGACCGATTCGATTCCGTCAAGGATCACCGATCGATTAGAACCTTTAAGCCTGTAGAGGGACATAGGCTCCCTCTGCGTGTTCTACGGGCTGTACAATGGTGAGTGTTCCGATGAACTTTTTGACCTGGTGCCTTCAACACCTTTTCTTCACCGCACCACTCGCCGAAAGATGAAGTTCCATCCACACTAACTGGACTCGTGTCGGTCCTTCACGGTTTGCTCGTTCGTTTTTGCCACGGACGTGCACGTTGTAGAATGAACCTCTTCCTGAGGTATTCCCGGAGTGCTCTGACATGGGGTTCTTCAAGAAAAATGCGAAAAGAACTCTCCTTCGAAGCCGGCGATGCATTGGCGACTCCTCTGGTCGGTGACTACTTTCCAACAGGTAGCCCATCTTCCTTATTAGGTTAAATTATAAAAAAAGAAGAAATATAAAAAGGTGTGGCGGTGGTACCTCTCCGGTCGAACCATAAGCGTTCCACCACCTAATTCATACTACTGTCGAAACTATTTCAGCAATACGCGCGATGGTGACAAAGATGATATCGTATAAAAACTGCATCTGGCATTTCTGTTTCACATTTCATTGCTTACAACCGAGAGGTCGATTCAGGACTCGATTCCGCGTCAACAAACGATGTAATAACAAAGCTATCGAATTTTGAATCATGGCCGACATTAAATGATTTCGATTATTCAAACGCATCGATTCCCCGCGAGCGATGACGATTTACGGGGACCCAACACCTCTGTAAGCTATTGTCATTCGGAATGGAATTGAATGTTATGGTGTTATAAGCAATAAATCAACAATGAAGCGATAGAGAAATCAGCTTTTGTTTGCGTGTAAGATTTAATTTGAAGTCGTATTTTTAGTACAAATTACGTGATGCAAAAATATACTTCTTTTATTGGTGGTCTGAGATGTTAATTTTAATCTTCTTCTTTATAAAAATGAATGGTTGTCTTTATGTCCTCTATAGAATCGTAAACAATTAATTTTATCATGTGATGATCTTTAGCAAAGTTGTTATTCATGAGCGCGCAAAAGTTTCTGGTGTATTTTTTTTTTTGGATGGCGTAGCAACGCGCGCAGGGTGCAGCTATTATTATACAAATTATAGTGTCGTTTAGCCGCGAATTGAAACGGTGCTATGACTCTAATCTTTCTGGCGAAACTATGTAGTTTCGCTTACCTTCTTGCATATCACGCACAGTACAACAATAAGACTAAGAAATGTACCACACAATCAATTTGGCTATACAAAGATGTAACGCCGCCAGCATTCTTGGGACTCTCCCAAGAGGCAGTGATTTATTTATAACTTATTCTTATCTGATAAGATTTTATAAAAAATATATTTTTTTAATAATTTGTTTTGTATATACCTTTTTTTTTTTTTTTTTTTTTTTTTAAGTGGGTAATCCTCATGGATACCCAGCCACCCGGGGCAGCAGCTGGGTTATGCCGGACTCTTACCGGCTAAACCCCCACTGTGTTTTCTCCTCGCACCGTACGGCGGGAACACGGGTAAGCTTTCGCAGTCATCCGCGAACCCGCCGGTGCCTGGCCGCTCCCGCAGCCCCTCCTCGCGTGGAGCATAAAGCTCCCCTCCAACAGCAAGGCGCGCCAGAAAACACAAAGGCGCGCATTACCCCCAAGGCCCCATCCGCAGGGCGACGGTCCAACCCCGAGACCGCCACCCAGGGGCCGTAGGCATGGCAAGCCGACACCCGCAAGGCATCCCTACAGGCGTCGACCCCCCACACCCAGCGGCGGATCCGTTCTTTGGTTCCGCCGCAAACCACCAAACGGCCGCAGAGGATAGGGAGGACGGCAACGACACACCGCATCTCCTCTTCCTCTGCGGCCCCACCGCCAACGCATCTGACGGTGCGCCCCCGTTCGGTCGCGGGAGATAGGGTGCACGGCAACGACACACCGAGACACCTCTCCTCCCGCGACCCCTCCTGGCTGCAGAGGCCAGAAAACACCGACCTCCACAGCCCCCTCGGATGCGTCCGGAGCGGGCCCTCAGCCAAGCCCGCTCGGAGCGTCCCCTCCCTGGGATCCCTCTTGGCTTCACCGCGGCGCCCCCAGCCACGGTTACTGAGCCCCCTCACCACGACAAGGTGGAGATCCCTTCGAGGGGGGTTTTGTATATACCTACTATTAATAGATTTGTTTCTTACGTAAATAAAAAAAAATAAGACTTGAAGCAAAAAGCTGATTTTCCTACTCGATTTAATTCCTTGTCGATCCATTCGTCTTGCTTAATCCTGTTAGATGGACACATCCCTTTCAATACATAAGGGGTTATATGATTTTCGACTATTATCGCGGAATTTGATCGTGGTCAGTTTGGCCGTGTCCACGATCTATGTAACTGGATCGAAATGTGGCAAAAAATAAATCAAAAACCACATATCGTACCCATTGCATTTGAAAATGTAACGACAATGCACGTATGATGTACGTAGTTACGAGAGTTATTCGTGTGGGAGACAGGAATAAGTTCCAATTTTGTGGATACAAAAAAAGACTGAGTAAAAACAGATGTACGAATGATCACAAGATCAGTTTTTACCATCTAGAAATGGATTCATAAAAAGAAAAAGTAGGTTCAGAAATGATGAAATTGGCTTGTTTTGCAATAAAAATTCAGTAAGAACGCACACAGATAAATGTACTTATATATATCCATCCATCAATCCATCAGCCTTTGAAAGTCCACTGCTGGACATAGGCCTCCCCTCTGCGCCACTTCGACCGGTCCTGAACCATCTGAAACCAGCGGTTACCCACCGTCTTCTTCAGGTCATTAGTCCACCTGGTCGGGGGGCGGCCTGCACTCCTTTTGCCCAGACGTGGTATCCATTCGAGGACTCTTCTACCCCATCGGTTGTCTGTCCTACGAACGAAGTGGCCTGCCCTGCCGTGGTCCCTTACTTATATATATATATAAACGTCACATATTATTGTTGAGTTAGGGCATGGTTGGAGTCCAACTAGTATGAACAAGTTTAATAATAACAATTAAAGTTACGTAGCACCTTTTTATTACTTATATTATTCAAGGTGGTATGTTACCGGAACAAATAGCTTTTACATACCTTACGTCATATTTCAAAATAAATATTACCGATTAACATATTCAATGGTTTTCTAAAGGTGCACATACACCTTCCGCTAACGAATTAGAAGACGCAATTATAATACCTAATTGGATGCATACTTACATGAATTGCTATACTAATGTAGTTTCCGGTATTTTAAAAGCGGTTAGTATGATCAACCGCCTGTAGAATACGGACATACTGTATTAATATTTTATGAAATATTGCCTAATAAACTATGTATGTACTGACGTCAAATTAGATGTAAAAATATTAACGTTTATAAGTTTTTTACATTTCCATACGAATTAAGTTTTTTGCACCACATGAAATACGTGAAGCCCGCACGCAGTAACCAAGAATTTGCCTTAAAAACAACCCAGTTATAAATGATTAGGGCCGGCACTCATATGACGGAGCGCAGCGCAGCGCATTTTTTGCTGTCAAACTATTATCGTCATTGTCCCTTTAGAAATAATATCCAAAATTAAATAACAGCAATTTATTTCTGAGGAGCATGGAAGCGCATGCTCGCGCATCCGCGCGCATTCGCGCGCATCCGCGCGCATTCTCCCAGTAATTAGCGCGAATTTCGGCTAGTGTGTGATTCGTTAAGAAAATTTCGCGGGCATGCGCTGCGCTGCGCTGCGCTGCGCTGCGCTGCGCTGCGCTGCGCTGCGCTCCGTCATATGTGCGCCGGCCCTATTAGTACACATGCACACTATATACATATATATTAAAGGTAAAATAGAGCAAAAACTTTAACGAGAAACAGCCAGTAGGTAACTCACGCGATATTTCACACTAAGAAAGAGACCGACACCCTTGTAGTTCCGGGATCATAATAGGGGTATTCTCTGCTTGTCATAATAGGCGACTAAAGGGGCTTCCAGGGTTGGAGGCGACAAGAATCTCCTGTCTCCCCGACCGCCACCCTGAGAAGTACGGTGGTGTGTGTGGTCGCATGTCATTGTAAAGACTGGATAAAGCGGCCAAGGGCGCTCACCTCAGAAGAGGCCGATGGAGCAACGTGCTTAGAAGACTCCGCCCGCATTCCTTTGCAGATCCCGGAGACCTCTTCAGGGCGCCAAGGACAGCCACCCGCGGTAAAAAAGTCCCACATAACACCTCGCTCTTCGGAATCGGGCACGAGGAAGGAGTCTCCCGTCAACGAAAAAAAAAGGACGTACCCCGCGTTTCTAATAACATAGTTTAGTATGTGACAAGTTAAAAAGTGTTAATTTCTTGATAAAAAAAAGGACAAACATTATTGACACGTCTCTTTAATATGTACATGAAATGAATAGTCATGATACGTCAAAGTCTGATGATCATTGTCCTCTCCTTCAGGAAAGATCTAGGTCTGCCATTGCACGTATAAGCGTAACAGCAATTAGAAAATGGTAGAACCTTCTTTCTTGCTACTCTGGAGGCACACCATATGCTTTTTTGCCTGACAACAGCAATGTTAAATGTCGCTGTGTGCTGTGTGTGATGTTTGTAGGCTGTCGCAAAACAAACAGACGTATTCGAGGCATTCCAGTTTAGTCCTCAGGGATAACATAAACATAAAACATAAACGCTTTCTACACCCCTACATTACGAACAAATACCCAGACGCAGAATATTAATCTACACTCATCATTTAGATATCTGTCTGGCCGGGAATTGAACCTGGGACCCATTGCGCGTCAGACCGGTATGGTAACCGCTCCGCCACGCGGTAGTCAAATCACCACATCTATAACTGACTCTTTCAAATTATAACAGGCCTCTTCTTTAGTGAATTGTAAGGCAAGATACTGGAGTAACTTTTATTACCCTCTCGGCTCTCAACACTCTAATAGTAACCTTGCCAGATCTAGACATTTTTTTTGACAAGTGGAAAAAAGTCCTTAGTGTATGTTTAAGTTTCAGCGAAACTCAATGATTTAAGAAACGATGTTTTCCTTCACCGAAAAGCAGTGATAATTAATTTAATAATACGCACATAAATCAGTGGTGCGTGCCTGGGTTTGAACCTCAGACATCCCGATAGAGAGGGCAAGTTTCAACCATTAGGCTATCACTGCTCTATAGTGAAACAAGTGTACTTTAAACAAATTTCTTCACCACTTGGCTCTCATCGTAGAACTGGAGAACGCAATATTAGACAATAATTTTTCATCGCAGCGCTAAATTATTCTACCGTTGACTGCTTCCAAACGCTTATTAAACGGTTACCATAAACAAGCCAGTATTAAGTCCAGTACATTAGTCATCCGACCGCTCGCAGGACGAACAAATAAACAAACACAATTTGCTATCATCTAGCGGCAATAAACAAGTGTATGTAATTAAATTGATTACATAGTCGCTGGCGGGCGCATGCGTTCCGTTGACAAACGAGCAACGTGCAGGATTTGTCGTTTAACTATGGGCTGGACGGTATCCGTGGCAGTAACCTTAGTACCAGTTTATTATGCTTCCGAAAAACTAGTAGTGTTCTTGTTTTGACGACCCGCGTGGCGCAGCGGTTACCATACCGGTATGACACGCAGTGGGTCCTGGTTTCGATTCTCGGCCAGACAGGTATCTGAATGATGAGTTTAGATTCTTGTCCTGGGTCTGTGTGAACACACAGGCCCACAAAGACGAATACACGAACGTGTATTCGTCTTGTGTGTGTTCATGGTACCCACGACTCAGGAGAAAATCCTACTGTGGGCCTATGAGTGTAGAATGCGTTTAAAGTTTTTTAAGTTTTAAGTTTTTGCCTATATTTTTTTTAAGTTATGGCTGAAAGATAAGCATGGAACATTGCAATATAGCAAATTGCAAACTGTGAGGGAAGATAAGACCAATGTTTGTTTTTTTAGGGAACAACAAACACATACTAAGAGCACAGGTGCTTATTGCATCTATCAACTAAGTTTTGGGGTACGCCTGATTTGTAAAGGATAATCCGAACGTTAATCTACGTCAGATTAATGTACAATTTAATATGAGATTTGATTACAGATAAACTTGCCATTAAGTTTATTTATTAAAGTAGCAAAGGACCACTTTTACGCTTAGATATATCGTATGTGCATTATACGATATAAAGGTTTGGCAAATGGAAATTTTGGAAAGCGGCCATGTTCCAACAGTTTCAATTCAGAGCTTGTTTATATGAAAAATGTTAAATATTTCGATAGCGGGATTTAAAAAATTAAAGGCGTGCTCTCTTTATAAATTGTAGTAAGTTACAAGCTTGATTATATGTATATAGAGGATCCAAACAGTCGATTACAGATTAGTAGCTCAAAAGAGACACGTACTACATAATATCAGGCCAGCGACTTTTTTGTTAGCTGTACCTACCGGAATCATAAACAAAACTTTATCTTATTCGGTTAATTCAAGGCAGTAACGATTTATTTCACTGACCTCACCTCAACCTAACACTATATAAAGTATATCTTCTGGAACAGCAATATTCCGCTATTTAATACAAATCCGAACAATACGGTGCTGTGTGCATAAAATCATAAATTAACAACACAATACCAATAATTGTATCGTAACATTCTTGCACAGACTCGGAGAAATAGATTGCCGAGATTCGAGGAGAGATAGGCTGAAACTAAAAGCAACCGATTCGAACATTTGTTCCGCTGTTACGGGCAATAATTTCACAGGCATATTTAGGCCAATTTAGGTAAACCGCACATCTGAACGTGTCTGCCTTATTTGCTACCAATAACGAGCATTGTGGCCCATTGTGGGGTACAACGGACGCTCTGCGAGGGTCTCCATGCATTTTGGAATTTTATTTTTCACTTCTATAAAGGAACTGTGAACATATCATTTTAGCGTTAATAAAAGACACACAACTATAACTCATGTTTATATAGGTGTATAACTCTCTTTCTCTGAGAGAAGACCAGTGCCCAGCAGTGGGACAAAAATGGGTTGACGAGAGAAAAGACAACTAGCGGAACAAGTAACGCGATTTGGGTTCTTTGACTGTTAAACGAAAGCTTCAAATATGATATTTTTATAACAATTAAGTAGCAAATTACAACACATTTTACCTGACGGTATGTGGTCACTGTAGCCCATAAACACCAATAACTACCACATACGAGAACAAGGGTTATACATAAAGTCCATCACAAATTCGTTCTCACTCCTGAGCACTAAGATGATCGCCTTATTATAAATCAGCTGTCAACCATATCCTCCCACCGGAACGCGAGTTGCTTCACGCTAGAAATAGGTGTGGCGTTCTCGTTCCACTACCGTGTACTTACTCGTAAATCTTCTCGTTCCAGTCAGATAGAAAAAATCTTCCATTACTAAGTATATTGAATGTACTCCTGGCATTTGCCGCTCCAGTTCACAATTTGCTTCACTACGTAACTCAATGGCAAAAAAGTATTAAATGCGTTCAACTGAAGAAAAACAAATGAATATTTAGATATATATTTCTCGGGCCTCAAAAATTTATAGTTAGGTACATTTTTATATTTTTTATCACTAATACATCGAAACATGGCTTCAACCAAGACCCTGCAAGAAACTCTCTTGAACTAGCTGACAGGCAAATAGTATAGTATTTTTATAAGTGACGGGTACTCGCAATACACGACTGCAGTTGCAACTGGGTCGAAATATCGGCAGTAAAAAAAAATTAAACCGCATATTGTGAGTACCTGTAACATGTTAAAATTAATCTACAATATCAATCAGTCCATAACTATTAATAAATCTTGTTATTATAATAATAAAGCTGACATCATCTGACATAAATGATATGAATGTCTTTCAAAAATAAGAAAAGGTAGAAAAATATATGGCACAACACGTGCGGTACCGACACGAAAAAAAGCCTGTTCCTGCTTATTATGCTATATTATGCTTTGAAGGGTTTAATAAGAACTAGTCACCCGTAGCATCGGCCGAAATTCGACCGTAATTTAAATTAAAAATCAAATGTCATCTGACATTCTTGACGTTGTGTCTTTTCATTTTCATTTACTAAGTACATAAGTGTTTGTGACAAATGCAAGGCAGTGTGTGTAATGTGTTTTTAGTTGATTTTATGTATGAAAAATGCATTATTTGAAAAAAATTTTAACATTCTGCACTCCTTCTCTACGTCCACTATAATCGTGCAAAATTTCATACTAATCCGTCCGCGGCATATTACTTAAAAATCCGTCACAAATTTTTGCTTCACGTATTAATATAATAATATCCGAAGCGTTTTAACTTAGCCCTTAAGAGTGGCATAGCATTTGTGGGCAACGTAAGTTAAGACACTTACCTTATCTTAGATTTATTAACGGCAGTCAATGAACGTTCGTTAATATTCATCAGATGACCCCTTCGTCATATTATAAAAATCGTCCTATACAGCCCTCAACTCATTGCTACCTGTCTCAAGCGTCCATTTTGTGTGGTATCCGCGATCGGAGCCGGCGGGCAGCACGAGCGCCATTCCTCACCTGCCGACGACAGCCATTGATTAATCACAGATGCCCACGCCTCCTGTACCAATCGTACGCATACGCCACGAGAAACACTGTTCTGCTCCGAAAATATTGCGCTTTATCATGCATTCTATTCAAAATGTACGTAAATATTTATCAATAACGTTTTCTAAACTTATAGCTGTGTCGTGGGTCCCATGGACACGAATACACAAACACCCGGACCCAGAACATGAATCTAAACTCATAATTCAGATACCTGTCTGGCCGGGAAGCGAACCCGGGACCCATTGCGCGTCAGACTGATATGGTAACCGCTCTGCCAGGCGGGATTATCATCGTCCCTGTAGCCTCGGGGTCAGAATAGGGCTACGATATCCCCTGCCTGTCGTAAGAGGCGACTAAAAGGGGCTTCCGGGGTTGCAGACGACTAGAGGAGCTCGAACCGTTCGGTCAGGCAATCCCGGGAAGGACGGCGGTATGTGTGGTCGCATACCGTCGTAAAGACTAGACGGAGCGTTGGGCCCAGCCGCCCATCTAGGAGGAGCCCGACGGAGCAGCGCGCTCGGAGGATTCCGGTTGAAGTCGTTTCGAGATCCCGGAGTCCTGAGTTTTAGTGCGGTAAAAATCCCACATAACCCTGCGTCGCTCCCGCGGCATCGGGTACCTTTGGAAGGTTTCCCCCTCGAAAACAAAACAAAAAAAAAGGCGGGATTATCATGCATTCTTTTCAAAATATACGTAAATATTTATCATTAACGCTTTCTACACGTATAGCTCGACATGAATATTCTTCTGTGTCGTGGGTGCCACGGACACACACAAAAACGAATACGCAAACACCCAGACCCAAGAACAAGAATCGAAATTAATCATTTAGATACATGTCTGGCCGGGAATCGAACCCGGGACCTATTGCGCGTCAGACAGGTATGGTAACCGCTCTGCCACGCTGATCGTCAAATTTATACTAGTTTATACAAAACACTTATGTAAATCAAATTCAATCAATTGTAATTTATATAAAAGTGTAATCAAGGTTGACTGGCAATACGAAGAAAAAAATAGTTTCACAAAAAATCTATTTAAAACGTTAGACTTATCAGCATATGTGCAAAAGGCAATTGTGTGCAAAAAAGCGGATAGGTAACTGTAATGTATTCGTCATTGTATGTTTCCATGGCACCCACGGCACCGACAAATCATAATGTGTTACGAGTTTAGACAGCATTTATTACCTATTGATATCAATCAATTGAAACTTTTAACAATTTTTTTCATTGTTTCAGGGAGTAACTTCAAGTTTGCTCCACAGCAGCATGTATCACCAGAAGTAGCAGTTACATATATTCCTGATTATTACACTTAAAACGTGCAAGTGATTACATTTAATATGGAGGAATCACCCAAACGTAGGTATTTGTAACAGTGAAGAAAAATTCTCCGAGTTTATGCAACTTCTTGATATTTCGGAACCTTTTCTAAGCCGAACATTCATATTCATAAACAGTAGAACACACTGTTGTTGTCATTGTTTAGATGCGTCAATGACACGTCATAACCGAATGAAAGGAAATGAGAACTACTTGCGGAGATACAGAGCTCTTAGTGCAGGAAAAAAATCAGACGAATTGAGAACCTCCTCCTTTTTGGAAGTCAGTTAAAAACGATCATTGTTTTTTTTTATTATCAGACTGAAGTAGCAAACGAGCATGCAGTCCACCTGATGGTAAGTGATCACTGCCGCCCATGGACAACTGTAATCAACTCCATACAGAACATTCCATCTGAAGTCAATCACAGATGCGATGCTACTCCCGAGGACTACGATGGTCGCCTCAATCATTGTTTACGTTTGCGCTCAATTATTGCAATATAACAGCCATACCTTGTAATGTACTTTGCAAAGATGTGCGTAATTTTTAATGGGGTAATGGTTAATTAAGCTCCTCCTAGGGACTGATGCGTTACTATCGAAAATAAACGTGGACACATACCACGCCAAAATATGCAGGTGCATCACCCTTAAAGGATTTTATTCACCTTCAAAGATATCGTTGAGCGATAAATATTTCCTTTTTTTATTCGATCACACCTTGAATACTAAGTACACATAACAATAATTATGTAAGTACTAATAAATTTTAAAATTAAACACCAGTACACACGTCATATGTAAATTATAACTAGTCATGCGATATATTCCTAAGTTCACTCTAAATATGAACATTCTATAAAAAACAGTATTCAATACAATTAGTGTTTTATGTTTTTTATTGTAATAATCAATATGCGTGTGCAACATACATATAATATAATGTATGGTTAAAATTTGTTACCAAATAAATTACCAACAGCTCACAGCGACATGCAACGCATGTGTAGCATAATTGTTTAGTTTATGTAAATGTACTTATATATACTTCCGGAACTACAGACCAGTTTGCCTCCCCGGTTTTCAGGGTGTCCTTTACGTGATGAAACGATTTTGAAGGTGGTAAATCCATCGTAGTCCTCGGGACTAGCAACGCATCTGTGATTGACTTCAGATAGAATCCATGTTCTTTATGAAGTTACTTACAAATGTCCATGGGCACCAGTGACCACTTACCATCATGTGTACTGCATGTTCGTTTGCTAGCTACTGGGTTATACGGTTAGTGGAAAAACTTTGTCGGATATTTTAAACGTCTACGACAAGGTTCTATTATGAAAGAATGAAAGCATAAAGATAAACCACCAATAACTAATCTAACTCCTGACTGCGCTAAACAACGCGAAATTGCCAGGAAGCTATTCACATTTCTAGTCTAGATATTTTATAATATATAGATGTGAAATTTTGTAAAGATGGATGTGTGATTGTTACCTTTTTACGAAAAAACTGCTGATCGTATTTGGATTGAATTTAACAGTCTAATTTTTTGACCTTATTTGACACATGATAGTTTGTGACATCATAGTTGATAATCCGCGGATAATGTTACAGCATAATAAGTTCCAGCTTAAGAAGATCTCAGGAAAGTTTAAGCGCTCTCTTGCGGCAAGGGTCTTGGCGGTCTGGTGAGTGTGTGGTTCCTTACTGGCCTGCTAAGTCCCAAGCCGCGGTGATGCCAATCCATCGTCCAAGAAAGAAGAAAGAAGAAGAAAAACGATATAGAGAGATTAAGTAGATGTCTACTTGTAATTTTGTATATTGTTATACTTCGGAGTAACAGAACAATCATTTTTATAGGTATAATAATAATAATAATACTCTTTATTAAAAAAAAGCGAAAATAACATAGAACACAAATTTTAAATAACAATACAAAAAGCAGTCTTATTGCTAAACAGTGATTTCCTCAAGACGACCTAATGGTTTTATAATAACTGATAAATATAAAAAGGTGAGGTGCAATAAGTAAAGTTTAGGTAGTAGATTAACAGAACAGAGCTAAAGAATAAATAAACGGTGATAGCAATGAATTGATAGAAGAGAGACTATGAGACGTAGGTCTTGACAAACATTATGGTTTATTTTTAGCTTCGTAGAAAAATGGCTGCTCTAACATATTTTCTCGTGCTATTTTAATTGGAAGGGGAAATTTGTCAAATAAACAGCAAGTTCTGTTTGTTTGAAATGTCGATTTCGTACTATGGTGGGGAGTGCCCAAACCCCCAAATTTCCACTCCTATATACGTTGTTTAGGAGCTTATGCGTACTTTTGCGTAAACATTTGCAATGAGATTTTGGTTAAATTTCAAGTTTGTATATATCACAATATATTTGTGTGCAGTTATTTCTTGAATCGATTTCATGAATCATTATGAAACATTGTGTTTCATAATGATTCATGAAATAATAATCATTTTGTATTTATTCAATTCAACTATTTCATTCTAGCCATTCCATATACATCACCAGATATATTTCTATAAATATTATATTTTAGTCCTAAAAATGTTTACTGTCCTCACAGTAGAAACTCCATGAGACATTTTCAAGATTTTCAAATGTTTGACACTCTTTGTATTGAGTTGCATCCATAACTCCACACGATACTATCTCTCGATAGCCTGAAGATACGTAGTTCATAGGTCTTCATCGATAAATCTATTTATCTACTACTATTTGCGAGATCCTAAGATTTTGAAGCCTTCGTGTAAATATCAAATAAACTAATTTAATATGTAAAGGGCACTCACAATATACGGTTTTTTGACACTTATATTGTTTTTTGTCGACTTTGACCCAATTAAATGGATCGTGGACACCGCGAGACTTCGCTGTATATTTTTTATTTATTTATTTATTTATTTATTTCAGGCTACAAAGGCCCATAGAAAGTAATACACAAATAATAAATAACAAATAACAATAATAAATAACAAATAAACAATATGACAAATTAATACATTTTTTGAAAATGAAATTAAAATAAAATTTCGAATAAAGATTATCTCACGTTAAATGTGTTTCGATAGGTATCTACGTAGAGTAGTTTTAGGCAATATTAATGTTCACGCTCGTTGATGTCTTTTGTATAGGCTACGAATTTCTACCTAATAACAACAGTATAATTGGTCCTATTTATGCACAACAGAATCAACTCACACAACAATTGTTTTGAAAAAAAACTTTTTGTCAAAATTCTGTACACTGCAAAATTTTAGGTTATTTTTTATAAAGTCTATTTATAATGTTGCACAAGATAATTTGTTCTATGTATACAAATATGATATTATTGAAAATCATGAATATTTTAAATAATAATAGGAGGAATACTCGTTGGTTCCTTTTTGCAAAAGTAGGTCCAATTAAGCACTGTTGTGTTCTAGTTTAAAGGGCAACATACATATCAGAGGTGTTCCAACTTAGTCCTCAGAGATCGCATCTGTGGTCGATCTCAGATATGATTTTATAAGATTAAAATTTAAATTAATAACAGATTCATGGGCCGTCCCTGTAGTTCCTGGATTAGAATAGGACCTGCCTGTCGTAAGAGGCGATTAAAGGCAGCTTCCGGGATTGCGGGCGGCTAGAGTGGGAGTTCGAACGGTTTGGTCAGGCGACCCCGGGAAGGATGGCGGTATGTGTGGTCGCATACCGTCATAAAGACTAGACGGAGCAGTGGGCTCAGTCGCCCATCTGGGAGGCGCCCGATGAGGCAACGTGCTCAGAGGATTCCGGTCGCGTTCCTTTGGAGATCCCGGAGTCCTCTTTGTAGCGCCGAGGACGGCCACCAGGGGGTTTTAGTGCGGTAAAAATCCCACATAACTCTACGTCGCTCCCTCGAATTCGGGTACCTTTTGAAGGTTTCCCCCTCGAAAACAAAAAAAAAATGTTCATGGGCGGCAGTGAAAACCTACCATCAGATAGACAGCGCATTTGCTAAAGTAAAAAATCTATACGTGGGAGGTCAACTTTTATATCACGGCACCATCTACTTAATGCTCCGATACAATTTAATGCAATCCTTACCAAAACCGAACCGAAACCGTTAACGGATTGTCCTATCAGCTGTCGCACCTATTAGGTGTACCGTTGAGTCGTGACATACGGCACAATGATGCGCGCGCGCACGCCGCGGCGCAATCAAAGAGAGACACTTTGTCAGCTGATTTAATTAAGTCCTCCCAGATATCGGACAATCGGCATTATGTACTACGATCCGAACATGATACTCTCGGCTTTCCCATTCAGCTAGTCTAATGGATTGATAAATTGGACCGGCGATTGTATGTTCGTGTTGTTTGATTTATTTATGCGGTTTGCGTAATGTTTTGGAATTGTACTTTTCAATCTCTTATTCGCAATGTCTGGTAATGACAAAGTTTCAGGACAAAGTACATTGTCGATATTATTGGAATAGTCGAGCAGGCGGACCGCCTGATAGTAAGAAGCCAGTACCGTCTATAATCGTCTGTAATGCATTCCACGTGACACAGGGTTTGTACTTGAAGCTCATCATAGATGCGTTACTGCTTCTCAGGTGGATCTGTTGGTGGACAGTCGACCAGTTGACATAAAATATTGATGGATTGAGGCACTATTTTTAGATTTTAGGTTGTTCAGAGTTTTGTATAGCACAGTACTCGTCTTCGTAAAATATAAAGTATGATATGCAAAAAAAATATTCTTGAAATGAATCCAAATTTTAAAACCGATCAAGCGCTCTAATAAAAAATCTGAAATAATGCAATTACAAAATCAATACATAGTACAAAACAAAGTTGTTTCTCGCTGTCTGTCCCTATGTATGCTTAGATCTTTGAAACTACGCTACGGATTTTAATGTAGTTTTAATAGATAGAGTGATTCAAGAGGAAGGTTTTTATGTATAATACATGTATAATATAGTGGTGGAACACTGATAATTTTAGGTTTTTGACTTTTAGGCGAAACGGAGTTCGCCGGGTCAACTAGTAATCTATAAAGTATATGTATGTGTAACCATAGTCCAAAGTAAATATCTAAGTGTAACCATAGTTCAGTATATATGTAAATCTGCTTTAATTGCAATTCTGTAAAATCACGTTAAGGCTCTATAACGGACGGTAGGTCGCCGTAAAGCTGGGGTTTCCAAGTGGCATGTGCCTTCAGTCATGCAATGCCCTTGGAAATCCCAAACGTGCTGGCGACGACCATCTGCTATCCCATCCACATCAGAAGAAACAAGAATCAAGAATAGAAATCGTGAAGAAAGAAGATTTTCTTTGATGAGCCTATCCTTGATGTCAACAAGGACATAAATAAGACATTTTATATTATTTTTAAAACTTTTTTTTACTTTATGAGATTTTGATATAATTTATTTATCAATTTGAAATTGTCAGTGAAAAATGAATTATTATAAAAAAAACCTTTATTATTAAATTATTAATTAAATTTCAAATTAATCATATTAATTAAATTTAAAACATAATGAAATTTATTTATATATTATTAAATTAAATATAACTAAAAAGCTGCATTAAAATTGCTACCCCAAAATGAGTTCTCAGAATGATCGACATTCTCCGAATATATCGAATACATTTTTGGTTAAATATAAATTGTCAAATTAGTAAGATCACATAAAATGTACCTAATACCTATATTCATTTTGATGCTATATTTTAATTTCATTTTCACTGCAGGATCAACGGCTAACATGACAGATTTTAATAGGTATCATTTCCTATTATTATTTTAAGACACCGTATAAATATAACTCCAAATGGACTGAAATTCGTTTCCAGTGTATGTACGTGTATGTGTTTACATGTTATTTATGTCGTTTGTATCTTGACAGAGTGGTGACCATACCGGTCTGACACGCAACGGGTTCCGGCTTCTATTCTCGGCCAGACAGGTATCTGAATGATGAATTTAGATTACTGTTTTGAGTTTGGGTGTTTGTATATTTCTCTTTGTGTACATGGCACCCTAAAAGTCCCAATGTGGGGCTATGAGTGTGGGAAGTGTGTATTGTCACTACATAGTATAAAACAAAGTCGCTTCTCGCTGTCTGTCCCTAATTATGCTTAGATCTTTAAAACTACGCTACGGATTTTAATGCAGTTTTTTTAATAGATAGAATGATTCAAAAGGAAGGTGTTTATGTGTAATACATGCATAATATAGTAGATAAGCAATGATAATTTTAAATTTTTGACTTTTAGGCGGAACGAAGTTCGCTGGGTCAACTAGTAGCATATAAATTATCCTTTGTAAAACACTTACTATAATGTTTTTAATTTATTTTTAATATAATAAAACAATATTGTACGTCATCATTTTTTTATTAAGTTACTTAACTACTCAATCCCAACTATCGCTCTCTTTGAAAGCTGTCACACATTGCGATTTGCTGTCGCTGTCAAACTTTACCACTGTCACTTCTTTATCCGTTATTTTACTTTTCATCTTATCCGCTTTTTCTATCTTCTCGTGGTTATTTTCTTTTATAACATTGTTCTTAGATTTCTCGCTTTCCTTGTCTTTCTTTGGCGGAGGTTCAACTTCATCGATCTGTAAGAGAAAGAATAATTATACGAAGATAAAAATGAGTCAGAACCAAAAAACGTGGTAACACCTGAATCCGGCAACTTTTTTCAATTGATAATTCACATGACGGAACATACGGTAGAAAAACTAATATTTTTTATTGTTATAGATAGCGATAAGCGAACCGGCTACCTGATGAAAGAAATCAACGACATTTATTGACATTTGCAACACTACAGAAGGACCATTACAATATAATAAATTACAATATATAAATATTACATGTGGAATAATTAGTTTTATATTTGCTATATACCGCATATTATTGACCAAAATTAAAAAAAAAAATGTTTTACCAAGGCTGATTAGTCCAATTATCTCTATCTACATCCAACATTACTGCAACGACGGACACTTTGAAGCAAATCTCAAAATAAAGAATTTTAACACATAACGTAGTTCCTTTATTCGTGTACAATCCTATATTAATTCTATTTCTAAGATAAAATGACTTTAAGTGTAAATAAATAAGGTATAACTGAATTAATAAAGATTTCAAATTGAGGTCATTAGTTTGGTCTATCGCTCTATTCTATATAATGTGTAACAGGGGATTTAAACAGAAACGAGCATGCATTCCTCCCAAGTGGTCACTGTATATCTGTAACCACCTACATAAAGAACAATAGAATTTTTTTTCTTTCTATGTCTGAAATCAACTAAAAACACGTACCACTCCAAAGTAAAAAAATAATAAAATCCGCATCCACACTCTTGTAATGAAACGCACGAGCTGCTACACTAGAAATAAGTATGAAGCTCGCAATGAGGTAAATACCAAAAACTACAATACTGGTGCCGTTCTTTATGAACACTAGATATAGACATATTTATTGTTTTCTACCTGGAGCACCCCCGAAGACTCTCTCTATAGGAAAATACCAATTACTACAATTGTTGTGCCGTTCCTGTAAGAACACTAGATATAGACATATTTATTGTTAACCCTTTTTTACCTGGAACACTCCCGAAGACGTCCTGTTCATGAGGAAAATCCCAATAACTACAATTCTTATGACTTCCACCAAAAAAAGATATAGACTGTTTTTATCTACCTGGAACACCCCTGAAGAAGTCCTCTTCCTGCTGACGGGCGGCGCGGCGGGCGGCACCAGCGTCACGCTGTTGGAGCGGACGCGTGCCACCTTCTCCGGGGACGGCGAAGGCTTCAACGCACTTGGTGTCACTACAAACATGATATTTTACACACTTTTTACTGAGTTATAAAAAATATAACATTATATTAACACAAATGTTATGAGATTTAAGACAGTTTGAACATAAAAAAAAACGCTTTCTACACTCATAGCCCCACAGTAAGATCTCCTCCTGTGTCGTGGGTGCCATGGACACACACAAAGACGAATACACCACATACAGACGAACACCCAGACCCAGAACAAGAATCTAAACTTACCATTCAGATACCTGTCTGGCCGGGAATCGAATCCGAGACCCATTCCGCGTCAGACTGGTATGGTAACCGCTGCGCCACGCGGGTCGTCATAATATGAGTAAACACTACAGTGCGATAAGGCATACTTAGACCGTTGTTATTGATCTTATTTAAAAAACGTTTTTCAATAGCATAGGTTTGCGCGGTTGATCAACGACAGTTGCAAAGGGACCAAATGCGGCGAGAGAAGAGAATGAAATTGTACTTTATACAAAAAACACTTCATATTCATATACCACACATCCCTAAATACTTATGTATCTATGTAGCACTATCAATTAAAAGATTCTGAAACTTCAAGTACTCGAGATTTCATTACTTGAACGAACATTAATTATCCACATTTATGAACATAAAATGCTTATTTTTAAATAAATGAACTTACTGCAAAAACATAACAAAATGGCAATATCTAAACTACTTTATAATGTTTATAAACTACTTTTTATCTTAAAAACGTTCACAGTTTTTACAATAAAAGCCCAAAAAATGCACATAAGGATGCCTTCGTGTGGAGTGAAAGCTAGCATTTTTTATTTATGGCATATTTTTGTATTTTATTATGATACTCTTAACAAATTGCAACTTGTAATACACCTTTCGTGAAATTAAAAACTTAATTATAGAACATCAATTTTATAGAACCTACATTTCTTTTAAATTATCAACGGAGGTGGGTCTTATTTTTTTACTAGCGCGAGTCGAGTCATGTTTTTACTCGAATCACTCGAGTGAATTTGTCAAACTAGCACTCGATCGAAATAATGTAAATCGAATGATACACTTTTATACTCGATAAACAGAGTCAACTTGAATTTTGTTGCCACTAGATATCCCTGATCTACCCTATTTTTCATCTTCGCTATGTCGACCGTTTTTACAAACCAAATTAGGCGATATTTTAAGTTTGTGGTTTAATTACAGTGATTGGCGTATATTGTAATAAAAACGCGTTACTTAAAAAATCCCACTCGAATTGTAAACCTGTAATTTGGATCTCAGTCGAGTGACATGAAAACTCGAGTATAACTCGATTTAGTAAAATATCGAGTCACATAATTATATTTGCGTCGCATCACTATTTAACTACGAAAGTCTTAGGTCGGTTACAGTTCTTTCCCATTTTTTACCAATTTCTAAAGATAATTTTAATTGTTACATACGGCTGTACATGTAATCTTACGTCGAGATCTTTTTAATTTTCGTAATCGCCTTGTTTATATACGACATAAACTCCTTAAAAGCTAACTACAATGACAAATTGATGACAAATAAAATACCAGTCAGTGAGACCTCATATTTTTACAAAAGAAAGTCGTTGCATCAGAAAGTTATATAATTACAGCCCAATTAATGATAGATTTGGGTCTCCTTTAAGGATGAAAAGGTTAAGGTCAATAAAATTAATGATAGTTACAAAATTACACTTACACTGTCGCGCTTTGGGTGTGGAATTAAGTGTGGTCCGTCTGAAACAAAAACAACAATTATTGTAACAATAAAAAAAAATACATAAAAATACTTATAAAAGTTCATATGCATTTTTTGATTGAAGTAGCAAACGATCATACCGTCCATCTGATGGTAAGTGGTCACTGCTTATGGACATCTGTAACAAACTTCAAACAGAACATGGGTTCTATCTCAAGTCAATCACAGATGTATTGCTAGTCCCGAGAACTATGATGGTCACCTCATATAAAGTGAACTGGCAACAACACCCTTCCATAAAAATGCTTCAGGCTAGAAGTAGGTGTGGCGGTGGTACTTCCCCGGTCGAACTGCACTGGTTCTGCCACCTCACAAATTATTACATTATAAGTCATATTAACAAATCACATAATATGTACTTAGTATGTATGTAGAGGAAAGTGGGGTAAGACGGGATAGTGGTGACAATGTGGTGACAATGATACTATCAGCATCATTGTGCGAGGTAATTATTAAAGCCTTTAATGCTATAAATATTGTGGCGGTCATTATATTAGTGCAGTTTTGTATGTCTTATGTTTTTAAATTATACCGGGCCCTTTTCGTCAAGCTATTACTGTCTCAATGCTGGGCATGGGTCTTCTCTCAGAATGAAAGCGTATTTAAGCCATAATTCATCGGTACGGCCACGTCCAAATCACACATCTTTAAGAACTTTTTCTATTAAAGAACTCTCCGGTGTGTAGGTTTCCTCACTATGTTTTATTTCAGCTAAAAGCAGTGACAATTAATGTCTAATACGCATATCATTTCTGAAAATTCAATGGTATGTGCCTGGGATCTGAACCTTGGACCTCCCGATCGAGAGAGTAAGTTTTAACGATTAGGCTATCATTGCTCGCCCTTAGTTTAATACATTTTGTCGAAACACTTAATTGTTTATATTTACGTCCCTCAATACAGAGTACATTGCAAGAAATGGAGAAAAACACAATGATATTTTGATAAAACATAATAAAATCGCACTAACGGTAACTGCACCCTGTATCAAAAAATAAAATATATTGTAATAGAGTCACTGGAGTCTATTTTATCACCCCCAAAAATTACGAACAATCACTTATAAGAACCTATCAAAGCTTCAGTTCCTATCATATATTAAAGAGGCTTTTACAATAATACGGCGTAGGGTAAAACCCGGATAGTTGCCACACTTTTTAAAAATGCTCTTTTATTAAAAATGTGTACCAATAAATTCTTTATTCAAAGTGTATTCTTAAACATAGTTTATTAATCTTCTAACATAGCCTATTTTTTCAAATATAAATATTATCAGTTTTGAGTAAATACTGTTTTATGTGACCTCTAAAAAAGGGGATAGTTGCCTACTATGGCGGATAGTAGCCTAACGTTAAAAATGATTCGGGGGATACTTGCCTAATGTGAGGATAGATGCCTGTTTGTTTTTTTTTTCAAATAAAAATGAACTTATATTAATTTAAGTAATCAGTTTTTATTATTAAATACAATCTTTTATTAAGTATTAATTAAAGTTAAATTATAATCAGAAAATTCCAACAAAAATAGACCCCAAAATGGTAATTAGGTATCCAAAATAATAATGAAATATTATTTTTTATTATTAAATACAATCTTTTATTAAGTATTAATTAAATTTATTTTAAAATTATAAAATTACAACAAAACATAGACTCCAAAAATGTACCCAAAATAAGATGAAATATTATTATTTATGGTAAAGATAGAACAATAAACAAAATAAGAACTAACTTTGGCATTAGCATCAATTATGTAAGTATTCAGTCCTTATTACTTACTGAGATCCTTTATTTAGTACTAAGTACTAAGAGCAGTTAAATTATTACCTAATCAACACCTTACAAATACTAAAGTTTTAAATTGTAAATTAGTGTACGTATAATTTTTTAATTAAATATTAGTATTCATCTTTATTCAAAAAATATGGTAATCAACTTTGGCATTAGCATTGATTATCACCAGAAGTCAATATTTTCAACTTGCCACATCTCATGCAATGGTTTTTGAATGTTGTACAAGTTTCATGCAACCACATTCGACACGTCTCACATTGAATCCAATCTGATTTCGATTTAGTTAAATTATAATTTTCAAAACATTCTACACAATAATTATCAACTGAAACTTCTTTATTGGTATTTTCTATTTTTGAATTAGCATTTTTTACTTTTAGTATATTTTCAGTTTCTCTAATAGATGTTTTGTTTTTTTTGCCTTTGATTGGTAGCCCTTTAGTTGTTTTTTCTTTAGATGTTTTTGGACTTATAACATTTTCTTCATTTTCACTGTTAGAACTGCAGATACGAATTTTTCTTTTCTTTAAAGCTCTTCCTTTAGTCAGTTCAATAAAATCTGTGCTATCTGATTCTGATTCACTGCTGGTAATATCTCTATATTGTTTTGATTTTTTATTTCTTCGCGGTTGCCCTTTTTTCTTTGTAATCTTTTCTTTGCTACCAACTGGTTTGTTATTTGTTTCTTCCATTTTTTTTACTTCCTTAGTTTTATTCTTCTTCTCGATTATTTTATCATTCGAGTTTAAAATTTCTGCTGATTGTTTAGCCCTTGTAGACATACTCAGTGGAATTTTTGGTACAGGAGCTGATTGATGTAAAAATTTCGATGGCGTTTCTTTTTGTAGATCTTTGTTCTGTGACTCATTTAAAGATATCAGCGATGGCAATGATAGTTCAGTATTATCTAAAATGTAATTTTCAATTTCGCCATCTCCTAGGGTCAAACAATCATGAGAAAGAGCCAAAAGACTCGAAGATGGCCTAGGTGGCGTGTAACTTTGGTTCACACTATTCTGCTCAGCTTCATTTACGATAGTTTGTGGATTATTTTTGTCACAGTAGCTTGGGACTTGATCGCCTTGTAGAGTCACTTCGTTCTGTCGATTTAGTTCATTACCTCGGTCATATTCAGATTCCTGTATGCGTTCACGTAACGCAAGTTCTCCAGAAGCACCTGGTACTTGATGGTTTATAGTTTCAGACTCTTGTTCCTGCGTAAGCCCCCCCAATGCAATATCTGATATAGCAAATTCAGTATCAGACAGAGCATTTTGATTGACTGGATAGATTCCGCTGCCGCGAAAACCACTTATTGCATTGGCAGGTGTAGTTGCTCGAATCCACGCCCTTGCTATCAGTTGACCAGAATTGTACCGGTTCAGTTTTTTTTGTGGATTGCTGCGCATAAAATTGTTTGTCTCCGCATAATAGTATTTTTTAAATGGTCCGAATACTGATATGTCTAAAGGTTGTAATGCAGAAGTAGTATGACTAGGTAAACAAAGCAGTATCACATCATTGTCATGAGAAGTTTCTAGCATATTGACAGCACTGGAATGTGATGAATGACCATCTAAAATTAGTAATACCTTTCCTGGAGGCTTGCGAGGTATAAAATGTTCAGTCAGCCACTTGTAAAAAAGTTCTGAGGAAATATATGCTGATTTCTTTCGCATATAAACTTTGGAACCAGGAGGAAGTCCTTCTTCAAATTCTGGCTTTTTATTTACCCCCTTGATAATCAGAACAGGTGGGAGAAAATTGCCGATAGCGTTACAACAAGCAACAACGGTAATTGTTTCGCCTTTTTCACCGGAAGTAAGTGATTTCACTACTTTAGTACCTTTCTTGGCTAATACCTTGCCAGGTTTATTATTGAGTTGAACACCGCTTTCATCCATATTGAAAATTCGCTCCGGCTTATCCAGCAAATCATTATTAGTTAAAACGGTTATGAGCAGATCATAAAATTTGGCTACTTCGGCCCTGCTTAGACCCTTCGCTCTTTGAATTGATAAACCCTCAGCTTGCCTTACAACTATTTCGGGATTTCTTTCAAGGAAGCTTTTCAACCATTGCAATCCAGCAATTTTAGTGTCATTATTAAAATTATGCTTCAATCCTAATTTTTCGGCAAACTGATAGGCTAATTGGCGAATTAAACTCCTTTCAGGAGGAAATCCTGCGTCTCCGAGCTTTAGTATATGGGATACTAGTCTTTTTTCATTTTCAAAGCCAAGGATAGGGTATTTTCCTAGAAATGTTAAAAATACAATTAAATAAGTAGGTAGGTATGTAAATGGGTTATTTTACTTATAAACTAAATATATCATTTTAAAGCCTTGGCATACCTTGGGTTACCAGTAGCTGGTTTTCCTTTTCATACCGTCTTCGTAAGGTTCGAGAGGATATGCCATAAGTCCGGGATATTTCGTTAATACTTTTTTGTTTTTTATTTAGTTCTTCGAACGCAAGTGCTAAACTATCTTCTGTCCAGTTGATGTGGCGCGGCACCACGCCTGGCTTTCGTTTATACTTGCGAGGCATTTTGCTGTTGAGTATTTATTTTATTAAAGATAAACTATAGTAAAACCAAAAAAACCCAGAGAAAAAATAGTAAAACCAAATGAAAAAAATAACTAAGAAAAAAATCTGTCTTTGCTTGTTGAAAATGTATAGTTACGGATAGTTGCCCTAGGGCAACAATCCGCAAAAGACAGTAGGGCAACTATCCGTTTTGATACGGATACTTGCCCTTTTTATTTACGAAATAAATAAAAAATATTTTACAATAAAACGTAATAAACAGTGCAATGTAAACTCTAATGCATTCAAAGAAATAAAAATTTAACTGAAATCGCAATCAGTTATAAAAATATTTAACAGAGGTTACTTACCAATATAATTCTGACGCTCGTCAAAGTATCGCCGCGGAAGATTTTTACTCACACGGACAAAACACGTGCGTCTACTCCAACGGTTTATGCGGCACTGAGGCCTGCGCGGGGGACGCTTTATATTATGATCAAAAAGAAACACTGTCAATACGTCTAACATAGAGCATTTGAAACTGAGGCATGTATCCGTCCGAGGCAACTATCCGGGTTTTACCCTATACGTGAACTTTATCGAAAGGAGACTGGCGTAAATAAAGATTTCGCGACATCCCTGTTACGTTAATTTAAACATGACGATCAGTACATCGCTCGTCATAGTTTTTAGTCACCTCATGCTAAATTACACCCAAAAGTACGTTAGAAGCACAAGGTGAAGTAAAATTACCGTTAAAATAAAAATTCAGCATAATAAAGAAAAATATGTAAAGAAACTAGTAACCATTATTTCATCAGCAATAGTAGGTAGTGACTTGAGTAAATAATACATAAATACGACATAAATATTTTTTACTAAACTATCTACTTTTTATACGGACAATAATACATGAGTGAAAATAGTTAAAAGATAGTTAACCATTCCAAACAAAAGACATTTGACACATTGGACTGTCCTTCCAATATGGCGCGCTATTTTGGCGCGTAACGGCATTTTTAATCTGCGACCGGATCAAGAGCAAGGTGGTCGCATTCCGGCAAAGAGACGTGTACCCGTACAGCCATGTCCTGTCGCCTCGTCGATGCCGGCGTCGTGGTGTGTCGTTTTAATTGGTATCGGGACCCATCGGCTAATTGTGGTGTAGGGGACTGCGACACTAACGCCGCGGGTCGTATTCACCTGTCCGGAGACGCGGGAACATACCCCCGCTGAGCCAAATTACTTATCGACAGTCACGACTGCGCGGATCGATTTTTTGCATTGATTTAACTCGAACGCAGCCATAAAGAAAGGCATTAACTGTCTCCGGTGCCACGACGGTTCCAATGCGATTAAGTTATTATGCCGTACTGTTTTTGTACTCAGCTGCTGTGCAATTTGGCGAAGTGAAATGGCCTCGTTAAGTTAAAAAATTGCGAAATTATCTCTCCAGTGTCGCCTTTATTGTTACATGTCTTTTAATGGTTCTGTCCTTTTGTTGTAGGATTAATCGCATCTATTAAATTCTGGCATATTTTTTCATCCGGTTAAAACTATTTTTAAACTCACGATTTCTGTAGGATAAATTTATAGAAACTGGTAAAAATATTCAATGTCCTACCGTGACTCAAAAAAGTATTTGTACACCTCGTTTTTTACCAATAACTTCAATTAGACGAATGTCAGGTGAACAAAATTTGGGTGGTTAGTACTTAACGAAGCATAAAAACGTTGTGTATGTATATTAACTTTTAATAAAGAGTAAAAAAAATGTTATTAAAAAAAAACAAGAATTGAGTGGTCAAAAAAGTATTTGTACACTTACGTGTATATCTCTAAACTATCGAAAAAAGTATTTAATGAAGACAAAGCGTCCTTAAATGTTTCATAAACCTTTTTTAGACTATTCTTCGATTATTTAATTACCAATTCAGTTTAGAATGAATATAAAAATCAAAAAAAGTAAAATATGTAAGTCTCGGCGTTATTGCGTTATTATTTTTCGGAAACAAGGAAAAAAATGTCAGAAAAATGTTCAAGAGCTGAAGTTAAATGTCATGACAATACAGTACAATGTAAAAAAACGAAAGAATGGCTCATACAAATGTAAAACGAAACCCGATCAGGTCAACCGAAGATACTTATGACGAGAGAGTGCCGTACTACCATTAGAGAAGCATCAGAAAAACCGTTTTCCAGTGTTCAAACGCTGATCAATCACATCGCAACAACATCTAGCAAGTCCGTATGATCACAAACTGTATATAATGTTCTGCACTCAACCAAAAATATTAAAAAAAATCGTTTGGTGAAAACCGATTGCTGAGTTGCAACTGCAAAATAACGGTTAATCATGGTGGACGGAACGTTACGTTTTGGGCCTGTATGCCATACGATGGCATTGAAATGCTTGTTTTTTTCGAAGGGAATATAAATGCACGTAAATATATCGAAGTGTAGCGCGATAATTTAAATGAAAGTGCAGTCAAATTATGCCTTTGTGATCAATATTACTTTCAGCATAACAATGACAATAAGCACACTGCACGAATAATAAGAGAATAGTTACTCTATAAAATTACCTATCAGTTAGGTATACCACCACACTCTGGATAGTTGATTGATACCACATACCACCAGTCTCCGGATATTAATCCTATTGAAAATCTTGGGCATAATTTAGATATAAAAGTACACAACAGAAAAATCTCAAATATACTTAATCAGCAACGAATAATCATAGAACAGTGGGAATAATACCTGACCACCGATCTTTAAAATTGGATGAATCCATGCCTAAAAGATAACAAGCTATTATTGATGCTAGAGACATGCATATTTCATTTCAATTATAATGTCGGGTTTAAAATTTTCATGTTTTACAAGGTTGTCGTAATTGTACAAATACTTTTTTGACCACTCAATTCTTGTTTCTTTCGTATATTTTTTTTATAACTCTTTATTAAAAATAAATACATATACACAATGTTTTTATACTTTGTGAAGTACTTACCACCCAAATTTCGTTCATATAACTTTCGTTTGATTAAAGTTATGGTTAAAAAACGAGGTGTACAAATACTTTTTTGACCCACTGTATTCTGATCCGTTAATGACTTTGCAAAATATTAATGCAATGCAATAAAATTCACACACACACTTATTTCTAGCGTGAAGCATTTCTTGCGTTTCGATGGAAGGGTGTGCCGTTGTTGTGGTTGCCGGCACACTTTTATATGAGGCGACCATCATAGCCCTCGGGAGTGGCAACGCAGCTGTGATTGACTTCCGATAGAACCCATGTTCTGTATGAAGTTGATTACAGATGTCCATGAGCGGCAATGACCACTTACCATCAGGTGGACTGCATGCTCGTTTGCTACTTCAGTCAAATAAAAAGCCTAAATGTTATAACGGTCTATGATTTGTCCTTGCCAAATTGCATCCAGTTTGTCGTTCAACGACCCGTGTGGCGCAGCGGTTACCGTACCGGTCTGACACGCAGTGGGTCCCGGGTTCGATTCCCGGCCAGACAGGTATCTGAATGATGAGTTTAGATTCTTGTTCTGGGTCTGGGTGTTTGTGTATTCGTCTTTGTGTGTGTCCATGGTACCCACGACACAGGAGAAAATCCTACTGTGGGGCTATGAGTGTAGAAAGCGTTTTTTTTTTAACGGTTCTGCCGTAAATCATCCATCTTTCGTATTTATAATAATAGTTAGAAAGTAAGATAAGCTTTTGACTTCGTGTAACAGTACACTCACTATTTATTCCCCGAAGTTAAAAACCTTTTTATATCGATTGTGCTCACTATATCCTTACCACGTTTCTCGTCAACCCATTATTGTCCCACTGCTGGGCACGGGTCTTCTCTCAGAATGAGAGAGTTTAGGCCGTAGTCCACCGCGCTGGCCAAGTGCGAATTGGTGGACTTCACACACCTCCGAGAACTTTTTTTTTTTTAAAGAACTCTCGGGTGTCTATTCCTCACGATGTTTTCCTTCACCGAAAAGCAGTGATAATTAATTTCTAATACGCACATGAATGGGTTTGAACCTCGGATCTCCCGATCGAGAGGGCAAGTTTCAACCATTAGGCTATCACTGCTCTTACCACGTTTACAACGACGAAATAATATAATAGAATAAATAATAGAAGTGACACATTTAACTGAGACATGAAGCGAAGGCGCATCGCTTGCCTCCCGTGAACTTCATAACTAACGAGATCATTTTCCTCATTCAAATATTAAATACCATTCCTTTATCCAAACAAGCGTCATATAACGATATCTAAATTACGTATTCGTGATGTTTGTGAACTGTGTAAGGAGGTCGTACGATTTTATGTTATGAGATATGAAACAGAGTTGGCAGATATCGCTCCGTTTCATTAGGATTTCCGCTGGAAAATGGTCTCAGTTTCTTTAAGGGCGTGATTAAAATTTATTACTGTTATAACGAGAGTATGGAGTTCGTTTCCAAAGGTCTATATCCAAACCCATTAATGTTCTAATAGGCATGTGGCATTGATTCCGGTTGAAGTCGTTTCGAGATCCCGGAGTCCTCCTTTTCAGCGCCGAAGACGGCCACCGGGGGGGTTTTAGTGCGGTAAAAATCCCACATAACCCTGCGTCGCTCCCACGGCGACGGGTACCTTTGGAAGGTTTCCCCCTCGAAAACAAAAAAAAAAAAGGCATGTGGCATTCTAAACTAGAAGCATTCAGTACTTTAAAGTTGGTAGAACTCTTTAGTTCTATCCCAGAGATGCCACCGCCTTTGTCTAATATTTTTTTGCTTAATAATGTTGTTCAACTTACTTCTGACGTACAACAACGCATACATGGGGAACCTCTAATCTTTTTTGAGATTGATAATAGAAATGCATGAGTGTCAGTGGTCACATAACATTACTTAGTAATGAACGAGTATGCAGTCCACCTGTATTATAGAAATATAGTAACCAAAATTTATAGTCAATCGGTTTTGATAAACCGTTACGCCGGTCTCTTGCAGATATTTATAGACCTATAATACATTAGACGTACGTATTATTTTTTGTTGTGAATATCAATGAAAACTATCAAACATATCAGTAGTCGATAAAGGTCAGATGTACTTATATAAATTCTAACAATAGAGTACAATAAATTACACAAACATAAAAACAGCACTAATGGTGTCGATGTAAAAACGTGGCATACAATTCAAATGCCTATAATGAATGTAAATAATTGGCGTGTAACATTTGACAAGCAAACATGTGCATGTTAACATGTGACATGTGAACACGTCCCGAAATGTCCCGCGTGCGATGGCTGTCTTTTTGTTGCATTAACTAACTGTAGCGACTAACTACTAAATTCAATACTATAATTGTGCAAAGATAAGAATTATTTTTAAATAAAAGTTCTCAAAAGTGTGTAAGGTCTTTTTTTGGGACGAGGGGAAAACTTTCAAAATATACCCAACGCCGTGGCCGGAGGAACGCCGGGTTATGTGGGATTTTTACCTCACTAAAACCCCCCCGGTAGCCGCCCTCAGTGCTGCGACGAAAACTCCAGGATGTCCAACGGACCACAACCAGAGTCCTCCGAGCGCGATGCCCCTTTCGGGCTCTTCCCCAGTGAGCATTTAAGGTCACTGTATCTCCTGGTGTTTACGACGGCATGCGACTACACATGCCATCGTCCCGGGGTCGCTTGTCCGGACAGTTGGACCTCCCACTCTAGCCGCCCGCAACTTCGGAAGTCCCTTTTAGTCGCCTCTTACGACAGGCAGAGGACATCGTAGCCCTATTCTGGTCCCGGAACTACAGGGACGTGTAACCAAATCGCAATTGACTAGCGTGGTGAACTATGACCTAAATCTGTCATTTTGATAGATGACCTGTGCCCAGCAGTGGAACAATATTGGATTGACGACAAAATGTGTAAACTAACATTATTACGTTTTTTGCAATGTTTATTTAGCTAAGTTACTCGTACATTGTCGTTATTTACGCATATATATTACTATTACATGTGGGTACTATAATTTAAAAGTTGTAATTATTTTTTTGAACTACGTATAAAAATATAAATGAATAAGATTGAAGTAGGTATCATAATAAAAGAAGTTTCTTAGTAGCTTTTAACAGTTTATCGCGCCTGTCATTGTGTTTAGATATTTGTAATGGATTGTTTTTTTTATATTAAGAAATACCCATTACATGTACATCGTAAATTACTTATTTCCTTAGTTAACTTCTTCCTCTACTATAGTGTCATCGTAACGGAAAAAGAAGTAAGTTTTTGCAAAATGATAATTTTGAGATATATGCTTTAAGTATTTTTTCAAGGCTCTCCAAAGGTTTCAAGCCTCTGCTACTAGAGATTTGTAACAAATGCTAAAAATATATCTTTAGTAAAACGTTAATGTTGCATTTTATTCTTATAAATGAGATTTACTGGATTTAAGTTAACAATAATCTCATACTCATCTAAATTTCTTTAAACGACGCGTAGGTAACATTTTTCTAATGCAATTATTGCAGAAAAACTCAATTTTACAAAGAAAAATCCATTAATCTGTTATTTACGAGAGCAGCGTTTTCATCTGTTCAATACTTTCAATGATACACTTCAGTAAATCTATACTCTACAGCAATATCGTAAGAAATACAATGTAAACACCACTTAAACTATGAAGCACGTCCGTTTAAACATTTATATATGTTCGCGTCTCTATTCCGGTCGCACGTTTGTTTTCTGATGAGACCCTTCATCACGGCAATATTTCCCCGCGTCGGTGTTAACAACGCTAGAACCAGTCGGCTGTCTGGTCGGGGCCTTCGTTACGCTATTAAAATGACACCCGTATAAACACGGCCTACACGGTATAAAACAATTTTAAAGATTTAAGATTTAAAGATTTTTATTGAACTAAAAACAAATTACAAAGTATTGACATTCGTAAACGTCTGCAATAGTAAAAATACTGTGTCGCAGCGGTTTACGCCCATCCCGAACCATAGTATAGGTAAGTTCAATTACAATGCATTATTTTTCAAATTACATAGAAGTATTTGCACTTACGATTAGGTTATGGCTAGAGTAAACAACTTGTAACTTAAAATAATATTATGTGATATAAAATATAGTAATAAAAATGTGAATGTGTGTGCGTGTGTGTGTGTGTGTGTGTGTGTGTGTGTGTGTGCGCGAAAAAATCGAGGAACAATTCTCAGTGTTTTAGAAGTGCTTCCGTCTCGTCGTATAATAGATTTTGTAAGTAATGAATTATTTTCTTTTTGCATTCCCAGTACGTAAGTGGATTGATATTAATTTTGATGTTTACTTTATTATAAATTAAGGACGCTAAATATTCATAGTTTTGTTTGCCGACTGCAGTCCGGCTGCGTTTTATTTCGCACGCTCTTTCAGGCCGCCGTCTATTGGTAAGGTTCTTGTGTACAACAGTTAAAGTTGCATGTTTACGCAAGATTAAGTTACGAATAAATAACTGTCTGACAGTTAGGACCTTAGCAACTTTAAATAGCTCCGCCGTAGGAAAAAGCATCGGTTTACAAAACATTACTTTAAGTATAGCCCTTTGTGCTCGCTCTAAACAACTGAATCTCGTTTTGCCTGATCCACCCCAAACAGTAATGCAGTAAGTTATTATCGATTGAGCAAGGGAGAAATATATTGTTTTTAAAGTTGAAATATCTACAATGGCTCTTAAAGCTTTAAATATGTATATAAGTTTCCTTAATCTGACAACAATAGCATCAATCTGATCCTTCCAGGTTAACGAGCAATCTATATACACACCTAAATATTTTACTGTTTTAGAATGTGCTAATAATGAGCATGAACAAGTAATATCCATGGGATTACAACTATGCGCAACGATGGAAAATGGTTGTTGAGGCATGCTGCTAGCGCTTAATGAAAAGGTGGTAAAGACTGTCTTATCAACGTTTAGTGTTAGTAAATTACTTGTTAACCATTCCATTACAGTTCTCATAGCTAATTCAGCATAGGTACGAGCTTCTATCCATGTATTACCCTGTATCAGGAGAGCTGTATCGTCCGCGTAGGCAAGAATTTTACAGTTAGTAATAGCGAGATTGCAAAGGTCATTAATATAAATGAGAAAAAGGGATGGTCCAAGGACACTACCCTGCGGAACGCCACATCTTAGAGTTTGACATGTACTGAGTAAGCCATCAATCTTAACGCGTTGACTGCGATTAGTAAGATAGCTTTTAAACATATCAAGAACTAAACCACGAACTCCGATATGATCCAGTTTATTTAAAAGAATAGGGATAGAGACCGTGTCAAACGCCTTGGAAAGATCTAAAAATATGCCAATAGTTTTTTGTTTGTTGTTAAAATTACTAACAATAGTGTTTGACAATTCTAGAACGGCATCTTCAGTACACTTACCTCTACGGAAACCAAATTGTTGATCAGAAAGAATATGATACTTACTAAGATAATTTAATAGTCTGTTGTTAAGTATTTTTTCTAAAATTTTTGATAAAGTAGACAGGATGGAGATTGGCCTATAGTTGGTGACACTGCCTCTGTGTCCACTTTTATAAATTGGATGCACTAATGATTCTTTAAATACCGCAGGAAAGATGCCCGACATAAAGCAGAGGTTAAAGATATGATTTATTACAGGGATGAGGATATGACGAGCAGCTTTTAGTAGTGACACTGAGATATTATCCCAACCTACCGCACTCTTTTTAAGTCCCATCAGAATTGACTCAATTTCTTGGCAGTCAGTTTCTATAAGAGCCATAGAATTTAGCGGGGGTGTACTTGCCCGAGTGAAAGGAATGTCTGATGTAGGATGGTTAGTAAATTTTGATGCTAAATCATGGCCAATATTACTAAAAAAGTCATTTACTAAATTGACAGATTGTTGAGGAGTGGTAGATATATGTAGCAAATCTGAGGTAGAATTTGATTTATTAAGGTTCGCAATGTTTTTGATAAGGTTCCATGTCATCTTAGGATTATTTTTAGCCTTGATAAACTCTGCGCGTTCGTAGGCTTGTTTGACCTTTTTTAAGAGATTCCTGCAATAGTTTCTGTATCGTGTAAATGTTAGTCTATTAATTAAGTTGTCAGGATCTCTTTTATATAGCTTATGTAAGCGATCGCGATAACGTATACAGCGCAACAGTCCAGGGGTCATCCACGGCTTAATTAGACGATTTTTGCTAGATATGCTGATGGATCGGGTGTTTATGTTTATTATATTAATTAAGGTATTGACAAAAGCACTTGCAGCCAACTCAGCGTCCGACATAGAAATTATAGAAGAAAAATTAGTAAGTCCTATGTCCCTCACACATGCAGTTTCATCAGTCATGAGTTTTATACTTTCAGTTCTACTAAATTTATTATTTTTACTGCAACAAAAAATAACAGGGGCGTGGTCGGTTATGACAGTGTCAAGTACGAGAGTGACAGCACGTGCTTTAGTCTTTAACATAACATGGTCTAGACAACTATTAGTTCTAGTCTGGTAAGTGTGGGCCGGCAGCATGGCATGTGTGGCAAGTAAAGTTAGATAAGCGTCTGCATATGAGTTACCGTTACCAGGGCAAATATTGATATTAATATCACCTATTAGGCAAATGGTTTTAATGTGCCCTAAAGATAGAAGTGTTTTATCTAGGGTTGTTAAGAAATTGGAGACATCTCTGACTGAAGGAGAGCGATAAATTGCAACTATAGCTAGCTCGTTTGAAAACTTCAAAACAAGACAATTGGCATTATCTAAGGTTGGCTTTATTACTGTACATGTTAGCCCAGCTCTGACAAATGCCACTACTCCATCATTTTGATTCGTGAAAGTACTTTTGAATGAAATATAACCCGGTAGAAGAGGAATATTTTGACATTTGCTCAGCCAGCATTCGCTTAATATTAACACGTCGAATACCAAGTTTATTCGTTTTAGAAGAACTTGGAACTCATCAAAATTACAACCTATACTTCTGATATTTAGATGAATAACGGTAACGGAATCATTTATATTTACAAGGAATTCGGAGCAGCGTTCAGGTGTGCATCTATATGACTGGGATACAGTAATACTCTCAATATCATTCGTAATTTGTAGTGTACTATTCATTTGGGTAGTAAAAATAAACAGTTACCAGATTTGAAATTATCAACACGCCAAGCACAGGTATATTAATAATTCGATTAAAAGAATTAACGATCAGATTGCACTTCAAATTGTTATTGTGTGTGTGTAATGTGAGTGTGATATAAATGTAATTTTCAAACTTATGTGTGTGAGTGATAGAGTGAAAGTAATATATGAATGAAGAAGTATTAGTGTAGTATAGTGTTGCATTATTGACAAGAAACAAATATATAAAGTTTTGATTAAAATATTTGATACAACTATGAATTTGACCATCACAGGTTAGCGCTATTAGTCACGAGGGGGTCAACTTGCTGAGCTCTGACTCACTATTAATACGGATGGCAGCAGAACCTTCTTTCTTCCTAAGAAATATTCTGCCATGTGATACCCAGCAATGGTCATAAGAGTTTGATTTCGCGTATTCTTTGGTTAAGTAAAGAACTCTTTTCATTTTAGGCGATAAGTTCTCAGAAATAAATACTGGTTTTCGTGGGCCGCTTATGTGGAGAGCTTCAGTACTTAATTTACTTGTTTTATTAAATTTATTGTACTCCTTATATTTACGTATAATTAGTTCCTTCGTTAATACACTAGTAAAATCTACGATAATAGTTTTGTCTTCAGAATTTTTCTTACTTACTCTAAAAACGTCTTTCACAGAGTTCTGATTAATTTCGGGGCATTTCAAAACGTTTACAATATTTGTAACATATTTTAATAAGACCAGTTTTGATTCTCCAGTAGAATATGGAATGTTTTGAATTTCAACACACGTGGAGCGCTTATAACGTTCAAACAGCTCCATCTTTTCCTCCAAGATTTGAAAGTGTTCTAAGTTATTATTGCGATCGGTTTCTAATTTTTCAATTTGAGATTGTATGCATTCAAATTTATTAGCTAAAAAATCGGCCGTGTTCTGCATAACAAGATTTTGTGACTTTATCTCATCGATTGCCTTAGAGATTTTTTCCATCTTATTGTCATGTGATAATTGCTGTTCCTTAAATTCTAAAAACATACTTTTCATCTCAGCCATGAAATCCGTTAGTTGGTCGTTTGAAAACTCTGAACGTTTTCGCTTGATCCTCTGAGTGATATTATGAGATCCATGGTCCAATTCTTCTACAGATCTAGATATATTTAAATCCGGCTCGGATGAGCTGTGTTGTAAGGCTTGTAAAGCTACTGTACTCGTAGCGGTCAGTACACTCATCGGATGTTGTGTAACTTGAACCAAAGGTGAATTAGGTGGTGTTCGTCGGAGCGGCATGTTCAAAAGTTCTCACAACCAGAATAACGTAAAGTTAAAATCACAAAATAATATAACAGTTATTATTTTCTGTGTACTAGGCGATTATGTGCACTTAGGAGTTAACAAAAGAAAACAAATCTGATCACAACCAACTAATGAGTATGGTTACCAGTCTATAAACATTCACTCAAGGTACCAGGCGCTTAGAGATGAGTAGATTGCACGTAGCTCGATGCGATAAGTGAAGCAGAGCAGGACAGCGCGTTGATGATGACGTAAGAACGGTGATAACGCTCAGTGCAACGAGTGAGAGTAGTCGACCGGGATACGCTCTTCTAATGCGCAACAGGTGATGAGGGCGGTATTCACTTATCACTTCTCACAACTGACGTTAATGTTCACATTTAGTTTATGCACTCCTAATATTTGCTCAGAATTAACTTTCATTAAATTAATAAATTTAAAATGTTATAAAGAGAATTGACAATATTTTGGAGACGTCTACTCGCTACCGAGGTCCGGGAGGAAGGGGTATAAAACAATACGTCCTTACGCCACCTGTTATAGCACACGGGGTACGCGATAAGCGATAAAATGTTGTGCTTAGCACTCCTTTTCGTAATATAATAGCAAATTAATACATCAAGGTCGCAGCGAAGTTACTTACATTACATGCCATGCAAACGCTTCAAATCTGCAAGGATTAAAGTGAAAATTTCGTATTAAATTTACTTATTATACCCCACAAAATTTATTTACATATTCTGTAAAAAAATATAAAAAAAACATTACCTTACGCATTCGGGTAAAGACCGGTTCGTTAAAATGTATCTCAAGGTATTAAGGAAATAAACCAGAAAGTAGAGATAGTAATAAATGGGCGATAAATGGGGCGTGTTAGGTTTTTTCGTTACGGAATTTCTTAATTCGGTCGCCGCGCTCAAATCCCGCGATAAAAGCTATGCAATAGCTTAACAACGCATTCTACAGTAATAGCCCTGGATTTTTTCCTGTGTTATGTGTTCCATGAAAACACACAAACACGTATGCATCAACACCCAAATCCAGAAGAGAAGTGTAAATTTATCATTCACATATCTGTCTGTAAACCTGTATGGCGTCCGTCTGCATGCCAGGCGAATCGTAAAAAAATACGCATATACGATTCTTAACACCTAAAGTCGCCAAAACTGAAACAAAGGGCTATCACAAGATCGTAATGGTGTCGTTTCGAATTTTAAATCGACGGCTTTACCGTGCGGGCATTCGAGTCCTCTATCGGGAATATGTTACCTCATACATAACTGTCAGGAGTTAGGACAGCTCCACAGTAATACGCCGTAAGCGTCACTGCTGAGTGACGCTTATGGCGTATTACTGTCATCTCAGCCATATATAACCTGCTAGTTAGCTACGTATTACATATTCGTTGTTTTATTTACCTTATGATCCTAATTTTTTTAGGATTCCTCAACCAATAATAAATAAGCAATAAATAAGCTGCTTTCTAGTCTAGACTAGTCACACACTAGGATTTTGTACGCTGTTTTGTGTGCTATAAACACATACGAAGACAAATAAACGAGCGCCATAATCTAAAACAGAAGTCTATATTCATTATTAGGATGGTCTGGCCCGGTATTGAACCCGAAACCAGGTCTGTGCCAAACCCGTATGGCGAACGGTCTGCTACGCGGATCGTCAAAGATTACATCTGTACCATTTTTAATACAAAAAAACGTCAAAAATGAAACAAAAGGCTAAAGTTTTAGATCGTAATGGTGTCGTTTCGAATTTTAAAACACAGTCTTCAACCGTGCGGGCGTTGGAGTCCTCTATCGGGAATACGTTGCCTCATACATAGCTGTCAGGAGTTAGGAGCTGAGTGACGCTTATGGCGTATTACTGTCATCTGAGGCATTTATATAGCCTGCTAGTTAGCTAAATGTTGCATAGTCGTAATACATATCCTTCATGTAATTTATGATCACACTCTTTTTAGGATTTCTTACATCATTACAAATAAATCACTTTCTAGAATAGTACATAGTAGGATTTCCTCCTGTGTCTTGGGTATCATGGATATGTATGGACATATCCATATTTTTTTAAACATAGATTTCTGTATTGAATCTGGTTGTCTTGTGTATTCGTCTATGTACATACATAGAAAATACGCATATACGATTCACATTGTACATACATAGCCGAATACACAAGACAACCAGATTGAAAACAGAAATGTAAGTTTATTATTCGGATATCTTTCTGGCCGGGATATTAGTCGGGTAGAACACGGATTCCATGTGTGACGACCGCTCTGCCACGCGAGCCGTCGGTCGTGTAAAGGTTCCATAATGTAGAATAATGGTCATGTTTGTCTATGATGTCTAAGAGAGAGTTGGGTGTATGGATATGTATGTCTCTTTTTATGGTTGGACAAAAATTTAACGTTTACTTTAGAAGACGTTTCACTGGTTGCGTTTTTTATTATGCACAATTAATCCAGCAGATACTATCAGATAATTTCTTTTGTTTGTCCCGTGATCAGCAAGATCGTAATCAAAATTACATAAACCATAAAGTTTGTATGTACCGACCCGACCCGATGTAGAGAATAGCTATCCCCACAAAAACAAAAACAAAGTATGTGTGTGCTTATGTACAAGTTAGAAGTAATACTTCTTTGGCGTAACAAGATAAAAATCTGTTTTATTTTTTTTATCTATCGCCTTATTTTTTTTTTATTTAATTAAAATTCTTACCATTTTTATCCCCTTATTCTCATAATTTTGAAAAAATTATGCATAACTTCAAAAAAAACGTGCGGCACTTGGGGACTGCCGCGGTAAAGCTATTGCATAGCATTTTCATTTTCATTCTCAATTTCGTTCTCGTTCTCGTTCTGATTTTCGTTCTTATTCTCATTTTCATTTCATCTTCATACTGTAACTCATGTGTGACGAATCTTAAAATTTTACTCTCATCATTTTTTCATAACGCGCCTTAAGAAGTATTACTTTAATATTACTTTAAAAACACAGTATTATAAAATACCTGTGAATTCAAACAATTCATTAAAAAGTATTCATACTAGTCGTATGAGTGCAGAAAACATTTTCCTTATTATTTCCACTCCATTCCGATCTGCTGGTAGAGTAATAAAAAATATTGCAACTGACAATTTGTAAGGGTCGGCGTAGACCTATACAAAATCACTACATAGTATAAAACAAAGTCGCGTCTCGCTGTCTGTCTCTATGTATACTTCGATCTGTAAAACTAAGCTACGGATTTTAATGCAGTTTTTTTTATTAGATAGAGTGATTCAAGAGGAAGGTATGTATAATAAATGCATAATATAGTTGAGAAACACTGATAAATTAGATTTCTGAGTTTCAGGCAGAACGAATTTCGCCGGGTCAGCTAGTAATATTAGAAATGCGTCAATTTCTGAATGTATGTATGCTTGTTACTTTTTTACGAAAAACTACCGGTCGGATTTCGTTGGCATTTAGCACACACATAGTTTATAACCTAGAATAACAT
The DNA here is from genome assembly GCA_949699795.1 of Spicauda simplicius. Lineage (NCBI taxonomy): Eukaryota > Metazoa > Arthropoda > Insecta > Lepidoptera > Hesperiidae > Spicauda > Spicauda simplicius. The sequence goes on along the minus strand of OX453061.1, from coordinate 18,781,207 downwards.
ATAAGATACTCATTACCGTGATAGACTTAACCGAAGCGGGTCGACCCGCGGGAATTAACTAGTACAAAATAAAGACATTTCACTTCACTTGTAGCTATAAATACGTTATTAGGCCAATAAATCATCATGGGACACAAGTACAAATTGCTTCATAGTTTCCTATCTCACGCACTCCATCTGGCCCGCAATCGGATTGAAACGTACGAAGTGAAAAATTATGCTAATTGTCAACGCTGATAGATTAAACGGTCGGGACGAGCCCCCGGCGACAGCGGGGTTCGACAGCTTAATGCACTTTTTAGGGTTACCAGTTAAATATATGCATCTCGAGAAGTTTCGTAAAGGAATCTATCGTAAGAGAGTATTCTCTCTCGTCAACCCATATTGTCCCACTGCTGGGCACGGGTCTTCTCTCAGGATGAGAGTTTAGGCCATAGTCCACCGCGCTGGCCAAGTGCGAATTGGTGGACAGGTTGTGAAGAGAGTATTAGTGTTTGTTATTCTTTAACGCAAATACTGTAGACCGCGTTATCTAAAATATGGCACACACATAGTTTATGACCTAGAATACCACATAGAAGGCAATAACTTGTAAAAATATAAATGTTTATTAATAATAACCACATTTATTCCGTTACTTCGGTTTTGATAGTTGCAACCCCTTAACTAATTACCGACTGGAGCAACAAACTTGTGCTTAAAAAATATCTCCTCAGAAAACTAGACTCTGCTAAGAGTGCTATTATCAATCACACCACACTACGTTTTCCGCTAGATAATCTAAGATTTACACCATCGAAAAGTTAATCTTTCAGCTATTAGATTAAGTGTTTTTAAGTAGTTATACTATAAGAGACAGAGCAGTGATAGCCTAATGGTTGAAACTTGCCCTCTCAATCGGGAGGTCCGAGGTTCAAACCCAGGCACGCACCACTGATTTATAAACGTATTAGAAATTAATAATCACTGCTTTTCGGTGAAGGAAAGGAAAACATCGTGAGGAAACCTACATACCAGACAGTTCATTAAAAAAAAAGTTCTCAGAGGCGTGTGAAGTCCACCAATTCACACTTGGCCAGCGCAGTGGACTAAGACCTAAAACTCTCTCGTTCCGAGAGAAGACCCGTGCCCAGCTGTGGGACAATAATGGGTTGACGATATACTAAAACAGATAAAAAGATATTTATATACTTGGACGTGCAATTTTCCAAAGATACCAACCCTTAACGCAATAACAGATGAAATATGTCCCGTCCCTAAACAATTATTGTTAACAGGCAGTGTGGAAACTAGTCCGATAGATCATGTGCAAGGTAATTAAATGTATAAATGTATTGAGATTATCCTTTCACTGGATAGCATATTCACATTTTTCTTATTCACAATATCCAAGAAGAGTTTAGTTGAATATTTTGATCGCAAAAGGGCTGAATAAAGCGTTTCTTTTAGTCGTACCCTGTTACAAATGTTAGGAAACTATATGGTGCCAAATTGACCGAACAAAACCACAAACAGTCTAAAAAATGCTTTATTATATCTGACTGAAGTAGCAAACGAGCATGCAGTCCACCTGATGGTAAGTGGTCACTGCCGCCCATGGACATCTGTAATCAACTACATACAGAACATGGATTCCATCTGAAGTCAATCACAGATGCGTTGCTGCTCCCGAGGACTATGATGGTCGCCTCATGTGAAAGTGTGCCGGCAACCACACCCTTCTATCTTCGATTGCATTTAAATGCGTTTAAATGCGCTAGAAATAGGTGTGGCGCCACCTTTTGTTCCCATTGATATAAAATGGCTGACTTGCTTTCAAATCGTCGAATATGTAAATAACTATTGTTTTTTTTCTCAATTTTAGAACTACGAGTACGATTTTGTTGGGAACATGGAACGCGAAGTAAGTTAATGTATGTATGCAACGTCACTGACTATCTCTCAAGCAATGCTGTAAAACGCTTTGTACAGTCAGCAGCATATAGTTAGTGGCGTTCAAAGTGTCCATATTGTTAGATACAATCAAAGTGTTCAATAATATCGGCACAACCTACGTGTTCTAATTGTTGACAACATCTTAAACTTCCAAATGACAGAACATTCATAAATTCATAATGAACTACTCAAATTGTCACAATTTCAGCATCTGTTACGACACCAGTGGTAACCTAGCAACGAGACTGTTCGTAAATATAGGTACATTTTATAATATTATACCTTATGTTGCGGATATAAGGTTCCTGATCACTTACGGTATAGGACATGCTAACAATGATCCTTTTCATATCTTGCAATGACGTCATTGACTGTCAAAGTCATAGAATCGGTCTAGGGGAACAAGAGGCATGATAAGACAAGACGAGAGGACGGACGAGTAAGACGGGTCATGCACACATACCGGAAACGAAACGCTTTTGCGAGATGTTGCTGCAGCCCATCAGAACCTGCTTTCAAACAATACTCAATGGACCATGACAGTTGATTTACAATCAAATTTAGTTTAAATGCATAATTGATGTAATATTTTTTTATCCTTAATAACTACAGAAACAAGCAAGAAATAGTATTGAATTGATGATTATGTTCTCCTTTATTTTACGTTTTCCTTGAAGTTGATGGGCAATTTTAACACTGCTTTAGTCTTACCGTTATTTCATATTTTCTTTTAACATAGTAATTGGGGCAAAATGCGTAAATGTCACAGGGCATAATGGCATACACCATTATATTGCATTCTAATTATTCCATCGACAGAGTTAGTATCTCATCCGTGCTCAATTGCGTCAAGTGTTGTTAATGTTCTGTATATGGAATCATACACATATATTGCACCTGAAATACTTACCATGTCAAGTTCTACAAACCTACCCTCGTCAAGAAAAAGAAGGCCTAAGTGGGTTCATAACACACTTGAAAAAGAACAAGTTCAATCGATTGAGTCTTCTTCCTGTTCTCTCCGGAAATCAACGTTTGCCAGTGACACTATCTGATGCTGATTCACCACAACAACATTGTTCACAATTATTTGACGTGCAAAAAAGAAGTTCCTCAGAAATTCGTTTTCACATACGAGCTTAAAGTTATTCGATCGTTACTAGCAAGGATGTTCAAAGGGTTTCAAAGGATGTATATTAAAAAAAAAATAAAGACTGATGTATATTTCACAAACAATATATTTTAGCTAAAATATAATAGTTTTTCTGTAACCTCTACGGTTTTCTCATATTTTTAAACTGATGAAAAGTATCTTCATTAAATTTTAAAACCCTAAATGAGATAAACATATGTCAATATTATCATTGCTCGCACAGTAAGTGATCCTTACAACATATTCGCAACATAAAGTTTAATATTATAAAATGTACCTATATTTACAAACAGTCTCGTTGCTAGGTTACCACTGACGCCGGAACATTTGTGACAATTAGGGTGGTATTAACATTATGAGTTTATGAACGTCCTGACATTTGGGAGTTTAAGATGTTGTCAACAATTAGAGTACGTAGGTTGTGCCGATATTATTGAACACTTTGATTGTATCTAACAATATGGACACTTTGAACGCCACTAACTATATGCTGCTGACTGTACTGACCAAAAGGGTACCACCGCCACACCTGTTTTAGGGTAAAGCAGATCTTACGTTTCGATATAAGGATGTGATTGCTGGTCATTTTTGGTCAAAATTGCTCTTAGGTGTTCACGTTCAGCAGTGACTAGGTACATACCTTATCAATTATAAATACATGCTCATTTTCCACTTAAATCTTATAAAAAATAGCTATATTCGTAATGCATCTTTGTATATGATTTGTATGTCCCTCAGTACGTATAATGTACATTAAAAAAAATTTTAAACAAAAAATACAACCGACTTCCATGCCACATAAAAGTAAAAAATAATTTAAATACATGTTGGTTTAGAGCAAACACAGTTCTTAGTACATAGTCCCGAAGTCGGCGCTTACCATATTTTGCTGGATCATGACGAAACTACATGTATCTTATATGAGCGCCGACTTCGGGACTATGTACTAAGAACTGTGTTTGCTCTAAACCAACATGTATTTAAATTATTTTTTACTTTTATGTGGCATGGAAGTCGGTTGTATTTTTTGTTTAAAATTTTTTTTTTCACGCTTTTCAGTCACGATAAAATCAGTTATGGCTGTTGCTAGTCGTCCGCTAACCGGATGAATAAAATTAATTATTCGTCCGATTTTCGGATGAATAAAATTATGTGCTGACGTCATCATATAAAAATAGACTTCTTTGACACAACCGGTCGGGGGCGCTACCGCGCCCCCTCCCTTAGATTCTGAATAGGAAAAATCTGTTCGAACCTAACCTAACCGAATAAAACAACTTTTTCTGAGTAAACATTTATTTAAAGAATAGACCTATAATTATCAATATTTAAAGTAGAAAAAGTAATATAAACCTTATAACTAAGAGTGTTAATTCAACTGATACTGATAAAAATAACCCATCCAATTTAAAAAGGTTGATAGTACTCTTGCATCTTTCAGGTAATTGTATTCAAAGTGGAATTTTTGATCATAATTATATTCTCTCCGAAACTCATTGTTGGTATTGTGAACAACAACATTATGTATACGTAAGCACAATATGGCCGATGCCTACGGTTTAAACTTGAAGGACCCCAGCATTATCAGGGTTGAGGAGTTGAAGGTCAAAATTATCATGTCATATCTTTGCTTAGTAATCTCATTACATATACGTAAGCACCATATGGCCGATGCTTATGGTTTAAACTTGCAGTACCCTGCATCATCAGGCTTGAGGAGTTGAAGGTCAATTTTCTTATCATACGTCTTTGCTTTGTAAATATATTACATATCCATAAGTATCAAATGGCCAACGCCTATGGTTTAAGCCTGAAGTACCCCTGCATCATCAGGGCCGAAGAGTTGAAGGTCAAAATTATCATGTCATATCTTTTCTATGTAATCTCATCGCATGCACGTAAGCAACAGATCCCCAACTTCTATGGCTTGGGCTTACAGTACCCTGCATCATCAGGGTTGAGGAGTTGAAGGTCAACTTTTTTATCATACGTCTTCGCTTTGTAAATATATTACATACCCATAAGCATCAAATGGCCAACGCCTATAGTTTAAGCCTGAAGTACCCCTGCATCATCAGAGTTGAGGAGTTGAAGGTCAAATTTTTCATCTTATATCTTTGCTTAGTAATCTTATCAGATATACGTAGCGATCATGTAGCTAACGCCTATAGTTTAAGCTTGAAGCACCTCAGCATCATCAGGATTGAAGAGTTGAAGGTCCAATTTTCCACCGTATACAACCATTTTTCTAATGTTTTACCTTACATTTTTTTAAATATCATTTTGAATGCGTAAGATTGAAATAGCTAAGTTTTATGGCTTAGGCATTCAATACCCCTGCATCATCAGGATTGAGGAGTTGAAGGTCCAATTTTTCGTCGTATACCTTTGCTTAGCAATGTTATTACAAATCCGTGAGCAACAAATGTCTAACGTTTATGGTTTAAGCCTGCAGTACCCCTGCATCATCAGGGTTGAGGAGTTGAAGGTCAAATTTGTCATCGTACATCTTTGCCTTGCTATCTTATTATATATCCGTAAGCACTAAATGGCCATCACCTACGGCTTGGGCTTACAGCACCCTGCATCATCAGGGTTGAGGAGTTGATGGTCATTTTTTTTATAATATGTCTTTGCTTAGTATTGTTATAACATACCCATAAGCAACAAATGGTCAACCCCTATGGTTTAGGCTTGAGGCACCCCTGCATCATCAGGATTGAGGAGTTGAAGGTCAAATTTTCATCACATGTTTCTGCTTAGTAGTCTTGTTACATATATGTAAGCACCAAATAGCTAATATTATAGTTTAGGATAGCTGTAACCCTGCATCATCAGGATCGAAGAGTTGAAGGTCAAATTTTTCGTCAACCTATATAAGCATAGATATATAATACATATTCCAAGTTTCATAAGAATCGATTCGGCAGAAGCCGAGTTATCTCAAATTATTTAAAAAACTTGAGGAGTGGTGGTGGTTTCCCCCCCATAACTCAAAGAGTTAAGCATCACAGCATACCCATGTCCAAGAGAAAAAGTTGCGTGACAAAATTTCCTATCAAATGAAAGAAAGAAAATGGAAATCGGTTCAGAAACACCCAAGTTATTCAAGATTTTAAGAAACCGACATTTTCCAATTTTCCGGGAAAACCACCGGAAGGTTTTCATTTTCCTCAATATGGGACTGCCTGTGAAACTAGCCGCATACAATGACGTATGAATCGTGTCGGTAGGTCGACGATTTCTAGCCATTTCGCCCGAACATACATAAAAAAAAAAAAAAAAAAAAAAAAATATACGTGACGAATAGATAACCTCTTTCCTTTGGGAAGTCGGTTAAAAATACGCATATACGATTCACATTGTACATACATAGCCGAATACACAAGACAACCAGATTGAAAACAGAAATTTATGTTTATTATTCGGATATCTTTCTGACCGAGATATTAGTCGGGTAGAACACGGATTCCGTGGGTGACGACCGCTCTGCCACGCGAGTCGTCGGTCGTGTAGGGTTCCATAATGTAGAATAATGATCATGTTTGTCTATGATGTTTAAGAGAGAGTTGGGTGTATGGATATGTGACATACATATATCTTATCGTGACATACAGATATCTTTCTATGTTTGGACAAAAATTTAACGTAGTTTATTTTAGAAGACGTTTCACGGGTTGCGTTTTTTTATTGTGCACAATTGATCCAGCAGATACTATCAGATTTTTGTATGTCCCGTATGTCCCAAGATCGTAATCAAAATGACATAAACCGTAAAGTTTGAAATATATAAGCAGTAGCACTACATCAAATCGCAATCCTTAAATGCAATATCAACCCGATATTGCATTAAAGGACTGCGACTAAAAAGAAAAACGAAGTATTATAAAATACCTGTGAATTCAAACAATTCATTAAAATGCAGATGAGTGCAGAAATCATTTTCCTTATTATTTCCACTCCATTCTGATGTGCTGATAGAGTAAGAAAAGAAAATTGCAACTGACAATTTGTAAGGGTCGGCGTAGACCTATACAAAATCACTACAGAGTATAAAACAAAGTCGCGTCTCGCTGTCTGTTCCTATGTACGCTTAGATCTTTAAAACTACGCTACGGATTTAATGCAGTTTTTTTTTAATATAGATAGAGTGATTCATGAGGAAGGTATGTATAATAAATGCTTAATATAGTGGAAGACTGATAATTTTAGATTTTTAACTTGTAAGCGGAACGAAGTTCGCTGGGTCAGCTAGTAATATTATAAATGCGTAAGTTTCTGAATGTATGTATGCTTGTTACTTTTTCACGAAAAACTACCGTTCGGATTTCGTTGGCATTTAGCACACACATGGTTTATAAGCTAGATTACGGATAAGATACTCATTACTGTGATAGACTTAACCGAAGCGGGTCGACCCGCGGGAATTAACTAGTACAAAATAAAGACATTTCACTTCACTTGTAGCTATAAATACGTTATTAGGCCAATAAATCATCATGGGACACAAGTACAAATTGCTTCATAGTTTCCTATCTCACGCACTCCATCTGGCCCGCAATCGGATTGAAACGTACGAAGTGAAAAATTATGCTAATTGTCAACGCTGATAGATTAAACGGTCGGGACGAGCCCCCGGCGACAGCGGTGTTCGACAGCTTAATGCACTTTTTAGGGTTACCAGTTAAATATATGCATCGCAAGAAGTTTCGTATAGTAATATATCGTAAAGGAACCTATCGTAAGGGAGTAGAGTTTGTTACTCTTTCACGCAAATACTGTCGACGGCATTTGACCAAAATTTGACACACACATAGTTTATGACCTAGATTACAACATAGGATGCTCAAAATAATGGTAGACGCGGCAATAAAGAATATAAATATAAATGTTTGTTAATAACAACGAAATTTTTTCAATTACTTCGGTTTTGATAGTTGCAACCCCTTAACTAATTACCGACTGGAGCAACAAGCTTGTGCTTAAAAAATATCTCCTCAGAAAACTAGACTCTGCCAAGAGTGCTATTATCAATCACACAACAATACGTTTTCCGCTAGATAATCTAAGATTTACACCATCGAAAAGTTAATCTTTCAGCTATTAGATTAAGTGTATTTAAGTAGTTATACTATAACAGACAGAGCAGTGATAGCCTAATGGTTGAAACTTGCCCTCTCAATCGGGAGGTCCGAGGTTCAAACCCACGCACCACTGATTTATAAACGTATTAGAAATTAATAATCACTGCTTTTCGGTGAAGGAAAGAAAAACATCGTGGCGAAACCTACACACCTGAGAGTTGTTTAAAAAAAAGTTCCCGGAGGTGCGTGAAGTCCACCAATTCACACTTGGCTAGCGCAGCGGACTATGGCCTAAAACTCTCTCATTCCGAGAGAAGACCCGTGCCCAGCAGTGGGATAATAATGGGTTGACGATATACTAAAATAGACGATATTTTTATACTTGGACGTGCAATTTTCCAAAGATACCAACCCTTAACGCAATAACAGATGAAATATGTCCCGTCCCTAAACAATTACTGTTAACAGGCAGTGTGGAAACTAGTCCGATAGATCATGTGCAAGGTAATTAAATGTATAAATGTATAAAAATGTATAAAATGTATTGAGATTATCCTTTCACTGAATAGCATATTCACATATTTCTTATTCACAATATCCAAGAAGAGTTTATTTGAATATTTTGTTCGCAAAAGGACTGAATAAAGCGTTTCTTTTAGTCGTACCCTGTTACAAATGTTAGGAAAGTATATAGTGCCAAACTGACCGAACAAAAACACAAGCATTCTAAAAATGACCATTGATATGAAATAGCTGACTTGCTTTTAAAACGTTAATTATGTAAATAACTATTGTTTTTATCAAATTTATAGCTACGAGTACGATTTTGTAGAAAACACGGTACGCGAAGTATGTACATTAACATACATCGCGAAGCGTGTTCCCTACAAAATAGTACTCGTAGTTCTAAAATACAACGTCACTGACTACCTCTCAAGCAATGCTGTAGAACACTTTGGACTGACCAAGGTACCACCGCCACACCTATTTTTAGGGTAAAGCAAATCTTACGTCTCGATATAAAGATGTGGTCATTTATGGTCATTTTTGGTCAAATTTCCTCTTAGATGTTCACGCTCAGCGGTAACTACATACCTTATCAATTATAATTACATGTTCATTTCCAATCTCCAATTCCAATAAATCTTATAAAAAATAATATTCGTAATGCATCTTTGTATATGATTTGTATGTCCCTCAGTACGTACAATGTACATTAAAACACACACACACGCTTTCTACACTCATAGTCCCACACTAGGATTTTTTCCTGAGTCGTGGGTACCATGGAAAGACACAAGACGAATACACAAACCAGAGCATGAATCTAAACTCATTATTCAGATACTTGTCTACCCGGGAATCGAACTATTGCGCGTCAAACCGGTATGGTACCGCTGCACCACGCGGGTCGTCAATGTACATTAAAATGTATATGCGAAACGTAAACAACGATTGTTACGACAAAACGTAATAAACTCATGCTAAGACACAGGTTGGTGGCACCCGATGGTGTGACCAAATACCGCAGCTCACCGGACTCCCTATTACGACTGCCCTAAAAACATCAGAAAACCGGAACAACTGGAGGAAAATAACACATATGCTATTTCATGGACACGACCTTCAGCAATGAAGAAACGACATAGAAGAAGACACAGGTTGGTCGCTGTATTTGGGCGTTTTGACATTAAAGTATTACAAACAACATTTACACATACTCACTGCGACTACTTTCCAAACAACCAGTTTAAGGGACATATGCATCCAAAATTAAAATTGCAAGTAACACAAAAACTAGAAATATAATGTCATCCAAATCGATTTCGAACAAAAACTTGCAATGAAACATCAAGCATCTTTATAATTCTACTTTTATTAAATTCCTCAACTTAGTACATTTGAATCGACATCTGTTTAGTCAATATTGAAAAACTGCAAAACAATAGACCTGACAGACCAGCCCGGCTTGGTCATATATCTTCATTTGTGTCCTAATGGTCATCGTTACCATACAAATGACATTCTTAAATAAAGTTAACATTTAATCCATTTCTTTCTGCTAATTGGCCATTGGGTGCCATTAAAATGGTCGTTTGTACACCATCCATTACAAATGTAACCGATACTGGAAAGATATTGCTTTTTCACATAAAAATTTGTCCCTCTTATAGAGAAACACACCATTTTAAGGAAACCTAATAGGCTGTTGATCGATAAGACAAAAAGCCAGTTATACCCTGTGTCTTACTTCAAAATTCAATTTAAAATACATGTAAAGGGTGCTGATCGTAAGGTTTACAACTATAACAATAGTTTAATACCTATACACGCTAAATGATTTAAAAAAATCTGTATTACTTATGCACTGTTTAATAACAATAAACAATTTTTTAGCCGACTGTGTTAGGGTCAATTTATACCAGCGCAAAATCGAAGCGCATCGAAGCGTAACTACACTACACTTTGTAACGCTTACATTACTTCTGAGATTTTAAAAATACGCGCGCATTCTTCGGATTTCGCGTGTCTGTGCGAGATCAACACTGATTGACGCGCGCGCATATTGCGTACCTATTCATGAACCCGCTAGCGAACCTACGTATCATCACTCGAAAATTGGCCTGCATCGGTGTTGATAACGGTGGACTCGGACGAATTGTAGCGAATACGCGCACATTCGTGCGGCTTAACTTTAGTTGTAAAGAATTTGACGCTTCGATGCGCTGCGACTCTGCGTTAGTATAAATTGACCCTTACAGGAGGGTAATATTTTTGAGCGTATGTAAGTATGTACGACCGTTGTACGTATGAATTTCCATTTCTTTAATTCGCGCTACGGCCCAAGGGGTTTGACGGATTTTAACATAATTATGATCTATCAAATAATATTTATACTACTATTTTGAAGCAAAATTCAAATAAGGGTTAAATGATAGAATGTATTGTATGTACCAAAAACCAGAGTGCTTAAAAACAATCAACTGCGATTGAAGGCACTTAATCATTTTAATGACGTTGGGCATTTCATTTTGATAATTTAATTTTGTTACTTGTTAGTCTCCATTTTGTGTTTGTGTTTGTCTAGCGTATTTTATTTTGTATAGTAATATAACATCGTATATTATGTATATACGATATATATGACGTTGTTATAACATAACTTTTTATGTGTACAATAAAGTCAAAGTTATATTTTTAATTAATACGTGAAGCAAAAACGTGAAGAAATTGTGAAGCATTTTTAAGTAATATGCCGCAGACGGATTGGTATGAAACTTTGCACGGTTATAGTGGACGTAGAGAAGGAGTGCAGAATGTTAATATTTTTTCAAATAATGCTTAGAAAATACATAAAATCAACTAAAAACAAATTTCACACACTACCGTGCATTTGTCACAAACACATAGGTAAATAATAAACGAAATAGAACATTCAATGTCTTACTACGAAAATACAACGTCAGAAATGTCAGTGCCTTTGTCAAAACACCCACTATTGTTTATAAATGCGGTTTAGCCAATTAAACCTCTTTTTATATTTAACGGGTGCGTTCAAAATTACTTGAAAATTATTACATTTTATTTGAATTTGAGAAATATACGTACTAATTTGATGACAATAAAATTCTATAGGCTACAATATTTAAGAAGTTTAACTTAAGCGCGCGTTGATGTCTTTTGTACGTACGTACAAATATTGCTCGCCGCGCTACCTAAGCGTGAAACAGGACTACCATTTGACTATAACCACGTTGAAACCAAACCAAAACATATATGATACAAAATAATTAGAATTTGTAGATTATAAAATTATTATTCTTTTTTTTTATTTATCTGTAGTGTATATTGGATGTTGCATAGAATACAAATAGACAATACCTACATGATCCAGATTGCACTCTGGTAGACTTTCGCCTTCACATTAGGTCGCAAGTAGTGCGGCTGCAGCGCGTCAGCCGCGATTTTTAACGTCAGCCGAAGCCCATAAAAGGTTTCCCTTTTATGGGCTTCGGCGTTAAAAAAAAAGGATATACCAAGTACAGAGGCACGGAAACTTTATTTTTTATTATACGTGTTAACACGTTTGCGTTTAATTTTTTTTATTAAATGTTATTTGATCATCATTATTGACGCACGTTTGTGCCACAACTGGGGATCATAATGGTCTTAGAGTAATTAGCAAAATAATTAAGCAATAGACCACAACGCGGAAAAAAATATGAAGTTGAAGTGTTTTTGAGAACTTTAGAAAATGTTATTGAATTTTTACTACACATAATGACGGATGTATTTTTTAATTTTTATGATCGCACTAACTCGTGCATCATTAAAAAACCGGCCAAGTACGAGTGGCACTCGCGCACGACGGATTCCGTACTATTACTTATATGAAACGGTAAAAATACGTTGGTTGTATGAAAGCCATCCTTAAATATTTAATTTATTCTGTTTTTCGTATTTGCTGTTAAAACGGTAATAGAAATACTTAATAATCTATGAAAAGTACAATTGTCTATCAGGGTTGATAAGATACAGCCAGCCGACAGACGGACAGACGGACGGTCAGCGGAATTTTTATAATGTGGTCAATTTTTTACCCTTTGAGTACGGAACCCTAAAAACGCAAATAACTTTTAAAATAGTTATTCCCACTAACATACCTCGATAACGAATGACAAGAATACTTCCCCAAGCATTCATATTAAACTTAAGGGCAATTATTTGTCATATTATTTCAAAAGCAGTAAATTTTCCTAAGCGCGGTACTTTACAAGCTATTAAGATATGATACAAAAAGGGCAGAAATGTTTGTTTTAAGTACTTTTTATCTGCCTTCATCGTATTATTTAATAGTACATTTCAATTCGAACAAAAAGAGAAACAATGCCATAATTTAATAATAAAAAGGTCATATTATATGTCGTTGTGTGCCGATATACGCTAAATGTGTTTTTTATATGATTAAAGTAGCAAACGAGCATGCAGCCCACCTGATGGTAAGTGGTCACTGCTGCCCATAGACATCTGTCAGCAACTTCATATAAAACATAGTTTCTGTCTTAAGTCAATGACAGAGGCTATGTTCTGTATGAAGTTGCTGTCAGATATCCTGGGCAGCAGTGACCACTTACCATCAGATGGGCTGCAATTTTCAAAAAGCCTAGATTTTAACAATAAGACCATCTACGTACTGACAGCTACTTCTACATAATTCATAATTTTCGAATTCCCGTAGCATCGCCTTATTGGCTCCAGCTGCTCGGTAGTTAGTCATAGCAGCTCCTTATACGCTCAAATCAAGCAGACGTCGGCACGCCTGACCGTTTCACACGTCGGCTATCTACAATCTGGACATAGACATCGAGTTAAATCCCTCTCGTCTTGTCGCCTGCGCGCTGTCATCGTTACCGACCATAGAGTGTCCCGCCTTTAGAAGTGACGACCGATCAACGTACATGTTCACGTTTTTTAACGAGTCAGGCATACGATGTTCTTATTTTTTCCAAACGAGCAATATTCCCATAACATTTTTCTCTTTTTTCAAACTGACGCGTTCGCCGCTCATTGATTGATTAGCTGCGTCCTACAATGTTGTGAGACGCCACGACATCGTCTAAGAATACCGTAGTAACTCTACATGGCAGTGTAAAAAGTTAGCATAAAGATTTGCGACAAGCATGAGATTGCGACCTTACATGGCATCACTAATAAAGTAATGACTGACTTCTTGATTGACGGTAATTGCGAATAAAAATTAGAAATTGCAGTGAATACTTTCCCAGATATTCTTAGCAATATAGGCTCATTGCCTTACATGGCAAAACTTGGCAAAGGCAACGGAAAACAGGAATTGCAATTTAAATACTTTTATTGGCAAGGCAATAATAAGGGCTGATTGACAGCCCCATTCAGCTTACAACTATGGTCAGGGTTTGTGTTTGACCTGGAATAATATCAATTAGTACTAGCCGTAGTGTATAAAAATAAGATAAAGGAATTTGAACATTTCACACTTATTTTTTTATCTTATTAACTTAAATTTTATCTATCTAGATAACTATATAATTGTATCATATAATGATATACTACATTTAAGTAAATAACCCATCTAGTAACTGATTGCGTTGCACAAAAATTATATCTCTCACAATGATATTTAAAATGTTTGTTAATTATCACGAACTACCCACAATTGCAATCTTAGAAACACAGACGCTTACTAAGACTAACCGGAATTTCTCCACGCCACCCAGTCTGTGGCTCGGGCGCCTAACGGAGCCGGCGATATTCTTTGCGAACGCCGCCAGATCGTATCGCCATCTCATTAGCTAATGGCGGCAAAGGCCAATTACACTGAGCGACGTGTCCGGGGCAAACGGTGCGACACCGGAATGTTTTGGCGGGTCACCGCGTCACCTACGCAACGCTAGTTGACGCCGGGTGACGCAGAACCGCTGTTATGGGGTTATGCGTCACCTGTGCAACGCGAACACCGCAGTTGACGCTTGACTCGCGTTGTCCGATAAGGGCGCGACGCCAGTTACGCCGGACTGCTGTTTAATGTTGTCGGTTACGTGTCACGACGTCGTGATTGATGTCAATTATGTACATACAAGTACATGACAAAGTGCGAGTGTTTAACGTGTTGCAGTTGCACGTTTGCACCGATAAATACACAACACTGTGACACAAATTTGAGGATTACGAGATGTAGACGCTGTAGCGATCAGGCATGAAAAGGTTAGATCTTGTGTTTTGTGTAAATTATAACTTAAGTCTGTTTCTGTAATCAGAATGTTAGCAGTTTAAATTACCTTTATTAATATATATTTAATTTATCTTTCTTACATTATTGATGACTGATATTACTTCTTTTGTTCAACACAATCATAAAGCCATGGACAGACATGATACCGAAACACACGATAACAAGACATGTCCTTACGTATAAAGTTAGGCTAATAAGTTATCAATAATTCTTAAATTTTATCGCTTCCTAAATAAATTGCATCGACACAGGCAGATAAGGAACATTCTGAGTGGTAAAACCTTCAAAGGTACAAAAGTAAAAAAACCGTGGCAAAAGTCTAATATTAAAGTTGTTTGGTATCAGACGAAGCCCCTTGGATCAGCTGTATCCGCTATCTAACTTAAAGTTGACTGCTACGACGCCAGCCGTTACTGGTTTTGTAAGCTTCCCTGCTTCTGGCGAATAATGAAGCTCTAGAAAACCGCAAAAAGCAAAAACTCTCTCCCGTCCAATCCACAGTATTATTGTCCCAGCTAAACTTCCGGTTCATTACCATGACACAGTGCAATTGCAAGGCTTAAAGGCCAAACAGTAACAACATATTTAAAAAAGCAAGCGATGCGTATTTGCGTCAAGAAACCGCGTCATATAAACACGCCCCACACCATTCACTAGCGTTAAAACTAAGAAAACAGCCACTTAGACACAACAGTAGTTTCACGTTACACAACTCAATTGAATAGCAAATGTAAGGCAAGAGAGCAGAGGGCTCGGAGGGCAGAGGACTGATGGGGGCTCGTTAGCCCGCGGTCGTTCGCCATAACTCGCGGGCGTCGTCGGGCGGCACCATTAGTAGCACGTCGACGAATAGATGAGGATTGTACGGAGTCTGCCTTTTGTCACGCAAGACGTTACTTGAGATACAAAGACGAGACAAATTCGACGCATTGTCCTTAGGATGAACAAACGTCAGTCTGGACTTATTTAATTTGTAAAGATAAATTGCTACGGCTCTAAAGGGAGAGGGGAGTCTGAAAAACAGCGCTACATGAGGTCTCTCGTGCTAGCAGAAGCTGAGACTTCCCCTTTGCGCACAAGTTATATAAGTTAGAAATAAGCTTGTATTGTACATTTATTTATTTTGTGCAGCAATAAAGTATTATTATTTTTATTATTAAAGACCACATGATATCTAAATAGACCGCAAAATGATCTTATCCTGCACATAAGTAACGAATGAGATAAAAACTAGTATTGAAAACATATTTTTAATGAGATAAATGTTAAAAGAAACAGTTTTAAGAGAAAACTCAGCTGTTAATTTAATTCTAAGAATCGAATAAATCGGTATAGCCAAAATTGACACAGTTTTGAAGTTTACCCTTAATTGGGAAACATTTCTAAATAAACATGTCTACTAAACAAAGTTGAAATCTGTTAATCGTCGAAGTGTTTAAAAAAAACTGTGTTATCAACAAAAATACTTCCTTTTTTTTAGGTTTGTAATTCGAGACCAGAAGGCTAATCAAGTCTTAAGACGAAACTGAGCGAATCCCTTCAAAAAGTCTGAAAAGACTGAGTCTATGTCATCACTACGTAGTTTTCCTGACATTAACTGGTCACGGGATAAATTAAGTTAAACTATTAGAATTAGTATCATTACACTCAACTATAAACATATTCGGGACCGTAAAATAACGGGTTCTTATCAGAGTCCGAGTTTCGACAGGCGACTGATATTTATGTGCGTATTGGAAATTATCACTGCTTTACGGTGAAGATAAATATCGTGAGGAAATCTACAAACCTGAAGCTTCTTTAAAAATAAAATTAAAAGTGTGTGAACTTGGGGTCTACCAATGCAATAGAACAATGGGTTGACAAACACGAGTTGACACGTTGACGAGATAAACATTGTAAAATTACCTAATATACAGTATTAGTTATTAAAAACTTTAATTATTTATTATTATATTCGTAGGTGTATGATAATTACGCCCTGTAGTTCCGGGATCAGAATAGGACTACGACATCCCCTGCCTGTCGTAAGAGGCACTAAAAGGGGCTTCCGGGGTTGCAGACGGCTAGAGTGGGAGCTCGAACCGTTCGGTCAGGCAATCCCGGGAAGGACGGCGGTATGTGTGGTCGCATACCGTCGTAAAGACTAGACGGAGCGGTGAGCCCAGCCGCCCATCTGGGAGGAGCCCGATGGGGCAACGCGCTCGGAGGATTCCGGTTGAAGTCGTTTCGAGATCCCGGAGTCCTCCTTTTCAGCGCAGAGGACGGCCTCCGGGGGGGTTTTAGTGCGGTAAAAATCCCACATAACCCTGCGTCGCTCCCACGACGTCGGGTACCTTTTAAAGGTTTCCCCCTCAAAAACAAAAAAAAAAAGGTGTATGATAATTAATCAAACATTAAACATATTCTAGCCTATCGCATACCAACACGACATTTTAAAGGAACACCAGTGACGAGACAAACAAAAGACAATCACGCGACGTCCCATCGAAATCGATAGAAATTAATGAAGAGGAAACGCGATAAAATCAGGCAGCTAAATAAACGATATGCTGTCGGAGAGCGCGCTTCCAATCGTCTCCGAGCGAGATTCGCTAACCGCATACCGACAGATAGCGATATCGATCTCATGAACTCACCGAGACACCGGATTGCTGTCCGGAAAACGTTCCATGGAAATACTAATGAACGTGTATTTAAATCGTCGACAAAATCGTAATCAACGAAATTGTACATCACAACAATAGGTATAAAAAGATATTTCTGTTATCTGCTATTTATCCGATTGAAGTACAGAACGAACATGCAGTCTATCTGACAATAAGTATTCAAGTGTCGTCAACCCATTATTGTCCCACTGCTGGGCACGGGTCTCCTCTCGGGATGAGAGTTATAGGCCATAGTCCACCACGCTGGCCAAGCGCGAATTGGTGGACTAAGTATTCAAGTAGTATCTATTAACTTATATTAAATCGCGTTTGTTTTCTATTTCCAGTCAGCATTTTCGTACAATTTGCAGTAAAAATATTTCTCAATTGACCTACTGAGACAGGTTTTTATATACTATAATAGCACTATGCTTGCACTTAACTGTAGCGTCAAAACTTAGAATCTTTCTAAATCGAACCTACGTTTAAATTAGATTAAATTCGTGTAACATTCGAACATTATTACCTCAGTTCAAGCTTTCTAGGCGCCAAGTCAGCCACTTACATATTTATATTTGACACAAACACACTAGTAGATGGTGAGATTAATACTCATAGCGAGTGCAACACGGGTTAACAGGCAGGAATACCGCGCGCGTGAGATATGCACGCGCGCCGTCACGAGCTCACACCGAACGGCGGATGTTTGTGGAACTAGAACAAGGCTCGATAGTACGACCCTAGACTACATATTGAAGCACCTTTAACTCTTAAACTTATCATAAACACAATTTCTTAGATAGTGAATTCATTCCACTTACATCGACTTCAAGACTTAATATTAGTGCTCGTTGCACGATACAAAATATGTATGCGCTGTTACGAGCGCTTACAACGCAAAGCGGATGTTTGTGAAACGACAACAAGGTTTGATAGTACGACCCGAGACTACATATTGAAGCACCATTACCTCCTAAATTTATCATAAACACTCAATAACACTTACATCGGATACAAGGTTTAATATTAGTGTTCGTTGCAAGATGTGAGATATGCACGTGCCGGTGCACGTTCACGAGCTCATATCGGCGGATGTTTGTGCAACTAGAACAAGGCTTCATAGTACAACCCTAGACTACATATTGAAGCACCTTTAACTTCTAAAATGATCATAAACACTATTAGTTAGATTAGGAATTCATACCGCTTACATCAGAGACATGGCTTAATATTAGTGCTAGTTGCACGATGTGTGATATGTACGTGCGCCGTCACGAGCTCACATCGAACGGCGGATGTTTGTAAATTTGAATAACGCTAGATAGTACGACCCAGGACTGCATATTGAAGCACCCTTTACTTCTAAAATTAACATAAACACTATTACTTAGATAGTGAATAAATAACACATACATCGGATATAAGTTTAATATTAGTGCTGGTTGCATAATGTGAGATATGCACGCGCGCCGTCATGAGCTCACACCGAACGGCGCATGTTTGTGGACTTAGAACAAGGCTTGATAGTACGACCCTAGACTACATATTGAAGCACCTTTAACTCCTAAACTTATCATAAACACAATTTCTTAGATAGTGAATTCATTCCACTTACATCGACTTCAAGACTTAATATTAGTGCTCGTTGCACGATACAAGATATGTATGCGCTGTCACGAGCCGTTACAACGCAGAGCGGATGTTTGTGGAGCGACAACAAGGTTTGATAGTACGACCCGAGACTACATATTAAAGCACCATTACCTCCTAACTTTATCATAAACACTCAATAACACTTACATCGGATACAAGGGTTAATATTAGTGCTTGTTGCACGATGTGAGATATGCACGTGCACCGTCACGAGCTTACACCGAACAGCGGATGTTTGATGAACTAGAACAATGCTTGATAGGTCGACCCAAGACTGCATATTGAAGCACCCATTAGGTACTTCTGAAATTATCATTAAAACTATTACTTAGATAGTGAATCAATAACACTTACATCGGATACAGGGTTTAATGTTAGTGCTCGTTGCACGATATGAGATATGCACGTGTGCCGTCATGAGCGCTTGTAGAAGACATCACATGTTTACTCCAAAATTTATAATAATTACATTTTCTGATAGTAAATAATACAACTTACATCGGTTGCAAGGTATAACAACCGTGTATGTGTAGTCGTGTAGATAGCACTACGTAAAATATGCGTACTCGCACTGCACATTTGAACTCACTGCAACAACTCATGAACCTTATTTGGCTCTAAATTAGGTATTACTACAATCTTCAGTACTTAAGAAAATAGTTACATAAGGATTTCAGCTACATATACACTACTACACTAGATTTTTATTTCCGTACTCGTATATCACTCATCTATGATAAGGTTGAATTGATGATGCGGCTGATTATTTTCATATTTATTCCCAGTCCACAATCTTAAGTCACGAACGCTTAAATCAACCAGTGGAACTACCGAGCCCCGCTATCAGAGCAGCGAACTACTTTTAGGCGCGTGCTGCTCGCTACAGAAAATATTACCCTTCCTCTGACGGACGCGGGTAAAAAGTGCAAGCAACTTCAAACCAACCATGGTATTTAGAACGACATCACAAACGAAACATGGAAATCGAAAATCTGTTTTTCAAATACTTCGGAAATAAATCATATACTGCCATTATTAATCTCTCGTTAACCCATTATTGTCCCACTGCTGGGCACGGGTCTTCTCTCAGAATGAGAGAGTTTTTAGACCATAGTCCACCGCGCTAGCCAAGTACGAATTGGTGGACTACACACACCTCCGAGAACTTTTTTTTATAGAACTCTCGGGTGTGCAGGTTTCCTCACGATGTTTTCCTTCACTGAAAAGCAGTGATATTTAATTTCTAATACGCACATGAATCAGTGGTGCGTGCCTGGGTTTGAACCTCGGACCTCCCGATCGAGAGGGCAAGTTTCAACCATTAGGCTATCACTGCTCTAATGCCATTATTAATCATTACGTTTTTATTTCCACGTATCAGCTGTGTGATGATGTGGCTAATTATTTTCATTTTTATTCCCAGCTCACAATCTCAAGTCACGAACGCCTAAATCAAACATTGGAACTACCGAGCGCCGCTATCAGAGCAGCGACCCACTTCGAGGCGCGTGCTGCCTTCTGCAGACTAATGACACCACAGATGATTTATGTATTTATCTAACGAACTAAATTGGCGCAAAGTAAACTAGTAACATTTGAGGCGTATAGTTGCAAAACCCCCTAAAACATATTTTTTTACAAATAGATTTATTGACAGCAACGGCGAGTATTTCAAATTCTCTTTGGAATAAGTAAAACAGGACCAAGCAAATCCCGCTATAAACGTACAAATTTCCAAAGGCTAACTCGTGTTTAGTAGCAAATACCGCTATAACGAATTGTTTCTATTTCAAAAGACCCTAAAACCAAATGCACCAATCACAGCTCTTCATTCATTCACTTTTAATATGGCGATTTTTTTGTTCTTGTGGAGTAATTACATGCGATATTATTGTATTTTAGTGGTAAATAATGGATGAATTAAATGCAATTTGTTAAAAAACTGATCCTGATGAGTCTAGGAAACGTCGTGTTAGAAAATTCAAGTGGAAACGAGAGGTAGCACGTGAAGAAAGTTATGTTGAAAGTTTGCTAAAAATGTACGGTCTTTTAGTCTAGGATGATGTTATACAAGCTTGCGATAGCAAGAATGTTAGTGTGTGCCACTATTTTTTCTATAGATATCATTGAGATACATATTTAAATCAATGATAGGTATATTAACATGTGGATAATATCATTTATCTTACATTGATTATATAGTTTTCATTTTTATTTGGTTTTTTCAGGTACAAGGTTATGTATTCCTGTGTAGCCTTGCAATCGTGTTGATTAATAAAAAGTTTTAATTTCTATGTATTTTTCTAATTGAAAAAAGTTATAATGCATTCTTCTTTTATATTACAACGCTCTTACACTAACTACCATTAATCTATAAAAACTGAAAAATTTAATGCATAATACCATCCAAGTTTGTTTTTATGTTGCTTGCAAAATCCCCTAAAACGTTGCGAGTTTAAATCAAATCCCACTAAAATGAACGATGAGTTTCAAAAGCCACTATGATGTTACAATTTTAACTAATCTTCTTTATTTCTACTACTTAATAGTTCTACTTTTTTCTTTAGTGTTTCTGTATTATTTCTTATGATAAAAATGTTACCAGGTTCAATTACTACTGTGCAATATTAAGCCATAAAGTAAAAAAAAAACTTCCTCATATTTTTTCTAGGATTGTTATAGCGGGTTTTGCAACTATACGCCTCATTTGTCGGACAATGGACATAGAAACGTCAATAAGGCTAATGACGGCTACAATCTAAAGCCAAAAATAGCTGATATACCTACTATGGAAACTAGGTAAAAATTCTCAACCTTGACAACAGAGTTAATTTATATAACATGTTATATGTTACAATCTTTCAAGTGATTTTGGATGTACCAAAGAAAAGGACATACATACGCTCGAAAAATATTACCCTTCCTCTGACGAAGTTGGGTGAAAAATGGTAGCAACCAACCAACCATAGCCAACCATAGTGTTTAGTCAGACATCACACACAAATAAAACGGAATCGAAAATCTGTTTTTGAGCGACTTCTACAATGATGTCTATATGACGTCAATTGTAGAAGCGTCAATTGTAGAAAGTGAACGACTTCTACAATTGACCTCTATATGATGTCAATTGTAGAATTCGCTCACTTACCTACTATACCTATCTACTTACCACTAATGATCATTACGTTATTATTTCTACATATCACTTGTATGATCAATATGTATGATGATATGGCTGATTATTTTAATACTCCCAGCCCACAATCTGAGGTCACGAACGCTTAAATCAACCAGTGGAACTACCGAGCGCCGCTATCAGAGCAGCGACCCACTTCGAGGCGCGTGCTGCCTTCTGCAGACTAATGACACCACAGATGATTTATGTATTTATCTAACGAACTAAATTGGCTCAAAGTTAACTAGTAAGATTTGTCGGACAATAGACACAGAAACGTCAATAAGGCTAATGACGGCTACAATCTAAAGCCAAAAATAGCTGACATACCTACTATGGAAACTAGGTAATAATTCTCAACCTTGACAACAGAGTTAATTTATATAACATGTTATATGTTACAATCTTTCAAGTGATTTTGGATGTACCAAAGAAAAGGACATACATACGCTCGAAAAACATTACCCTTCCTCTGATGAAGTTGGGTGAAAAATTCAAGCAAGCAACCAACCATAGCCAACTATAGTGTTTAGTCAGACATCACACACAAACAAAACGGAATCGAAAATTTGTTTTTGAGCGACTTCTACAATGATGTCTATATGACGTCAATTGTAGAAGCGTCAATTGTAGAAAGTGAGCGACTTCTACAATTGACCTCTATATGACGTCAATTGTAGAATTCGCTCACTTACCTACTATACCTATCTACTACTATATCTATACTTACCACTAATAATAATTACGTTATTATTTCTACATATCACTTGTATGATCAATATGTATGATGATATGTCTCATTATTTTCATTTTTACTCCCAGCCTACAATCTGAGGTCACGAACGCTTAAATCAACCAGTGGAACTACCGAGCGCCGCTATCAGAGCAGCGACCCAGTTTGAGGCGCGTGCTGCCTTCTGCAGACTAATGACACCACAGATGATTTATGTATTTATCTAACGAACTAAATTGGCTCAAAGTAAACTAGTAACATTTGTCGGACAGTGGACGTAGAAACGTCAATAAGGCTAATGACTGTTTCGAAGTCAAAAAGAGATTATATACTAAGTAAGCGAGATAATATTTCTAAATGGTGTAAAACATTTTAAGACACATAGTAAACATACTTTATGTTGCAAAAACTTGAAATAATCTCATGTCATGCCATCTTTCAAGCACATTGAAAATCTTCTATTTTACCAAAAACAACAATGTAGGTACCTCCCCGTCTATTATGGCCACAAAAGAAAAATACATATTTATGATATTAAATAAGATAAAAAAAATAACTTTAGCGATATTTTACTGTCATCAAAAATTCGACATTTTCAGTAAATAAAAAAATACAGCTCAAAACAAAGTACAGGGCGAAACTACAGATACATCACAAACAATAAATCTATGGTCATACCACATTGTCTATGGTACGAACACAGATCGCATCGCAGGTTGTGTGCTATCTGCGCACACATTAGTCTAGAACAGCGACGCAACATCGCGCCGATAGCATCTGCACGAGAACCGGCGATGAAACTGTTACTGAAATATGGATACTGCACCTCCGTGCTCTTTACATTGTGGAAGCAATAAAAAAAATACAGACTTGAGAACCTCCTCCTTTTTGGAAGTTGGTTAAAAAGTAAATAATAATAATAATAATAATAATAATAACGTTTATTTCAGACGTTGTGACATCCATATATTATTAGTACATTAGTAACAATTGTGCTTAAATTCTATGTTAGTATTATTAGTAATTATTTTAGTAAAGCGAACCTCAAATTTAAATAAGTATTTTTCCTGTGGAATATCTGTTTCGTTAGCATGTACGATTCTATTACGATCCTCAAAACAAATATTGTTAACGTTTTCGCCTAAATTGCAAAGTACATTTCAATACGGCCGAAAATAGCCCCGTAAGCTTTATTTTGTCTGCCTGTGTATGTTTATTTAAGGCTAATTTTATTTACGCCCGCACGCGGATACATCTGCCGTGGTTCGATCGCCATCGCTAAATACCATATTTGTTAAAATGTTTTATAGGCGCTCATATAGGACACATGTATTTTCATCGTCATTCAGCGAAATATATTGAGCTCCGACTTCGGGACTATGTAGTAAGTACTGTGTATGCTCTAAACCAACATGAATTTAAATATTTTTTTTACTCTTATGTGGCACGGAAGTCGGTTGTATAGTTTGTTTAATTTTTTGTTAACTTTTTTATAAGATTTAAGTACCAAATGAGCGCAAAGTCACAGCCACCCATGGACATCTGTAAACGACTTAACATTTGTTTAAACAGGGATTCACAGATGTGTCCCTCCTCCCGAGGACTAGATACGTCATATAAAAGTGAGAAGGCAACCATACTCTTCCACCAAAAAGCAAGAACTACATCAATCTCGCTAGAATTGGTATAAAGAATACCTCACCAGTCAAACCATACTAATTCTTCCTCGATACGCATTTAAAACCACGATGCAAAGCTAGCCCCAAATACAACGCATCATAGCCTAATACAGACTATATTACCATAACGTCAATTTAAGTTAACAAACATCAAAGATGGCTGAATTTAACGTGATTCGACTTCGTATCAGACACATCAATATTCCCGCATTATAAATGTACAACTGTGTTCATATGCTGACATGTTCTTATTTGAATACGTTGTGTAGGAAATACGCTTAATGACGTATTCCTATTTTGACGTCTTAAGACTAAACTTGGGTTTATAATGGGGTAAAAAGACGCAGGTCAGGTGCAGTAACATCTGTCCCTGTAGTTCAGGGACCAGAATAGGACTACGGTACCCTCTGCCTGTCGTAAAAGGCGACTAAAAGAGGCTTCCGGGGTTGCGGGCGGGAAGAGTGGGAGCTCGAACCGTCCGGTCAAGTGACCCCGGGAAGGACGGCGGCATGTGTGGTTGCATGTTGCCGTAAAAACCAGAAGGTGCGGTGAGCAGTTCACGCCCACCAGAGAAGAGCCCGATGGGGCACACGCTGAGGACACCGGCGGCGGTCAACTGGAGTTCCCGGAGTCCTCTTCGCAGCGTCGAGGTCGGCCACCGGAGGGGTTTAAGTGCGGTAAGAATCCCACATAACCCGCGTCGCTCCCACGACGTCGGGTACTTTTTGAAAGTTTCCCCCTCGAAAACAAAAAAAAAAAAGATGCAGTAACATCATTATAATAATCACTATTCACTTCTACTACTTACAGAAATCTTCACACCGAACGAGATAAGAAAAAACAAATGAACAATCAATAGATACACCTGAGAGTAAGCGACAACTACTTTCTTGAGAAAATAGTCCATTGAAATGTTACATGAGCTTTGCATTTTTAGAGGACGCAATTTTATTTTTGGGACATGTGTAGGGGGTCAATAGAAACTTAACCTCAAGTTTGAGGGGAAGTTGAACCCTTGTCCCAAAAATAAAATTGCGTCCTCGAAAAAATGCAATATTCGGTAATTAAATTTTAACATTTTAATGGACTAAAAGCAGTTCTTGTATTTCGAAGGAATGGTGTGGTTCCTGACTCATATGAGGCGACCTTCGCCCTCAAACGTAGTATTGCATCTGTGATTGACTTCAAATAAAACCGCTGGTCTATATGAAGTTGCCTACTTTTTCTATGGGCGGCAACAACTATGTACAATCAGGTTGACTTCATGCTTATTTGGTACTTCAGTCGGGTAAAAAACAAATCGAGTTAAAAAGACACTATTTCGTTCAAGGTTCTTTACCACCTTGAAAATTACTATAAAGCTGTTTTTGTACAGCATAAATGCATAACACTTATTTAGAGTTATACCATCTACATATCTAATATAAATCCTCTAACAAGTTTCAGGCAAGCTGAATTTTATCCTACACAGTCCACCTGTTTGAAATTTGCTCACAATGCGATCGCGAACAATACGATAGTCAGATGGGTACAATGGTGAAAATCCATTTTATGCGAAACAGAAAATGAGAATGGAATATCATCGCACGTGTCGGCGGCATGCAAATACTGTGCGCGGGCGCATTAAAATGCAAGATGGCGGAAGCGGCACGCGAGGTCGCGGGGTCGCTGGTATCGCCACGCGCCATTGTCCGAGCCACTCGGAGCTACCGACGCTTGTCGCCAGGCTATCGTATTCGAATTAAAGGACGTCCTGATTTTGTTTTTACGAAAGTACTCAGCTCATTTTTAGATAAGGCGATTGTCTTAGACCTTAGGATTGGCAAGCGCATTTGTGATTGACTTCAGATAAATCCCGTTCTATATGTAGTTGCTTACAGGTTTCCACGTTCAACAGTGACCACTTCAATCATCAGGTAGACTGCAGGCTAGATTGCTACTTAAATAAAATAAAAAAAACAGGACAGTACAGAACAGAACAAAGTCTGATGTTACAGATTGAAAGAATGTACGTTATTAAGTACATTATGTAATACTTTCCGTCAATATATTATCAGACTGTCATCTCATACAACATCTGTGTGGTTCATCTTTCATTCCTTATGCAAGATACTTGTACCATACATTTTTCTATTACATAATTAGGCATATGTATTGTAAATTTATAATTCACTAAAAGAAAAGTGTCATACCTCAGAAAATTAGTCCACACTTTTCCCGCCTTTATTCACAGATAAACTTTACGAGACATTTTAGTCTGTGATATTTAAATATTTAATCTCCTTAAAGTACATAAATACCGTTTCATCAACCACTACATAATAACGCGTCCCAGTTTCCCCAAGACTATCCAAAGTTTATCCAAATCGGTGGCCACCCTCGCGATATCCTCAGCGAATCCGTTAACGCGCACAATAGCAGAGCTTCGTACAGCTGAGCCGGCTTTAAATTATTTACTTAGCTAATGAAACGTGCTTTGTAAATCTCTCGATATCGATACGACGCTTTGCCCAGCGCTGGGATTTTAATAGGTTGATATTTTAGCCAATTTAATGAATACCGACGTTGGCCGCATTAGATTGTGTTTCTTTAAAGCGGTTTAATTGGCTTAGGTGGCGTTTAAATAGGAAATACTTGGAATAACAGAAAGGTGCGTTCCTTGTGTACTATACACTTTATATAATGTACAAATTTATATGAGTATGTACTATGTATGATGTGTATAGTAAAATCTCCTTATTCACAGTTTCCGCATTCGCTTTTTCGGTATTCGCGGCTAAAAAATTGTGATTGAGAGTAGACGTGCTATTGTGTTCTCTGCTAAATTTAAACGAGAAAAGTGTTTTAAGTAAACGACTATTTTGTTGTGCTATATCATTACAATCAGTGTAAAATCCTCTACAAGACTGTGATATAGGTTTCAAAATCAAAGTGCAAAATAACGCGTAAAGTTAAAAAAACTTTCCCAAAACCGTATTTTCTGTGATTAACATTTACGTTGAAAACAAAAGAGTGACCTTTGGACTCATTAGCAATTGCAGTTTGAATTGTTATAACTGTACTCAACACCTAACATAGGACACAAAATTTTGTTAGTTGTTGTAAGTGAAACTTGGTGCAATGACTGTGTAACTCGCAACGTAACTTGGAAGCGCAAGTTCGATCCTACGTAAAATCTACAATTTTTTTTTTTTAAGTTTTTTTTTTGTTGGTATCTTTTAGACTTTTTTAAACTTTTTTTTATACTATAATGGATATTTTATGCAATAATGGATACGACCTACTTTGCGCCAATATGTCATCAAAGCGCTACTACCTTATGGATCAGGATCGCAAGAACTCTTGGAAATGTCAAGAATGCTGCAGTAAGCAACCAAAGACGGACAACTCAAATACCCCAGTACGGGCAAATATACCTGCAGTGGAGGTGGAAGAAGACGATCATAATAACTCTGATGAACCAAGCAACATTACCCTTCGTCTCAAAAAACAAAGATCTAAGTCCGATAGTGGCGATTCTTACGTTACCGAAGACAGGCTTCGTAAAATAATAAAACAAGATATTACTGACGTTATCACACAACTTGTTTCACAGCAGTTGGCGAGCTTGACTAGTCAAATATCCGGCTTCCAAGAGTCCCTGTCGTTTATTAGCAGTCAGTACGATGACCTTTTAAAATCTGTGAATGAGAAAAATGCAACAATATCCGATCTTGAATTAAAGAATGACAACTTGACTACGGAAGTGAAAACGTTGACTGTAAGATTAAGTCAAGTAGAGCAACACATGCGCTCAAATAACGTAGAAATAAACGGCATACCGGAACATAGATCAGAGAATCTGGTAAAGACACTGGAGCAACTCGGGAATGTAGTAGAAAATCCAATTGTTGAAAACGATATACTACACATAACTCGCGTCGCGAAGTTAAACAAGGAAAACGACCGTCCCCGCTCCATAATCGTTAAGCTTAGAAGTCAACGTCGTCGGGATGAACTACTGGCCGCAGTACTTAAGTATAACAGGAAACACAGCGATAATAAACTCAATTCCAAAGATCTCGGTATAGGTGGACGTCAAACACCTGTATTTGTTGCAGAGCATTTCACACCCTCCAACAAAAGCCTTCATGCCGCTTCACGAAAAAAAGCTAAAGAAGCGGGTTTCAAATTCGTGTGGGTGAGGGATGGCCGAATATTTCTAAGAAAAAATGAGCAATGCCCCGCTATTTATGTACATGACATAGAGAGCTTAAAATTAATAACTTAACTGTAATATGTATGCATGTGTTTCTCAAGTATTGGTGTTTTAGTATTTCGTTATGGCTATAACTCTATACTATCAAAATGTACGAGGAATGAGGACAAAAACTGAAGATATTTTAAAAAATATCTTGATGAATGAATATGATATTATTGCACTTTCAGAAACCTGGTTAAATTCTAGCATAGTAAATAGTGAATTTATTGATAAGCGCTATGTAGTATACCGTAAAGATAGGAAACGTTGTAGGGAATCCAAAAAAGATGGAGGCGGGGTTTTGCTTGCTGTATCGAAAAATATTCATTCTTGTCGCCTTCTTAAGCACGAGTCTGAAGGAGAAGATATTTGGGTGTCAATAGAATTAAGAATCAACTGTACTGTACAGATTATATCAATATGTGTAGTATACCTTCCCCCACCTGTTAAATTGGAAACTGTTGAGCTATTCTTGAACAACGCTAATAATGTCATTGAACAATCTGATCAAGCAATAATCGTTGGTGACTTTAATTTAAGTTTTATCGGCTGGACGCGCTGTTTAGATGGTTCGTCTTATATTCCGACTAATTACAATAATAAATTAGGACACACACTAGTTGATTTCTTATCACTTAACAACCTAAAACAAATGAACGGTGTACTCAACACAAAAGAAAAAATATTGGATCTTGTACTTACCAATTCTAATACGATTGATGTTGCTAAATCGCCTAATATAATAACCAAACTCGATCCATACCATCCATCTCTTCTTATTTCCTTGTTTGTCCAGAAACCTAACTTCATCAAACCCTCTTCATCTCTTAGGTATAATTATTTTAAAGCAGACTACCCAAACATCATAAAACAACTCAACAATGTGAATTGGAATCTCGAATTCGATATATCCTCAAATATTAACGAAATGACCAGTATCTTATATAAACATCTTAACTCAGCAATAGAGTTGAATACTCCAAAGTCCACGCCGAGAAACTCTAAATTTCCTCCATGGTTTACCAGGCCGCTTATTAGATTGCTTGCGGAAAAGGAGAAGACAAGGGTAAAATATCGCAAATACAAAAACCCACGCGATAATTTGGAATACGAAATTCTCCGTGAACGTAGTCACAAACTACAAAATCAGTGTCTCAAAAACTACAAGATAAGAATTGAATCTAATATTTCAAAAAATCCAAAAACTTTCTGGAGTTTTATTAAAGATAGACGGAGTGGTGACTCAACGATTCCATCAGAAATGTACCTAGACGATCGCTTGGCAAAAACGGGACCTGATGTTGCTGAGCTCTTTGTTTGTAACTTTTCTTCAGCATTTGGTAAGACACCAGACCTGAAAAAAATAAGCTGCTCAGATCATACAAACGACTCTTGCCGCATTGCAATTAGCGAAAGAGATGTTTCTCGAGCCATCAAGAAGCTCGATATTTGTAAAGGGGCTGGTCCCGACGAGATTCCACCAGTTTTTGTCCAGCGATGTGAGCCAGCCCTTGTTCTTCCACTCTATATAATTTTTAATCGATCCCTTAAAGACGGCATATTTCCGGACGAATGGAAAAGGGCAAAAATAGTTCCTATTTTCAAAAAAGGCGACATTCACAACACAAAAAATTATCGACCAATTTCAATTCTATCTTGCTTCTCAAAACTGTTCGAATCACTCGTGTGTCCTTTCATCACTCGACAGGTAGACCGGGTGTTATCTGATCATCAACACGGCTTCAGGACCGGTCGCTCTGCCCAAACTAATTTAGTTTCTCTTGTTACCTATCTGACCAAGCAAATTGATAAAGGCCACCAAGTCGATGCCATCTACACGGACTTCTCTAGTGCTTTTGATAAAGTAAACCACCATCTTTTATTAAATAAGTTAAGTAAATGCGGCATCCAAAATTCCCTGTTGGACTGGTTTAGTTCGTACCTGTCAAAAAGACTTCTTGTTGTGGTAATCAATGGATATAAATCGCGAGAATTTCATGCCGAGTCAGGAGTTCCACAGGGATCTCATCTGGGACCTATTTTATTCTCCGTCTTTATAAACGACATTGTATCAGCCATCAAAAATTGTAAATTTTCGCTTTTTGCTGATGACTTGAAGATTTTTCGAATCGTTGAGACCGTAAATGACGCTCAACTTATGCAAGACGACTTCGACAGAATTAACACGTGGTGTAAACTAAACGGTATGAATATGAACCCTAAAAAATGCTTCCACATCAAATACACTAGGAAACACAACTCCATGAAATCTTCCTATCACATAAATGGAGTGTATTTGGCCGAAGTGTCTGAAGTCCGAGATCTTGGAGTGACAATAGACAGTAATCTTAAATTCACATCTCATATTAACACCATTGTAAAGAAATCTGCTACTATGCTGGGTTTTATCAAAAGAAACACCAAAGGATTTCTATCCTCTCAAACAAAAATAATTCTGTACAATGCTTTGGTAAGGAGTAAACTTGAGTACTCGTCGGTTGTATGGAATCCTCAATACTCCTCACATTCGCAGCGTATCGAAAGCATCCAACGTTCTTTCACAAGACACCTGGCATTCCATGCACCTCATATTTCACACAGAGCACCTTACGATCTACGACTAGAGCATTTCAAGATGACATCGTTATATAACCGTCGCATACTCATGGATATCGTTTTTTTAAAAAAACTCTTGAGTGGAACCATAGTCTCGAGCAGTCTTCTAAAAGAAGTGAGACTCAACGTCCCATACAGATACCCACGCCATCCCTTACGTAAACTTTTTCATATTCCTGCTTGTAGGACAAACATTTTAAAACATTCCCCCCTTCCTCGAATTTGTGCTGAGTACAACCGACTGTGCTGTTTAGACAACAATCTCGACATATTCTTTTATAATTTATCTGCTTTAAAAAATAAAATTGTAGCACTTATGTAATATTTGTAACTGCACAAGTCGAAACTAGCATGTGACAATTGCAGACTACTCGTTACATGCAAGTCCTCAATGCAATTGCAATTGCCGTCTGTAACGGTCGCAGATAGTTTGGATTTGTCAGCCTAGTTATCATATCATATAGTTATTATCAAGCATTAATGCTGTTCATGCCTATAATTGGCTCTCACACCAGACTTGTATTTATAATAGTTGTACTATAGAATGTATTGTGTGTACTGCTGTTGGCATGTAATTAAATAAATAAATAAATAAATTATTCGTTGATGTATTCGGTAAGAATGAACAGATTCGGTGCCATCTGTTTGTCCGTCAGATTTCTTTATGTAAAGCAGTACTCAAAAAATCTGACACGCAAACGGAAAGAATGATCTTGAATGAATGATCATTCACGGTTTCTGTATTCTGTATTGGTGACACATAACCCGCACGTATGAGCTTTTACTGTATATTAATAACTGTCAGGTTTGTTACGACCATGTAAAATCAAAAGTCATTTTTCATTTTTTTTTTAATTTTGGAAATGAACCAATTTTAAATTACATTTCGAGAAAATACGTGGCAAAGCATAGGTACTATTTTATCGTACTTTAGACCTGAGATCTTTACCACTCCTGAGGACTACTCTGAACCCTGTATTTGTACGCATGTATTTGTATGCCTTGTATTTTTAAGCTATTGCATAGCTTTTATCGCCGGCTTTGAGGGCGGCAACCAAATCAAGTAACTCCGTAACTAAAAAAACCTAACACACCCCACTCCGCCTACCATGTAGCGCGGCCGAGCGTTCGCTAACGTGTATTTATATGGTACGACGGTACGAAGCTCACACGGATCGAGACGAGCTGCTCTAAAATTTGACGAATATATAAGCAGCTGTTTGTGAGAAAGTATATAGTATCAAAGTAAAAAACTTCAATTATTATCAAAGAAAAAAATACTACATAAATAAATAAATAATTATAATTACATAAGTTGATGAAAAACACTATGGCGTAACGTAAAAAACGATTCCAGTCCATGTGGTGGTAAGTGGTCACTATAGGGCCTGGACTGTAAGCACATTATGTAAGGTAGGTCAATAATTATATTGATCGCTTCACAGGGGTGCATCGGTGCCACACTCAATGCATGCAATGTTGTTGACATGAGTTGCCATAAATAAAAACGTTGATTGCATTTCTATAGGCCTAAAAGGTTCCGGGGTTGCGAGCGGCTAGAGTGGGATGCTCGAACCGTGAAGGACGGCGGTATGTGTGGTCACATACCGTCGTAATGAACAGACGGAGCGGTGGGCCTAGCCGCTCATCTGTGCGGAGCCCGATGGGGCAACGCGCTCAGAGGACTGCGGTTGTGTTCCTTTGGGGATCCCGGATCTTTATAGCGCCGAGAAGGGTTTTAGTGCGGTAAAAATCCCACATAACCCTGCGACGCTCCCACGGCTTCGGATACTTTTTGAAGGTTCCCCCCCCCCCCCCCCTCCGAGAAAACAAATGGAATTCTAAAGGTGAAAAGCACTAGTTGGAGTAATGAAAGTATTCACAAATCGCAAACTAAACAAAAATTATTATCAAAATTGACATAAAACGAATGTTTGCTCTGCAAATAGATCCAATATGACTCCAACTCGCTACTTTCTTACAAATAAAACAAAATTTTAGTTGAAGCATAATTTTATTAAACAAAAAATAGAAAAATTAAATCGAAAATTTGATCTTAGTACAAAGTGCTTATTAGAGTCACACTGGTAGTAAAACATTAACATTTTCGCTTATGCTACAGTAATTGTTTACTTTAGGTGATGTCAAACATTTGGCGTTGCTTTGGACATAAAAGTGTATCCTTAAACTGTATTATTTTCACAATTGTTGTTATTTAAAAAAACTAGTTTCGCTTTTACTTTTTATTAATCTGTATGTTGCTTTAAAATTCATTAACCTGATTTTTGCACCCTACCTATTCTTTATTTTCACCTTAATCTTAACTCCATAACCTTAGGTTGCCTGGAAGAAATCGCTGTTGAGCGATAAGGCCGCCTTTTGTATTCTAATATTAAGATTTCATTGTATTATTTTCCTTGTTGGGTACAATAAAGTATATTATTATTATTATTAAAAGTGATGATTTGATGCCGACGTTCGGAATCCCTGTCGTATCCGTGACCCGAAAATTTCGGACTGAATTATTTAGTTTAGTCTACATTGGACATATTCTACTTTGGGCATCATAGTCTAGTATGGATAAAAACGTATCTCAATAAATATATATATACTACAAAACTATTTTATAAAATTCTCTATTTTTGACGTGACGTCTTGATGGAGCCGGCTGCACGCACCAAAAAGCATGACTCATGCGGTGTTACCTCGCTCTGAGGCGTTCCATTTAAGGCTTGAAGTGCAAGCGAGAGAGTGGAAGGAGCGACAAAGAGGCAAAATCGGCCTCCACGTTCGGCAACGTTCGAGATCTGTCTCTCTCCTACTTGAGAGGATGGAGATGCGTCCGCATGGACAGCGTACGAAAAAATTTAACTTGATCAATTCTATTGTGGTTTCCATTTACCTCCTTCTCTATATCCATTCAAAATAGCTATCAAACAAAACTTTTTTTGAAAACGAAACAATTCCATCAGTATTTTCTTATGACGTTTTCACGTCAACTATCGTCAGTAAACCGACTTTACAGACAACCATTTTTTTTTTCAAAATCTGTCCTATGTAGAAACTGTATACTAGACTATGATATCCAAAGTAGAATCTGCCCCATGCCCACTAAACCAATTATATTAGTTTCATAATCATTAATACAAATAATAAGATTAAAAAATAGATTTTACATAGAACTCTCATTTTAATTAGTTGTAAGCAATCCCAGTGTTATAAAAGAGTACCTACTGGGATTTAATTCTTTAGTCCTAGTACTTTCTTTCTTTTTTTTTCTTTAGTCATGAACATTTCCGTAATTAACCACAGATTATTTATCAATAACACGCTGTATTGAAAATCAAAATACTTTTCTATTCTTAGGACTTAATACAAAATAATCATTACATTTAGTTGCTGCCTTTACGTTAATATTCCGACACGTTATAGGTATATAGATTGACACCACCTTAAATAATTACACTAGTTAGGATTCAATATTATCTAGCATTTAATTGAACATACACATACATTCGTTTTATATACATAACGCACGTATATTTATAACACACATGCACAAAGATAACACCCACACATGTTTAAAAAGAATTATAATAATATCACTTGATTTTTCACTAAAACTTGTGCAAGTTTTTAGTAAATTATAAGCAAAACATAGCCAAAATGTTGATATTATGCCTAATAACCGCTTAATATAGTATACTTCTATATAATTGTATATAATAAAAAAGGAACAATTTTATATAATAGTCTTGACCGGAATGCTATTAGAATACATCTATCGACATTGGGAAACATTATGCATTGAGTATAGTAAAAATACTTATTAATAGACATTATTAGATTTTAGATATTGGTAATTAAACTTAATAAATTATATAAAATTAAGGAAGATGGTTCTGGCTTTCGCGGCTTTTTCTTACAGCTTGAGCAATTTGCTCAAGCAAAGTTGGCCGTATATAATCCACCTGATTATAAATGGCTAATACTGCCAACCACGGTCGTCTGTAACTACGCCCAGATAAAAAAAAACGCTTTCTACACTCATAGCCTCACAGTAGGATTTTCTCCTGTGTCGTGGTTGCCATGGACACACACAAAGACGAATACACAACCACCCAGACCCAGAACAAGAATCTAAACTCATCATTCAGATACCTGTCTGGCCGGGAATCGAACCCGGGACCCACTGCGTGTCAGACCGGTACGGTAACCGCTGCGCCACGCGGGTCGTCAGATAAAATTAGACTTGTCTGAGATTGGCCTCATGGGTTGCTACTCCTAAACTAAGTTGAAATGCCGAAGCTCTACAAATCACAGAACAACATCGTTTAACACTGCGTTATAAGGGAAATATAGACATTGCCGTAGACCGTACCGTGGTAGGGGAAGGAGTTGCAGAGGGAGCGATGGCCTCAGGCGATACAAGCCTGAGGCGGCAATCTGCTTATTTACATTATATAATCGCTATTTCATTTGAAACTCAAAACGCGCGCCTCCGGCCGGCACATTTAGTGGCCGAGGAAATGAGAAGACCCAAGCCCAGCAGTGGGACAATAATGGGTTGGCACAAATGTACATTAATAGGCAAATAGATCTAATAGATTCAGTGCTATCCTTTCCTAAGATTTCCTCACCGACACTCTTTAATTTACGCCCAATAAGTTAATGAAATCATTAAACACGACGAATAAAAATGTCTATACTAACGTCATGACACCTTTACGAAACTACGACACGACAATTAAAAATCAATTAAAATATCAGTGCCGTCCTAAAATATACAAAAAATAAATGCATCAAGCTTAAAGCAAAAAAATCATAGAGATTTAGGTTTTTTGGATACAAACTTAAGCGTAAAGAAGTGATTGACTGGAAAATGTAGACCAACTTGTATTGTTGTTTTTGTTGCCTTCTTTTTGTCTATGGTAAATAGTCTCTGCTTTCCATAGACATCGGTAACTAATACCATAGAGAATATTGAAACCTATCGAAAATCATTCTATAATGATTTGCGATTACGCGTTGCCATTGCCCTAAAGACTAAGATAGGCGCCTAGTAAAAAAATCTGGGTTTTCCACATAATGCCAAGAAAAGAATGAAATGCTTCACGCAAGCAATAGGTGTGACGGTGGTAGTCGATCCGTACTTACATAGAACAAATATGATTTAGAATTTTATTATATTTCAAATTTGTATAGTATTACTCAACTTCAGAATTTAACATAAAAATTATTGATAATGTTTTCAAGAATATAATGTTACTATATTTTATATAGAAATGAATCAATCCTTGAATCAATTCACTTACACTTCAAGCTAGAAAGTAAAGGAAATATAAGTAAGAAGTCATTAATGTCATGTGGACGTCGCTAGCCGTTAAACAATTCTTATCAAGGGCGCGTTCCAGATGACGCTCTCACAGCCCCAAACGCCCAAAACGTCGTTCCACAAGACGACCGCGGTCGCTGTGGTCGCGGCGAAAACGTCACTCATGACGTCATGACTTGCGCCCACGCGACGCTCACGACGACCCATCTAACAAGGTAGGTTGAAGTGATCGTTCCAGTAGAGAATACAGTCGTGAGCGTGCGCTTTGTGAACAGCTAATGGAACTCACCCTAAAATGTATAATAGCTAATTTACTAGGTAATGAGAGATTGGAAGTGTAGCCACTGACATCTGTGGAGTCCATCGTATCAGCTTTATCAATGATACGTGACCCCCGAACTTCATAAGACCCCTAAAGCAGTGGAGAAGCGTGGGGCCTTTTTTTTTAAAAAAAAAAACACTTTCTAAAGTCATAGCCCCACACTATAATTTACTCCTGTGTCGTGGGTACCATGGACACACACAAGACGAATAGACAAACACCCAAACCCAGCACATGAATCTAAACTCATCATTCAGATACCTGTCTGGCCGAGAATCTAACCCGGGACCTATAGCGCGTCAGACCGATATGGTAAACGCTCCGCCACGCGGGTCGTCGAGGGTCTTTAGAGAGCAACAAAATATTAAAATTCTGGAACCGTTTTCAGCGAAAAATTCTAAATAGGTAGTTGGTTCCGGTCGGGAGGCATCAATCAATATATTTTTATTTTTACTTAAACCCCACATTTGTGTTTCTCATGTACGAAATCTTGACCCTTAATTTGGACCTTGTAGCCTCGCGCTAGCCAAGTGCGACTTGTCCACCAATTCGTACTTGGCCAGCGTGTAGTACTATGGCCTAAGACTCTCTCATTCCGAGAGAAGACAGCCCAGCAGTGGGGCAATAATGGGTTGATGATAATTTGGGCCTTCCATCTAATTTTAAACAGGAGGCAAGGCACGCTACGCCACTATCTATACTAATATTATAAAGCGGAAGAGTTTGTTTGTTTGTTTGAACGTGCTAATCTCAGGAACTACTGGTTCTAATTGAAAAATTATTTTTATATTGAATATACCATTTATCGAGGAAGGCTTTAGGCTATATAATATAAAAAACAAGGAAAATTATCCCAGAGGGCTTCCAAGGCCATTTCATCCTGCGTGCGCTGCGAAAACTGTTCAAGATACCAAAAATATATGTATGAAAACCATTCCACGCGGAAGTGCGGGCACAGCTAGTTTCCAATGAACTTGATCACTTAGAAAATAAAGCTATATGACGAATATCGTATAAACATCAAAGCCAATAGTATAGCGATTACGCACGATTCCACCATCGAGACCGTCCTCGACTTCACCAGCTCCTGCTGCAAGCGGTCGATCTGCAATTGGTACGGGGACTGTGGACAAATAACATTTATTTATAGTTAGCACGGTTGACTGACAACCAATTATACTAAATATTATAATATAATATAGATATGACGGAGGGGGTGGTTCTTTTTCGCTCATCGTATCAGGATAACCTACTGTGGGCTCTGATAGGGAATGTTAGCACGAGAATAAATTGCAGACTTGATTTTAACACACAGTATATTGCCGAATTAAACTTGTTACAATCACTGAATTAATCAAACTAAATTAAGTAGGCAAGTAATCGTAGCACTAAGAACGCGGGATGATTTTAGAGTCGTCTGCTTCGGCCGACCGTCAACGATAGACTGAGGTAGGGATGCTCGATGAACATCAATGTTTGATGATCATCGATGTTGAAAGAAAAAACATCGATGTTTTAACATCGATGTTGCTATACGAAAAGTATCGTAACATCGATGTTAACGGAATCGCTCATCGATGTTACTTAGCGGTCTAACATGACCAACGCAACTTACGAAAAAATATATATTTCTGTGAACGCATCCACAAATCGACTTATTAAAATTCTGAAAGCGTATTTATTAACTGTGCACAGGTCGTTTCCTTCTTTCGTGAAATATTTGAGTACTATCGCAACATCAATGCTATCCGAAAGACTGTTCAACTGTTCTTTTGGCGGTATTGTGGCAACACCGGAACGCCAGCGCCATCTAGTGGCGTTCGATGAAGTTAGGGTTGTACCAGTTTAATGGCTGACACCTCAGTCTATCGTGGACGGTCGGCCGAAGCAGACGACTCTAAAATCATCCCGCGTTCTTAGTGCTAAGATTACTTGCCTACTGAATTTAGTTTGATTGATTCAGTGATTGTAACAAATTTAATTCGGCAATATACTGTGTGTTAAAATCAAGTCTGAAATTTAATCTCGTGCTAACATTCCCTATCAGAGCCCACAGTAGGTTATCCTGATACGATGAGCGAAAAAGAACCACCCACTTCGTCATATAGATAATCCATGAGCACAGAAAACTCACCATAAGCGAGAACGACTTGTACTTCGTAAACGGGATGACCTTAACGTGGCTGCTCTCATCGAACGCCCGCAGTACGTAGCGAGCGTTCTCCCGCTTCGCGAGCTGTACGAGCGCGGTCGTGTCGCCCAGGAAGTGCACTGTCACTGGACCTGCAATCAAACATTCAACATATTAATAAATCAAACAAAACTAACAGGGCAGTAACAGTAGGGCAGGATACTGGAGCTAACTTTTATTACACATGAAAAAACAAGAAGACAAATAAAAAAAGATATACAAAGAAAAAAGACAACCCCACTGAGTTTCTTGCCTGATCTTCTCAGTTGAGGTCGTGTTCCGATCCGGTGATAGTGTAAAAATATATATATATATATGTAACTGACAATTTGTAAGCGCCCCCGAAGGCCTATGCAAAATAAAGACATTCTATTTCATTTCTAACAATATAGTAATCAATCAAACAACAATCAATATAACAATCAATAAAATGATCCAATAAGTTGAAAAAGTGCGAAAGGAGCTCTTTTGTAATATCAGGGTTACGATGGATAGACCTCTGGTGTTATAAATGACCGAGCCATTACTACGTTCCAGTATGTAGACCGCCTTATCGTTAGGTTTGGTCAATAGGAGCAAGCCCACGTCGATGCCGCCTCTTATAAGTCTCTCTTATCGTACCCTTTAAACTAGAACAATCATGTTTCCAGATCCAAATCACGACAGAAAAGTGCCAGTTCAAATCATAATGCTTTATTTATTACTTGCATTATTATATTAAAACAATAACTCGAATTATAAACTCACCAAAAGGGTTGAACAAATCGTTTATTGTATGCCTTTGCCATTCCCTCGGGAATGTTAAGTGGAATACGTGATCCCTTGACGGTGCAGCTGCAATGAAAAAAATCGGCTGATTATATGTATTTTTCTTCTTATTATATATATTTTATTATTTCTATCTTATATTCATCTTTAATCTTCGAGAGTAGCAACGCATCTGTAATTAACTTCAGGTAGAACCACTGTATGAAGTTCCTTACAGAAGTGCAAGGACGGCAGTGGCAATTTCCATCAGGTGGACTGCGTTCTTGTTGATTTAAGGCGATTGTTTAGCAAAGAGTAGGAGAAAGACAGATGTCGATTTCTATTGTGCCTGTTTGTCACTTGTTCTGCGCTCTCGCTTGCACTTCAAGCCTTAAATGGAACGCCTCAGAGCGAGGTAACACCGCAAGAGTCATGTTTGTTGGTGCGTGCAGCTGGCTCCATCGAATTATAAGACGTTGTCACGTCACAAAACTAAGGTACTCACGATCAGCGCCAACAAGGTTTATGTACGGCGAATCCACATGCGCAGTCCTTGCCAGGAACAACTTGTTGATATACGGCTCTAGATGCGATCCGGTCGGGTCGCAGCGTCCAGCGCCAGACACGTGCTCGTGCATCGCCAGGAAACAAAGTCCGGTGATGTACGCGTCATACCCCGCTTCGTGTTGCTTGTCGTCTGCCCTCGTGTAGCCCCTGCCCTCCTCTGATACTGTTGATGTACGTGTAGGTTAAATGAGGAACATATTATGCTCAAAGCTCAAGATTCAATCATTCACACTGAATGATTGAATTATAATCCGCGTGGCGCATCGGTTACCGTACCGGTTTGACACGCAGTGGGTCCCGGGTTCGATTCCCGGACAGACAGGTATCTGAATGATGAGTTTAGATTCTTGTTCTGGGTCTGGGTGTTTGTGTATTCGTTTTTGTGTGTGTCCATGGCAACCACGACACAGGAGAAAATCCTAGTATGGGGCTTTTTAATAAAAAAAAAAAAAAATTATTACTTATCATTATACTTTTATATTACTGTTTTGACGCAAAATACAAAAAAGGTAAATTAAATGAATTATTACAAAAACAAAAAAGCGTCCGATCCGGTTTAAGCTGTTGGTTTTTATAATAATTTAACAATGATACTTGTTTGCTACTACAATTCTAAATATTAATTATATGCGCGCAAAACATTTCGTGGTTAGCTGTACTGTACTTACCAACATTCGGCATTTTAAATGGAGCCTCTGATAACGTTTGGAACAGATGTTTGAGTACACTGGAATTCACTTTGTCCTTCAGGGGTGGTAAACTTGACATGTACTTGGTGTCGAGAAGTCTGCAAGGAAACAAAGTTTTACTACGTCACCCGTCGCAACGGTCTAAATTCGACCGTGAATTAAAATATTAAACTTCTTATTGTCCAAAGTAACGCGAATATTTCGCAAATTCAAATAAATTGTAATAATTAATAAGTTATTTTGAACACATCCGTTAAATTTCAAAAGAGGTTTAATTAACTAAGCTGCATTAAAAACAATACCGGGTATTTTGACAAAGACATCCGACATTTTCGACGATAAGTGTTTTCATAGTAAGACATTGAATGTTTTATTTCGTTTATTATGTATTTGTTTGTACCAAATGCAAGGTAGTGTGTGTAATGTGTTTTTAGTTGATTTTATGTATGTTTTATGCATTATTTGTAAAAAATATAAGCATTGCGTAATCCTTCTCTACATCAACTATAACGGCCCGTTCACGACCTTGCCGCTGTGCGCGGCAGCGTAGCGCGGAGCGGCGGGCGGTAAAATCAAAATCATACAAATCTATGAAGCACGCCACGAGACGCCGCTCATAGCGAAATCGCGCCCCGTTTTCTCTGAGCGAATCGCTACAGCGGCGCGAGGTGTGAGGAGCGGCGGGAACAAATGTACGAGCGAATGAGCGCGACGCCATAAGACGGAGCGACACGGACAGCGGCGTGTGAGTGACGTATTTAGCAGCGACGTACAGAATAAAATATTTTTGACGATTTTTGTAGCGATTTTGAACGCGGAGGCGTTTGTAATGTCGTCACGCTCATTCTTGTGTACTCTTATAACTTGTCTGGATATTTTCTGTAATCTTCGTATTAATTGTAAGTAACTCATCATCATTTGAATATCGTTTCTTATTGATCGTTGATCGTTGATCGGCACTTGATCAGGTGATTAAAATTTACTACTTTAAAATAAGGGCGATAAAAAAATTTAAGAATGAACAGAAAACACTCACTTCGGAAACATACAATGTGAGAACTCCTTAAAACTCGCATAGTCCATGCCCTTCAAAGGTTGGAAGAAATGATTGAGGGTATGCATCAAGTCCAACAACATGTTGTGCCCAATCACTAGTTTACCCTGAAATGTTAGTAATTTAAATATAAGTTTCTTATAAAAAAATCATGTTTTGTTTCTGTATTTATAATTTAAGTTAAGATAAGTTTAAGATTGTATCTTAACCACAGCCAATGGAGTATTTATCCCCGTTCTCCCCAAGCTAATACGTCTTGATCCAAAACAAACAACTTTAAACCCTTAGTATGAGTTTATGAAGTTTCCTAAAATATATCACCGTTTATGATTTCGCCCTACATGCTATAATACATTTAACATATGGCTGAAAAAGAACTAAAATCTCCTGACTGTGGGCTTTAATGATCACGACAGATTACATCGCTTTCTAAACTCATAGCCCCACAGTAGAATTTGCTCCTGTGTTGTGGATGCCATGGACACACACAAAGACGAATACACAAAAACTCAGACCCAGACCCAGAACCAGAATCTAAGCTCATTCAGATACCTGTCTGGCCGGGAATCGAACCCGAGGCCCACTGCGCATCAGACTTGACCAGACATCGTCTGAGGTACTCCCGGAGCGCTATGACATGAGGTTCTTCAAGAAAGGTGCGAAAAGAGCTCTCCTTCACAGCCGGCGATGCATTGGCGATTCCTCTGGTGTTGCGAATTTCCATAGGCGACGGTGACTACTTTCCATAATGTAGCCCGTTTGCTTTATCGTTAGGTTAAATTATAAAAAAAAGACCAGTATGGTAACCGCACCGCCACGCGGGGCGTCGTCGTCGATTGACTATGATAAATAAAATTTTAGCCCTTAGTTTCCGCCATAGGTATTAAGTTTTATATCTGAAGTAAAGTACTTGTTATAATAGTTTACTACTGAACTTACCGACTG
This sequence comes from Spicauda simplicius, assembly GCA_949699795.1. NCBI lineage: Eukaryota > Metazoa > Arthropoda > Insecta > Lepidoptera > Hesperiidae > Spicauda > Spicauda simplicius. The sequence goes on along the minus strand of OX453061.1, from coordinate 18,737,669 downwards.
ACTAATCATCCTGGCAATTTTGGAGAAGCCAACATCCTCTTCAAATTCATCCCATTCCTTTTGTTTTTTAAGCTTACTCCTATTATTTTCTGTGTTCTCTTCCGTCAGTCGCACCACTTTTAATACCCTACAATACAACATAAAAATTACCACAAATATATTAAAATCTCATTGCACGCCTGCTTGAATAGTACCACATCACAAAAAGCAAAATTAAGAGAATTTAAGAGAAATCTAGGTAGAAATTGATGTTTTTGTATTTATATTTTTAATCAATGAATGAGGATAAAAAATAGTATCATAACTTAAAAATTTGAATGGTGCAGGAATTCATGCAAAATAGTAAAATGTAGTGTAGTGTAGAGCAGTGATAGTCTAATGGTTCAAACATGCCATTTCATCAAAAAATGTGTTATTTTCGATCATGTATTTAGGCCTGTGGTTCCCAACCGGTGGTCCATGGACCACTGATGGTCCCTGTATGCACCTGAAGTGGTCCAAGAAGCCATCCAAAAAATATTGTCATATAAGAAGTCAACACAATGACAGTCAAGTAGCGGACAGCCGAACCAAGGATCAGGAATTAGTAAACAGTATACAAAAAGTGTGTAAAATATTGTTTGCTTTGAACAACGATGTACGCGTGTCTTATTAAAAAAATAATAACCCCATATTAATTTTCAGATTTATTTTTATCTTAAATTACACCCTCATACCAGTGGTCCATGGGTCGACAGATATTTTGCCAAATGGTCCTTCGTCACCAAAAGGTTAGGAACCACTGATTTCGGCAAACATCTATAAGATGATAACCAAGTAATAAGAAGTACTAGTAAACCCGTAACATCAGTCGAAATTCGACTGTAATTTAAATTAAAAAACTAAACTTCATATTGTTACTTCATATATAAAAAGAGGTTTAATTAGCTAAGCCGCATTTAAAAGCAATAGCAATATTTTGACAAAGACATCTGACATTTTTGATGTTATGTGTTTTCATAGTAAGACATTGAATGTTCTATTTCGTTTACTATGTATGTGTTTGTGACAAATGCACGGTAGTGTGTGTAATGTGTTTTTAGTTGATTTTGTGTATGAAAAATGCATTATTTGAAAAAAATATTAACATTCTGCACTCCTTCTCTACGTCCACTATAACCGTGCAAAATTTCAGACTAATCCGTCTGCGGCATAATACTTAAAAATCCGTCACAAGTTTTTGCTTCACATATTAATATAATAATTCTACCAACCTCTCCTTATTCTCCAACACAACAGTCTCCAAGTAGATCTCATCTTTATAGCGCGCCCTCAACTCCTGATAGAGAAGCCGACGTACAAAGTTATTGCATCGATCCACGTCCATCTCACTGGCTTCATTCCGATCAAGGAAATTGCGTACCCTCTCGCTTAAATAATAAAACAATAAAACTTTATAAATACCAGGTTCTACATTCATAACTCCACACTAGGATTTTCTCCTGTCGTAAGTGCCATGGACACACACAAGAAGAATACATAAACACCCAGACCCAGAACAAAAGTCGCGATTTTTTTATTTTTTCGGAATAACTGCTTCTATTGCTCTCTTGTTTTGGAATAACTATGAGTATACCTTTGCTTCTATGCTTATGGCTAAAAATATTATGCTTATGGATAAATAATATATAATGCTTATGGATAATAAAATTCTCTAAAATACAATAATACTACTGGAACATTTTTAGCTATTTTTGCAGATGGCTGCAAAACTAGTAATTAAAAGCAAAACTTAGTTTTCATAATTAATCAAACCCTATTTTACCAATACTCAATTAATAACCATAACTCACATCACTTTCTCTATGTATTTTTTATGTTCCTCTGGTATATTAATAGGGTCTTTGTCTTGTGTGGATGTTTTTTGTTTCTCTATTAAAGCTTCCCGCAGTCTAGTCTCATCTGGCTCTGTCATGAAAGATATTCCTGGAAATAATAATAGTTTTTACATCTTTTTCAAAGAATCACAAAGAACTGAAAAAACAGAAAATTGTTAGAACCACACCACACCATTACACAGTACTACCATGTGACCATCATGAGGTGAACATCTTGGCCCTCCGGAGCAGCAACACATATGTAATTGGCATCAGGTAAGTTTGTTATTAATCTTCAACAGATGTACCTTCTTTGCTACTTCAATCGTATGTATAGAAAAATCTTTTAAAATTATGGCACAACTGACATAAAAACCTAAGATCACATTAGAATTCCATCTATAGGTGTCTTACTTTAGACCCGTGTGGTGGAGCAGTTACCATAACAGTCTGACACGCAATAGATCTCAGGTTCGATTCCAGACGAGACAGATATCTGAACGATGAGTTTAGATTCATATTCTGGGTCTGGGTGTTTTTGTATTCATCTTGTGTGTCCATGGTATCCACGACACAGATGAAAATCCTAGTGTGTGGCTATGAGTGTAGAAAATGTCTTTTCTTTTTTTTAATAACAAGTTTCTAAAATACATTACTGTCTATCAATAAACCTTAAGGTCCACTGAGGGACATAAGTCTATCCTAAAGACCCTAGTCTTTGCTAATAGCATCCCTAACTTACCTCCTAAAATTCATTAACTGATGCTATTTAAGACTGTTAGTACAAAATTACTCACCTTCTCTAATTAACTTGTTGAAATCAAAACCCTGTGCCGCTAAGAAATCTAAACTGGATCCCTGACAGAGAAACAATCTGTCAAGACCAGGCCGCCCTCGTGGGAAGAGATAGAAGTTATACGCATGATTCTTATACTCCTGTGATGCTTCATCCCAATAGAAGGCACATAGTCCATACTGGATCAACAGAAAATCTGATGACCCTTTCAATAAAGTAGTGTAATACTCGGCTGGTGAATCAAATACAGAGACATCCCGGCCATCCATCAGTCCAGTGAACTCCGTATCTACAACTAAGAAGTCTGCTCTATCTATCGACTCCCGTACTATAGACAAGCAGTCCTTGAAATCTGCAAAAGAGAAATGATTTACATACAAATATGTTTCGAATGTTCACCATTGTAAATTTGTTAGTGGTAAAAAAGATTATATATACAAAGGATCCACATCATTTTATAAATCATTGTTAACCCATTATTAGTCCCACAGCAGGGCATGGGTCTACTATCGCAGTGAGACTTAAGTTATAGTAAATTGCACTGGCCAATTGCAAATTGGTAGACTTCACACACCCTGGAGATTTTTTTTAAGATTATTCACTCTCTTGTGTTAGGTTACCTTACAATGGTCTCCATTACCGTAAACCAGTATTTAATTTCTAACACGCACACTTAATTTTAGAATAATCTGTGGTATGTGCCTGGGATCGAACCTAGGACTCTCGATTATGAGGCCGAGTTTCTACCATCAGGCTATCACCGCTACATATTTCTACATACAGGTGTACAAAAGTAGTTAATAAGTTTAATTTGTTAAAAAAAATCGTTAAAACATATAGAAAAGGCTCAATGGGACAATTAACATAATACTGCTACTTACTTTTGCGAGTAACCTCCATCGTTCAAACAATCTATATTAATAGACTATTTCATAAAACTAATCATTTATAAAATCGGACTATAATTGGTTGTTCTTTACTAAAAAGTACGTATACGGTCTTTATTCCAATTAATTTCAAAGCTTTTGAAATCAAAAGTTTACTACTCGTATGAAGACAAGCCGCATTGACATTTGACTATATTGACACATTTGATGTGTCATTTCGACATATCATTAGTGTTGCCGATCTTATCAATGTACATGCGGTTTAGTATCGCCCAAAAAACTCAACAGAAGTGAATCATATTTTTATAAATAATTGTCTCAGTAGAAAAAGGTAACTTTGAAATGTCGCCAGAATTTAATAAATACTTCTTTACGAAATTTATTTCTACATATTGATACAAAAGGAGTCGAAGAGTATCTTCTAAATAATAAAAAGATATTTGTAATAGAATCAAATATATTATCACATATATGTACAAAGTTCAACCTTGGGCTTTGATTTCACTGTTTCAAATATTTTGGATTTTTCTCCAAAGTGCTCCCATAAAATTACTAACTCTCACTTTGGCTCTTTCAACTTATGAGCTTATTGCATGGATATACTGCCATGTGTCTGCAATCGACGTCGTCACACTTATGGTGGATGGCTTCGTGTAATCAGTAGGCTGCCACTTAAAACATGCAACTTTTGTTAGCCGAAAGATCAGTTGATTACCGCCTTGACTACAGAGAAGGCCTAACCACAACGTAAATAGTCGAAATCGGATCAATGCATTCAAAAAAATAAACAGTCTAGTTTTGGTTACGAACTCGGGCCTCTAACAACTAAATGTTTCCATCAGATAGGGACGATAGGGTACGTAATGCCTACGGCGAACTATCGAGTTGGCCTAACAACATGGAATCTGATGGTAAGTGACAACGGCCGTCCATAGATATCTGTAATTAAGCCCAGACAAGATGCATTATCTATTTGATATTTGATGTTATGGACTAAATTAGAAAACTAACTGCTCAAACCAAAAAATGCTCCTAACACTGTATATTTAGGCAGAACTAGGTTTGTCGGTGGAGCCATTTCAGTCGAGCCACAAAAGATTCTACCATTTTTAGGACTACTCAGGCCTATTATTTTAACTCATAAAACACGTGCGAGAAGTGACTCTTACTTAATTACTATTAGCCTTTACCTGCGGCTTTGCTCGCGTGGAGGCCCTTATATAAAAATCTAAAATCATTATATTCCAATAGAACTAAATCAATGTGACTCGTGTTTTAAAATTACTGAACACAAAATATTTTTTAAAGTTACGTTCTTTAAAAATATCCTGTTTTTTTATAATACCTCTAAGAACATGTGTATAAAGTTTCATCACAATTGATTAAATAGTTTTGGCATGAAAGCAATGAGGGCTTAGTAACAATAAAACTCATCATATTTACAAAAGAAAACATTTATTACAATAAACCTATTCTTCGGTAAATTACAATAATACTATATTACAATAAACCTACCTTCGGTATTTCAGTAAAATAAAATAGTCACAGAGAATATCGTTACTAGGGATTGCAATCCGGCTTCATTTTCAATCCGGCTGGATCCGGCCGTTTTTTTCTCAATCCGGCCGGTTCCGGTCGGATCCGGCCGGTTTAATAGAACGGTTAAAACAGTGTAAAAAAAGAACCAATTTCTAACGGTAATTATTTTTGTAATGTAAAATCTTTGTCAAAATATACATTCACCGGATCCGGTGGAGGTCCGGATCCGGTGGTGAATTGGTACCGGATCCGGTTTGTGTAAATTTGTGCCGGATCCGGATTACCGGATCCGGTTTTCCGGATTGCAATCCCTAATCGTTGTATTAGTTGTACTCATGGCTTGTAATCTTGTTATTAATGGGCGGAACGTGGAGGGTGCACCATGTACATTTGAGAAGCGACAAAAAGCCACTAATTGAATGTTTTTGCATTTTACAGCTTTTTATAAATTAGGCCTTAATTCTCTATGACACCAGAGATCCCGTGGCGATAATGTCTTACGTCATAAATTCCATAAAACTAAAAAGGAAACGCCGTACGAAAAAAATAATAACTTTCTTCCCAAAATGAAAACGTATAATAACAAGTTAAAGAAATAATATTTCGATTAATTGTAGTCTTAAATATCTCTATTTTATTTATTACATAAAAATAAAATAGAGATATTTAAGACTACAATAACGCGAACTAGTGTTATGCGCCAAAGTAATAGGGAATAAGGTCCCAGTTTATCATTGAGTTGTTATCTCAGCAACAAATTCAACTTACTACTCAGGCGGTATATTTCAACAAAATTAATGTTTATTAATAGTTTTGAATTTGTATATTTATCAGACTCAATATAGAGTTGTCTAAAGCAAAACCGCCTATTATAATATTTTTAGGCAAAGAGGCGGTTTTGCTTTTAGACAACTAATATTACTAAGTTTAAAAGACTGCTAGGGGTGCGTTCCATTAGACGTGCACAAAGCGGACGCACACGACCGTAGTTTTTCCCGTTCCATTAGCTTGTGAGCTTTCGTACCTGTAGTTCCGAGATTAGTATAGGGCTACGGCATCCCCTGCCTGTCGTAAGAGGCGACTAAAAGGGGCTTCCGGGGTTTCAGGCGGCTAGAGTGGGAGCTCGAACCGTTCGGTCAGGCGATCCCAGGAAGGACGGCGGTATATGTGGTCTCATACCGTCGTAAAGACTAATTGGGAGGAGCCCGATGGGGCAACGCGCTCAGAGGATTCCGGTTGCGGTCGGTCCGAATTCCCGGAGTCCTCTTTATAGCGCCGAGGACGGCCACCGAGGGGGTTTTAGTGCGGTAAAAATCCTACAGAACCCTGCGTCACTCACACGGCGTCGTGTACCTTTTAAAGGTTTCCCCCTCGAAAACAAAAAAAAAAAGCTGAGAGCTTTACTGACGTATCCTCTTCTGGAACGATCACTTCGACTCACCTTGTTAGATGGGTCGTCGTGAGCGTAAGTCATGACGTCATGAGTGAAGTTATCGCCGCGACCACAACGGCCGCGGTCGTTTTGTGACACGACGTTTTGGGCGTTTGGGGCTTTTTGAGCGTCATCTGTAACGCGCCCTAGGCAATCAAATCGAACAGCAAAACCAAATAACATTCTTTTTCTATAAATGTTTCTATAAACGACACACACATATTAGTATAATTAATTAATTATCTATAAAAATTACACAGTAATATCAATCTTTAACAGATGTACATATGTACTGAATTAGGTACTTTTTATTATTATAATTTATTTACGAATGTAACAGAACATTTTCTTCATATTTATAAAAGTTTAAATATAATAATTAACTAAGCTGATTTTATTATTATTTCTAAATGACTAGACAACTTCTCGTATGCCGCTTTGTTCCTGTATATATTAATGTTTGCTTTAACTTTCTTCATAAGTAGTCTTGGGTCTACATCACTGAGGGTCAACAAAGCGTCTGAAACGAAGAAAAAAGGAATGATAAAAAAAATAACACCCATTCATTAAACAAAATATTTTTATCAGATTGAAATAGCGAATGAGTATGCAGTCCACTTGATGGTAAGTGGACACTGCAGCTCATGGACATATGTAAGGCTGTGTTCCCAGTAGGCGAACTGTTAGCAGCGTACTGAATTGGCGACGCGTCGGTTTAGTTCGCCCTTTCATATATTTGAAATGGATTGTCCAAAGTTTGCTACTTTGCGCTCACTGTACGCAGTAACGCTGCAAACTGCGTCGCAGTCGCAGTCGGCCGCGAACAGTTTGCATACTGAGGACACAGCCTAAGCAACTTTATATAGAACAAGGTTGCTATCTGATGCCAATCATAGATGCGTTGCTACTTCCTTGGACTATGATGGTCGCCTCATATAAAAGTGAGCCGGCAACCATATCCTTCCAAATTACATTTGTTCTACATTTGTTCTACAACCTTGAAAATTAGTGTTTTATTTTATATAAATCTTTTTTTCTAACAATTTTTGTAAGCTATGTCACGCTCGTTCGACACTTGTAACGCTAGAAAGAAGGCGTGCATCAATATGTAAGCATACAATAACTGAAAATAACAAGACAAATATTGCATGATGATCGGTAGATGCATATCAGATCGTAACGTGCCGTGTCATATGATATCATAAATACCTAATATCTAACTTTCTCCTTGCAAGATTTGTACCAACAATACTTAATTCCCAAGTTTACGAACTTTCAACAACTCACCGATCATCTCCTTCCTAAACTCTCATCAACGTCGTTCAAGTACATGAGCATAGCATTGTATAACGCAACATGCGCGGCGAACGACGACACGTCATGTCGTAACCGCTTACGTTAACAAGGTTTCTTTCATCTCTACTCCTCCTCAACGAGATCTCAACAACTCACTGAACACCTCCTTACTAAACTTCTCCGTTGTTTCAGTCACTTTTCTATCAAGAAAGTCTCAATAAATCACCAAGCAACTCCTTCCTAATATCCTCGTCACTATCATCCAAGTGCATGAGCATAGCGCTGTACAACGCTTCCACGCGCACTCCGATAACGATCGTGTCGTAACCGCTTCCATTAAAAAACTCTTTCCCCCAATACTTATTACGGTCTCATTCAACAAAGTATCAGTAACTCACCAAGCATCTCCTTTCTAAACTCCTCGTCAGCGTCGTCCAAGTGTACAAGCATAGCGCTGTACAGCGCGTCCACGTGCGCGCCGAACACGGTCGTGTCGTACGGACGCGGACGACGCGAGAACAGCGCGCATAGCGTGCGCACCGCGAACGACCGCACTCGGTCGCTGCTGTCGTCCAGACGTTTGAGAACCACTGGAATAATCGCATGGGTGGGTGATCAATGCATGTGAAAGAAGAGACACACTTTCATATGAGGCGACCATGATAGTCCTCGTAGATAGACCTCATGATAGAGTAGCAACGCATCTGTGATTGAATTCAGATGGAACCCATGTTCTGTATGTAGTTGATTACAGATGGCCATGGTCGGCAGTGACCACTTACCATCAAGTGGACTGCATAGTCGTTTGCTATTTCAGTCAGATAAAAAAGAGCCTTTTATAAATTCAGATTAAAGACCAGAAAATAATCTAATTAGAATGGCGTTTAGTGTAATTTAGTCACAACGCTCTTTTGCATGAATAATAATCGTACAATTCTAAATTCAAATCAACTTTCGACTTAAAAATACATTTTTTTTTTGTAGTAGCAAAGGACTAATCAAACCACCTGATGGTAAGTGGTCACTGCCACCTATGAACAGGGACTTTGTCTGAAGCCGATCACAGATGCGTTACACCGGAGGAATAAGATGTGTGTCTCCTAGTGTGCCGGCAACCTAATGCCACCAAAAGGCTCTAGCGTTTTGGTGGCATTAGGTTGCCGGTAGTAGTTCTAACTACTTCATGGTAGAAATAGATGTAGTCGTAGAACTTCCCTGAAAGGTGGTAAAGATATGGCTGTGGTAAGTCCACAGTCGAACGTTCGACCACCTTCAAAAATACATATACCACTCACCAAAGTACAACTTGTGCAATATATCAGCGGTGAAGCATCCCCTACGAGCCGACAGTGCCGCAAAGCAGCAAATGGCCCTAAGAGTATGTTGTCTCGTGAGCGCCGAGTTGTCGTCCGCGAGCCCCGCCAGCAACGGTACCAACTCTTCGAGGAACGGCTCCAGGGACTCCTTGGTCGGGAACAGGTTCACCGTCTGGACAAAATACGCATTACAAAGATATTCATATTCATTAAATTGCAGAATAACACATCAATTAAATAATTATTAATAAAACTATTAAACTATACATACAGCCCATTATATTAATTAATTTACATTATCTTATATTCTATTACAAGATGAAGATGATAGAATCATTTGTAGTTCGACTGATAAAGTACTTATTTTTACATTATTACATCCGTGACAAACATCTTGGTCATCCAAGCCTCGTCCCTGTAGTTCCGGGATCACATTAAGGCTACGGTATCCCCTGCCGTAAGTGGCGACTAAAAGCGGGTTGCGGGCGGCTAGAGTGGGAGCTTGAACCGTCCAGCCCGGGAAGGACGGCGGTATGAGTAAGTTCGCATACCGTCGTAAAGACTAGTCGGAGCGGTGGGCCCAGCCGCCCATCTGGAAGAAGCCCGATGGGGCAACGCGCTCAGAGGATTCCGGTTGCGATCCTTTGGAGATCCCGGAGTCCTCTTTGTAGCGCCGAGGAGGGCCACCGGGGGGTTTTAGTGCGGTAAAAATCCCACATAACCCTGCGTCGCTACCACGGTGTCGGGTATCTTTTGAAGGTTTCCCCCTTATCATCCAAGCCTTCGAACGTTTTGAATGGTGAGGAAGGCATACTTACGAAAAGCGTTCCCACGGATAACAACGCATCTGTGCCAAGTGGCTAAAAATAGGATTTAACGCTTATCTGATAAAAGACATCCATGAGAAGCAGTGCCAGCATACAGTCAGTTCGACTGTATGCTCGTTTGTTACTTATATATTACTGAAAAATATCTTAATATAAAGTGTCCGAAACTTATTCGAACCTTCTATTTGTCAAATTTGTCTCAGTCACTCTAAATAGGAGTCCAGAACCGGTTGCGGTTGGGTTAGTATTCTCCACTTACATACGCCCACAATCAAAATATAATAAGCACACATTCCAAAACATCAAACAAAATAAAATCCCCAATAATACTATCTTACCGTATCCCCACTATCTCCGTCTCCCCCCTTCTCTCCGCCCACTTGATCTGCGGGATCCTCCTGCAGCGCGGAGCAGAGGCAGGCCACGGCGGATGGCCTCCGTGGTATGACCCGGGGACCATACCAGGTTCGGCAATATCTCCTCTATTGTACAAACAACAATATTATCTTACCGTATCCCCACTATCTCCGTCTCCCCCCTTCTCTCCCCCCACTTGCTCGGTGGGGTCCTCCTGCAGCGCGGAGCAGAGACAGGCCACGGCGGCGGTGCGGATGGCCTCCGCGGTTCGGCCCGGGGACCACACCAGGTTCGGCAGTATCACCTCTGTTGTACAAACAAAATAGATTATATCCGTGCACCTCATGAGAATGGGTACGAGTCTTACCTTTACCGAATTGACTTGTTGTGCCAAAATTATTAGAAAAATGGTGAATCTTTCGATAGGTATAGGTTCATATATCCAACACAGAGATAAATCTCGTTTGAAAAAACTAAGATCTATTGATATAACTCAGTTTTTTTTTTCTAAAAATATTGTCACAAAAGTCAATTTGGCAGAAATCCGACCCGTCTTCACTAGCAACACAGCTGTACCCTGAGTTGCAAAATATATAACTTTAAAAAGTACATTTTTTTTATAACGTAATTAATTGAATTATATAATTATTTATGAAACGATGTCTACATGTTATCAAAACTTTAAGATACCCAAAATAAATTCAGTACTTTAACATAAAACCAATCATATAAATCTCTATTTTAAAAGTACCTTGAACAATTATCTTCAAGAAACACTCCAGTTTGAAGGGCTCGCTCTTACTGAAGTTGGTCTGCCGCTCCAGCAGTACTGTCGACAGCGCGGTAAATACCTTCAGCTTCACCTCCGGGTCCACTTCGGGTGTCGCCAGACATTCCTTCAGGAGAGGGGCGATGAGGTGCAGTTGGGAGCCCATTGCCGCTCCTAATTAGGACGTATATGTTTTTATAAGTAGCAAACGGACATTCAATATAATAGTTACACTCAAAATGAACCCCAAATAATATCGAAATTATATTTGAACCTGGCGTTACTATCCTCGAAAACTAAGTACCCGTAAATATTAAAAGTTAAATATACGAACTTAAAACAGTATATTTATGAAACCAGTATTTTTTATTTAAATACTCAAAATTTAATCGATTTTTTAAATAATAAATAATCAAAGGGCAGTGTTAATATTAGTGTCCTCGCACACTATCTAAAAACGTCGTATCCTCACCGGCGTGCAACAGCACACACTCGAGCAGGCAGCGGTCGGGCGTGTCCAGCGTCCACGTGACCGCGTCGCTCGTGATGTCCGCGAGCACGCGCCGCACGTGGCGCTCGTACAGACACGTTAGAGACTTGCCGCACTTCTCTAGGTAACGCAGCTTGTCTAGGTTAGCTGGAACGAACACGCTTTCTATACTCATAGCCCCACACTAGGATTTTCTCCTGTGTCGTGGGTACCATGGACACACACAAGACGAATACACGAACACCCAGACACAGAACATGAAGCTAAACTCATCATTCCGATACCTGTCTAACCGGGAATCGAACCCGAGACCCATTGCGCGTCAGACCGGTACGGTACCCGCTCCGTCACGTGGGTCGTCGGGAACCTTTTCATGTTATTTTCATTAAATGTTCTAAAATTATTTTTATTATTACTATTTTTTTTAATTTACGAATCCAGAAGAACGTAACGTATAACTTAAGATGTAGTATATCATTACCAGTATCACTTCACTTTATTTTTTTGATTTACCAATAAAGATTATATTGCTATTTTATTATGGAAAGACATTCGGGTTTCTAAAGACACTAACAGGCAACTTAGGTCAAATTCAATTTTGAATAATAACACTGCTAACATAAGTAAGTACTTTTAAGTTAAGAAATGACAAAACCAATTTAAAATTTCAAAATGCGTGCAACTTATAGATTCAATAGCAATTCTCTATATTAAGTCATCGGAAAATATACTTACACAAAGCCATAAACTGTATCTGGTCGTCAACAGGCATCGCGTACACCGTGAAGTTGATGACGAACAACTCCTCGGCGACGGGTGCACAGTCCTCGCCGCAGAGGTCCATCAGGGCTTCGGTCACTTGTAGCAGGCTTCTTTGGTATTTTGGCTGCAACACACACACTTTATCATTACCAGTGATTATTAAATGGTAAGAATCACTACATAGTATAAAACAAAATCGCTGTCCGCTGTCGGTCCTTATGTATGCTTAGATCTTTAACACTACGCTACGGATTTTAATGCAGTTTTTTTAATAGATACTGTGATTTAAGAGAAAGGTTTTTATGTATAAAACATGCACTGCACACACTGCTAATTTTTGATTTTTGACTTTTAGGCGAAACGAAGTTCGCCGGGTCAACTAGTTTTAAAATATGACACAAATCAAATACGCGTGTCAAATAATTTAAAAATCTTTAAAAAATCTTTGGCAAAGGGAAATCTTCAGCCAGACTAATGGTAATTCCTGAGGAGTGGTCGTGGTCTAATAGTTTCAGTTCGGAACTTGTATATATGAAAGATGTTGAAAAAACTTCGATAGCGCGATAGAGAATGCGGTGGCGCCGCGAGTTCCGTAAAAGAAAAGAGTTCTTAAAGGCAACACTACCAAGAGACGCTAGGCAGCATGGTCTATATAATAGAATACAATAATTTCTTTTCGGAATAAATGTGCTTTGTGTTAAATCCCTCTACCTCTGAGAAACCCGTGCCGTGGCGATTTAGCATTGCAGCGGCAATATTACATACGCAATGATACCGAATGTATTAAATTGTATTGTAATCAGAACTAAGGATGCATGCTAAATAAGTATCATATCAATCTGTCAACAGTAAGAGGGTCAAATAACAATTGCTAAGTTTGACCCAAAGAAGCTAAATAAAACCGTTTAAAAAACATCAAAACATACCTTCCTAACCCTGCACCTATCGGGGTCAACGAGCTCCTTGCACATCTCGCGCATAAGCTTCTTCGTGATGAGCTCCTTGCGGGATCCCTTCAGGATGTTCGTGAGTACAAGCAGCGCGCCCCACGAGTCCATCTCGGCCTCCAACAGCGGCCACCACGTGTCCGGCGTCATGAAATAGCCGAACAACTCGGACGCGCGTTTTATCTGTAAGTGTGGATATGGTTTAACCCGTTAATGCGCAAAAGGCTATTTTAGTTCAAGCTTTTTTAAGAGCACAACCAGTGTAGAGTTTTTGGGCATGCTCTTTTTGCATCAGATGTTAGTTTACCAAAAAAAATGTTACATTGTTTATTTTGCAATAAAAAATACGTTATTCGTCGATGCAACTTTTTTAAAAGTAATTTTTTTTTTTCAGAATTATACTAAAACCACACCGGAAATCGTACACTTGTTGCTTAAACTTTAAAAAACAACGATTTCCGAATTGCACCAATTTAAAAACATTTTGAAAGTTAAAAAAATCTCAACGTTCCGCCCTCCCCCGCGCACAGCACCAGCCAACAGAAAAGCTGCGCAACTCGCGAGACACGTGTCCGCTTGCCACCCATCCATTTCTGTGTCAAAAAATAGTAAAAAAAAATATAACCCTACCTCCAACACCACGCGCTGGTCATCATCGCCGGCCCCCCGGTGCAGCGTCCGGACGATGGTGTTCGCGTGTTGCGTGGCGCCCTCCTCCGCGCACAGCACCAGCCAGCAGAGGAGCTGCGCCACTCGGAGACGCGTGTCCGCTTGCCATCCGTCCATTTCTGTGCAAAAGCAATATTATGAAAAGATTTGTTTTAGTTAGAAAGGATTACAAAAATTAACGGTACAGTTACATAGGTAGTACAGGTAGTCCTTAAAACCATAACAATAAATCGTAACGGAAGGACTTATTTGTTCTTTCCGACAAATTCGCAGTCTATTTATTATGAACTTCCCCTAAGATAGTGCGAGGAATTTTAAGGCTAGCCGATCTTTTTTGTTGCCATTTGGACTCGCCACTTAACAAAGCTATAGCTACGCCTATATGGGTTCAGAGGCTGACAATCCATACTTATCCATACTAATATTATAAATGTGAAAGTTTGTTTGTTTGTTCCTCTTTCATGTCGCCACATAGCTATTATATGACATGGTTTATATGCTAGGAGATAGTTAGGAGAGCGGAGAGTGACGTAGCCTACTTTTTACCGCGCTCTCTCATTTCCATGAGAATATCGATGTTTTGTTAGTTGATACATGTTTAGTAGTTCCAGACGTTGATAATAGATGGCGTTAGTAAAATTCATTTGCCAGTTCTGAATCATGCTATCAAATGCTAATGTTAATTCCCTATAACCGTGCGGGCGAAGCCGCGGGTAAGAGCTAGTCTTGTAAATATTAGCTATTTTCATACACGTTCTTACCGCGACTAATAGCGGGTACAATTTTCCCAATATTGCTCTGAACCAGCGTCCTACATCCAAGGTTAGGTCGCTTCACATCTGGGTAGTGAGCTGGTACGTCCTTCAAGAAGTCCGCCCTTTTCTTCAGATCTTCCTCATTTTCATCCATGTACTGGAGACCGATATCTGTCCACAGCTTTGTGGCCGTTTCTCTCACGTCCGCCATTACATCGCTCAGACTGAAAGATACTTTAGGTTTTAGGCAAATTGCAACATGGTCAAGTATTGTATTTCTATCGTAAGTGGTTTTAATATTGTGAATAAAATGCTAACAGTTTCCAAGGTGGTTCAACTAAGAAGGTATCATCGCCTATTTCTAGCGTAAAACACTTCTGGCGTTTCGGTTAAAGGGTGTGGTTGACGACACATATTTATTTGAGCCGACCATCCAATGGCGTAGGGCGGCTTCGTGCCGCCCGCGACAGAAGTAGAATTTACCGCCCATCATCTTATATTTTTTGTCGGCGAAAAAAAGGGTTGCGAGGCCTACTTACTCTTTTCACCCATCTCTCTGCAAATTGACGACCAAAAAAAAAGGTCGTCAAAACTAAATATTTTGACAAGTTGTACCATGCACACTTCGGTGGAAGTCAGCCATTGGGCGAACCAGAATTTTCCCTTCAGGGCCCTCCCCTGATGCCTTTTTATGAGTGGCGTAGCGTGCCATGTATTATAATTATTTGGGGGCCCAAATTAAGGGTAAAGATTTGTCACAAAAAAAAGAAAATGCTTGTTATAAATCATACCCTGGGTTATTTTACCGCAAACCGAGTTGGAAAAGTTTTCGGGGAAACGAAAAGGTCGCTAATTCCACTACACCTAAGTCGCTGCAAATTGACGACCAAAAAAACAGGTCACCAAATTTGCCGTCCTCCAAAACGTGCCGTACGGTGGCCACGTATCATTGACAGGGCGGTAGCTATGCCCCTGCTTTGTATAAATTTAATTGCGATAACAGTTTAAGTCATATTAAGAGGATGCTGATTTTTAATATAATTTGGGAGGACCACAGTTTAGATCCCATGATTTCTGAAGTTATGCTATCTTGAGCCCTTTTGCACCTCCACCGTGGATCCGCCATTGCGCTTTAAGCCAGAATACACCAACTCCCCACTGATATTGTTAGATAGATGTGATCCTTCAGAACTCAATATATACAGAGATCTTAAAGACATTATGTTTTTTTTGCATATACTATAACATATATATTGCATACAATAACTGCATGTACTCCTACCTGGCTTTTTGAGAATTTTTAATGAAAACCTTATAAACCCTATTTACCTAGTTAGCAGCAACGGAATCATACGATGCCAGAAGGAATATCTATCTCTATAACAGAGCATCCAGTTGCCAACTTCCAACGTAACCTGCAGCCGGACCTGGGTGTTCTCGTCAAACAATTTCTCTGCCATTGGTGTGATAGACAGCTCAAAACATTTCACATTGCCCGCTATTACTATTGCACCTGAAATATGAGCAAAATAACATAAAGAGAAAACTCATAATAAGTTTAATGTATTTTTGTGTAAAACGAAAGGTTGAGAGCATTTTGTTCGCTAACTACGTATTGATATGGTTTTTAAAGTCAAAATGCCTTAGATGTAGGAATCATGTTTCTTTAAGATGTTTAATATTTGATTATGTACTTCTCAAAAAAATCTTCAACAGTTTAGATGAAATTTAGGGTAATTTAATGCATAATGGCATTCTCTATCATTGTAAATAGGCCCATGGTACAAGTGATAGTGTGTGGTAGGCAAATAATAAACAAGCTACTACTTTAACCTATAAATCACACAATATGAAGATATATATTTTAAAATATAACAAGGTACATACAAAACTTACATACAAATACACACACACAGAAACATACAATTGCAGTGAAATAACTCTGTAAATCTTACGAAAAAAAGGAACAAAATATATTTTGGAAAAATATGGTTGGGATATTAATGCAAAAAAATTGTTTCAGTTATGTAGTCACCCCATTCTACACATCTATTTGAAAACTTTAAAATGTGTGTATTCTTACCAATAGCTCGAATAGAGGCAACTCGAACTCTGAAGTGTTGGTGGCTGAAATTGGACAGCACCGGCTTCACGAAGCTCTCTGACTGCAGATGAAAGTCACGTTGTAGGGCCTTCGCCAGCAAGATGATGCATTCACAGGCCTCTAGCTTCACTTTAGGAAACGGATCAGTACTCGTCTTCGTCAAAATGTTTGTAAAGTCATTAATGAACGAGCTAAGGAAGTGGGTGCCTTTGTATTTAACTAATATCTCATGGACTAATTGAATTAAAACTAATCGCATCTCCTCAGACTCTTCCACGATCTCGGGGCAGCCGATACGGCGCACGAGCACAGGGAGTATGTACGTTAAGTAATAGTCGTTGAGTGGTAACTTCTCGATGAAGTTTGAAACTATTGAAGCGGCAACCTCACGACAGGCTTCCGATTCATCGGAAAAACTCTTCAGAATGTATGCATAGATGTCAGGGAATACCACAGAGAGGTCGCAGTCAGCGTTATCAGGGTTCACAAATATTTCTTCTTTGATTTTCAACAATGCTTGCTTTCGAACTAGTTTCGATTCGCTTTGCAACGCTGTGATATACTGCTCGAGAACCCCGCGAGGGTTGTCTTCCAACTTTGGTTTCACATTCAACATTTTTTATGTGTCGAACAACAAACTAACGATATTATAATGCATAAAAGATTATTATCGACGAAACAATGCGACGGCAAATTCCAAAATATTCAAACGATACCAATAAACAACCTGTTGCCATGACAACGAATGTCACTGTCAAAACTGACAACTTTGTTTTTTTCAACCGGTCTGTTACTACTAATTTTCTTTCTTAAATAAATTAGATATTTTTTTGATTATATTCAAAAAACTTTACGAAACTCATTAGCTATGATGATTTTCTCAGAAAAAATAATACAACAAAAAGAAGTCTGGCCAATTATACAAGTCTGACAAAAAAATAATAATTCAATGACGTTTGCTGATAAATAAGGATGTGGGGTAAATTGATAACAGCAGAATGATTTTATACTAAATCCATAGCGGTATTCGAGTGGTCGATGGACATTTCATCAAAAATTATATTGTAGATGTGATTTTTTATAATAAATCGTATTTATAATAAAGAAATACAGTTTATTTGCCATATATTGTTTATAAAAAGTAGATACTTAACAATACTTTGGCGTTAAAAATTATTACAGTTTCGTGGATTAAGATCGATCGAAATTAAATGATCGATATGCCGAGTAATCAATCATTGACATCCCTCTTACGTAGAGTCAAAGATCATAGAACGACGTGACGTCACTAACTATATCAAACGTGCACCAATCAGAGTCAGCCAAGTAAAGCTGTCAACGTCTCCATGCAATGAATAGACGAGATCCTTCCAACAGTTCATTTTCGTTTTAGTTTTTCTATTTCTATGTTGCGTTGCATACATCTGAGTTACAATTAGCGTTTTCGTGACTGCTACACATTCAGCATGTATAAATTAACCGTGTTTAATTTATTATTCCTAGCAGCGACACTTCAAGTAGCCGTGTCGCTCAGAGAAGGCGATTGTGAAGTTTGTGTGAAAACTGTGGACAAATTCGCAGCCACGTTATCAGATGACGTGAAAAAGGATCCCAAACGAATCGAGGCGGAGTTCAAAAAGTTTTGTAAAGGTACTAGGAACAAAGAGAATAGGTTTTGTTACTATTTAGGTGGCTTGGAAGAGTCAGCTACCGGCATACTTGGGGAGCTTTCTAAGCCTCTCAGTTGGTCGATGCCCGCCGACAAAATCTGCGAGAAGTTGAAAAAGAAAGACGCTCAAATTTGCGATCTGCGTTTTGATAAGCAGATCGATTTAAATAACGTGGACCTCAAGAAATTGAAAGTACGCGATTTGAAGAAGATTCTGAATGATTGGGACGAAGTTTGCGACGGTTGCATCGAGAAGACGGACTTCATTAAGAGAATAGAGGAGCTAAAACCCAAGTACATGGGTAGATCTGACTTGTAGTTCAAATTAATAGGTAAGATTGTCGTTATTTTATTATTAAATAGAATTTGAGGTTATTGTTCAAACAATTTATCAATATAATATTAAAAAGGATAAGTTATTCTTTTACATATCACATAAGGCTGAAATTTATATGAACCCTTTTGTAGTATTAAATTGCTGCTGCCTGTGGACACCTGTTTCAATATATAACATAAAAGTGTTTTCTCTATATATAATATGATTTCTCATCATAATTTGAATTGAATGATTTAATACATTTGGGCTCATAAGGACATAAAGGATGTTTGGAGAACTAATCAATTTCCTTTGGTTTTTTTTAAAAAGCATCCATCTGGACATCTGTTAGCAATTTCATACAAGACCAGGGTTATATCTGAAGTCAACCACAGATGCCACTCGCAAAGAGTAAGATGGTTGCATCATATAAAAGTGACCAGGGAAAGATACCATTCCATTGGAGTGCAAAAATGGCTCCAAACTAATTTCAAGTGTTGCAGTCAACCTGCCCAGTCTAACTTCACTTGCTCTACTATCTCATGAAATAAATGTATAAGAAATGACACTGTTTAGTGTTTTTATATTCCAATGTCCTGTACTTCCTTTGAGATGTTGAAATATCAGTATAAAATGAATACACAGAGTGTATAATGAAGAAAGTGTAATAGAAATAAAATATCTCTTTAAATATACTCAATATACTCCTAAAAGAATTATTTGCATGAAAGATAACTCTAATCTATGACTTAGTACATTGAATATTGAAACTATTTTATTATTATTTAAGCATATTTTTTTCTTTTTACAGAGTAATGTTATTAAAGATGCATAATGTGGTGTAGCCTCATCGTCACGGAGGTTGTCTGGTGTCCGAGACAAATACAAGTGATCAAGACTTATTGCATTTGAGTGAAACTTTTGATAGAATGTGTGAGCATGTGTACTTGGTAGAATAAATTATTACTTTGATTAAGTAAATGATATTTTTTTTATAACTGGCACATTTTATTTGGTCCTTTTTGTTGAAAACCTTGAATTGTTCTGTTTAAATAAAGAACAGCTGTTCCTATTGTGTAGAATACAAGAATTATTCAGGCCAATGTACTAGAAACTCGCTTTAAAAAAAATATATTTGTACAAAAACACAGGTTATACTTATATGACTAAACAGTAAATTGTAATTTATAAATTCTTTCTATGCTTATCAACTATAACTGATAGTCACATACTGGGGGTTTTTTCTGTACTGTGGGTACTATGGACGCAGAGATGAATATACAAACACCCAGCACATTCATTTAAATTCATCATTAGGATAACTGTCTGGCTGGTGATCAATTCCAGAATCTTGTGTTGTAAGTAATCATCCATGGGTCATTTATAAATAACTAGCTGTATCCTGCGCGTGTTGCTACACCCTCACAACCAGAAACCTTCACGAGGTCATGAATGTTATCATTGCTAAAGATCATCACATGTTCAAATGAATAGTTAATTATTCTATATAGGACATACAAACATTATTTTTTATAAAGATTTAAAAAAAGCCGTAATTGAAATATTATACAGAACTAAATAGGTGGTAATATTAAAACTACTAGTTCAATAATGGCCTATGATTGGAATAGACTATTACTATGGTAAAACTTATACTTTATTCAATAATAATGTTAAACATAACATTTATACATCAATGTTAACAGCTACTTTAAAATTTTGGTCAAAGTGGTCTTTTTCTAATGTAGTTGTATGACAATGTACATAATATATTTTGTTAGTCGCAAAATAAAGGCTCCCACATAGTGTATATTATAATATACATTATATGTTACATAATCTTGAGCACCAAATTCAGGACTAAGCAAAATGTGTGGTTCAACTTATCCACACCTGGTAAATCAGTCGTCATCAACCCATTACTGGCCCACTTCTGGGCATGAACCTACCCTCAGAAAGAGTTTTAGGTCATAGTCCACCGCACTGGCAAAGTGCAAATTGGTAGATTTCATACAACTCTGAGAACTTTTTTTTTAAAGAACTGGCGTGTAGGTTTCCTTACAATGTTTCCTTCACCGTAAAACAGTGATAATTAATTTCTAATGTTTAGCAGATAGCCTAATGGTTGAAACTTGCCCGCTCGATTGGGTGGTCAGAGATTCAAACCCCAGGCATGCACCGCCGGTACATCAGTAACAGGTGTGAATATATATTATATATATTAATATATTATACAAAATTTATGCAGATTAAAAATAAGTTGATAATTTTAGCAGGAGTTTACCTACACGCTTTATATTACTTATATACAAAGCAATAAAACAAACAGTAACTGTAGAACGCTAGCTTTATTGTTTTATTTGTAACACCACACCTACTAGACAGATTCATGCGGAGAATTTACATTCCAAACATAAGTATAATTTAAATAACTGTAGACATTGGTGCTTGTGGCAGAATCCAGATTAGTGGTACTTGTAGTTCCTGTGGTGCTCTGAAAGAAAAAAAATATATGTGAAAATTTGTACATAATATCAACAACCATTCAAATTTTTACCCAACCTTCCAATATTTGTACTGAACCCCATAGAAAATACTAACTGAATGTGTCATAAATACCGTTAATTACTGTACATACCACTTTTTTAACAAAGTTCATCTTTAAAGTTAACTTACAAAGTAAATAACTTGTATAATTTGAGAGCTATGAAGAAATTTGTAATATTATCTAATTCCTAAAAATAAATTGAAGAATGTAATGTTTTAAAACATAGAGTATAGTTTTTTTTAAATATTTTGTTTGTTGTCCTCTATACACACAGCTTACGACAACATGGAAATTACTTAGATGTATTTTTATCAATCTCAATATCGAAACAAACTATTTGAAGAATACCAATTTAACATTCATAATAGTTACACTGGTTTTTAATAAAAGTTACACAAATATTTTGAAATATTTTGTTAACTCCACACTTCAGAGAACCTACTTAATATATAGACTTTTCCACACATAGTCAAATTTGTGTACTAAAATAAGAATATTACCATACATACAGGCACTTCTTATTATAGAATATAGTCTACCTAGGGACAAGTGGCTACTGTCATTAGACACCAGTTTTGAGCCATAGCAGCATCATTACCCTTGAGTATCAGGTTGCAATGACTGTTGCAACAAATTATGTTTCTCTTACTTGTATAATGGTGGTGACTCCAGATTGAAAGGGCAAAAGATTTTACCACCTTTAATCTGATCTATGCTTGTAATGAGCTAGATTTTTACCATTTATATATTTTTTACTGAAAACTAAGTTGTCTGTAGCAAATTGCTAAAATGAATGTTAAGTTTAACATATTACTTACTCATCTTGCCATAGTTGATCACGTAGAAGAAGGTCATGGACCCCACCAGCAGCTGGAAGAACGGAGCAATACCAGTCCTCTTAGGCTGGACATACTTGTGTTGCCACCTCCACCAGGCTGGAATTACAATTTTATTTTAATTTGACGTAAATGATCCTTAAATATTTATATTTTAGTATATTTTTCAGGAAATAAATTATGTACTTGGATACTTTAGCTATAATTAAGTGTTGTGCGTATTATTGAAAGGAATTGAATCAAATTACATTAAATTGAAGGCAAAACATGTTTAGTTACCCGCATCTCTCTATAAAGGCCATAAGGAATACTGTTATTACGCTTTTTGCGATATACGTAATATTTTAACATACTGTAGGAGTTTATTATAAAAAATATTAAAATGAAAATATGCAGCTTTTAATACGTTCTCGACATTCGGTATTGATAAAACCTAACCTAATGAACTCGACGAAACATGTTTAATAAAGTATACATTACCTCGGCTAAAAGCCCCCATAACAGCAGAGGGGGTCTTGTTTCTACGAGCCAACCATGATCCGATTTCTCCTACTTTTACTTGACCGAAAGGAGTATCAGCTGAAATCACAAAATAAATTACATAACCGTATTCAAGGACCACCCATAATTTTACATCACTGATTACTTACGCTTTCCATAGTAGCGGGCTGGATCATACGGCCCGTGAACCGAAGGATTATATTCCTTGGGATAATCACCAAAAGCCATGGTGGTTGGATAAAGAATTAGAACTTACAAGAATTTTACCAAGAACAGGCAAAATTCTTCCAACTCCGTTCACAGATTAAAAATTTAGCTACAATGTGTCTGTCAACAAAATGACAGTGACAGTCAATCCATAGCTAAGCAGACGTCATTAATTAATTTAAAAGAACTAATCTACGGTTTTATGACATAAAGATCAATTTATTTGTTTCATAAACTAAATTGTAAGAAATAATAATAATAAATATTACACATAAATGAATACAATGTATTAACCGAGAGTGGCTGGCTTTATATTAACTTGAAATTTATGGTTTTATAACTACTCTGTCCCAACATATCATCTGTTTGATTTTTTAGCTGTGATAATTAGACAGCAAATTTCGTTGTGTTGTAGTTGGTCTTTTATTGTGCTCATAATTCATTTATTTTCATAATTTGTTAGAACTCTTAATAAATAAATATTGCAAAATGGTTTTGGAGAGTACGATGATATGTGTGGATAATAGCGACTACATGAGAAATGGCGACTTTCTACCAACGAGGCTGCAGGCTCAGCAAGATGCCGTAAATCTGGTATGTCATTCCAAAACACGATCAAATCCTGAGAATAACGTTGGGTTGTTAACCCTGGCGAACGTGGAGGTGCTAGCTACGTTGACGAGTGATGTGGGACGGATTCTTTCCAAACTGCATCGTGTCCAGCCTAACGGTAACATCAACCTTCTGACTGGCATCAGGATCGCGCACTTGGCACTCAAGCATCGCCAAGGGAAAAATCATAAAATGCGTATCGTCGTGTTTGTCGGTTCCCCTGTTAACACCGACGAGAAAGAGCTCGTGAAACTGGCGAAGAGATTGAAGAAAGAAAAGGTGAATTGTGACGTCATATCTTTCGGCGAAGACTCCGAGAACAATCCTTTGTTAACTTCCTTCGTGAATACTCTTAATGGTAAAGACAATACAACTGGCGGAAGCCACCTCGTATCTGTGCCAGCAGGAGGCTGCGTTGTGCTGTCGGAGGCTTTGATCACGAGTCCGTTGATTGGAGGCGATGGTGCCGGACCGTCCGGGTCTGGGCTCTCGCCCTTCGAATTTGGAGTTGATCCTAATGAGGACCCAGAGCTCGCACTCGCACTCCGTGTGTCCATGGAGGAGCAGAGACAGCGACAAGAGGAGGAATCACGGCGCCAAGCAGCTACCACTGAAGGTGGTGAGGCTGCTAAGCCCGGCGAAGCTCAGAATACAGGAATGGAGCGAGCATTAGCTATGACTCTAGGACGTGAGGCCATGGACTTGTCTGAGGAGGAACAAATCGCCCTCGCTATGCAGATGAGCATGCAGCAAGAAACTCCCCAAGCTGAAGAAAGCATGGACGTGTCAGAAGAATATGCTGAAGTTATGAATGATCCAGCATTCCTGCAGAGTGTACTGGAGAATTTGCCAGGAGTGGACCCACAGAGTGAGGCCATCCGAAATGCAATGTCCACCATAAAAAAAGACAAAGACGAGAAGGAAGATAAAGAGGAGAAGTGAATTAAACAACTTTAACAAAACAAGTTTATCAATTTTTATTTAACGCTCATAAGCTTTTACAGTTGGTATTGCAAAACTGTGTAAAAACATTTCAAATTAAATACAGATACTTTATTGGATTTAACATTGTTTCCATGAGATCCAGTTAAGACCCTCAATTTTGTCATACTCTGTAATAGACAAGATTTTATTAGTAGTTGTAATAAACTGTTCTATGTACACAACTGAGGCTATCATTGTTATTTAACATACTTGAGTCGTTCCAAAACTTTCTGCTCTTATATTTCTGTTTTATTTCTAGCAATTGTAGTCTTCTAATGTTATCATTCAAAGGTGGTTTGCATTTAACTCGCTTACTTTCTGTAAATTTTAGTATTATGTTTAGTGTGATGCTTTATATTACCACTTTTAGGTAGAAATGGGGTGTCTTTCTGGAAAAGTGTGATGCATAATCTACCATGCCCCTAACTTGTGCATCAGTGGAGAGAATATTCTATTACCTTCTGTGAAAATAGGACTGGAAAATCTTGATCATCCTTTGTCAACTGATCAACTTTGATGTCTAGCCAGTAATCAGTAACTCTTCCAAAGTTATAAGAATGCATAACCAGCCCACTTTTCACTAAAATAATAGAAAATCACTAATAAGTAATTCTATGTAATAAGAAATACGAAAATAATCAAAGATATTTGGCTCTCTCAAAAAAAACAAAGACATAGTTTCATATTTTATAATTTTTCACATTTGTGTACTAATCAGTTTCAGTATTTATTAAAATTACAAGAATTTTGAATCTTCATCTCCTAGTTATGGCATGGGTTGGCTGTTCCGGATTTGATTGGGTTTTCACTGTTTGGTGCCATGACCACTGGGGAACATAGTATTATTACACTATGATATTTACATCTACATTCTAATTTTTGTAGGTCTAAACTTTCGCATTTATAATATTAAAAGTTTTGTAGGTGACAATCTATCTAGCAAGACATCTAGTAGACTTCCTAGGCATACTGTAATCTGCTTGACGACCGAAAAAAAAGGTTGTCAAATGTATACTGAATTTAATTTGACGACCAAAAAAAGGTCATCAAATCTATACCGACTTCAGTTTGTCGACCAATAAATGCTTCATTCATGCATTTTGGTGCATATTTCGCCCTTTTCTAGTGCATATTTGCTTGCATATTTTTGCGTTTTGATAATGCTTATAATCCAATGTCTATTGATAACCATCTTAAGGCTTACCAACCTCTATGTTTTACTCTTTTTATATTAGGAATACTAATTGTACATATCCTAATTGTATAGCAACATTGGATGCCTCTGGGCTGCAATGACTATTACACATATTTACTGTATAAATGAAGCCTTACACCCACTTCATGTCATAGAATTTAGAAGAAATTGATCTGTCTAATAATATAGATTTTATAGGTATGATACTACCATCGTCTACAGCTGCGTTTAGTTTTCTATCAATAGGTTTCTTATTCAAAAGTAGGTATGAGCTCTTGATGTCTTCTAGTTGCGGCTTGAAACTTTTGCTGCTGTGGTTTGGAACTGAAACAAAATATTAGTACATATTTAAGCTATTTATAATATGATTAGTTTTATGCTTCACTCTTGACTTGATATTTTACCCAAAAATTCAGAAATTCAGTCATAATTTACGATTGAATTGAAGTAACCGCATCTCTAATTAATCACTACATAGTATAAAACAAAGTCGCTTCCCGCTGTCTGTCCCTATGTATGCTTAGATCTTTAACACTACGCTACAGATTTTAATGCAACTTTTTATAATAATAGAGTGTTAATAAATACATGCATAATAATAATGTAGTAGAGAAACACTTAAGATTTTTTACACTTAATAATTTTAGATTTTGGACTTTTAGGCGGAACGTAGTCTGCCGTAGATACTACCTCTCTCTCTATACTACCTCTTGACAGAACTTATCGCTACGGTAGTACCGTCGGGGTCGAAAGACATGGTTCATCCACAATTGACGACCCGCGTGGCAGAGCAGTTACCATATCGGTCTGACGCGCAGTGGGTCCCGGGTTCGATTCCCAGCCAGACAGGTATCTGATGATGAGTTTGGATTCACGTTCTGGGTCTGGGTGTTTGTGTATTCGTCTTGTGTGTGTCCATGGTACCCACGACACAGGAGAAAATCCTAGTGTGGCGCTATGAGTATAGAAAGCGTGCTTTTTTTAAATTTAAATTTATTACAGTTTATAAAAATAACTTACATTTCGCTTTACCCCCGTTCATTTTCGGCGTATTAGCCTCTTTGCCGTTATTTCTCTTCTGTCGGTCATTCAGTTTCAGTTGGGTGTGATCTGATGATTTTGTAACAGGCGTTTTCACATTAGATTCTTTTAAACTCCCCTTTATTCCTGTTGGGGTTTGCGACCTGGGTGAACCTTTTGTTCTTGAATCTGAAAGAAAGAAAGATCTTTATTTAGTAAATTTTTGGGTTACAATAATATTGATTAAATAAGATGTTTTAAAAAAAATAAGAAAAGGGCGCCAAAAATTGAATATGCCGGTTAAGGCGTTCTAAATGTATGGCACTCACATACTCGTGTTTATCATTAAAAGACTTACAATTAGACACTATATTACAATGCTGATAACTTTAGAAGATTAAATATTTTTTGTATTTTACATTTTTAAATCATCGTTTAAGAATTCGTCATACGTGTAATAGCATTTTTCTATTAATATATTTTTTAATTTTCTGGCACATATGTGGTCTTTCTTTATTTGTTTTAATTGGTAAGGTAGTTTATTATATAACTTTATGGCCATACAGAGTGTGGCTTTTGTCACTACTGCTAGCTTACTAGCTTTTTGTTTGGAGGGTATAATAATTTTTGTTCGCGCCGCGTATTGTCCCTATAATTACCTAATTCAAACAAATGGCGTTGTTTACGCACACACCATTTCTAATATGTATATGCATGGAAACGTTAGCACTTTTAGTTTTTTAAACCATGGTCGGCAACTAGTACGCAAATTAATGTTTGCTATCGCACGAATACATTTTTTTTGACAAATCAATAAATCATTTGCATTTGTGGCATTTCCCCAAATAATAATTCCATACTTTAGCCACGCGAAGACATGCGCATAGTACGCTGATAGCGCAACATCTATGTTTGTGCATTTTTTAATTTCTCTTATCCCGTATACAAATTTATTCAATTTAGCCTTAATAATCTCAATGTGTGCATTCCATGTCATATTTGAGTCTAAATTTATACCTAATAAATTAAATTTATCAACTATTTCAATATCATTATTTTTATAACGGAAATTAAAATTCATAGCTCGTTTTTGAATTGGATAGAATTGCATTATTTTTGTCATAACATAGTTAATTATTAAATTATGATTTTCTAACCAATAAGATATGTCATGAAATATATAATTAAGTTGCTCAGTTAGTTTAAATTCGTTTTTTGTTTTTAAAATTATGGAAATATCATGCAAATAAAATTATATTATAATTTAATTGTGTTGATAAATCATTAATGTTAATAATAAAAATGGACACGACGAATGGATGACTTTTTTCCTTTGCGAAAAAAACAGATGAAGACTTAGCAAGATTAAACTGCGGAGTGTAATACGCAGAAACTGCAGTTTACGATACGCAAGATTTGCTTCTCTATAACATTGGGCTTTAAAAAGCTGAGACAGCGATGTTTTGAAATTTGTTCCCAATCTAAGGGTCCTAGGTTCCAATCCACAGCCTCTTCACATTTTTTTTCTCAGTCTTGTGGGTATTAGCAATCTAACATCACACGTTTTAACAGTGAAGGAAATCTTCGCCTCAAAACCTACACGCCTGACATTTTTTCCACACCTACACACCTGACATTTCTTCCACACCTACACACCTGACATTTCTTCCACACCTACACACTTGACATTTCTTCCACACCTACACACCTGACATTTCTTCCACACTTTTACGCCTGACATTTCTTCCACACCTACGCACCTGACATTTCTTCCACACTTACGCCTGACATTTCTTCCACACCTACGCACCTGACATTTCTTCCACACTTTTACGCCTGACATTTCTTCCACACCTACGCACCTGACATTTCTTCCACACCTATACGCCTGACATTTCTTCCACACCTACGCACCTGACATTTCTTCCACACAAAATCTACAAATCCATACTTGGCCAGCATTAGCGAGCTACTGAAAAGAAGAGCTCAGCAGAACAACAGCGTTATCTAAGAAGGATTTGCACATTACAGGGCGCTATTATCTTACCAGAGTTCCAACTTCTTATTTTGTGGTCATACGCAGGACTATTCGTTGCCGTCATACACGTAGTATCTGTGAACATAAAGTGAAATAAACACTGTATTATAAACATAAAAATATACAAAACATAACATTTATGTAAGCAGTAACAAAATTTGTCAATTTTAAAGATATGGTTTTTTTTTGGGTTTACTAGCATGCTGTGCACCTAAAAGTAAATGATCAGAGTCACAACGGGTTCTATGTGAAATTGACTGCAGATATGATATGAACTCCGAAGATTGAAATAGTCCCCTAATTTGAAAGTGAGCCGGCAACCAGACCCTTCCACCGAATGCATTTCGGTGGAAGGGTCTGGTTGCCGGCTCACTGCTTTACTTAGACATAAGTGTCGCGCTCGAACTATATTTGTTCGACCCTTCGCATTAATCTACCGCAGCAGTGAATATTAGTCGGTGTTAAGTGTTTGTATTGGAAATCTAATGGTACGGAACCCTTATCTGCGTGTTCGACATGCACTTGACCTATTATTTTAATTTGATTTCGATGTCACGAGTTTTCCAGCTTGCGACGATTCGTAAAATTCATAACTTTACAATACAATGTATACAATCGTATGAATGAGGAGATTAAAGTTATACAAATAAGAAATTGAATGTCGGTGAAATATGAATACCTGGTGATTTTCTATCCGCCGAACTGGATCGTCTCGGAAATGCGTTAAACCGTTGTTGAGCTGATAGAATAGGTCTAGAAGCTGAAAAAGTATAGGGATTATTTAATTCCCTTCTAGCACAATTCCTACTAAAGGAGTGGAGCAAGTACCTGCTAGAGATTACCTAAATGTTATGTTGGACGCAACTACTGTCTAGAATTACCAATTACACGCTTTCTACATTCATAGCCCACTGGATTTTCTCCTGCGTCGTGGGTACCATGGACACTCACAAAACGAATACATTAACACCCAGACCCAGAACATGAATCTAAACCCATCATTCAGATACCTGTCTGACCTGGAATCAAACCCGGGACCCATTGCGCGTCGGACCGGTATGATAACCACTGTGCCACGCGGATCGTCTTAGACCATAAGTTATTAAAAAATGTCCTGATAGATTTATTTATGTAGCCAAGTCATTATGGGCGACGCTAAAGCAGCTGGCTACCCCACCCCCCGTAAAAATACTCAATGTTGCACAAAGAGGGTAAATGCACTTATAATGTAATTAATACGCTTTCTACACTCGTAGCGCCACACTAGGATTTTCTCCTATGTCGTGGGTACCATGAACACACACAAGACGAATACACAAACACCCAGACCTAGAACATTAATCTAAACTCATCATTCAGATACCTGTCTGACCGGGAATCGAACCCGGAACCCATTGCACGTCAGACCGGTCTGATAACCGCTCCGCCACGCGGGTCGTCACTATCCGTGTAGACGATTTTTGACAGCGGCACACGAGAGGCTAACAGCCCTTTGGAGCCCACTACTAGACATAAAAATACTATTATACGACTACTAGGTATCAGTGATTTAACGACATCCAAAAAATTCCTTGCAATTCAAACCAAAATCTTAAAGTCAATACTAACAGTTAGCCACTACACTACTCTTCGGCCTCTTCGCCGGAGACGCTGGCCCAGCGTTGGACCACCGGGCATTCTGACATACGTTCTCCCTAACGGCTGTCCAAAACAAAACACCAAGTGTGACAAATGTTACCACCAACTGCCATTGCGCGTGTGACAAGCGATTCATCACGTGAATCAGCCTCCAGAATATTATGTGGACCAAAACACTCGTTACGACATCTACTTCGAGGGTCTTTACTGAAATCGAAGCCGTGGATCTAAGTAGGTCAAAGTTATAAGGATTATGGGGTTCGGGCCGTACTTTAAAGAGAATTAGCATAGAATGAGGAGCTCTATAGACTAACAGTTTTATTTTCTTTTCACCAGTTTTTTTTTTCTTTTCTTTTCCTGAGGTATTCCCGGAGCTATGACATGGGGCTCTTCAAGAAAGGTGCAAATAGAGCTCTCCTTCAAAGCCGGCGTTGCACTGGCGACTCCTCTGGTGTTGCAAATGTCCATAGGCGACGGTAACCACTTTCCATCAGGTGGCCCGTCCGCCTTATCGTTAGGTACAAATATAAAAAAATAAAAAAGCCAACAGCTGGTATTTGACTCATCTTTATAATGCTACGATTATGCTATGAGTTTATATATATTTGTGCCTATAGTGATAACGGATATAGGTCTAGGTTTTCAAATTGACTTTTTATAAAAAATTAAGGCATAACGGAGATCTATCTGTAGATTTCGTTTTTTAAATATTTTCAAACAATAATTGTAATAGGTATAAAAAGAAATACAATTATAAATTGAATATGTCAAAAATCAGTATTAGGTGTAGCCAGTGTTATTCCTTTTACAAATATTTACGATGTACAATCACGTAGGACTTTTAATTTTGTTATAATTATGTATGGAACGGGATAAATAAATTCAATCAAACCAAATTGTTTGAAACTCACGTATTTTAGTTTTGCTTAACTCTCGTTTATATGAAGTAACTGAAGATGTAGATGGTCGATTCTCAGCTAGAAAAAAGGTGTAAAAGTTCATTTGATAGTTCATTAATTATAGTGTAAAAAATTATATTCAGTAGTTTTGGTTAGAAGTAATTTTAAACGCTCAGACAGAAAAGTACAAACATTACCGAAAGAAAGTTTTATTACTAGTTTTGAGTCTGCTTAATTACTTTTTTTGCAAATATATGCAATGCACACACACAGAGAGAGAAAAAACTTTCATTTTTTATATTATGTATGTAACAGTATAATATTACGTCACACAATCCCAAAATTCATTTTCATTGCTTATTCTATTACTTGAATTAGTAAATCTATGTAATAGAACTCAGTAGTGACGGAGCTCAATCACTACAAGGAATAATATTCTAAATATAACAAAATACTAAAGGTATTGAAAACTTCATCAAATTTACCTTTCCACGATTTAACAGGTGATTTACAGTGGTTAATACTAGGAATTGTCTTTTCTGTGCCCGCATCTAATGATATAAATCAGTAGGTTAGCTAGCTATTTCTACATATACCTATAATAAATATATTTAGGGAGTAGCAACGCATTGGACAGACTTCAAATACAACTTTTCTATATGGAGGTTCTTTAAAATACTGGCGGGCGTTGAATCAACGATCAACGAACCATTTTGTTAAACCGTTTATTGAGCGTCAACTGATGAACCAGTTTATGGTATTGGTATTGGTAACGATTGCCAGAAACTGGTCTGATAATAAATCACAGAAGAACTAGATAATCTACAACTAAAGTAGAAAAATTAATGTTCTTAGACTTGAACCTTAATTATAGTCGATTTGACCATTACATGCAAATAATAATAATTTATATAATAATAAAGAAATATAAAAACAAAATACATTTTCTTGCCTAGTTCAGTAACTATTAGTCGAAAAACAACAGATTTTTATACAGTTTATTGTTGATAATAACGGTCTCGTTTCTTGTACCGAAAAAGTGTCGACGACCCACCACTACTTTAAAACGACCATGGGCGGCAGTAACCACTTACCATGAGCTAGACTGCATTCCTGTTTTCATGTTATTCAATATAATAAAAAATATGGAAATAATGTCAACCTAAATAAAGTTTTAAAGTGTCGTGTGTGAGCTATCAATTATTTTACAAATATTTCGACAAAAACAATAGATACAAAATTAAATGAGTAGATACTTGAAGGCAATCCAGACTGGTATCCTCTTCTTATAATAAGTTTTTTGTTTAAGGGAGTGACTAATGGCTTCCCATAACCAACTGTTAATTCTGAAACAAACCTTAATTTATCATTTAAAGATGTAGGTACCTAAATATTCGAATCTCCATCGTAGTGTCCGGTTAACGATCGATTTTTAGTCAAAGCCAAAGCCGATTATTCGGCTATTGCCACGACCTTGGGCGGGAGCTGAAGCGGAAGGTTTAAATACCATGCGAAAAAAGCTCCTAGAGGTGATTACAGCTATTTTGCAACCAATAAATTGCGACACCATTAATTGAAAATAATGTGAATTTGGAATAAAACTTGAGAGGCAAGCATTACCCGAGTGTGTGCTTACCCCCAGCGCACCACCATTTACAGCTCGAAGTATCCTGCGTTGGTTCCAATTTGTTTAATTTTGACGCCAGCTAGAAACCTTCGGCTTCAGTCCATTTTGGCAGTACGGAAGGGTTTGCTTAAAGTGTATTTTTTGGCCGATGATGGCCAAAGCCGTAGCTACGATCGGACACTACTAAATTGTCAAATTAAGTCTATCTATATATCACTCCATGGATTTCATAATAGCACAAATCAAAAGTTGTGTTTAGGATGATCACGTCAAAATCAGAATGGCTAGATATTTGATGTAAATTGTTCTAGATATTATTGCTAACCTTTGGATGGCAGCTTGTTATAATCAGATTTATTACTGTTAATTTTGTTATCTGATATTTTATCCTTTACTTTATCTGCAGAGGGCGTCGCAGATGCAGAGTGCAACGTCCTTGAACGAGCTGCAAGCAAATTGATCCTTTGAGCCGGATTCTCTAACAAAACGTATATGATAATGTAAAAATATTTTAAATTACAACATTTTTTTTTCTAGTTATACTATCACAACAATTATAATATAAAATTAATATTGAAGTATTAATATTGTTAATACCAGTTTTACGTTATTCTGAATATTGATATTAATTCCCGTGAAGTGTGATAGTGACTATCCATCAGAGTCGTAATTATCTTCTAGCCCATAATTCCTACGCCCTCTAGTGAACGGTACCATGACCAATATAGGCCACGCCACCCTGCCCATAAATATTTTTGTACAACCCACACAAAATTATTGCTTATTAATACGAGTATTTTCATCAGAACTATAGGTGTACCTAATTTTCCAAAGTGAGAGTAACTAAAGGTATACTTTCAGGTCAATTGGATTCTGAGTAGTCTAATTTAACTTGCAAGATTTGTCCTTAACGCACAAACATTGCAAGTTCAATGAAAGATTAAAATATAACTCAACATACTATCAATTAAAATATAACTCAACATACTATCAATGACGTGACCGATTGAAACAAATTTCGATTTCTCTTGAACTTCAAGATTGGAACACTGACTTGTCGTACGACCTGCCAAATAAAAACAATGATGTAACAACAAGAAATGATTAGGAAAATGATAAACCCGACTGCTACAATCCGTCCAGCCGTATGGGCTGTGGCGCATTGCAATTCGACATTTTTTTTTAGTCGCCAATGGACATTTGCAACACCACAGGAGTCGCCAATGCATCGCCGACTTTGGAGAACACCTTTCTTGAAGAACCCCATTTCGTAGCGCCCCGGGAATACCTTAGGAGGAAGTTCATTCCACATCTTGCACGTCCGTAATCGACATAAATATACTCCAAAAAAATATAATCCTCCTTTTGAGGTAGTCGGGTAAAAACATTTTAACTCGGACTTCCAAGGAAGTTGTGAGGTAGCTAATGACTATAAAAAGAGTGGCGACCTAACTAATGTCCATGAAGGCTAGACTGTGCGATCTCACCACAGGTATAGTCGAAAGCTACGCAGTTTCTTGCTTTTCTATTCATATCTAACTTTTGTGTACATAAAACTTATCATACGCCTCTACGTGTAAGTATACGTAGTCTTAACTACTAAAAACTGTAATATGTATTTCTAGTGCAAGCAGAACTAGAATAGCATATAATACTTATCCCTATCTATACTATACTAATATATAAAGCTTAAGAATTTGTTTGTTTGTTTGTTTGTTTGTTTGTTTGTTTGAACGCGATAATCTCAGGAACTACTGGTTCGAATTTAAAAATTCTTTTTGTATTGAATAGACCATTTATCGAGGAAGGCTTTAGGCTATATAACATCACGCTGCAACTATTAGGAGCGAAGAAATAATGGAAAATGTGAAAAAAAAAGGGGAAAATTATTCATCCTTGAGGGCGTGCGTTGCGTGGCAACGCGGACGAAGTCGCGGGCACAGCTAATTTTCCATAAAATTGAAGTAGCAAAGGAGCATGCATCTGATGATACGCGATCACCGGGCGCCTTTGGTTTTCTTGTCACTCAAGGACATTCAAACCGGCATCCACACCATAGTAAAGAACTCTGTCCACTTTCTTTTTCTCTCACACTCTTAAAACTCTGTCCACACCATGCCAAAGTAACATGAACTGTCTTACGCCAGAAACGGATGAAATTTGTGTCCCCCCCCCTAAACTATACTGGTCTTATAGGTATGTTGTTAGGAGACTGACAATACTTTTGGTGTAAACACGCACTTAGTTTCTTAAAAAACCTAATTTTAAAATCGACTTACGTGTAGTAACTTCAAGGGGGTTTTCAGTTCTTATTCTTTCAGGGGATGCATTTGCACTATTATGGGACTCTGGAAAATATATGACTAATGAAATAAAAAATAAAAACACTGTAGCAGTAAATAAAACTGGAATTTGTAAAACAAAGTTTAAAAATTCTGACAAAAAATATTGCACTGAATAACGTTACCTACGTATGCTTTTGTTTTGTTTATAATGGGACCGTTCCAATGACGCTCACAAAGTCCTAAACGCCCAAAACTTCGTTCCACAAGACGACCGCAGTCGTTGTGGTCGCGGCGAATACGTCACCCATGACGTCATGACTTACGCCCACGCGAAAATCACGACGACCCATCTATTAAGATGGATATAAGCTGAGTGGGTCGAAGTGATCGTTCCACTACAGATTGTGTTAGTAACGCTCACAAGCTAGTGGAACGGGAAAAACTGCGGTCGTGAACTTTGTGAACGTCTAATGGAACGCGCCCAATAATATCGCAACCCTAGATAAAAACCTTAATATATCAAAAATGTGTGAACGAGTTGCCTAAGTGTGCCGCGAACCGTTAGTACCTACCTATGTTTGAATCGCCTTATGCCTGACGGCGCGTATAGGACTCACTTTATATTTTTTTATTTCGTAGGGTTTTCATCTAGGTGCGAAACCATTTGAATATTAGTGCAATTGATTTTGATATAACTTAAACCTTAAACAAGTTCACTTTCCCTAAACTTAAAACGCTTTCTATACTCATAGCCTCACAGTAGGATTTTCTCCTGTATCGTGGGTCCCATGTACACACACAAAAACGAATACACAAACAGCTAGACCCAGAACAAGAAGAACTTATCATTCAGGTTATCTGTATGGCCGGGAATCGAACCCGGGACCCACTGCGTGTTAGACCGGTATGGTAACCGCTGCGCCACGCGGGTCGACATACATTCTTGTGTTGATATATATAAGAATACCTACTTGGAGTGGCGCTGTTAGCAGATTTTGTTGACGAGCACGATTTACTACGGGTGCCCCTTTTCACTGGAGCGTTTCCTACCATTCTTCTGATTTCCTGTCTCAGTCCTGAAATACACGCATATTCACCGATTGGTAATAATTATTCATTGTAACGGATCTTTATGCCTTACATAGTTCTACAGGTTTTATTTTAAATGAATTTAGTCATTGATACTGTCGGTGTTAATACGCCTGGTAGGAGTGTCTACAGAACTGGAGTTCATTGGAAATTGCTGCTACCTGCTCCTGGATTGAATTCTTTAGTCCTCCGTTCGCAATAAGATATCTCCTTGAAAATGAATGTAAATTAAGGCTATACAATATTTCCTGTCACCACATATATTTTCGTGTCACATCATATTAGTAACATTCAACAGCTGTGTGTGATTATTTTAGTTTGAACTCACGAACTCATTTATACTTTTTTTATATTTGTACCTAACGATAAGGCAGACGGACCACCTGATGGAAAGTGGTTACCGTCGCCTATGGACATTTGCAACACCAGAGAAGTCGCCAATGCATCGCTGGCTTTGAAGGACAGCACTTTTTGCACCTTTCTTGAACAGCCCCATGTGATAGCGTTCCGGGAATACCTCAGGAGGAAGCTCATTCCACATCTTGCACGTGCGTGGTAGGAAAGACCGTGCAAACCGAACCGTGGAGGACCGCCACGGGTCCAGTTGATGCAGATGGAACTTCATCCTTCGGCGAGTGGTGCGATGGAGTATGCACCAGATCAATAGTCATACTAAAGATCAATCGCTTTAATCAGACTTACTAGATGCGTTGCTATCTCTATACGTGACGGGAGTGACGGGGCGCGACACGGGCATAGTTTTCATGCCTCCACTAGAATCGGGGTCCTTATTTTTACCATCTGTAATATTTTGAAAAAGTCAGCATACTTATCTGTTTATTAAATCTTTTTTGACCATAGGAAACAATGCATAATAGCATTTTCTGCCAGTCAACCTTAAGGAAGGTCAGAGAAAATTGAAGGTAGTACAAAAAAAGGAAATTAACATAGAAGAAGAGAAGACGTAAGAAAGAGAAAAAAAGGATATATAAATATGTAGATGAAAAGTAGGTAGATATATAGATACTCAAATTCTAACGATGATTATTTATTTAAATGAAAATTGAAGATCAATGGAATAGAAGTCACATTTGGCGCAGATAAGAGGTATCTAAGGGTTGCAGGGTAGATAAATAAACCACACTACTTTGTATCGTAAGATCAGAGTTGCTACCGAGCTTTTAGTCCCCCGGATTACGTGTCCATTGCCCACCATGGAAATTTGTAAATAACCAATTCGACATATAAGCGGGCTTCTACCTGAACTTCTTGACGGATGCAGTTGCTACTCCTGACAGCCAAGAAAATCGCCTTATGAAAACGTCAGCCAATATTTAAAAAAATCCTAACAATAACTGACGATTATCACGATATAATATATAAACCTTATGGTAGAACATAGGATGGGTTCCATTACACGATCACAAAGCGCACGCTCACGACCGCAGTTTTCCCCGTTCCATTAGCTTGTCAGCTTTACTGACGTATTCTCTAGTGGAACGATCACTTCGCCCCACCTTGTTAGATGGGTCGTCGTGAGCTTCGCGTGGGCGCAAGTCATGACGTCATGGGTGACGTATTCGCCGCGACCACAACGACCGCGGTCGTCTTGTGGAACGACGTTTTGGGCGTTTGGGGCGTTGTCATCGCGTTCTAGAACGCGCTCATAGAACTATATGTATTGCGGTAATACACTAAGCTTAATAATAAATATAGATATGGTTTCACGTAACATTGATATTCAATATGAAAATTATTGCTTTACAATATAGACTTTAAATATATAAACTTTAAATATGAATAATACTAATAATGTTCAACTACATATATGAAATGGTAATAACAAATCATATATTTATTTTTAAAGGTACTTAGATCTCGACTCAACGCTAATTTAACTCAAAATTACACAAAATTTGAAACACTTGCTTTTTACTTTATAATCTATAATACATACGGAGGGTATATAATAAAACTTATTTTATGTGTATAAAACATAATTTATTTACTAATTTACAACAGTCAAATGGCCAACAAATAACCAACTAAACATAACAGGATATTTATAGGATGAAAGTTTACATTACAGATGATATCAACAATGATAACTAAAACCATACACCTCTCGAGCCCACATATGCCCACTAGCGGAATTAATTATAGCCAATTTAAGTAAGACTATATGTACAGGAATTGGGTAATAATTTTACGAATAAGTAACGTACACGAGATTTTAATGTGTATAAGTTATCACGCATTCCTTCCGTTAAACAAAATAACATATCACACTTTTTATGAACAGTTTAATGTATGTTTTATTTAAATAAAACTTATACATGAATTTATAATTATACAAATGTTATAGTCTTTGTTTCCTATTCTAAAAGTGGTATGTAGAACATCGTTATTACCAGAAAATAAGAATAGTTAAGTATTACTAGAATATTAGCACAGTAAAAATATGGGGAACAGAATGGAAACCGCCTACAAACGTTCGAAAAGGGCACACTGACACAAACATACGCATTGACGAGGCCGCTAAGGGTTTAGTAGCTCGTGTGGCGTCAAGACGAGTAGTCACGTTGCTATTTGTTTCTGTGATCTTTTTAAAAATGCCACGTAATGGTATGGCTCGTGTGCACTCCCGCCAAAATTTGTAAAAAAATATGTCGTAATAACATGTTAAAGATCTACAAAATCAGTGATCTACAAGTTGTATCAATATTAAACTGTTTTTCGTATTTAACACTATAATAATTATTATCGTCATGTTAGGATTAACCGACGCCGTGAGATTACTGTCTTATATTATTTGACAATTCGACTGATTGATGACTATAGGACAGTAGAAAGAAAATGAAAATTAATAACAGAATTATTAAAAAAAGAATACAGAGACAACCCTACTGCTTCTATAGAGTGTAGGTAATTACCTACACTCTACAGAAGTAGTATTTTATCAACTAGGCTTAGTTTCCATACTGTTCCATATTTGTACTGTGATGTTAGGCACTTCATAAAACATTAGGGGCGTCATAACTGTCCCTGTTATAAGAGGATACTAAAGTTGCGACCCTGGGTTGGACAATGGTATGTGTGGCCGCATACAGTTTTAAGAACCCAAAGGCGAGGATGTGGGTACAGTCTGGTGCTTTTTTTACATCTGACTGAAGTAGCAAACGAGCATGCAGTCCACTTGATAGTAAGTGGTCACAGCCGCTCATGGACATCTGTAACCAACTTCGCACAGAACATGGGTTCTATCTGAAGTTTATCACAGATGGGTTGCTACTCCCGAGGAATAAAAGGGTGCCGGCAACAGCTGACAACAGCATGAGCTGCAGTGGCGCATACAAGTGCCGCTGCAGCGGCGCGTACAAGTGCCGCAGCAGCTCTGGGTCGCCCACCTTTATACAACACTATCTAGCTATCCCCGCTGTCCCCCCGCGCGCAGTTACCGGCGAAGTCCCTGAAGCATGCGGCTGATGGCCTTGAACATGAGCTGCAGCGGCGCGTACATGTGTCCAGGTCGCCCGCCGCTATCTGCGCACGTTATACAACACTAGCTATCCCCGCTGCCCCCCCGCGCGCGGTTACCGGCGAGGTCCCGGCGGCGCGCGCGGCTGGCGGCCTTCATCTCGAGCTCGACGCAGTGCTCCGCGAACATGAGCTGCAGCGGCGCGTACATGTGCGGCAGCAGCTCCAGGTCCGACATCGTTATCTGACGATTTTATGTAGCATTATTATTAAAAAATATATATTTCACAAACAACGATATAGAAATACACTAAGAAATACACTATACTCGGGGCAAATTCGATATGGAATGTTTAATAACAAAGCGTTGCCTAGCAACCACTGACAGGCAGGGGAATGCAACTTTTTGTTGTTTTATCAGCCGTCATTTATCTATTAATAACTAATACCTGTAATTTATAATAGGTTGAAAATCCCTTCATGGTATTAAGATTGTAATATCATTAGTTACACAATAACGATAATGGTAAATAAATTTTGTTTGACTGGTTTTAGCATATTATCTTGCAGTTGGTCTTTATTAGTTATTTAATCAACTCTTCCTAATTAAATTACTTCGCGAAAATTTTATGTATACTTTGATTAAATATAAAATGCTTGTGTGTACTAATTCGTGCAAGTTGGTTGATAACCCTACAATTATTTTTATGGTTTGTTTACATTTATTCCAGATCGAATTTGCTCCGAGTATAGATACACAGTCTCGAACAAAAATGACACCTAAAACTGTAGTCAAATGTACGTAGTTATTTATAGATGGTCATAATGACCATATATTTTTGCAATAAGACCTTACGTCCATGATCTAAAGTTGTGTTTACAACGTTTTAAGCAAAAAGCAATCAAATTTTACTACTTGAAATGAGCGCTCAACTTTGAAATTGAGCGCTCTTTTTCACCGGACAGTATTGAGACGCTGAATGTGTATCGTAGGGTTTTCTATATCGATATTCACAAACAAAAAAAATCTAAGTTCTTCTGAGGATCTTCTTAGCTGTGCTCCTGTTCCGGTCCGATAGTATTGTAATAAAAAATATTACAACTGTCAATTTTTAAGCGACCCCGTAGGCCTATACAAAGTAAAGATATGTAATTTCACTTCATTACATAATGCCAATTAGTTCCATTAATCAGCATTTTTGGACCATTTTTGAACACAGGGCTATGAGTAATTACTTTAATATTTTGTGTTCTTTTCCTCATTGTGGCTGGAAATAGGGTCTTGCAATGATTTGTATAAAAATAATAATAAATGTTATTATTCTTAATTTAAAATCTTATAACTTGACACTTTTTTATTCCCATATTTGACATTCTCAACAAATGGATGGATGCGGATGGATAGACGTGGATAGGCATCCACGTCTATCCATCCGCATCCATCCATTTCAAGTGGAATATGTAGGCACATATTCCACTTGAAATTCTGCCCAAAATAATATACCTGCATATTATCAAAAGCGTTGCCAACACTCTTATTATCGTGCAGTATGTGCGCGCTGAGTCTCGGCAGGCGCGCGTACCGCTGGCTGAAGTGAGTGAGCACCGTGCTCACTCACTTCACCGCGCGTCCATCCTCCGGCCGATGTTGATCGTCTGGGACGTGGTCAAGTGCATCATATAGATGCATGCTACTTATAGTTTGTGGCGACCTTCCGCAACTCATCAAGAGATGGCTCTGTGGCGACTCCTCACAACACACCAAGAGATGGCGCTATGGTAACAACTTCCCGCGACTCATCAAGAGATGGCGCCACTAGTATTTCTGAATCACGCTATCGAAGTATTCTCAATACCCTGCATATATACACGTTCCGAAGAAAGACTGTCGGAGCACGGCCACTCCGAGATCTCCCTTTGCCAAAATTTATATATAAATACACACCTGCATGTTATCAAAAGCGATGCCAACGCTCTTATTATCGTGCAGTATATGCGCGCTGAGTCTCGGCAGACGCGCGTACCGCTGGCTGAAGTGTGTGAGCACGGTGTACCGCGCGTCCATCCGCCGCCCGATGTCGATCGCCTGGGACGTTGTGGAGTGCATCTTGAACTTCGCCTCGTCGGCGAGCTCGTCTTCCATCGTCGCCTCGTGGATCAGCAGGGTTGATTTGTTACCTGTGTAGATGAGCGTAGTTTTAAATTTGGTGAAAGGAGTTCAAAAACCAAGGACGTAATCGAGGTTGACGGAAAAATGGTCGGTATTATTACATCGGATCCCATGCTAAGGGAGTCAACAGCGGAATTGAAACCAATAATATGAAAGGAAACCTCACCAATCTTAACCAGGTCCTTGCAGGACAGCCCGATCAAGTTGGGGCAGTGCATCACGTAGTACGTGCTACGAATGGCCGCAACGCCGATGCTTGCCAGCATGACCAGCTGTGTCTCTATAGGAGTCGAGGGTCCATACCTATCTTAACCAGCTCCTCGCAGGGCACGGTGTCCCCGGAGTACGTGATCTTGTGGTGCGCGTCCACGTCGACGGCCACCCCGAACGCGTTGGGGCAGTGCGTCACGTAGCACGTGCGGATGGCCGCAACGCCGATGCTGGCCAGCATGGCCGATGGACTCTCCGTGGGGGACGATGGTTTGTCCGTTGTTGGTGCTAGCTGGTAAGTAAAAATGTTTGGCAATCATTAATGGATGTGAATATTGAATATATAATGGTTATTACTGAATCGACCCGTAATAATAGATCTTTTTGTAAAAAAAAACCTTTTTTTAATAAAAAAAATATATGAACCTTATCTGCGTAAGTCCGCGTAATTTGTAATGAAAATAACAGTACTTAATATATCAATTACTTTGGTCCACATAATTTAGCAGGAAATACTGTTTTTACCTGTGCATGAGTAAGGGTATTTTATTGAGAATAATTAATGTCATAGGTATGTCATTCCAGGTTAGTGTAATTGCTGTATCTACAGCGTTTTCACGAACAAGTATTAGATCATTATGGATAATTCTATATGTACCTTCGTCATTTCTACAATGAAATGAATATAAGAAAAGTAGAACCATTATATAAAGAAAATAGGAAGTATATATCGAAAAGCCGTGACTTCCTTTCCATCTATATCTCTCAAAATCACAAACTAATAATATACAAAGCACACAAAAAATTACCAGAGTCTGGTTAGGAACAAGCGT
Organism: Spicauda simplicius; assembly: GCA_949699795.1. Lineage (NCBI taxonomy): Eukaryota > Metazoa > Arthropoda > Insecta > Lepidoptera > Hesperiidae > Spicauda > Spicauda simplicius. The sequence continues at coordinate 18,694,713 of OX453061.1, read as the reverse complement.
GAACTCGGAGCGTATCTTCTCGAACTGCATGTCGTACGTGGCGAGCCAACTGACGATCTGACCCGGTGCTAACAACTGCAGAGGGTGCTCCGCCCCCCGCGCTCCGTCCACCGCCGACTCGTCGAGCGCCTGACGTCGGGCTTGCAATACACCGATGAGCCCTTCACATCAAATTCAAATTATTATTGCTCACGCTTATTATCAAGTCGGGTCTTACATATAAATTTTGGTATAAGCATGCACCCTGTAAGAGTATTGCAATATAATGTCTACATAATATTTATAATATCATAATTGTTGTTGTAATATGGATACACTCTCAGATCTTTTATGGGGCACAATAATTCGCGAAAGTTACATATATCATTTTTAAGATAGCTTAGCTTTTATCGCGGGATTTGAGCGCGGCGACCGAATCAAGAAATTCCGTAACGGAAAAAACATAACACCTCCCACTCCGCCTACCATGTAGCGCGGCCGAGCGTTCGCTTAACGTGTATGTATATGGTACGACAGTACGAAACTCGCACGGATCGAGACGGGCTGCTCGGAAAACGGAATCAAAATGAAAAAAATGAAAATGCTATGCAATAGCTTTACCGCGGCAGTCCCCGAGTGCCGCAAGTTTTTGTACTCTCTGCCCTTTGCCACTGTGCCATGTTGCAGAAACTAGGAGTAAATTTCTCTTTTATTTTAAAATAATATCTTTGGATTTCAGTTGTTATGGTAATTTTTCAATAATTCCTTTGGGGCACTGCATGTTCACACGAGAAGAAGTCCTCAATACACTTATTACATACTTGTAGCGCTCAGGTTAGCCCTGCATATCATCAGACAGTAATAACGTTGACCTTGTCAGTTGCCGCACATGTAGTAAGAAGAGATGCACGCATAAAATGTACGTAACCAAAAGATACTTATGAAGCAACTTATTTATTTATACCAAAGTGTCAACACACTGGTTTAAGTGTTAAAAACGTTTTAATTATTTTTAAATTATATTAACATTTTGAATCTCTTTTTTTAAATATCCCATGAAAGTACACCTTCCGATTCCTTCCCATTAGGAGCAGATTTGTTACTTTTTATTTGTATTTTTAATAAAAAATAGCGGACAGAAAACAGTCTTTTTAAAAATAATGTCTTACCTATATGATGATCAGCATGAAGATGTGAAATATAAATAGCTTTGAGCGTCCGCAAGAATTCGTTGACTCTCTTCGGACCGTAGAAACGCACCAGCTGACCGAACGTACCCTCGCCGCAGTCCAGAAGCATCGAGTTATTTGCGCTAGAGAAAAGGAGTAGATTAAAAATGTTTGGTTAATATTCGCTGTTATCACTTAATTAATCCCTACTAATATTATAAATGTGAAAATACGCTTGTTTGTTACGCTTACATTACAAAATTAGTCAACCGAGTACAATGAAATTTTGAGGACTACACATATTATTAGAGGTATTAAAAATATGGAACACCTTTATAAAAAATTAAAAAATCAGTACATATTTTGGCAGACATAATTGTGTAATATGTAGTATAATGTAGTATAATCTAGAATTAAATTTCTGTATAATCTGCAGGCAACTCCATATAAAACATGGTTTCTATCTGGAGTAAATCACAGATGCATTGCTAATCCCGAGAACTAAGACGGTCGCATATAAATGTGAACCGGCAACCAAAACATTGAAGAGGTCAAAAAAAAAAAGTTGCTAAAATATTTAAAATATTTTGGCAACTTTTTTTTGCTATTAAGTTATTAGTAAGCTATTATCTTTATTAATTTCAATGTAACAAAATATTAAATAATTAATTTAACAATTATGTGTATATGTACAAAATAATAACTGAAATGTGAAAAGAAACAAATTAAAAATTAAACATAATAATTACTATCTCTATGATAAGTTCCCAGAATGCTGGCAACATTACCTCGTTGAATAGCAAGGCTAATTCGTTGACCGACGCATGTGTCAGGTTTCAGATCATTAGTGTTAATTCGTGTGTTATATAGTAATAGTGAATACAACTTCGGAAGGTTTAAAATACATTTTAACGCTTAACGGGTACTCACGATATGCGGTTTATGAATTCTTATAAAATTCTTTTTGCCGATATTTCGACCCAGTTGCATGGATCGTGGTCACGACCAAACTGAATTCATAAACCGCATATCGTGAGTACCCGTTAAGTATTATAATGTATCGATTCCGCGAGAATACTAGTCTAAAATCATGTATAGCTTTAAAATAAGTATGTACCGTTAAGAAAAGAATTACGTTAAAAAAATAAAATTAAAAAAAACTCACTCAATATGCAGCACAATGGCACTAGTGTTCCTCGTTTTGCTCGGTATACACGAGCCGGTGCCGAGGAAGACCACTTTCGGGTACTCCTTTTGTGCACCGTTCCTCGCGTAGCGCACGCCGTCCACCAGCTTCCTGAACTGCTCGAGGCTCTTAGCGAAGCCGTCCACGTCCATCGCCTCCTGGATGTAGTCCTGGATTAGGAGTTTGGGTTCCGCTGATCTGTGGATCCATCCATCCATCCATTATATTAATTAGTTTTCTTACTTAAGACGATATAGTGATTGTGGCGTGAAAAAAAATATGGGGAATAAAATCGAATGAAACAGTAACGCTGAGGGTGACGTTTTACCATACAAGGTGTCTCTCGCACGTTTCACTTTGGTATATATGTGTACTTGTATACAGTAAACTCTCGTCGTACATTGGAGCTCTTTTAGCGTAGTAACGATGATCTTATATGAAGTCTTGTGTAATAGGAACTTGACGACCCGCGTGGCGGAGCGGTTACCATATCGGTTTGACGCGTAATGGGTCCCGGGTTCGATTCCCGGCCAGACAAGTATCCAAATGATGAGTTTAGATTCATGTTCTGGGTCTGGGTGTTTGTGTATTCGTCTTGTGTATGTTCATGGTACCCATGACACAGGAGAAAATCCTACTGTGAGGCTATGAGTGTAGAAAGCGTGTATAGGAATGTAATGGAGTGTATCTGTATCCAACTACTATTCGAAGTTGGTTCAAATCCGGAGACTCCAATACTACACCTATTTCTGCCATATTGTTTTCCAGGATGCCCTGCTGTTTTCTGGTCTGAACGAGATATATATAACCGAGGCGTTTCAATTTAGTGCGCCGGTGGCAGACTTCTTTAACTTTGACCAACCTGAGATATCACTCTGATATTATCTGGATTTGATTACTGATTTTCATGGATGGCAGAGAATTTATCATTAGGTGGACTGGTGGACTGCACGCTTTGCCACTTCAATCTTAAAGTACATAAATCTTAGAGTACATAAATAACGCTTTTTACACTCATAGCCCCACAGTAGGATTTTCTCCTGTGTCGTGGGTGCCATGGACACACACAAGACAAATACACAAACACCCAGACCAAGAATCTAAACTCATCATTCAGACACTTGTCTGGCCGGGAATCGAACCCGGGACCAACGTCGTGTCAGACCGGTACAGTAACCGCTAACGCCACGCGGGTCGTCAAATCAAATAAATAAAACAACCACTCACTTATACTCACTTTTATATGTGGAGACCATCTTAGTACTAGAAAGTAACAACGCATCTGTGATTGACTTCAGATAGAAGCCCTCTTCTATATGAAGTTGCTTACAGATGTTCATGGACAGCAATGACCATTAACCATCAAGTGGACTGCATGCTCGTTTTCTACTACAAACTTATAGAAAAACAGAGAATACAAGCCGGCGATGCATTGGCGACTCCTCTGGTGTTGCAAATGTCCATAGTCGACGGTGACTACTTTCCAACAGGTAGCCCGTCTTCCTTATCGTTAGGTATAAGTATAAATTTTATTGATTGACATAATACTTTTATTATAAATTAAATATTGTAATAATTTGATTATATTAATGATTTATCTGATTATATAATAATAATAATGATAATTGTACATTAATATAATTTAAATTTCTATATTTTATAAATTTGCATGCCTTGACAGGTGGATCTTGGCGAACTGATATGTATATTTATATAACGTTTTACTGTAGAACATTACCCATGTCCATGCAAATAAATAAATAAATAAATAAATACACAAATAAAACAGATAGCGCCACCAACCTATCGAGCTCCCGCTTCGGCCTCAAGTGGTATATGGAGAGCGTGCGCGCCGTGAGCAGCTGCGGCCGCGCGTCCTCGTCCGCCGCGTCGCCGCCGCAGCTGCCCTCCATGCTGATAATGTTCTGGAACTGCGCGAGCGCTATCTAAAAACCACCGTATTCTTGTACCCACACCGTTCAAGCTTGCGTATGTTTGTAAAAGCATTGCGTGATTGTGAAATTAATACCACTAACATAAAATATGATTTGAACATGAATGGACAATGCTTATATTTGTATGAAATAAATACTATAATAATGTGATTAATATGTCCTAAATTAGAATTAAATTAAAAACATCTCATAAATATAACTACGTGATCAAACTAAGATTAGATGACTTTTCAATTTTCTTATGACATTCCAATGCTCTATGTACACAAATATCCAAACCTGTAACTTCATCCTAGCACCACACACTAGAATAAATAGCAAGCTGTTAAAAAGTGAATTATAGGACTTTTTTGTAACAAAAACCTAGAAATCAAGGTTCTAACAAAAATATAACAACGATATATTCTCTGACTCATCATAGTATTTTTGGAAATATTTTATTTAGGGCAGATAAATAAAAATACGTTTTTGTTAATTAATGAATTAGCAAAAGCTATGGCGAGTTAGATAAAATTGTTTAGTAAAATTTTAAAACTATGAGTCGGGCGAACGTTCGGACGTTCGCTAAGACGAAAGCATGGGGGTTGTGCAACGTCTGTTGGTCTCTGCGTTGCACGACGCTCACGTGGGGATCGTGGAAGTTGTGGGGCGCAACGGCGTTTGTATGAGAATCGCGCGGAGAGGGACAACTGCGTTCAGCACCACCACAGCACGAAGGCCGTGCAACGTATGGGGGACAACAGCGTCAAACGAAGACAGTTCGCGCCTAATTCTTTAGCTTATCGAAACACTTGACTATTTTGCGAGCTGATAAAGTTGCGAGGGTGCATAAAGCACGGTTCACCAATACGCACTTGGCCAGCTCGATGGACTATGGCCTAAACTCTCTCATTCTCAGAGAAGACCCGTGCCCAGCAGTAGGACAATAATAGGTTGACGAGATAAAGCACGGAGACCATACAACATACGCGGACCAACGTCGCTCACCTTGTTCTTGAGCTCCTCGAGACACTTGGCCCTCTCCTCCCCCCCGCTGACGCGCGGCGGGGTGGCGCGCCACTCGGCCGGCACGCTGGCGTCGCGCAGCAGCGGGAAGATGTCCGCGCGTGAGGCACAATGACGTCACTCACCTTGTTCTTGAGCTCCTCGAGGCACTTGGCCCTCTCCTCCCCCCCGCTGACGCGCGGCGGGGTGGCGCGCCACTCGGCCGGCACGCTGGCGTCGCGCAGCAGCGGGAAGATGTCCGCGCGTGAGGCACAATGACGTCACTCACCTTGTTCTTGAGCTCCTCGAGGCACTTGGCCCTCTCCTCCCCCCCGCTGACGCGCGGCGGGGTGGCGCGCCACTCGGCCGGCACGCTGGCGTCGCGCAGCAGCGGGAAGATGTCCGCGCGTGAGGCACAATGACGTCACTCACCTTGTTCTTGAGCTCCTCGAGGCACTTGGCCCTCTCCTCCCCCCCGCTGACGCGCGGCGGGGTGGCGCGCCACTCGGCCGGCACGCTGGCGTCGCGCAGCAGCGGGAAGATGTCCGCGCGTGAGGCACAATGACGTCACTCACCTTGTTCTTGAGCTCCTCGAGGCACTTGGCCCTCTCCTCCCCCCCGCTGACGCGCGGCGACGTGGCGCGCCACTCGGCCGGCACGCTGGCGTCGCGCAGCAGCGGGAAGATGTCCGCGTCCAGCAGGTGCAGCTTGTGCTGCGTGCGGTGCACCGCCTCCGAGCCGAGGCACGCGTTCTGCGCGTTCAGCACCAGGTGCCGGGTGCGGGGGCCGAACATCGATATGAAGGCGCGGTACCTGAGTGACAACACTAATTTAGTATATCACTCGTATCGAATGCATCCGTAAATATTTTTTTTCCACAAATACAAGAACATGGTTACAATTTCTTAACCCATAAATTATATTGCTCATTAACAATTTATATAATTTAAACATCGAGAGCAGTGATAACCTAATAGTTGAAACTTGCCCCCTAATCGGGAGGTTCAAGGTTCAAGCCCAGGCACGCACCACTGATTTATGTACGTATTAGAAATGAATTATAACTGTTTTTCGGTGAAGGAAAACATTGTGAGGAAACCTACACACCCGAGAGTTCTTTAAAAAAAGTTCTCAGAGCCGTGAGAAGCTCATTCCGAGAGTAGACCCGTGCCCAGCAGTGGGACAACAATGGGTTGACGACAACGACGACCTGAGTAACAACACAAATTTAGTATATCACTCGTACCGACTGCATCTGCTGTGAATATTTTTTTGCCGCAAATACAAGAATATGGTTACAATTTTGAACCCTTTTATTATTGACGGGGAGGAAACCTTCAAAAGGTACACTGGAGCCTTGGGAGAGACTCCGGGTTATGTGGGATTTTTACCCACTAAAACCTCCTCGGTGGCCTTCTCTGCGCTTGCAGGGGACCCCGGGACCTCCAACGGATACCACCGGTGCCCCCTAGCGCTGCGCCCCTTACGGGCTCATCTCTTAGGGTGCAATTTTGAACCCACAAACTGTATTGTTATTTAACAATTTATATAATTTAGCATATATAATAAAAAAAAAAAACAGTCGGTCTAACGCAGTCGGGTAATGCAGCTCAGACACGCATGACAACACAAACATCCACTCACTCGGGATGATGGAAGACGTGCGGCGGCGTGTAGTGCGCGACGAGCGCCGGCACGCGCTCGGGCGGGTTGTCGCCGCCGTCGAAGTGCGCGGAGAACTCCGCCTCGCGCAGGTACGATATGTCCGGCACCTCCAGCACTGGAACGGTGTACACTCAATCAGGCACATAAAAAACTGGATGGCATTTCATGTCACTGGAGTGAATTCGCAAAAGTTGTTTTTGACATATTGTTGTGCCGTGCACAACCTAATTGGGATGTATCCCTATTTGGGAAGCAAAATGATATATATCGAAATGTTTAATGGTATGCATTATTAGAGTTAGTCATTCTATAGCTCTGCTAATAAACAGACGTCCAAGTAAATTTGTAGTTTGTTGTTGCACCTTACAACCTCAAAAGTAAAGGTTTAAAGAATACCCATAGTACGGTATATTGTCTTACAATAATATGTGAATATGTGTTATAATAATAGAAAAGAATGTTAAGCTTTTTAAAAAATGTAAAATTGCCTACACTATCGTATTGGGTGTTACCTGTAAAGATAGACGTAAGTCTGTATAAATAAATAAATTTACTGATTATTCACATTTTTTATACACAATTGTAAACAGGTGTACGTCAGTAGTGAACATTACTATATACATACCCTTGTATATATACGTCTTTTAAGTAAAGCTCTTGGTTTTATTCATATATCGCACCTTTATTCATAAAAGGAAACTTCTTTATTATTTAAATTATCGACTTTATCAGCTAGTTGGTTTGCTTTATGGTATAAACTATCGAAACATAAATTTTGAGTTATTTGTTTTTATGAATACGGTGCGATACCTGTGTGCTGTGAATTGATGAACTCTGTTTAAACAATTAATGATATTAAAAACATCGGTTGTCTGACGATAGTTGAACGTGACAACGTCATAAAAAAATACTGATGGTATGGTTGCATTTTTCAAAAGATTTTTTTATATTATTTGTTTGAACGATATTTAGTATGGATATAGAGAAAAAGGTTAATGGAAATCACAATGGAGTTGATCAAGTTACATTTGTTTGTACGCATAAATACAATTATGTCATTTTTTTGACATAATTGTATTTATGCGTTGGTGCCGATTGTGCCTCTTTGTCACTCGTTCCGCTCTCTCGCTTGCACTTCAAGCCTTAAATGGAACGCCTCAGAGCAAGGTAACGCAGCATGAGTCATGTTTTTGATGCATGCAGCAGGCTCCACCAAATTATAAGACGTTGTCACGTCAAACTTGTTGAATGATTCCAAATAGCTACATTGTATTGTACATTTTATGTGTATACTGCCCATCTGTGTAGTATGCATTGATTAACTATATATATAAATATACTGTATATAATCAACTGTCCACATACCAATAATCACCGGGCCGGGGTCGTCCGGCGTTTTCACGTCTTTGGACAACACCAACGTGCCATCCGGCAGTATGACGTCTTCGCCCATTTTAAGTTTTCCCAGCAGCGGGCCGGGCTTCACGCCGCGCTCCACGCACTTCGCAAGATCCAGTGTACCGTAACGTTTCTATGCCAAAAAATGTTTGTTAGGATGTATGTGTGTTTGTTATACTTTCACGCAGTGGCGCAGCGTCAACCAATGTAGACGTGGGTCTTTAGGCCCCTTTGCATGATTCCATTTGATGTTACCCTTGGAAACGCCCCCGCCTCCTCCTCCAGGTGCAAGGCCGTGGGCGATGGCCCACTGCGCCCAAGCCTAGCTACGCCACTGCTTTGACGCGAAAACTACACACAGTTACAGCTTAGGTTAATACATAGGATACTCATTACCAGTGGTGCGGAAGACATAGGTCTTGCACACCACCACTTTATTAAGTATAGACTTAATATGGGCAAGATACAATTCGCGAGGCTATCCGAATAAAGTCGAATTGCAGTTTGTCGACAAAGTGGTCACCGAATGTATGCAAATTAAAAAAGTCGAGCTGTTTGTCGAAAAAAAAGTCGGCAAATCTGTACAACTTTAAGTCGATATGTAGTTTGTCAAGCAAAAAAGGTCGTCAAATCTAGATCCTCTGGCCCCAACACCAAGTCTTGGAGAAAACTTTTGTCTGGGTGAGGCGCGTAGCCCTTAGCACCGTGAGGCTGTAGGCGGAAGGTCACACCGATATACTGCATTTATATATGTCTATGACATGTTACGAGGATAACTTTTTATTAGTATTTTAGTATTTTTCAATAATGTATAATATAAAAATAAATAAAATAATGTATATATATAAAGATACCTGAAATGTGCAAATGTAGGCGACAGTACAATGCGATTTTTTTTGTAGAGTTTTCAAAACTTTTTCTGTTTTTGATATTATTGGATCTGAAACGATAACATAAAAAATTCCTTAATAGAGTCATATACCGAGTTAACATAAAATGTTTTGATATAACAGATCATCTACTAAAAAATGTCTGAAAATAATTGTATACCTCTTTCAGGGCTTTTCGTTTTCTGTTTAGCATTTTTGTGTTTATTGGCTAGTCTAACTTCGTTGTTATAGTAATCAGTGTCGTCGTGTATGAACTCCTCGAAGGCCTTATCAATACCATCATTGTCTAACTTCGCCTTCTTTGCAGCAGGTTTTGGATCATTTTCTAGTAGCTTCTCGTCAGGACCCCTATGTACATGGAGAAAATTTACTTACAATGCACTTCTATCACATTTAAAGTAGAAAAGTTACAAGGGGGCATTCAAGTATTATGTAACGCAATGTGGGGAGGAATAGGATCTTGTCAAACGTTATGATGCTATACAGGAGAGGAAGAAAGGAGTTTTGAACAACGCATTATGTAACATGTTTGTTTTTATTTAAGTATAAAACTTTATTTCAGAAAATATGGCCAAGGCGTTTTGCTGCCAAAGTTCAGGCAGTGAGAAAAGGATGCAACAAAATGTTAACGTATGTTATATACAAAATCTTCAAAAATTGCTTTACGTAATGCTTGAACACTCTGCAAGCACAGAATCAAACTTCTTATATTCGAGGACTGGTCATAAATAAAAGCACAAAAGAAAGTATTTTGAATCTGTGTTCATTACATCCATGGGCGTGTTAAAAGGGGGAGACATTAGGGTTACGGTAAGCCCTTAGTACCTTAAGGGCGGGAGTCATAGTACAAAACTTTATCTTGACTATAACTTAAGGGTGGTTAAGTTGTATAAGTACTTAACTTAAGTTGTATATGTACAGTTTACAACCATATTGCGCAACCCATACGCCAATTTACATTTGTATAAAGTTGTAGTAGTTGTAGTATGTTATCATTAATATACTCACAGCAGTACATATTTGACGCTCATAACATTATCATTAAAATCTTCACTAGGGCTGCATTTTGCCATGTTCACCTCCATATCCTTCAATATGACAAATCGTCTTGTGGCATTGTATAATTCATCCTGAAAACATTTGTCCAAAACTGAATTTAAAAATAGCAACCAATATACAAACAAAAATTGATTAGTATATAAGTTTTTTCTATGTATTTGGTACGTAGGTAGGTATACCAGATTATAATAATACAAAATATTTTATTCCTTTTTTGATTACTAACCAAGCCCTCAGGACCATGTAGAGTAATTCTTGGTATCCCAACATCCTGGAGAGTCAAGGAGACACCAGGGAGTCCCCCAATGTTCTGCCAGGTCTTGCTAGTGACAAAGATATGCTCCAATTTCGACAGCTTCACTTTGTGCTCATGAGCCAGCCTTTGAGTACCTTCACCACAGTTGAATAAATACCTGCAGAATAAGAATACAAGTTACCTGCAAAAGCAAAGTTGAATGGTAAAACTACGTACTAGGGAGCTAAACTGTAAGCATTGTTGCCACACCTATTTCTGCCTTACACTTACTAGGCTAGCTTGAGAATATTTCATAACAATAAACATATTGCATAATGTATGTATTGAATTAATGTACATACTTATTGCATTTGAGCATAAAAGCTATAAGTCTGAAAATAACTTAAATGTATTGTTTTATGTAATTGTATTGATAAGAAAAATGATATAAAAAAATACCTGTGTCTTTTAGATACTGACAGTATCTAAAATATACAGGTATATAGAACAGTTCTATAGACACTGGTATTTTAAACAAACATGCAACATGTATTTAATTATAATTGGTACAGAAATGCATAAGATTGGTTACCGTTTTTGGTCCGTGAAAAGATACAAGGTGTTGGGAGCCCCTCGGGCTCCTGAGCCCAATACTTGGAGGTAAATGGTGCTCGCGCCGTACTTTTCATTTTTCTTGGCGGAGTTAATTCTCTGACGCTGCGTTTCCAATACCCTAGCCGATGAATCCTTCGGCATGTCGGCTAGAAATTCCAGTAGCTTTTTAGAACTTCCTTTTTTAAAATTATGTACACTACTTGTACTAACTACACGTTTAAATACTAATATACCGTACATGTGTTTATAGGTTACTTTTGTTTTCGTTTAAACTTTACGAGCATTCCTTCTATATTTTGTACACAGTTGCCGGTTTTAGCACTTGAACATAATTTCTAATTGATTATTTTTGTATAAATTGCAAATTTTTAGATTTAGAACGGCGACTTAGTTCAATGTTTTTAAGTTTTGCCGATGACTTTGACAGATAAAACTTTTTCTTTTTTGTTGATGTTGTGATTTGCTTTTGTTTTAATTATGATTGATGTAATTCGGTTTCCTATCATATTGTTATTATATATCATAAGTATTTGATTCCCTGAATAATAGGAAACATTTTAAAGCCAAATTAACAGAACAAATTTTATTTCAAATTGCTCATGTAAAAAATACACATTTGGAGTTGCCAGTGAAAATTATAACAACAACGAATATATTTTCAGTGTATGCAACATCAATATCGAAAAATGGCGTTCTGTACAGCTGTGGGTTGCGCAATTTATATGTAAATGTGCCCGAAAACCTTAACAAATTCATTAATTAATGTGTTATAAATATCACAGACTTTGAAAATGTTATTTGTACGTAATTTATAGTGTTAATATTGTACAGTGTTCGATAATATTTCGTTAGTGCAAACCTGTCATGGACCGTGTATTTTTTGTGTTGTGGTGATGTATTAAAATAGTAAATAATGAAACGAAAAATAATACGGCTGTGTAAATAGTGTGATAATGATGGGTATGTTATGGGCTGTTTTATTTGTGGCCTCGACAGGCCTCCATTTGGCGCAGGGCCTACCCCTGCGGCCAACGCCGCAAGTCTACCCTCACGGTGAGTTGATTTCTTCAAGTATTCGTATGTTTTCTTAGATTTTAAGATGAAATTAAATATCTTTTGGTTTATAAAGTCTTACTATTAAAATTTGTTTGTGTAATATCCTAACATATTATTTTTTTGTAAACATAACGATTGTAATTTTGCAAAATGAAAACGTTTTGTGAAACAACTTATGTACGATTCAAGGTTTTTTTAAGTTCAATAGCCCATTAATTATCCATCCAATTGTTTGTATCGTAAATTACCCTTAAAACGACAAAAGTTTACTTCAAAACCCTCAAAATTTAATAAGTAGGAAAACATGTCAACTGATCTCAATATCTTATTATTATATTATAATATACCCTCTTTTATAAAATACTCTTTATTAAAAAGTTCGGTTTATTTGAACAAAAATAAGAAAAGAAGTGGAAGAATTTGAGCATGGGCATTATATCAACATTACATTAATTAGTTTTTTATTAATGTTAAACTACCTATAACCAATAACATCAATGTAGAATAGGGTACATACACATAATAATTGTTTATATAGCATATCATAACTTTTACATAAAATAAAAATACTAAATGTAAATATTTTTTTAATAAGAACGCCAATATAGTACTCTATCTAGCCAAAATTCTTTGAAGAAAAGTTTCTATATTAAGCTAAATAACATTCCATCAATATAGTTCAATTCCTCGCTTACTAACTTATTTTTTTAAAGTAAGCTAATAGAAATTGTAGAATACAAAATTGGGGAAATCTATGTTGCTGAAGGTGTCTGTCTACTGGATTTATGAAAAATGCTGCAAATTTCTTTTTGTTTGTTACAATAAATAAAAGATATATATGGGATTTTCTTATTGTTCTGTTCTATAGTCTTAGAGATTTGAATGATGTATTGCGTTGACATGAAACTTTTAATTTTTGTCATTATAGATGATAGGATTTCTATATGTAGTACAGTTAGTTAAGCTTTGGAGTCTTCTTTTTTGCATAGATTTTCATTTTTATAATGATTAAAATTTGATGCTTTTAAAGGTGATAGGATTCTTTGCATGACAACTCCAGAGTCACCAATGCAACACATAATTCTGCTTTGTTGTTGTGTTCTGTTCTGTTGTCTGAAGGGTCCAGTACATATTCAACACATACTTATTCAAGGCTTTCCGACATAGTCCTCAGTAGTACCAAACTGTGGAGGCACTCAGGCAGACAAGCAGCCAAGGACCTCAGGCGGGAGTCTTGTCCTCTTGTTGAGTTTATTAAATTACTAATGTTCATGGGAGACAATGGCTGCTTACATTCAGAAAGATAGCTTTTTTTTTTATTTGACTGAAGTAGCAAACGAGCAAGCAGTCCACCTGATGGGAAGTGGTCACTGCCGCCCATAGACATTTGTGATCAACTTCATACAGAACATGGGTTCCATCTGAAGTCAATCACAGATGCGTTGCTACTCCCGTGGACTATGATGGTCGCCTCATGTGAAAGTATGCTGGCAACCACACCCTTCTATAGAAACGCAAGAAATGCTTCACGCTAGAAATAGGTGTGACTAGAAATTAGCATGTACCACCACATGCTAATTTCATACTCCTATAAAAAAAAAAGTAGTCTTAAAATGTGAAAGGGCTTTAAGCATTTGAAACTTCCTTGCTGAAAATAAGATATACATGGTCACGGAAGCCATATATACAAAATGTAATATTGTTGTGTAAGCTATTCTCAATGATAAGTTTATATACTGTGACTAAATTATGTATTTACTTGTTTCAGATCTTAGTGGGCCATCGGTGTATGAAGCATGGGGCACAGGGGGACTGTATGCAGCATTGCCAGCGCTGGCGCTGGTGATTACTGCTGTTGGATTGGTCTTCGGGTGTACATGGTGTTATCGGCATAAGGATTGCAAGGTAAGTGTTATATATTTGTGATTGTTATGACTTAAGTGGGTAGATAAATAAAAAGTTTAGTTTGCTCACAACCTCAAGTGGCTTGTATCTTTTATTGGCGACTTCGGAAAATTATTGTGATTGTCGTGAAAATGGCGTTAAATTTCGGGAATATAATGTTTCTTGGACATTTTAACCCTAAAACGGATAAGTGGTGTGATTATAAAGAACAGTTGTTGTGCGCGCTAGATGCGGCGGGAGTCGGGAATGACGACGCGAAAGCACGTTCATTATTTCTCTCACAATGTGGAAAAGACACTTATAGTTTATTAGCATCGTTACTAGTGCCGCAAAGACCAACCAGTGTGTTATTTACTGATATATTAAAAGTTTTGGACACTTTTTATGAACCAGAAACTAACGAAATTCTGGAAGCTGGAAAGTTTCACAAACGCCTACAATTACAAAACGAAAGCGTGCAAGACTTTGTGGCGGCCATAAATGAACTTGGCGCCAAGTGTAATTTTGCAGATATTAAGCGGCAGTTGAGAGACCGCTTAGTTTTGGGGATACGGGATGATCGCTTGCGTCGAGACTTACTGAAAGCTAAACAGTTAACATATGAGGCTGCAGTGCAGATGTGCCTTAATTATCAAGCTACATTCTCTGACTTCTATCCCCAGACTAGAGAAATTAAGCAAACTCCATATGATGTCACCGAGCCTATGGAAATTGGTCGAATTAAAATGGTGGAATGTCGACATTGTGCAAAGTGTCATAAGCCCGGAGAACGGTGTTTATTCATGAAAGCAAGATGCTTTTATTGTAAGAAATTTGGACATGTTGTGGCAGCTTGTCAAAAGAAGAATAACAATGTACACCTCATGGATCACTCGGTGAAAAGTAAAACTCAAGACTTGTCGGTTGGAGACGATATGAATGGTGTCTACATGTGCTCAGATAGTTACTGGTCTCCGATAAATGTTGAGATTATTGTTAATGAAGCAAGATTGTTAATGGAAATTGATTCTGGTGCAGCGCGTTCCATTATATCTGAAAAAACTTATCGAAACTTATGGTCTACACCTCCTCCACTTAATCCAACTGAGATTAAATTAGTGACGTGGACAAGAGATCCATTGAAAGTGTTAGGGCGTATTCATGTTAATGCTATTTTAGCTGATAAGGAGGCTCAGTGTGACTTAATTGTTGTAGCTGGAGAAGGCCCTAGTCTTTTAGGTCGGAATTGGTTTAGTAACTTGGGAATTGAAATAAGTGGTATATGCTGGTCAATGGAAACTATAGAATCATGGAGGAATGAGTTTCCTGAGGTATTTCAAGAAGGGGTTGGGGAATATAAGGGGCCAGAAGTATCTTTACAAGTACATCCTAAGGCAATACCTAGGTTTTTGAAGGCAAGGCCAGTCCCCTTCCCATTGAAGAAACAAGTTGAAGAAGAATTGAATTCTATGATTAAAGTTGGAATACTGACTCCAGTGAAATATTCTAAATGGGCCACACCCCTGAGGATAGTAAAGAAAGAGGATGGTTCTTTAAGAATCTGTGGAGATTATCGTGCCACGGTTAATGCATCAATAGAGGTAGATACATATCCTCTGCCAACATCGATGGAGGCTTTCGTAAAATTAAGTGGAGGTAGTGTGTTTAGTAAGTTGGATTTAAAACAAGCCTATATGCAAGTAAAGGTTGATAAGGAGACAGCAGAAATATTAACATTGAATACTCACATCGGATTGATGAGAATGAATCGTTTAGCTTTTGGTGTCAGCGCCGCGCCGGCAATTTTTCAGAGGTTAATGTCAACAGCATTTGCTGGAATGGAAGGAGTAGCATGCCTGTTGGATGATATAGCTATTGCTGGGAAAAATCGAGAAGAACATAACCACCGACATAGATTGGTATTGGGCAAGTTGAAGGATCTGGGATTTCGATTAAATTTAAAGAAATGTGTTTTCGCTTCGAACTGCATTAACTTTCTCGGGCATATGATAGATGCTGAAGGTCTACATCCTTCACCTTCAAAAGTAAACGAAATATTAGATAAGCCAGCTCCTACAAATAAAAATACTTTGAGAGCCTTTTTAGGTCTCTATAATTTTTATGAGAAGTTTTTACCAGACAAGGCCACAGTGTTGGAACCTTTATATCGTTTACTGGAATCGAAGAAACCGTGGTCTTGGGGAGCGAAAGAGGAAGCAGCTTTCGTTAGAGCGAAAATACTTTTAGGATCTGAAGCTACGTTGGTTGGATATGAACTCGATAGGAAGCTGTTACTGATTTGTGACTCATCAGATTATGGTTTAGGTGCGATTATTGCACATGTTATGGATGATGGCTCTGAACGACCAATAATGATGGCTTCACGTACTCTACAGAAGCATGAGAGGCGTTATGGACAAATTGACAAAGAAGCTTTAGCTATCATATTCGGTGTTACAAAATTCCATCAGTTTCTAGCAGGACGTCCGTTTTGTATAATTACAGACCATAAACCCTTAGTAGGTTTATTTAACCCAAATAAGCCAATCCCAAACTTAATTTCTCCACGTATGTTGAGATGGTCGCTTAAACTGAGTTGTTATGATTATAGCATTTGTTATCGAGCTGGAAAATTAATAGGGAATGCAGATGCATTGAGTAGATGGACAGATCCAGAAACTTCAACAGTTGAAGTTGAGTGTCTCAAAGATGTTTTATTACTGGAAGAACAGCCTACAGGGTGGAATTTGGATTCTTTTAAAATTGCCGAAGAAACAAGAAAAGATCCTGTACTTCAGAGAGTTATGTTTTTAGTTCTTCATGGATGGCCAAACTCAAACCCAGATCCGTCGCTTCAACCGTTTTGGACTCGTAAGGAAGCTCTTTCACACAATAAAGGTTGTTTATTGTGGGGTAACAGAGTTGTCGTGCCAGCATCGCTACAAAAGCAGGTACTAAAGTTACTACATGACCCGCATGCGGGGATAGTCCTGACTAAGGCGTATGCTAGAGGATATGTGTGGTGGAATGGCATGGATAAGGATATAGAGCGAATAGTAAGCGAATGTGACCTGTGTCAAGCGGTGAGAAATAATCCCCCTAAAAACCCTCAGACCTGGGTTGTACCTGAGAGACCTTGGAGTCGTGTACACATTGATTTTGCGGGCCCTTATGAAGGAAAAACTTTTTTGATACTGGTTGACAGCTACAGTAAATGGCCTGAGGCGGAAATTGTACAATCTCCAAGTAGCAAGAGTGCTATTACAACACTTAGAAGGATATTTGCCTCTCAGGGGTTACCAGAAGTTTTGGTTTCGGATAATGGCCGAGCATTTGTCTCAGAAGATTTTAATGATTTCTTGAAGAAAAATAACATTAAACATGTTTACTCGCCTCCATATCACCCTGCGACCAATGGTCAGGCAGAGGTTGCGGTTAAAGTAATTAAAAATAAACTTAGGAAACTGGCAGACACGAATATGCCATGGAGTGAGAAACTTTCAAAAGCTCTTTTCTGGCTTCGCACTGTGCCTAATTCTTCCACAAATAAAACACCAGCTGAAATGCTTAATGGTCGAAAGTATCGTACTGCGATCTCCGTGATACACCCGGACGCAGCGCCAAACAGCGCTGACCGTCAGCTGGAGGAAGTTGCTCAGCGCCGCCCTGGTCGATCGTTTACATTACAACAACCAGTTTTAATAAGAATGTATGGTCCAGGGGAGAAGTGGCGTAAGGCTATTGTGGAGAGTATCGATGGTCCAACTACATATACTGTGAGAACGGAAGATGAGCAATTACATCGACGTCATGTGGATCAAATAATAGCTCGGAGTATACGCCACTCATCGGATGATAGTCCTACGAGGTCTCAATCATCAGCATCTTCCCCGGAACCTGACATAGAGATACCAGATCCGGAGCTATGGCCTGATATCATAGGCATTCCAAATGATGACTTTTCTGGATAGATGAATTAATTATATAATTCTGATTTAACTTTTTAATTTATTCATTATTGTTATTGGATAGTTAAGCCTGTGATTATGGATGGGAGATATGTTATATATTTGTGATTGTTATGACTTAAGTGGGTAGATAAATAAAAAGTTTAGTTTGCTCACAACCTCAAGTGGCTTGTATCTTTTAGTAAGCTTCTCATTTTGCTATATATACACTGTTTACGGTTTTGTCAAAAATCAAATGTAACCGAAATACTTGATAACTTATAGTCAAAATAATTAATTAAGGCTCTTTATAATTCAATAAATAATTAAAGCTCTTTATTGTCCTGTATCTGGTATATCATCTAAATACAAAATTTAATTATTAATTAATGAAATATCCAAATTTACTTTGTATTTACTAAAATTGCCTTTAAATGTTGTGCACAAATATAGCATTTCGTCTTTTATTATGTTTTAAATAAAGATGTTTCATGGCACATAATATATAACACCTTCCATTCAATTTACCGTATAGATCAATTGACTAACTAATCCGGATTTTATTTGTATCTACTACGTGACAAGGTTAATCCTATAAGTGCTTTTATACTGAGCACTGTGTATTTTTGTATAGTATCGATGTAATAGCTCTGTGGCACTGATGAAGTGAATTTACCCAAATTAAAGTTGAGAAAGATTTTAAGTTTTAAATGAAGTTTGATGGAGGTAGGATTCTGTGTAGTTCCACACTGGAGGCACCACCACCCCTATTTTCAGTACTTAACACTTTCGTTATGCCACATAAGTGTTAATGACTGCTGTATGCTGGTTTGAATGTAAGGGAGGCATGTGTATCCAAAGTGTTCCAATTTGAGTCCTTATGAATAACAATATTTGTGGCCAACCTCAAGTAGAACTTAAATCTGTTATGGGGTAATTATAAAGGTCAGGGTTCCATTTACGATAAAATGAACTATATGCTTGATTGCTACTTTTATGTTATAAAAAAATAATGTTAAGGAACAACTTCAACGGTATGTCCTGACAAGCAAAATGTTATGCTTCAGAGATATGAATTTAGCAGTGAGGCAAAATAACATCATAATTACGACATACAACGAATATTAAAGTTTGTTTAAAGGTGTGCCATATAGATAAAGGTACTCAAGTTCACATAACTACTAAACTTTTTCTTATTTGCCACCACACCTTATTGATGCGGTAATAATCCCGTAAGAAGCCCTTTCGTTAATTTACTTACAGCAAATTTAATATATCATGATTAAATATGTGCTGTAAAAGAGGCATTCCTGATGCTACGATATGAACTTAGAAGCATGAGATGAATAGAAAAATCGAAGCTAAGGATGCATTGCTGAAGCTAAGCTGGGTATGCTTTGTGTGCATGAAAGACCGCTGTACCAACTTCAATGACTCTACTAGAGTACTACTCTACTACTCTATTACGGATGAGGAAGACTCACACCATGTTTATGTCAGAAGGTATTTTATTTTGACGACCCGCGTGGCGGAGCGGTTAACGTACCGGTCTGACGCGCAATGGGTCCCGGGTTCGATTCCCGGCCAGACAGGTATCTGAATGATGAGTTTAGATTCGTGTTCTGGGTCTGGGTGTTTGTGTATTCGTCTTGTGTGTGTCCATGGACCCACGACACAGGAGAAAATCCTAGTGTGGGGCTATGAGTGTAGAAAGCGTGTTTTTTTTAAACGTTACGTGGATATTGGCGTTGCAGTGTATATAGGTAACTTAAGAAATAAAATAATTGATATTAGCTCCTTATAGGATATGCACTCCACCTTGGTCGTGGATGCACGCAGACCTATCGTTGTCAACTAGAACTTAGCTAGAAGCTTAAAATTGTACATCGAGTTGATTACAAAAAAGACAAGATCAGATGGATTCTATATCTATTTGTTACATTAATTATAAGAAAATATGCAAGGGTAGATAGACTTCATAGGTTTTTATGGCCCCATAACTATTTGGTATTGCATAGGGGCATATTGTATTAAAAATATAGAGCCACATGTCGTAAAACAAAATTCTTTTGAAACATATTATAACAATGGCATTTTTTCACTATAAGGTTTTAAACGCAACATTATCTAAATATATATACGTCTCTATATAATCACACACATTTCGAACCTGTACCCGGAAAACGTTTAGAAACTAAAAATCTTATATTACTCGTAGCGGAGATGCTTATACGCGAACTTTAATACGATTAACACGCAATTAATTGGACAAATACATAAATAAATACGCGGTAACCGGTAAACATGTGCACTTAGCTAAAACCAGCAAACAGGGCAATAAAATTTATTGGCAATTGTTGCATTCATCGGGCGAAGTTTCATTGTAAACAACTGAATGGCGTCTTTCGTTCACAGTACGATAAATGCAATTGGTTGTTATTGCGTACGTGACGTGGAACACTAAAACGCGTTAATCAGAAAATCATTATGATTTCGTACTAAATTTAAACATGCGTTTAAGATGAAGGATAAGATAGACGTTTGGATGCTTTCTCTTTCCAGTTATCCGAAATCTTATCTTATTTCTTATTAATCCCTACTTCCCTACTAATATTAAAAATGTGAATGTGTTTGTTACGCATAGACTACCAGTCGGATCTGGCTGAATTTTGTCACATACTAGTTTATAATGTACATTAAAACAGTATCCTATACAAACAATGCCGTGATAGACATGATCGAAGCAAACGAAGTCGCGAGCATAAGCTAGTAAATATAATAAAAGTTAAAGGTTATGAGGATGTACCTACATAAGTGTGTTTGTTACTCCTTCACGCAAAATTACTAATATATATATTATATTATATATAATATATTAGTCGAATATCGCTGAGGTACCCTATTTATGACCTGGATTAACAAACACAATTCTTTTTAATTTGGTAAAAGCGGGCGGAGCCACGGGAATAGGCTTGTAAAATCTAAGAATAAGCAAACAAATCGTACTTGTTTATCATATTTTACCTGTAGAATGAATTATCGTAAAAGAATCTAGGTATGTACTTGAGGGTTATTTAGAATTATTAGAGTACTGTACTATCGGATAGGAGACACGTGTCCAGCCTTGAATCTTACGGATTTATGATTGTCATTGAGTAAGATGAAAGAGAAAAAGACAATGCTCCACTAAAATGGTAAATAATGAGGTTATTTATTTATTTTAATTAGTTACAGCATCGACTTAACACATTATTACATGGTCCGTTGCGATTTTGAATCTCTTATTGTTATATATCAACTTGACATATCCCCTATAAAAATAAAGAATAATAGAAAGAGATTTTCACATTCTTTTAAAAGGTATAATTTATTACTTTTCGATCGAGTATTCTACCTGCATGACTGGTAACTTTCATTCCAAGAATAACTCAGTTTCCAATTCATCCAACAACGTATCAGATGTTGTTTCCTACTGATGGATAGAAGTCGATCTCTGTAGCAGATCGTGAAACTCCCCAAAACACTTAACTAAAATGCTTTCGGTAGAATATT
Organism: Spicauda simplicius; assembly: GCA_949699795.1. Lineage (NCBI taxonomy): Eukaryota > Metazoa > Arthropoda > Insecta > Lepidoptera > Hesperiidae > Spicauda > Spicauda simplicius. The sequence continues at coordinate 18,673,139 of OX453061.1, read as the reverse complement.
CGCAAGTGTTTCGTATTACGTTTTGCATGTTTTATACGATGCAGAGGAATTGCATTTCGCGAACGTGAAACGTAGATGAAGTGCAAAACTGCTCTATCTTTTAAATATGTTATCGTCAGAATGTTCTGAACACTCGGATAGCGAGTTCTGGCCAAGATCTGTCTATATGAACGCAAATGTATGTGCGCGGTTAACAAAAGTTGCACTTATGTATCTAATCAGTTGCGGACGGAAGGGGTCGATGTACCGTACGTCCTCAGTTCTTGTCTATGTCGCTCACGCGTTTGGATTTGGCCAAATATTTGCAAATGTATAAACAAATGTTTGTCAAAAACACCTTACTGACACACACAGTGATCTTGATGTTAGAAAAATAATAGGAGCAGTAGTACTGTGAAATGCAGTTGATAAAACTATGTCAATACTGCTGTGCGAAATATTGGCTTGTATTGAAAATATTAGGCTATTTTTTTGTTGGCTATTTTATCATTATGTCCAAGATTGCAACAAAGAAGTGTTTAAGTTAAACCAACAAAAACCAAGATCAATGTTGACCACGTTGGCTATTATTCAAAAATGTAAGTTGTTGAAGCGTTCGCGTAGCTACGATAGTGACATAAGAAGCCAACCGGTCTGCGGTCCAATTTTGTCTGTCGCTCATTGGAGCGTCAACGCGGATCAGGTTTCAAGGGGTCACTACCCACCGCCACCCCATGTACTAATTAATCCACATACACAATGAGCCGTCTGACTCACTGCCGCAGATGGGACAGCCCGCGACAATTACTCATCGTCTTGCCGATGTTTGGCAGCATCCCTGTTCTATTCTCCGCTCTGATGCGTCCAGCACGTAGAAACGGATGTCTGCCGTATTAATCGAAGTATCGATTTTGCTAACATTAGTCATTGCATGTTTATTTCTAGTTTTTACGACCGACAGTTGTTATGAGCTGCTGCATTCGGTAATTTTATATCTCTGCCCGCTGCGCTTAGGATCAGGATCGCGCGTCAAGGTCGACAAGCACATAAATTTATATTTGCCCAGATGTGTCCCGAAAGTAATCATGCGTAACTCGTCCAGAAGTTTCGATTCGATTGTGTTATCGAATTCAGCAAATCCTAAGATTTGTCCGTTGCACAGTTTCGTACGTTTTGAAGTTGAAGTACGTGATACTTTTTGTTTGATGAGTTGATGACAGTTTGATGCAGGTTTGTGTAAACCCCTTCGTTTGTTCTTGTTTTGTACCTAAAGTGCCATTAATTATATACAAAGATTATGTACACAAGTATTAAATTTGTTTTTTTTTTTATATATATATTTTGTAATCTAATCGATTATGTGTTCCTATCTATAAAGAGGTTTCTGTTTTCTCATTGGACTATTTTAGTCCTGATTATCTAGATGTTAGGCAAGTTAGGAATCAAGAATGTTAACAATAGTAGTTCTTGTACAGGTTGTTCCTCTGTTGAATACTTGAATAGTATTTAGGAATGGTTGAATGGATTACCGAATAAGACTCGAGAGTCGAGATGCATAATCGAGATATCGGCAAAATAGGTATGAGGTCTACGACCATTAAGCACCCGATATGAAAAGCACATACATTCAATATATGCATGTTAGATATTAGTTTTGATGCTCATGACTGTATTATTTTTTGAGCGACAGGGTTTTTGCATGTTCTTCGTTGCTTTATTCAATATACTTAGTTTTTCGCGTTTCTCCTCCCACTTGAATCACATTTACTTACGCTATAAAGTAGCTTATATGATAATCCAGGCCATAAATTATTGGAGTGCCAAATGTAATCTAAGTTTAATAAGTAGTTTTTGCGTGAAACCGTAACAGAAATCCATTCACATTTATAAACTTTTGCCTTTATAATTTTAGTAAGATTTGTTGTTAGAAAATGGGCTGTGCTTACAACATAAGCGAGAACTAAATAGACAAATCCTTAGCAATAAATCAAAAGGACTTGTAAATTACACGGAAATAAGTTTAAAATATTTAAAATGAAACTTCACCATTAAATCCAAAATAAGTACCTTCCTATTATGCTGCATCGCAATCTCAATTATAAGCTAAGCGGAAAACTTGTTACATCTATGTAGTAATTATAAAGTTTTCATTAATCCTCCGTCAATAAATAATCCTTTTGCAATTAATGAATACTTAATAATAGCAGATGAGTAGGTATACAATTATATTTATTCAGGAGGATATTAAGAAGAGGTTTATTGACCGAGTTTATTGAGAACGTTTGTACAGTAATGACCCTCCACTATTTATTAAGAACAAGTAACGATAACCATAAAACATAATTTAATTTATATTGATGTTTAGTTTATAATGATAGAATATTAATAAATCAAGGTGGACATTGATGCCGTAATTAAATCGATATATTTATTACGTTCTACCCAACATCATACCATATCTTGTGACATCTCTCGTGTGCGTCATTGGCGTTTACTAGTGTTTGCTCGTGATTTCGGTTTATTTATCTTAATTTTTTAGTAACTAAAAATATTATTAGAATTGTAGCGGCAGTGCACAGCAAGTACCGCTCAATATTTATTTTGTGACTACCCCCGGCTATGGTTACAATGATATTTTGATTTCTTCCGAAGAGGAAACCATCTAAAGACGTTCTGAATAATTTGTTTTCTACACACTACACCCTACAGTGGTGATCCTACATAATGCTAATCCAGATCAAAACTAGACATATTCATACAAAGCATTCGTTTCGGGGCCTTTACAATTACTTTAGGGGACCTACGTTATGGTCCTTGATGACAATCTTGAATGATGTCGATTACGGTTTATCACTAGTGAGCTTGTTCGCCTTAATAATATTATTATAATTCGGTAGAAGATGTCCATGGAAATCATGTGGGCATCAAACTATGTAAGCTGAATAAGCTATGTAAGCTGAATAGAAGCTTAACTGTACTCTAAAAATATTAATAGAATCTTGTAGTATTATTATTCCTAGTTCTCGAGCGAAGACACGCGAAACTTTCATTGGTATTATATTGTCTTATGTCATTCCATTTCTCGCAGTCAATTCGGTCTATTACTAAAATTAGTATAAACAAGTTCGGAACGGAAATTGGATCCATTTTTCACCTGTTATGGCGCTTTCCAGCGAATCGACTGTACATCACCAATTACCGCTCGGCCACAAAACTTACGTCTGATTCTGCAACCGACAGAGTTGAGCGAATTTTGGAAAATATTGCTTTAATTTACTATAAAATTTCGTTGCATTCTAAAATTAAGCTTATCAGGTGGTAGAACTAGTGTAGTTCGACCAGGCTGGAACAACCGCGAAACTTATTTCTAGCTTAAAGCAGTTGTAGCGTTTCGGTGGGAGAGTGTGGTTGAAAGTGAGCTGCACTTTTATATGCACATTAACATTATATATCATATACATTGTGATTGACTTCAGATATTGACCCTGTGCTATATGAAATTTCATACAAATGTCAATAGCCCGCATTAACTACTTACGAGGGTGAGTAGTTAATGTGGAGTGCATATTCGTTTGCTACTTTAATCGTATAAAAAATCAGGCACATACAGATAACTGAACAGGTCTTCAGACAAATGAACGCGCAACGCGACGCCCGATACGAATGTTTCGTGGCCATCCGGTTAGACTAGCTTTTATGTAGTGCACGTAAGCATAATTTCATTATGACTAGCGTTTTGCACTACGCGAAAGAGCTATACGGAATATTAGCATTTAATCACGCTCTATTTGTAATATTTTTAATTATACGTAGGAGCTTACGAGGAACGCTGTGTGAACTAATCAGACGGATTGTCTATTAGACATAGACAATCCGTCTGATTAGTTTTGTTTGGTTCATATTTTGGTCCGATGATTATTTAACGATTTTACGTAATTTATAATACTAGAACCTGTCGCAACGGTCGAGTTTCGACCGTAATTTAACTTAAAAAACTAAACTTCATATTGGCCAAAGTAGCACGAATATTTCTCAATTAATAAATTGAATAAAATTGAATAAAATTGAATAAAAATAGAAGAAACAAGCACGTTCAAACTATTAGGTATAACTCTAGATACACATCTAAATTGGACAAAACGTACTGAAAACAACACAATAAAAAATCTAAATTTATATGTAAATACTAATTGTGCTTTGTCCGCATATTATGCCTTTTTTTTGTTTTCGAGGGGGAAACCATCAAAAGGTACCCGACGCCGTGGGAGCGACGCAGGGTTATGTGGGATTTTTACCGCACTAAAACCCCCCCGGTGGCCGTCCTCGGCGCTGAAAAGGAGGACTCCGGGATCTCGAAACGACTTCAACCGGAATCCTGCTTGTCCTCAAATAAGCACACCATACTGTAGCCAGGCTAATGCATAGGCATAATATGCGGGACAGCTAGAGTGGGAGCTCGAACCGTTCGGTCAGGCAATCCCGGGAAGGACGGCGGTATGTGTCGACGCATACCGTCGTAAAGACTAGACGGAGCGGTGGGTCCAGCTGCCCATCTGGGAGGAACCCGATGGGGCAACACGCTCGGAGGATTCCGGTTGAAGTCGTTTCGAGATCCCGGAGTCCTCTTTATAGCGCCGAGGACGGCCACCAGGGGGGTTTCAGTGCGGTAAAAATCCCACATAACCCTGCGCCGCTCCCACGGCGTCTGGTACCTTTTGAAGGTTTCCGCCTCGAGAACAAAAAAAAAGTATACCTATTAGTATTTATTTTTATGATTACCACGGTAAACTTGATGAAAGGCGGAGCCGCGGGAACAGTATAGTCAGTCATATGTGATGCAGTTGGAAAATTCAGTGGTGATTAAGCAATACACTCATCGTAGTTTCGAATAAAATCTACGCGTATGATTGTTAAATTGTTATTTTTATTCAATTGGACAGTGTCCATTTAGTGTCCAATTCATTTAATTTCAGACATTTTCTTCATTCGCTTGGCTAAAATTTGAATGACGTATTACAAAGTCGTGTATTGAGCTGTTTTAAACATCTTAAGACCGTTTCTTACACCGACTTAACTAGCAGTAGGTCATAGTTCATTAAAATTTACATTCAAAATTCAGGCTACAGGTTAAATATGTATAAGAACCTTCTAATGAGTCCCTATTTTTCTTAAAATTTCGTGCTCTAATTACACCCTGGTCTTTCATTTTGTTTTTGTTATTTTAACTTTGTTTTCTAAAAATGTAAAAGCATTATTAATTTTTTACCTAGCTTTCCTGATAAACCCATCCGCAGATTCGTTGTAACATACGAGCCTCATAATTACTTCGTTTAGATTGAAATTTAGGCACGTGTATAGTTTGTGATATCTATCGAATGCATCCATCTTTTTTTCATGTGTCCGGTTATAGCGGAGGTCTGCACTTTATCGAGATGACATGATCTATAAACATTTTAGTGCTCATTTTTCCGTTTTGATTTTGTCTGTCAAAATTTCATTGCACCTTGTTGTATGTGAATAAATAAATAACGCTTTCTACATTTATAGCTCCACACTACGTTTTATTTTCTTTAACGTTGGTACCATAGACACGCAAAGATAAATACATAAACACCCAGACCCAGAGTAAAAATCTAAAATCATTTGGATTTGCCTGGCAACAAACCGAACCCGAAACCCACTAGAAGTCAGACCGATATTTTATATTTACTTCAGTCTTGGGTCTATTCGAGTCATAATAAAATTCTCTCCTACAGGCAGTCGTAGAGTTTCATTCTTTTTGTAAAGAGACCTCTACAATGCCCGCCGCGCCTTCCATACATTGCATTGAATGGAGCCCGCCCATGCGACTGCTATAAACCCATTCTGATTGAATTGCCCAGTGCACATTTAAAACGTATTCGTTTTCAATCCATGTGAATCCGTAGTCCATTGCTAAAATAATAACAAATTGCTTTCGCTACTTTTAATATCAGATAGAGCACGTAATTTCTAATCCTCTCTCCTCCTCACCTTGTGAAAGTCCTTAACGTGTTTTTTTCTTGATCTGCACCCTTTTTTATGCAAAAGCCGAATAAAGTTCATTTATATTCTTAAACTCAACTGACAGTTGTAAAGTAAATAACTAATACTTTTACTCTGTGAAACGAAATCAATAAAATAGAATAAAAACGTATAAGATATTAATTTGCTATTTATTATAACTTGTGACCCAAATTTATAATTCAGATAATTGTTGATCAATATTTCAAATAATATTTCCCGAGACATGCGTTTAGGTCGAATGTTTAAACATCAAGAAAAATATTCCGTAACCGAAGGCGTGTTTACAAACACTCACCACATGTTTGATAAGGCGTTAAATGGCCCCGATTCACATTTAATGCTAAACAAGCATGTAATTAGTCGACAGAACAAACAAACAAGCAAACATACGGTAATCTTAAACTCATCGCGTAGGAGAGGTGAGTCAGGCGCCCACCTGCGGACCGCGAGACTGATTCGCTGCGTAAACATATTACGTGCGTACTTAGGCACAATATATGGCAATATCGAAAGATACACATGCTATTCTGACCTCTAAAATGAAGGTATTGTACGCGATAATCGCGTGCCGATATCCAATGATCGTTTGACCGTCGTACACGCGCGAAGATACCAATTTGCGGGCAAACTGCGAGTTTTTATCTCTCAACGGCCGCTGATATCATTATTAGACGCTGTTCTACGGAGACTGGCGTGTGTAATTGTTATTTACTGTAGGCTTGAGTCACTTTACGTGTTGCGTGTCTTCTGCGTAGGTTGATGTAACTAATGAGCGGCTAAGGGCTCTCTTTAAAAGTTATGATCACGCTACCGAATGCCGGCCCGAGGCAAGTTTTAGGATGGAACGATATTTAATTATGGTTCCCCATTAGGAACTAGGGAGGTCTTGACAACACCTACAGCTCACAGGTGGTAGAATCAATGTAGTTCGCCCGGGGATATACCACCGCCACACCTATTTCTAGCGTGAAGCAGTTTTTGTGTTTCGATGGAAGGGTGTGGTATAAGGCACACTTTTGTATGAGTTGACCATTTTAGTCCTCGGGAGCAGCGACGCATCTGTGATTGACCCCCATGTTCTGTATGAAATCGCTTACAGATGTCCATGGGCGGCAGTGACAACTTACCATCAGGTGGACTGCATGCTCGTTTGCTACTTCAATCTTATAAAAAAACCTAAAGGTTATGTCTAAATTCAAATTTGTCGATTTTATCGACCGTCTGGACCTTCCGCCACTCAGTTCGCCCTAAAGTAGGACCGGCCCTGACGCTAAATGTAATATACCGGTACTTGCGGCTTGTTCACAATATGAAATAGATTAATTTCTTGTTTTTTATTTTGATTGTTGCTTTGTGATATGTATTACAGAAAAGATTTTTCTTTGTCAAAAGATATTTCGTCCAATTTTTGTGTATTTATAAATTCTAAGACAGTTACTAGAGTGCTTTGATACAAAGTTAAAAGCTCAGAACCTATGGATAAAAATAAAACTTCTTTTTAGTCAGCGCTGTTTCAGTTAACGACGCCGGTCGAATTCTTTGACGATGGACTTTGAGACGCTTCACACGAAAGCCCTAGACTGCGCGAGACATTAACACTACACATTGTGAGCTTTCGCTCGTCGAGCGTGAAAGTGAATCTTAGCGGATTGGGAATACGAGCTGTTCGGGGGTAGATTTATGATGGCGTTGACAGACGATGCAGTGGGCGCAGTGGCGCTTCGCGTTGGCACAATGCCCGGGGCGCGGGTACCAGCCACCTCGCCACCTAGCCCCACCCACGACGTTCGCTCCGCGCCTCCCCCGTTGCCACTCTGACTAATGCACGAAAACAATACACAGCTGTTGACCCAGCAATGTACTGGCACGCCTACAGCGCGTCGCCGACGGCGCTCAACCCCGCTCAAGTGACGCGCGGATCGCTCGATATGTACGTACCGGTGACATTCTTGCTCTACCTTAACAGCTATCGGCCCTTTGCTCTCGCCGGGATTTATTCGAGACGTGACAAGTGATGTATGGCTTTGTTTTTTCCACGTGCATCTTAATGTGTTGTACGTACAAAATATAAATTTGATCATGTTTATTTTGAGTAACTGAATTACTGCGGCTATTGTTATTACGTACGGCTAAATGTATTGTCCTATCATTACGTCTTACAAATTTGAATTTAAAACAAAATTGCAAATTGGTTTATGCACTATTTATCCGCTTGAAAGGATCTTATTCATTAATTTCTCCATGCAATTTTTATCAACAACGACAATGTGAATACAAATTATTACATTTCCTGTGACACATTGATAAAATTAAACTTCGCGCATACTTTTAAAAAAGTTGTGCTAAATACAAACAAGCAGTAGATATGTCTGGACGTATAAAACCAGCAAAAATAAAGTTCGTAGCAGCAGCGATACCCATCTGTCGTGAATGCTAAGCAAACTGAATAAGTGCCTTGACAAGCTGTGAATCAGCAGATAAGCGGTCTGCGAGATAAGGCATTCACTTCTCGGTATTGCGGTAGGTCGGGACGAAGGAGATTCTTGAAAAGACCGCAGAGTTTTGTAAAGAAATCACATTTTGTGGTGGAATAGCAAATATGCGCAAAGAGCGAAACCCGACCTCATGACGTTTATAGCGTAATGAAGCAGTGGAAATGGAAATAATTCGTAAAGACTACTGCAATTCGGTCTAATTAGTGAATCGATTACGACTGAAAGTTTGTTGCGTAAATACAAAACTTTCCGAGTAAATTACCTGAGAAATTTGTTACGTCGTTCAACACTCCCCAACTATTTCAGGAAACCGCCTGCAACGCGAGCGGTCATTCATCATTTTTAACGATCAAGCATTACGCAACGCTTATGAACATCCTCCATTCATTGTGGACATGCAAATATCCATTCGTTCCTCGCATCCACACTCAAGTCACGTCCCGGAGCCGCTACCGCCTGCGTCTGTAATTAGTGTGTGTGTATAAACAAGCCATTTGCCCGGCAAATTGGCCATTCCCGCTAACCGGTCGGTTGCCTCAGCAGATTTGTGGGAGAACGAACTAACGCCATGAATAGATTGCGCTAAATATTTAATTAGGAGGCCGGCTGCTAGGATTCCACTTGGACGTAATGTGCATTCAGTTTTGAGCTCATGAATTTTACATAACCTTAGAAATTGATTTCAAACCTCAAGTGTCATATTAATATGAACGCCGATAAGCCCCTAGTAATTTATGCGAAGAGGTTTAGGTATGCAGGCAAGATGGAGTATAATAAAAAATCGAAGTTTAAGCTTTTCCGTTATAAAGTCTTTCAATCATTCTTCAGCTCTGGTGCCCTTGAAAGACAGAAAGTTTATCAGAATAGACATTGTTGATTTTCCTCAACGTGATTCACCTTTACCTAGTATTTTCTCGGTCACCAAGAATAATCCTGTTAAAATAATAGCTAAGTTCGGATATTTATTATGCAGTAAATTATTATACCTTCATTATCAGGGAAAAGGGAAACACGAAGGTAATATTTTATACTTGCCGGAGCCGAGTGGATAATGTACATGAATCTTTCGAGGAAAATATCATACACATCCCAGAAAGGAACAAGAACAAAGCTATATTTTCTTACTACAGTAATAACTTGGATATTAACAACGTAGTAGATTAGTATTCTATTAGTACCATTAATATTATACCTATATATGTTTACTTGTAACTCGTGTAGCGATTATTCTGAGCTATATTTACTTTATTATCGTACGTATTTATGTTTATGTGATAATTATACATTCTCGATCAAGTTTATGACTTATGCATGTGGTATAACTTTTATATAAACAAAACTATGAATAGTTTAGCGACCTACATTTTTCTACCAGGAGGTAGCATAGGATTTATTTTTATCGCCAATTACGCATACTTAGTTTATATGACATACAAGTGGCGATTGCAGTTAATCTATACATTCCTGATCACTTAATCTACGATTAGTGAGTCGTTGCCAAGTCCCGGCGTAACCCAATCGCGTCCCGTGTTGGCGGCCGTACATCGTCCGCTAGAATGCCGGCCGTCTCATAAAGTACACGGTGTGCATGCGCGGGCGCATCACCCAGTGCGGTGACTCATGCATTGTGCTCACGCTAATTACATTGTACGTCGAACACGTGCATGTGTTCCCCTTGAAACGGCTCGCCTGATAAATACAGAACTACGGTGACCGCTCCCTGGGCCCAGGATCGGGCATTGTTGACGAATATGCCCGTGTATATATTATCTAATGGGTTGAGCTAACCGCTATTGTAGACATAATAGGCAATAAATGGAGTGGCCAAGGCCGCCGGTTATGCATTCGCTTGTCGTCTACATATTTTATGACGGAGAGAACTGTCTATCTATGCAGCCGCTTATACACGTATAGCAGCCACTTAAGTCGATGTCCATTTCGAAAGACCGAGACGTTGCTGGGTGACATTATGTTGCTATTTATGAATCCATAGATAGGGGTCAAAAGGTTTAGAGGTGTATGTGTCCATTTATTTTTGTGATAACCTTCGAAACTAAGTGTCACTATCGTTTTCATTGGACCCACTGTCCGCCCACTTATACTTAACCCTACCGTTATTTCTTACGACATTACGAGTGACCTTGAATTTGGCAACGTAATGTTATTGTTTATTTAATCCTTTGTTGATGCACGTATTTTTAGATATAGGAAACTGTGGCCTTTTCTTAAATATACCCTTATAAGATTCATTCACTTATTTTATTTCCTTTTAAAAATATGTCTCCGCTAGTATGAATTTCGATAACTTGTCGCTATCTATAAGCATGAGACGATGATATGTGCAAGTACGTTATTTCTATTACTCCTTTGATTAGGCTAGTCCGTTAATATGTTTTACTGCAGTTATTTCGGTAGATGTACTTAGTGCCGCTGTGGGAATTTCTTCTGTCGACGAGTTAATCAAAAATCGGCTCGGCTATTTTCGTACTCTTTAAAGCTTTTCAGTCGGTGCCTCTTCATTATACAACGCTCTGAAGTGTTCCTATAGGAGTGCAGTTTTCACCTCGTCCGCATTTTACGATTAAGTCCAAAAAGTACATAAATTTTCGAAGTGAACTTTTCCGTAGAAATTAATTTAAAAGTTTAGTCTTTTGAGAGAAATTACTCTTGAATTAAAGTCTTAAAATCGCAAATGAATTAAAGATTTATTTATGCGGAATTTATAGAGACCTACTGCAGTCGTATTATACGAAATTTTTATTCATACATCGTGTTTCAAAAACTAGATTATACTGCAAATAAGATTCAAATCATAAAAGTCGTTTTTTGTAATGCTTGCAATATGCCAATTCTGCGAACCCAAAAATGGGATCATCCGCTGTAATTATGAAAGTTCTCGTGCTTCTATAATGTTCACTTACAAAAGTAGACACATGCACCAATTTGCTAAGTGTTCATGTTATTAGGTTAATGAGTTTGGTGTAAAAGAAAATCTGACTGTAGCATATCTTGATGACTTCAGTAATGAATTGCAGATTTTGTTTAATACTATGGTTATAATGAATGTCATTTATTGCCTCTGAAATCTAGTTCATGATAAATTCACTGCCGTATTCAGATGTTTCAAATGTTGACGTAAACGATTTTCAATTTTAGTAAAACCGTTCATTGAATTTTTTTGTTACGTTCGCCTCGTTTCGTTAGGCACGGAAGAGTTGGCGATATCAGTATAGTGCGATGTATTTGACCGCCAATTTCTCCAAATTGGACTATCGGTCTGGCTAGCCTTTCAAAATATTATTTGTAGAAACTTTCAGATCTGGATTATAGAATGATTGTTAGATTTCGTCGACTAGCCTTAATTTGGGTTGATTTACTTTAACTTTGTTATCTTTATTTTCCTTGTTGAATTATTTAATTGCGGAATTCGTATGATTACCCGTATTTCTTTTTTTGTCTCGTTATGAAAATTAACTACGAGCTAAATGGAACAGGCATAGGCTTGTTCTTCGTTTTTCTCATTTGATCTTAAAGCGCTAACGTACTAATTCTTTCTTTAAACTTTTGGAATCTACTAAAACTGTTTTATGGCGGTGTTGGTTAATTTCATTCGTTTTGTTTAAATTGATGAACTATATAATTAAGGATAATTGCGTTACTTTTACAGTTATTGCAAAAATTTTAAAGAATGTCAATGCCCACAGCGCTATTCGAATTATTTTGGCACGAAGACAATGTCATTAATATTGATACTATTTTTGCTCGATGCTCACGTATGTACGTAGGTACATTAACTGAAAAATGCATTTGTTTGTGAAAATAAATACATTCGATGACGAATATTTTAGTTTTAGCTTTACTAAAAACATTCATGCATCATCTTTCCGTAAGATTTGCCATTATTGTGTGACTGGTATATTAGACTGGACTTTTATTGGAGTGGAAAAAAATATGTAAGTATTATCAGAATCGCAATGCAAAAGATTTTCTTGTGTTAAACTATCCAGCATATCAGTAACTTTTGCTACATACACTTCGTTTGTAGTATACAGTCGTTTGTAGTATTAAGTACACAAATATGTATTAAGGAATTCTCTAATTTAAAAAAAACGATCAATTACCGACTTTACAATTTCTACGCCTGCTATTCCTATCATTAATATGATGCTACTATCTAACATAAAGGTATGCTTATTATAAGCATAGCGTATTCTTTAACAACCTATTTTAAACCTATTTACGTTGTCTCTTTTTCGAGTGCTACGATGTAGAGAAAGATTCATTGGTGTATATACATTGTAATATTCTCAAATAACGTTTGATCTTCCATTTATATCGTCATCGTTTGTTTTATTACTATCTTAAGTTTGTTTACAGTTTATTACTGAGAACACCTTTGTTTACTTTGATGCTTGTGTTTTTCCTCAAAATATGTTGCGGTATGAATATTTTTATTTTCCCTCTCGCCATCACATGTTGGTGGATGGTGTTAATTTCTCGATAATTTAGACAATTAATTTACAGAGAGCTCAGAAAAGACTAAGACTAGTATAATGCTCGCGTTCATGTTAGTTGTTTATGAAGAAAAAGAATATAGATATTATTGCCTGATAGACAATAGATAGACTGTATGATGTGCAATATTATTTGAAGTAGCAAATCTACATGCATTATACAAATTTAGCCGGTACTACTAGCTGTCACATTGATATCTTCACAATCGCACGCTTCGGTTCAGAATACAGCTGCATAATCAAGAGTTGCAAGCAAGTCAAACCTACCGGTAGTGTACTGTTTTTGTATCAATAGACCTTTTAATTTCAATGGAAACAAAATCGAGTATTTTCTAGAAAATAAATCTAGAGAAAAAATGACATGTTTTAACTATTTACAATGTTATCTTCCGCTTACTTTCCCTGAATTCATCGCTTTTAGCGCAATACCCATTCGATGTGCGCGGATTGGAACGGCACGTAGACCTCTCCTGCCTCATTGTTCAGTGACACTGGGCCGCGAGGAGCGCTGTGTTCTTGCGAATCGGCGTCTATTGTCCCCGGTGTTGCGGCGCGCATGCGTGAAAATGTTGTTTAGTTTTTGCCCGATTGTGCAACTGCGGTTTCCCTTATTATCTCTGTTGTAATTTCCTTCAACACTAGTTTCAATGTATGTGTTTTTTGCAGTATTCAATTTTGTACTTTGAGCTTTCCGGCCCCTGTTCAAATACTTGTAATACCACATATTGTTCCAATATGATATACAAAATAACATATTAATACATAATAAATGACATTTCGAAGTGGTTTTATTACTCAAGACGAAGCCTTATCTTTATTGTAGCAACTAAATTGGCAGGCGGTTAAACGGCACCCAATCAATTGGGCCAAAATTCAATTTCACCGGCTTTATTACAAATCGTTTTGGAAGCTGAAATTGAGGTATAGTTTATGCCGCTCATAGAGAGTTGAAGTGGCCTCCGTTCTATAAACGTTACATGGAATATTTTATCAATTTGTGCTCGTTTGAATGAAACTGTCTTAATAGGGAAGATGAAAACATTTTACATAGACTAAAATAGATTTTACTAGATAGATAAATATCTATATTTAATTGCCAGTTAAGAATTATGGCAGAAAAATCTGCGTACGTACTATACTGTACTTCTCAGTTGAGGTCGTATTCCGATCCGGTGGTAGTGTAAGAAAAAAAATGTAACTGACAGTTTGTAAGTGCCCCCGTAGGCCTATACAAAATACGCCCTGTAGTTCCGGGATCAGAATAGGGCTACGGCATCCCCTGCCTGTCGTAAGAGGCGACTAAAAGGGGCTTCCGGGGTTGCAGACGGCTAGAGTGGGAGCTCGAACCGTTCGGTCAGGCAATCCCGGGAAGGACGGCGGTATGTGTGGTCGCATACCATCGTAAAGACTAGACGGAGCGGTGGGTCCAGCCGCCCATCTGGGAGGAGCCCGATGGGGCAACGCGCTCGGAGGATTCCGGTTGAAGTCGTTTCGAGATCCCGGAGTCCTCCTTTTCAGCGCCGAGGACGGCCACCGGGGGGGTTTTAGTGCGGTAAAAATCCCACATAACCCTGCGTCGCTCCCACGGCGTCGGGTACCTTTTGAAGGTTTCCCCCTCGAAAACAAAAAAAAAAAAAAGGCCTATACAAAATAAAGACATTTAATTTCATTTCATACAATTTGAAGAGGTCCGTCTTCTTTACAGATAGATACGTTTACTTCAAAGTAAAGTAATTTCAAATAGTGTACTTATATTATTACAAGTTGTAAAGATTGTCACCACAGACTACAAAATTATCTTTTAACTGTGAGATTGAAATACTGTGAACTTCCGACCTTGCCGTCGTAGCGATGCAGGCCGCGCCTTCTCTAAATCAGCATGAATAGGCATTCGTTACAAATTGGACCGCGTTAGACACACCTACCCAATCGCTTATCGTTCATTTTCGTTACATCACCAGCCGCAAAAAGTGGGATAGACGAGGTTAACTAACTAGTAGCTAGTGGCTCAGTGGCAGCTACCGGCTGGCCCCGTTCTCACGGATTGCATGACGCCGCGACATGCGTACCTGCGTCGTCGTTTGCTTGCAACAATGCTCACTCGCTAGATGTCTCGACGCTTAAACCTCTTTTGTTTACATTATCTGCCTCGTCGCCTACACTTCTAAATTTCTTTGCATTATCGCCGCATGTACCATTGTTTTTATCATCAACGCGAGTCAAAAATGTTTGTCGGTTTTGTTATACTCTTATACTATCAGAAATGTCATTCGCATTACGTAAAATGTAAGCGCTGACTCACCCATCTATCACTTGTCTACCGATAGTTTTTATTTATCAACAAAAACACCGAAGTTAGATTTTTTCATTTAAATATATTTTTGTCGACTACATTTTTAAAGCTGCTCTTTCCTTTCCTAAGGTTTAATATTTTCTTTTGTTTCCTCAAGTATTGCAAATTCATCGTTAAATTTACCAAAAATATATAAACGTATCATCATATCCTGCAGTTCGAAGACTTTTTCATACGGGTCGAATGGCGTTCAAGGTCGAATCGAAGGCTTCGTAATGCTGTTTATACGATCAATTTAAAATGTGACTCATCGTAGTTCATACCTCGTAAATAAACTGCCAATCATCTGGTAGATAAATCATCATGACTTCTTTGCTTCCTGGTATATTTTTACCCCGCTGCGTCAGAAGGAGGGTAATGTTTTTTGAGCGTATGTAAGTATGTATGCCCATCTCTTTTACTCGCGCTACAGCCCAAACGGCTTGACGGATTGTAACATACAATATATCTTTTTTTTTGCAATTGTGTAGTTGCTGTTGGCCATAATGGCCTTTACAGCTTCACCGGGTTTATTATGGCGAGCCTAAAGCTCAAGCCAGGACAAGAAGACTGTGGGCTGGAAGGGACCGATTGCTTTGGTCTCCGTTGCCGTGTTCCTCGACCTTCCTCCTTCGCTAGAGGGAAGACGGTTGCGGATCCAGCTAATGCCGGAGTCCTGGCCTGCCTAAATATATAATTAGAATTGTTTTAGTCTCCAGAATTAGACTCCAGAATCGACTTGATAGAACTTGCCGCTCGGCCATGAAACATACTTTATGCGCTAACGTCAGCGATGAGCGAATTTTGATAAATTTCGCTACAATTTACAAAGACTGGCAAAGAAATTATATGGCATCGTAATATCAGCCACATATATTTTTTAACGGTCTGAATTTATATTTGCAGAGCAAAGCGGTTAATGCTTGAAGGGATTTTTTCTTGGCTAGTACACTCGGATTAGTTTACATTTGATTGCTTACACACCTGATTTATTATATATTAATCCCCTGATAAGTAATATGTATGTAAGTATTACACTACTTAGTCTTCAATTCTTGCTGTCATGAGTGGTGTGCACCAGATACCGCTTTTCTGTAAAATAAGATAAAATATGGTAAAGTGCATAGATGTTTGCTATTTGTATATTTAAATACAATTAAAGTTACGAGCTTGTACTCTGTCAAGTATAACTTACATCATACCAAATTAAACAATCTAATCGTCTCTGAAGAACAATGCTAATTATCATCGGCCAACGGACAATGTAATTAGAGGCTTATTATAATATTTATATTTTATAATGTACACATTTATTAGTCATCTTTTTTGTTTGTTAATAATTTCAAAGAGAAACGAACCATGAAATTTGTAAACAAAATTTAGTTGTGTTACTTTTGGGGGGTAGTGAAATTTTTGTCAAGCATCGGAAGGTCGCGAATTCCAAAATTGAATTTCAGCCCAGATGTGGTTGTATGAGTAATGTACGGATAATTATGAATGATTTTTTTATCGACTGGAACATACTAAATCTATCTGCAATACCTGTGTCTCAAATCACCTAACCTAGTTTAAATATTTATAGAAGAAATAACCGAAAAGATCAGAAGGAGTACCTTTCGTTTGAACCTATGGTATATGATATACATATAAGAACAAAATCTGACGACATCAGACTATCGCCCATGAAATGATACGTCATTTACTCCATGGATATCTCATGATTAATTGCACAATTACTTTAATTACAACTACATACATTATTTTTAACTTTGTCGGTGGCAATAATCATTAGTATGCATTGTGCGTGCGGAGCATTCATGATAGCTATTTAAAGAGTACTTATCACTTCTATCATTTTTTATTGTTGTGTTTGTTTAGGTAGTAGCAAACTAGCATGCAGTTCACCTGGCGTTACTTAAATGTTCATTCCAATCCTGGCCATCTATAAACAACTTTATATGAACCAAGCAGTCTATCTGAAGACAATCACAGATTGGTTGCGACTTGCGAGAACGATGATCGTCGTAGCATATGTACATAGAGTTGACGAGGCCACAGCCAGAACTTTTTACGCTACAAATAGGTGTGACGACAGTACCTTCCCGGTAGAACCTTACGCGTTCTACCACCTTGTAAAATCATATTTATACTATGTCAAATGTATTACAGTTATACCTCGACTTACGCTACCCCGACTTACGCGAACTCGGAGTTACGCGGTTTTCAAATCTCCTCAATTTGTCTTTTATTAAATGCCAGCTGCCTCACACAATCTCTATATTATGGATTACAGCCTTACTTATACTATGCTAAACAAGAGGCTACACTATTAAATAAGAGTGTGGAATAGTAATACTATGTACTATGTATGACAGCTACATTTTATTTTGTGTTACGTATTTCTTGTACCCCGACTTACGCGAATTCGACTTACGCGGTTATCAGTCAGTCCCACCTATCGCGTAAGTTCGGGGTATTACTATACTCAACTTGAAATATTTTAAAATGCAAGTGCCACAGAGTTATGAGTAATATTGGTCATAATTATCATAAGTGTTACTAATTGTTGATTGTTGTGTGCTGTGTCTAATTAAATGTTTGTTTTCTCTTCAGCCGAACGAAGGAACGGACAATCAGGTACTTGCGCATACTATACGTTGTAGTACTTTGTGTTTGTCCATATTGTTTTAGTTTGTGGTATTCATATATGTTGAGCATTTTTTTTATTTTTGTTACTTTTGCCTTTTTTGTCTGTTGTGTCTTAGTAAAAAATTGTGTTTAAGTAAAAAAAACTAAGCAGTCCCTGCGTTATATCTACAAACAATATTAACAATAAATGGTCAGAATTTGGATGTAGTTGTATCTGTTAGTAACGCTTTAGAAAAGAACACAGACACGCAAACACTTGTAATAAAAAGCAGAAATTAATTTATATCCATATCCATGTATGAAATAGATTTATATCCATGTACTTTGTCCACAGAAGAACCCTCAATATAGATACATACTAGTGATGTAACGAATATTAACATTCGCAAGAATTTTGCGTATATGTAATTGCAGTTTGACGAAAAATAAGCACACCAAATCTATACAAATTTAAGTCGACCTACAGTTTGACGACTAAAAAAAAGGTCTTCAAAAATTACATCATTCGACTCCCTACACCAAAAACTAAAAACAAACCTGGTGGCGCCAATAATGGCGTCAAATTAAAAAATATATATTCACGCATACGAATGTTGGTACTGAATATTCGCATTCGCGAATGTTCCGGCACACATTCACATGGCGACCATTATAGTCCTCGGTAGTAGCAACGCATCTGTGATTGACTTCAGATGGAGCCCATGTTCTGTATGTAGTTGATTACAGATATCCACGGGCGGCAGTGACCACTTACCATCAGGAGGACTGCATGCGCGTTTGCTACTTCAGTCAGATAAAAAAAAATGTGTGCGTGTACTAGCGTACACTCGTAAGAAGTGAAACTTCTTTATGATGTTATTTTTCAAAAAATAAGTTACTATATTACAGAAATTGGTTAAATAAAGTTAAATTAGATAAAGTTTAATAAAGGGCTTTTATTAAACTTTATCTAATAATCTAATCTATAATAATCTATCTAATATCACGCGTGGTAGGGATAACGTAACGTAACGTAACGGATAATAGCGCGTAACAGAAAAAGATGGCGCGTAACGAAAAAATGTTACACTAAATTTTTTTCCAACCCCGATAAAGAAGTTTCACTTCAAAAAAGTTCAAATAATAACATTCGTTACATCAATAGTACATACATACATATATGAGAAAAATCACATAGCAAAGTTCTGGGGGTTTTCACATAATTGCATACACAATCATTCCAACCTCTCACGCAGTCAAGCCTTCCGGAAAAATACAGTGAATCATTGAACAATAAAAACTATATAGATAGGAAATCAAGAGACCTTTTATAATCATTTTTATGATAATTGAAATTATTCATGTTCGGTTTTCCTTGTCTAACAGCATGAAAATAATCACTTTATAAATATTTGTGTGGTTAGTATTTGCAGCATATTCTGCCGTCGTAATGAAACATGCAGTATTTGCAAAATTATGGTTATTAGATAAACGCGTTTATTATTATTTAATCTCTATTTTACCTAATTGATATTGCAATATAAAAAATATATGTTTTCATAACTAAAACTGGAAGACGTAAATGCTGCATTTTATTATTTTAAATATGATTTACTGCATTTAATTTCAAGAGAACAAATATTCAATAATCACATGACCTGATCACCTAATCTAGCGCGTGTACTGCATAATCGGTTAAGTTTTGACGGATATCCAATGAAAAAAAGTGAAAAAAAAAACTCTTCTGCTACTCAATTCTAGATAACGTTTTTTATTGGACGCAAAATTAATTTCGCATAAATTACAATCACTACGTTCTTCATTACGAGGGCAGAATTGTTGACACGAGTACTAATTAGTTAACTATACAAGTTAACTAATTAGAATTGCATGAACACTTAGCGTTTTTTGTTTGCATATTGATTGCATATCATTTATATTGATATGACACGCATGATGATCACTGTCGAGGTATCCTACGTCTTGAGTTCGATACCTGGCTTACAGGCCATAATGATAAATAGAGTTTATTGTTTATTGGTTTTGGATATATGTGTGTAATTTTGCATGTATGTCCGTAGTACATACATGCAAAAATATAAACAGGTTATAATATATAGCATGTATTGTGTCGACTCGCGTGGCGGAACGCGTACGACATCGGTCCGACACACAATGTGATCCGAGTTCGATTCCCAATCAAACAGATTTGTAAATTATAAATTTCTTGTTCTGGGTCTGGGTGTTGTGTATATGTCCATGTGTGTGTCCATAACACCCACAGCACTGGAGAAATCTTAGTGTGGTGCTGTGGTGTTTAGAGTGTAGAAAACGTTATTTATTATTCATTCAATTTAATGAAAGGGCCTTTTCCTAAAAAGATTATAATTTTTCCACTGACCTATATAACGATTTGACTGTACATATTTGTCTACATGTTTGTATTGCCCTGTGTTTGTTATAATAATACGTTCATTGTTCAATGTACCTATATGTTGATTCCAATTAACGTTGCGTATGATAATGATGTGTTTGTTAGTCATCTCGATCCGGTTTTATGGTTTGCTCAACTCAATGAGGGGTGTGTTAAGAGAATTCATATCTGAGTCTTACAAATCGTAGTAATAAACTGTTTATTAACATGTTTGGTAGATAAATTTAATTCATTCATTAATCCATTTTCAAGGTTCTATTTTTTTACTGCGTCTGCTTAGTTAGAGTATATATTATAGTGAATATATACGGTTATTATGACTTGCAACGATGGAAATACTGCAAGACATCCCGTTCATACACTTTAGTGAGAAAATTGTTTGCCTTCGTACAAATCTTTTTATATAATATACTAGCTTATTCCTGCGGCTTCGTCCGTTTTGGTTGCATATTCCATGGTATACGCGATCATAGCCATGTGATCCAGCCAGCCATAGCGTAAACCGTATTTTTTTAATCAAAGAGTAACAAACACATACATCCGCACGAACTTTAACGCTTGTAATATTAATAAGTTAAAAAGTAGTAAGATTAGTCCCAATACATGTTATTTTAAAAAACGTTGATTAATATAAGTCTTCTTCTCCAGTTGTTCACAGCCAGCGCGACCCACCTGCACGATGCGCGCCGCTCGCACCCGCCCGACTCGGGCTTCTCGGAGCCGGTCAACAACAACATTGCGGAGGATAACAACAACGGCCCGATATCGCTCAGGGAGATGCAGAACATCGCGAACAACAACGCGACCGCTTACATCGTCAGCGAGAACGAGGAGAGGAATAGGATAAGCCGGGAGTCGGTCGTCGAGTTTGAGCCGTTGCCGACGATAAGGGTCGCTGATCCGCTGGAGCGCTGTGCTGATTGGTTCGGTAAGAACACATGTCATACTCGTAGATTATGTCCGCTCATGAAGTATTACAGACTGTTAACCATTTGTCCTTGTAGTTTTGGGATCAGACTACGGATATCTGCCTGCCTGTCATAAAATAAAAAATATGTCCACGCACTTGGCCAGCGCGGTGGACTATGGCCTAAACTCTCATTCTGAGAGAAGACCCGTTCCCAGCAGTGGGACAATAATGGGTTGACAACGTCATAAAATATGTCTAAAAGTGTTGCGGACGGCAAGATTTAGACGCCAGCCAGCCAAACCATTCCGCGAAGGACGACACGGAAGGAAGGACGTAAAGACCAGACGGTGCAGCTAGAGTCCAATGGGGCAACGCGCTCAGAGCTTTTCGGTTGCATTCCTTTCGAGATCCTTAAATTCTGTTCGTAGCACTATCGCCCTAAAACCCTCAAGGTGGTATAAACCTTGGGGTTTTAGAGCGGTAAAAATCCCACATAACCTGGCGTCGCTCTCACGGCGTGGGGCACCTTTTAAGGGTTCCTATCTGGAGACCAAAAAAAGATAAAAGGGAAAAACAAAAATCCCGCTGCTAACATAGTCAGTGACAACAAACAGGATAAGTTAAGAGTCGGTTGTTGAGTTTTGGGTTGATCTATGTTGATTAGACTAGAAAGTCCTATGTGTCCTTAGTAGATTGTTTTCCGAGAAACTAGAAAGAGACAATTAAAATCATTAGAAAGACGGAGAACTTCGTAAACAACAACGCGGACGATAAAGACCTAATATTTCTGGCCTTTTTTAATTTTATAATTTTTTTAGAAGCAAAGGACATATTTAGAAATATTTATGATAGGTACAATTATTTCTAATTATACAATATATTTGCATACTTTGTGTGATGTTTCAAATCATTATATTGTTTCAGGTGGTGAAGACTTGCCAAGGAATCGCTTGCAGTATCTTAGAGAAATTGGAAGGGGATGGTTTGGCAGGGTAAGTTAGATTGTATCAGTTGATTAGATGTATTTTCTGAAATGAACCTGATGTGAATTCCATTTGTATTGTCGTGACCTAGATTATCGGCAAACAAGAAATCAAAAAATTTAATCCAACCATCAGCCTTTGAAAGTCCACTGTTGGACATCCATCCATCCATCAGCCTTTGAAAGTCCACTGCTGGACATAGGCCTCCCCTAATCTGCGCCACTTCGACCGGTCCTGAGCCATCTGAATCCAGCGGTTACCCGCCGTCTTCTTCAGGTCATCAGTCCACCGGGTCGGGGGGCGGCCTGCACTCCTTTTGCCGAGGCGTGGTCTCCATTCGAGGACTCTTCTACCCCATCGGTTATCTGTCCTACGAACGATGTGGCCTGCCCATTGCCACTTCAGCCTACTAATTCTGAGAGCTATGTCGGTAACTTTCGTTCTCCTACGGATTTCATCATTACGAATTCTGTCGCGCAGGGAAATACCAAGCATAGCTCTCTCCATAGCTCGCTGAGCGACTTTGAGCTTACGCAAGAGGCTCACAGTAAAGGACCACGTCTCGGCGCCGTATGTCATCACTGGCAACACACACTGCTCGAACATCTTCGACTTCAGGCTCTGAGGTATATCGGATGAGAAGATATGGCGCAGTTTCCCGAACGCTGCCCAGCCGAGTTGGATTCTACGAGTGACCTCTTTCTCGAAGTTGGACTTACCCATCTGCACCACCTGCCCCAGGTAAATATATTCGTCAACAACTTCGAGGGTGGTGCCGTCAACAACGACCGGTACGGGTGTGACATGGACGTTAGACATGATCTTTGTCTTGTCCATGTTCATCTTAAGACCCACCCGTTGAGAGGCACCAGAGAGGTCGCTGAGCATGGTGTTGAGGTGCTCCATCGACTCCGCCATGATGACTATGTCGTCTGCGAATCGAAGGTGAGTGATATATTCGCCATCGATGTTGATGCCGAATCCTTTCCACTCCATCAGTTTGAACACGTCTTCCAATGCAGCGGTAAACAGTTTCGGGGATAATACATCCCCCTGTCTCACACCGCGCTGCAATTGGATCGGGTTCGTACATCCGTCGTGTAATCGGATCGACATTGAGGCTGCCTTATATATACACTTCAACACTTCGATGTACCGATAGTCAATCTGGCACCGCTGGAGCGACTCCAACACCGCCCATGTCTCGATAGAATCGAAGGCTTTCTCATAGTCCACATAGGCCACACACAACGGCAGATTGTACTCCTCGGCCTTCTCTACTATCTGCCGCAGTGTGTGTATGTGGTCCATGGTACTAAAGCCTTTTCGGAATCCGGCTTGTTCGGGAGGCTGGAAGTCGTCGAGCCTGCGAGCTATTCGATTATTGATGACCCTCGAAAACACCTTGTAGACGTGGCTCAGAAGCGCGATGGGCCTGTAATTCTTCAGTAAAGCCCTATCGCCTTTTTTGAAGAACAGTATCACCACGCTTCTGCTCCACGCCTCCGGTGCTATACCCTGGCTTATGACGGAATCGAACAGCTGTTGGAGCGCTTTCAAAATAGGCCTCCCTCCTGCTTTAAGCAATTCAGTTGTGATTCCGTCTTCGCCGGGCGCTCGGTTGTTTTTGAGCTGTTTGAGGGCCAATCTAATCTCGTACAGGCTGACGTCCGGGATATCTTCGGTATAGTGTCGGGTTAGCGTGGCTCGCTTGTCATTGACAGGCGACAAAGGGCCACGTGAAGCGGTATATAACTGCCCATAGAAGCGCTCAATTTCTCTCTGAACTTCAGGCCTCGCGGCAACTGTGGTGCCGTCTTCCGTCTTCAGCTTCGTTAATAAGCTATGCCCAACACGCAAATCCCTTGCGAAGACCTTGGAGCCCTTGTTCCGCTCAATTTGCTCTTTAATGCGATTTGCATTAAAGAGGCGAAGGTCACGTCGCATCCTGTTAGAGATTTGCGCGTTGAGCCGCCTAAGCTGCGACAGTGAAGCTGGATACTGCACACACATTGCCCGCCGTTCTGCCATAAGTTCGAGAGTTTGGACCGAAAGTCTTTGAGTACTTCTATTGGAGGGGGTCTTATAGTACTTCGATCCTACCTCGTGGGCAGTTTCTACCAACTTGGTGTTCATTTCGTCAACATCAACGCAATTTTCTAGGCATTCCAGGCGATTGCGTAGCTCGAGTTGAAAGTCTTCAGAGCCCTGGATTTGACAAGATCTTGGACGGAGTATCGACTTCATAAGGCGGGACCGTTCCAGCTTGATCTTGATATTTAACGTGCCTCTTACCATCCGGTGATCGCTTCCGGTCTTAAACCTGTTGATCACAGAGACATCGTTAAATATGTGCCGCTTGTCTGCCAGTATGAAGTCAATCTCGTTTTTGGTAGTACCATCGGGACTCATCCAGGTCCATTTCCTTTGAGGCTTCTTCTTGAAGAAGGAGTTCATCATATAGAATCCTTCCTTTTCCAAGAAGTTAGCCAGCAAATGGCCTCGATGGTTCCGATTACCAATGCCAAAGGGCCCTACCTTCAACTCATCGCCACATTGAACGCCCAGCTTTGCGTTGAAGTCCCCCATCACAACCGTGAAGTACGATTTTGAGGTATGTATGGCTTTAGATATATCCTCATACATAACCTCAACCTCGTCATCAGAGTGCATCGATGTCGGCGCATATACCTGTATGACCTTCAGCGAGTACCTCTTGGATACTCTGAGTATAAGGTATGCTACCCTGGGCGACACACTCTTGATCTCCACAACGTTGTTGACAAGGGACTTGTTGACGAGGAACCCGACACCACCTTGGGACAGATGTTCGCCCTCCCGGTGGTAGAACAAGTTACCAGATTTTAGGATCATCGTGTCCTCCCCCTGTCTTCGGACTTCAGACAATCCTATAATACTCCAGTTTAGCTTGTCTACCTCTTCTTCCAGCTCATATATCTTCTCATCACTCCTCAGAGTCCTGGTGTTATATGTTGCCAGGTGCAGAAGTCGTCGGTTGTGGTAGCTCGATCTCTGCCGGAGATTCTTAGCACCCCCTGCCCCGCCGTAACCGTGACCGCTACCATAGCCAGGAATAGCGGGGCTGCCGGGGACTGGGGGCCATGATTTCGTGTGAGCTGCCATTAGGGGGTTTTGCCATAGTCACCGCGCTTGGCTGTGCGTGTTGGTGACCGCAGTATGTTTAAAGTTCTCAGGGTGATGCTGCTGCCCATCACCTGGTTTAAGGTCCCTTAGTCGCCTCTTACGACATCCACGGGAAGAGAGGGAGTGGTGCTATTCACAAGACCGACACCACACGGCCATTCACAAGACCGACACCACACGGCCAATTCACAAGACCGACACCACACGGCCAGGCCACGGCTGTTGGACATAGGCCTCCCCTAATCTGCGCCACTTCGACCGGTCCTGAGCCATCTGAAAAATTTATTATACAGTAAAGGCTCCTTATAGGCGGGGTAATGTTCCGCCCATGTCCCGCTAATACAGGTAGTGTTAGTGCAGTTCGACCAGAAAGGTACCACCGCCACACTTATAGCGTGAAGCAGTTCTTGCGTTTCGATAGAAGAGTGTGGTTGCCGGCCAACGTTGCCAGATTTTTTTTCGTAAACCGGTATTTAGAAACTTATTAGGTGAAAAAAGCGGGATTTCATAATGAAAAGCGGGACATTAGTCCTCGCGGTACAGAAAGTGGCACGCCTCACTCAAAATTTAGTTTTCTCCTTGGAGTAAGGAGGGCCGGAGAATTTGGCGACCTTTTTTTTTGGGCAACAAACTGCAGTTCTACTTATATTTGCAAGTGGCGACCTTTTTTTTTTTTCAAAAGTCCAGTCTGTCCCGAAAACCGGGACCGAGCCTGTACCGCGCGGGACGTTTATTTTTTGCTAAAAAATCGGGACGTTTGGCAACCCTGTTGTCGGTTCACTTTCATATGAGACGTTGATCTTAGTCCTCGGGAATAGCAACGCATCTGTGATTTACTTCAGGTAGAAACAATGTTCTGTATGAAATTGCTTACAGGTGTCCATGAGTGGCAGTGACCATTTATCAGGTGAACTGCATGCTCGTTTGCTACTTCAATCTTACATAAAAAAATACAGAGATCGTGAATAAGTGACGGTTCAGAAATCTTTTTGCTTGTACCGACTACGTCTCAGAGTAAAGAATTTTATTGTTGCGAATAAAAAAAATGGTTACCATTTTTTAACCTGCCAATACTGAAAAGACGAATTCACTCAGGAACCAGGTGAACCGACTGATCTGAAGAAGATATCGGGAAACCGTTGGATTCAGAGGGCACAGGACCGATTGGAATGGCGTCATTTAGGGGAGGCCTACGTCCAGCATTGGACATCAAAGGGCTGATGGATGGTTGGATGGAATTTACTCCGTGCCGTTTAATGGTGTTGGGATTATATTCAGGTGACTTAATGAAGGAGTTGGAAAACTTCACTTATTGGCACCTTATATTTCCAGGTGGTAGAAGGCGAGCTGGAAGACAACGGCACCACCACGGTGGCTGTGAAGATTCTCAACCAGAACGCTCGCCTGGAGGACAAGGCGCGCTTCCTGGACGAGGCGCGCATCTACCGGGACTCCAGCCACGAGAACGTGCTGGGCTACATCGCCAAATGTCTGCAGGAGGACCCGTGGATACTCATTTTTGAGTTTTGCACTATGGTCAGTACGTGAAGTATGAATAGGATTTGCGTTATAATTTCGGCCTCATACATTGGTGGTTACTATCAGATACCACCATTACCCGCTTTACAATGTTTCATACATATTAAAATTGCTACATACTTTAACGGTGAAAACATCTTGGGGAAACCAGCATGAATCAGTGATCTTTAAAAAAGAATATTAAATTTGTGCAAAGTCTATCATTACTTAGATTGAGAAAGAATAATGGGTTTGGTCATTCAAACCCCCTAATTTTCATAATACAAAAGAGCCGAGCAGTATCAGTAACCCTAATGAATTAGTAATCTGACGACCCGCGTGGCGGAGCGGTTACCATACCGGTCTGACGCGCAATGGGTCCCGGGTTCGATTCCCGGCCAGACAGGTATCTGAATGATGAGTTAACATTATCATGTATGTAAGACGAATACATGTCTATGTATACACACCCATACATATGTATACACACCGATGGTACCCGGAGAATATCCTCGTCAACCCATTATTGTCCCACTGCTGGGCACGGGTCTTCTCTCAGAATGAGAGTTTAGGCCATAGTCCACCGCGCTGGCCAAGTGCGAATTGGTGGACGAAAGAATATCCTAGTGTGGGGCTATGAGTGTAGAAAGCGTGTTTTTTAAGTGATAATGATTAAAGTAATTAAAGGAAGGTAAATGTTTTGTCGTTTATTATTATTATTTCTTTGGTAAGTGTAAAAACGAACAATTTGTTAACAGGATCTCCAACAGTACTTGGTAGTGAACCGTCCGAAGATGGCGATGCTCAACGAGACCGGGGTCCCCCTGCAGCTGATGTGTGACGTCACGTCCGCCCTCTCCTACCTCCACTCCCGAGGATACTTGTACGGGTGAGTCATATGTTTGTTTTATAAATTAGCGTAGCGATAAAGCAGACGGGCTGTCTATATGGAATGTGTTCACTATTGCCTGTGGATATTGGGATTTCTATAAGAATGTATTATGTTATAAAAAAAAATATGGGTGCAGTTTTATTTAATGACATGGGGTTGTATTAAGACTTCAGGAAGATTACAGAAAAAAAACGAAGTACTTGTTAATGCCTATCATGTAATGAAATCATTCTATACTGTATAGTTAGAATCCATGATATATCCATGTAACATACAAAAATATGTTTAGAGACCTGGACTATAATGTTACTTTATACCATTTACTACGATTTATTAAAACGGATAATTGATTCATAAATGTCAAAACTTTGAATTCACTCAAGACTATTGGTCTTGTGAAATGTAAATGTGAATTCAAGTCTTTAGTGTCTACGACTCTATTACGATACAAGATTTTGATTTCATTACCATCCCACACTCTTGTGTGTTGGTGCGCGCCGCGCCGGAGTCATCGGTCCTTGTTGTCAATCAATCAGTCTATTAATTTTCGTTTAAGGACTCTATCCACATTCGTATATACGACGACCCGCGTGGCGGAGCGGTTACCATATCGGTCTGTCGCTCAATGGGTCCCGGGTTCGATTCTCGGCCAGACAGGTATCTGAATGATGAGTTTAAATTCATGTTCTGGGTCTGGGTGTTTGTGTATTCGTCTTGTGTGTGTCCATGGTACGCACGACACTACGAGCTATGAGTGTAAAAAGCCTGTTTTTTTAGTGATGATGTACTCTTTCTACACTCATAGCCCATGTGTGTAGTAAGCGTGTTTTTAAAACGTCTGTATATCACAAGCCTCTTTTTTATAATCAGCAACCTATGGAGCGGCAGCGTGTTGGTGCGCGGCGCCCCCGAGAGCGCGCGTGCGGTGCTCGGCCGGTACGCGGCCGACGCGCCCTCGCACGAGTGCGTCGCGCCCGAGACGGAGACGGGCAGGCACCAGCCCGTTTACACTGTGAGTTGTTCATTAATCGAACTTAGTAAACGGACTTGTTGTGTAAAATGTAAATGTAAGTTATACCAATAAAGAATTTGAATTTGAAGTTATTTAAAATAAGATCAATTATAGTAATTTTAGTTGTTTAATAGATTATATAGACATACTGACGGATTTTAGTTTCATAATTTAATATTATACGATGTAATACACTAGATGACCATCAAATTTTAAAGTTATGCATTTTGAAATTGAATTTAAGATATTTGTAATATTGGAATTTTTAAGACACAACTATTTCGTTTTTCTGCTTCGATTTATAAATACAATGTAAGTCTAAATTGTTGAAGTTGTAAATCTATTAAGATGAATTGTTTATTTTATTGTATGCCGTTTGCACCTTTAGTTGAGCTAATACTTAGTACATTAATTAAAATAATTATAGTGTGAATTTTATCGCAATAATTAAATTTGTCCGCAGACGAGTGTGTTATTAAACGTGTCCTACCTAGACATTTTTTGGGAATATCCATGTAATAATATAAGACAATCCGTTTGTTAGCAATAGCTCTAACAGTGACAGAGTACTAATCCAATCTTCCATTCCATTGCCAGAATTCCATTCCAATTTGCATACCAATTCTATTTGCCAGGCCTGCAGCGAGGTGTGGTCGCTGGGCTGCGTGCTGTGGGAGGTATGCGCGTGGGGCGCGCCGCCGCCGCGCGCGCCGCCGCCGCCCGCGCTGCCCTGCCCCTACCGGAACCATCTGTATGTACACGCCGCACGCACATGCACGCCCTGAAACACGCGCGGACACGCTACTGCACACACAGACACACTACCTCACACATTGATACATCACCGCACACATCGACATACTAGCACAAGCATACAGTCGTGATTGCACGCACAGACGCACCATGACGCACATGGATACGGCACCATAAACACTGATACAGTGCCACACGCTATCGTACACACTGCCACGACCGTGCACACGTATACATCACCTTATACTAATACTGACAACTCCGCACGCACGGACACAGCCGCGCATCCGGATACACCATCTTATACTAATACTGACAACTCCGCACGCACTGACACAGCCGCGCATACGGATACATCACCTTATACTAATACTGACAAATGCACTAACTCATCACCACAGATACTAAAGTTCTACCGTACGCAGGGAGACTCTACCACGTAAGTACATTGGCTACAAAAGGTATAAAGAAAAAAGTACGTAGCTTCAAAATAAAGCACTATTAATATTATTACTTAATTTTTGGCTCTGGGATACATTTAGAACTGTGTGAGGTGATAGTAGGCAAAAAAAATGTAGATAGCAACTTGGCGCCCATATTTTAAAAAAAAACGTCACCAAATGTAAATGTTCTACTACTTTCTAAATAAGGTAGCTACGGAAACCTTGTGATTAAAGGAATTTTAGTTTACTGATTAAATTCAAACTTTTAAATGCCAGATATACAAAATAAAGTATTTTCGCGTACTTTATTTTCCTCATAAAGTATAAAGTACAGTTACCCCGAATAAAGTACAATACTTTATAATAAAGTACGGGTGGCAACCCTACCGTATAGACACACCAGTATCGTACCATTGGCAGCACTATATACAGACTTACATCATCATACCATATATGATACACTACCACATCCTCCATACATCACTGCACACCATCATAATATGTACATCCAGCCAGCTATGCCAAATATACCGGCATGTATTCCCATACAAAACGGTGTGTATTGCAATGTATGGGAATACGTGCCGGTACTGAATGCCACAATATATCATCACACGCATTGCCATATAAAACAGTACCGTCATATAAGTATAATAGCATACATCGCAATATAGCGCTACCACAATCGTTTCATCAACCATCATTATTATCATGGCCATTATTGTCATCATCATTATCATCATTAAAGGTGGTAATGGTTGGATGAAACGCGGTTTAAAATTATAATTACGTCTTGTAATCAAATCAAATGAGATTTTAACAACAACAAAACTGTATCCCATACTCTTATACATGTGCTATTTTGAAACAGGCAATATATTTAATAGTTATTGACACAACTGAGTTATTCACTTAAATTTTACAATAATTAATTTTAACTATAGGAGAATCCTACTTTGTAACCATACATGGTAACCTATCGGAAATAATATGTTTACGATTTCAAAAGTGAGAGTAGTATAACAAAAATATATTTTTCGTTTTAGGTATCAAGTGATGCAACTGTGCTGGAATCCCAACCCCGACGCTCGGCCTACGTCCACCCAAGTACACGCTCTAATAAACCACTTGCATACCACGCACTCACGGGCCAGTGAAACCTCTCAGGACGATGGTTACGGTAGCAGTGACTTCGAAGAGCGCTGGCAACGACTTAAACCCAATACCATTCCCAAAGTGGATGAGCACGTCGCTATTGTCCACGCACCGTCAACGTCCATGTCATCACACTTTACCGGATCAGACCAGGACTTCGACAACGCTCCAACGATTCAAGACACTCTCAGCGTCGAAATGGATACTGCTGTTTCAAGATCCAGTAGTATTATGTCTGACAAGGATCCGCTCTCCATACAAATTAAGTCGGAGAGCCTCACAAATCTTCACGGGTCCCTGGAAGACGTAAGGAATATCTACCTCACACACAACGAGACAGCGGCTCTCGAGTGTCACCAAGGGAACATAAGCCTCGAGGAAGCAAGGGAAAAAGAACACGATCGATCAGACAGTTCGGTTGATCCTTGGCTAAAAGATATTATTACCGGCAGTCAAGATGACGTCAGCTATTACAAGGATGTGAGTGATGTAATCAAGAATCTCGATAATATTCTCAATTCGGAGAAAACTTCTAGCTCCGAATCCAGTCATCAAGCGAGTCCTTCTAGAGATAATTTGAGCTTAGAATGCAAAAAAGACTATCCAATGCAGACGAGCATGGTCAAATCTCCCGGTATAAGTAACTTCCAGAATATTTTGGAAATGGGCTTCAGTTCAAAGCCTGAACAAAGCGGACCCTCTGAGGATGATGAAGTAGATCGAGACACAATAGGCACACTCAGCCACTCGTTCGAACGACACAGTGATTCGACAAGCCAACATACACTAGAAAACTTAACGCCAGATACGCCTATGAAAGATCTAGACATCACAAATAATGTAGATCAAATTGAAACTAAGAATAAGGAAGAAATAGTTAGCTTAGTTAATAATGAGGAATTAAAACTTACGCAGCAACATAGTGAATTGCCAAAAGATAATAATCTAGATAATAGTAATAGTGAAATACCGAAATTGATGGAACTTAGTGTAGCATCAATGCCTAGTGTAAGTGAAACAATAATTCAACAATTGAATATAAAAGAAGACTGTCAAACACCATGTGATAATAACATAACAGAAATAAGGACTGAATTGAAGGAATTTGAAGCTAAGTCAGTAGATAAAGTAGAAGGCGCAAAAACCGAACAACAATCACATATAGAACCCGAAATAGTAGACTCCGTAATATTACCCGTAGACGATAACTTAGAAAGCCAGAAGGAATTTAATACACATAAGACGTACATAATTGAGAGCTCGGTATTACCAGACGCTAAAGGAGTGGAAACAGAAACAAGAGAACCTCTAGTCAACAGAACTTTGGCCGACAGTTTACCACAAGAGACAAATATAGAAGAAAATAATTCGGTAGAAACATCTTTAAAAGAATGCGAAGTGTCAAAAGACATTTATGAATTATCAACAGTGTCAGAAGAACAACTTAAAGACGAAGCGAGCATTTCTAAAGACAAAAACATGTTACTAAATGATACAATCGTTATTGAAAGTCACAACAAGGAATCGATGTCTCCTTCAGTTGATAACCAAATTGACTCCCTGACATTAAGTAATGAAACAGATGATTCACATCTTCATAAAACCTTTGTTATTCCAAATGAAAGTGAGACAAGTCGAACTGATTTTTTGAGTGAAACTTTTGATCGTGAAACGTCTTCAACAATGGATATAGAGTCCAAGATTGATGCAGCTGGTATACAGAAAATCGATACTGATATACTGAAAGATGAAAAAAATTACGATAATCTGTCAGTCACGGAAAATATACCTGATAATCTTAATATACTCACTTCGCAAAAAGAAAATATAAACCGTAATGAATTATTTTCTAAATTATGCTCACCGCCTTTTGAAAGTACTGAGTTTTCAAATATAACAAATGTATTGCGATCTGATACACAGGAATTGAATCCAACAATACCTCTAAAAGAACTTCCTGATGCTCTACAAGAAATGGGTGATTTGATTTTAAACGAGAAACTTGATAATTTAGATATGAAAAATAGTAGTGTGTGTACTGTTAAACAGACAGAACCAACTACTCAAGCACCTGAAGCAGTACAAAGCGTAATAGACTATTCATCTCTTATCAAAGCTCCCCAGGAAGAATCAAATGTCGAGGAATGCATAAATACCAATGATTTTGAAAATAGTAACACTTCACCAGCTCCGACACCTGAAACAGTACAAATTACTAATAAGGATCAGTTTACACCCACATTGCCAATCAAAAAAGCAAGCATAGAAGATATTACAATAAATGATAATGAATTTATTTCGAATAGATCTGATATTGATAGTAAAGACTTATTGGAAACGGAATCTAAAGAGTTGTCAAGCGACACGACACCTTACTTGGATCTCATTAATGATACAAACAGCGATGTTGTAAAAGATATCAGCATGGATACTAACATAAAAGATGTCATACAATCATGTTTAGAATCATCTAGTACGGAAGAAGCTTGCACTTTTGTGAAAAATGATTCCACAGTATATTTAGATCTGCCTAGCGTTATAAAGGAAACTGATAACTTCTTGCATTCAGAGAAAGTTCTCAGTAGCCAATCTATCGAATTAAAAGACGCAATCTATGCGAGTACGCCCAAAGGCAGCAGGGATTCTGCCGAAACCACTCTCGAGGAATCTGCAATAGAACATAGCACGGAAATCTTGTCAGAAACGAAAGTACCCGACTACGGCCCGGGCGTTAGCCAAACGAAAATAGAACAGAGATGTGTACCGGATAGTTTGAGTCCCTTTGAATCTCCAACAAAAAGTCATCATACGGATACTTACGACGAAAATAGCTCCGTAGTATTGGGTCCATTTGAAAACTGCACTCTTGAATTTTTTAAAGGTTCCAAACCCAGCTGCGAATTGATGGATATACCCAAGGAGGAGCTATTGGCTTTCTCGTCGAATTTCAGCGAAATAAATCTCGAAACTCCGTCTCCCTTGCGTGATGGAAACTTCTTGAATGAAGTACCAGATTTACAGTACGACGATACGAATACCTTAAGCGAAGCTAAACCTGTTAACGAGCCGCTAACAGAGAACAACTCTGATGAGACCGAGGAACAATCTACTACAGAGAAGCGCGTATCGCCTTTAACACCACCCAATTCGCCGGGAAACTTCTTAGCGACGGTGTCACAGCAGAAATACTTAGTCGACATCGACGTTAGCTCCCCGAATGAGGCGCCACTCGTGTTAGACTCCGTTGCAAGCTCATCACACAATGAAGTCGACTTGACGCAGATACAGCTTCAAATAACAACTAAAATGGCAATGGCTGAGAATGAGAACAATATGAATATAGAGTACTCCGGACCACTCACAGAAGAAGGTTTGATAACAGAAGATTCAGATATGATGCACGAAAGTGACGCGGTCCCGGAATCGTATTTAGCGGGGAACGGGGGACAGGTGGAGGAGATGAGAGAGGGTCTCATGATCGATGAAGAGCGCATGAAAGAACTGAGGAACGAGCTGGAATTGAAACTGCCACTAGCACAGGTGAGTTTTTACATTTATTATTATTGTATTTTGTATATTGTATATGTACCTATATATAAATGCGTAGGATTTTTTCTCCAATCAAGGATAATTCAAAGCTATTTCATTTTTTTTGTTTATGACCTACCTACCCTATAAAACTTTACGTGGTAAAAATCTTATGGTTAATTTAACAGATAGTTTCGATATAAGTATTTATGAATTTCTTCGAAGTCCAGAAGTCTCATTGAGTTAATTGACATTAAAATATTGGCCCTCTATTGAGAAATATTGTATTAATAGTAATTAAATGTATGTTGTTTTGTAGAAATTTGTGACGTATTATATAATTCAGTATAGGGCCTCGCGACTTGTAGCTTTTCCACATTAAGTTTAGGTCTTTCGCTGCCACTGATAATATTTATGTGCAATAAATAATACTATACTATACTTATTAATACCCCGTATTAATAAGTATCTTATTATGGCGCACTTTGGTATTAATATCCATATTTTAGTATATCAAATATTCGAATTTCTTGGAATGGTAGAATAATAATTGTAATAAAATGTCTAAGTAAATGTATATTACAACAGGTGGCGGCCATCGAGCCGTCGGGGTCGTGGTGCGAGCTGCCGCCGCCGCCCGAGCTGGTGCTGAACTACGGCGCGCTCAGCCCCATCGCCGAGGAAACCGGCCAGCAGCTCTCCGCGTACGAGAACGACGATCATTGTGAGTATATAATAAAAAACAGTGATACGTAACAGGTTGTTCAAAGCCCCCTTCCGCCCCTGTACCGCATCGCAATGATTTACCGAAACGCGAAAACTGCTTTGCAATAGAAATACGTGTGTCTCTTAAAGTACTTGTTACACTACAATATATTAATCTGGTTTTACGATAGCATCGCAACCATAATTGTTTTTGAATTAACCACTATCTTATATCCATTGGTTAGGAACAAAAAAAACAGGCAATATTGGTTGTGTTAAACCTAATTTATTTATATTTCAACAGGGAACATTTCCACGAGAACGGAATCGTCCGAGAGCTACCCGGAACCGTGCAACAATTCCACAGACGACGTAACGGACCTGCTCACAGGGATACAGAGCGCGCAGCAAGGCTCGCACGACCACTCCACATACACGATACACTCGAAGGATCCGTCTCTGAACCATACCTACACTGTGCAAAAGGAAGTTCCTAGCAGCAAGGAGTGAGTATTTATATCATAAATGAGTGTTTATGTAATGCATTTTATCTGGGAGAACAGTCTCAATATTTTATTTATTTTTTAGTTTTTTAAACAGTTGGTATAATTTGCGATGCTATAGATTTAGCATAACTCAATATGTCCTGTGCCTAATTTTGCAATGAAAAAATATATAGATATATAATAACTGTAAGTACTATATAAGTTGTTAATGAGAATTTAATATTTTATTACTAAATTTTCTCAGAATGACCATGAGTGCAGACAGCTTGAACGCCAGCCCATTCAAACGGCAATCGACCGAGGTGCGCAAGGAGGAACCTCCGTCTATAGACGACAGAACGTTTAACAAAACGGACGAAGTCGAAGAGAAAGATTCTAACTGCGAACGAATATCGCAAGTGTCGCCTTTCTTACTCAGTCCCACTGAAACCTCCGCACCAGACAATTCCGACAACGTGGCGGGAATGTCCACATTGTCAAAAACCACTGTGCCGACTGACGCGAAATCGTCAAAGCCATCCGAAACCCAGTGCTTGTCCAAAGCTACAAGTATAGATTCGTGGTGTTCGAACGACACTTTGTACAATGTTGAAGAGAATTTCGACGATCTAGCGATGGACCCCGACGTCCCCTTGGACTTCGAACAGGACAGGGACAAGAGCGAAAGCGAGGACACCCTGACCCACAATGAAGACGAAAAGGAACTGAGCCACTGTTCTACATACATCATCCACGATAGTAAGTCAGAGGTGTGCGAAACATTCTCCCCGGACTCCATCACGGCCAACGATAACTACACGTATACGAAAGTGAAAACTGACGCGGCGGGTGCCACCCCGTCCGTTATCACGAAGTCCGATGTGAACGACTCAACGAAAAATACTCAAACTAAGGACTTAGCGTACGGTACGCTGATGTCCGGAATGCCATCCTACTCAAACTGTACCACGGAAGTACTGTCCGGTATCGATGATGCGTGGAAGCTGGCCCAGCCAGAATTAGTGAGGAGATCGCCCATCGGCGACACTGTACAATTATCCCCACCGAAGCAAGCCGAAGAGAAAGATACCATCGTAGTTGATAGTCCACAGTTAACAGCCGAGCCCACTCTTAAAAAAATGGATAGTGTTGACATAACTTGCCTGAAGGACGAATCGGTCAATAGTCAAAAATCAGACAGTCAGGATGGGAAAGATTTGTTGGCACATATAAGCGAGAGCCCAAACTGTCAGTACAAAAACATGGCGCCGTCCGTCACAAGCACGCCCTTAATCGAACTCCTTGATGGTGATAATGTTCAAGCGATACCGATGCAGCTGCCAGAAATAAAAACAGATAACACAGAGTACTTAATGAATAGTATTCCCAACTTTCAAACTTTTTTACAATCGGCTGAGGTCCGCCCGCAAGATATATCGTCGAACGCAAGCAATGAGGTGCATTCCGAAATTTTACTAGATGTAGACAGTAAAACGTTAAGTCGGAACAGCAATAGAGATAGTTTGATGGTTTCGGAAAGAACACCTACGTACTCAGATTTCGAGGACTCTGCAATCACGAAACCTCAAGATATGCAATCGAGGGAAAGGTCTAGTCAAAGCTTGGAGAGTGGTATAAGTTCGGAGGATTTTCGGCAGTTTGAGAGCTCGGTTCGGCAACGACCGCAAGATTTATCATCATTGATTGACGCCAGCTCTCTGCTACTTAGAAGCGAAAGGATGTCGAGCGATTTAGCGATGAGTAGTCCAATAAACGTTGATTTTGATTTAGCTAGCCAAAGCGATAGCCAGGCAAACAGCACCGATACACAACCAGTAGTAGTAAGTCCGCCTAATATAACGAATTTAATAGAATCTCATTATGTGGATATTAATCGACCAATGAATGTTTTTATAACTGATTTGGATTTGGAAGATGAAAACGAGCAACCTCATTCTATTATCATAACAGAATGTCAAATGGTTCCTTCTAAATTATCTATTAGTCCTAACAGGACTTACGATTCTCATACGAAAGGAAATCTCATAGATGGATCTCTTAATTATACGTACGATTCGCATTCATATAGGTCTCAACAGCCAGAAAATATTAGAGAAGGCGATGCGGGAACGCCTATAGTTAATGGAATCGATAAAATTGAAAATCACGTTCAATCTGTAATAGAACAATCGAATAGTCCAAAAAACTTAGAAAAAGCTGAGGTACCTTCAAAAAACGAGAATGCAACGACATCAAACGACAATGATACGCCTAAGAAACTGAAATCTCCAACAATTGAATCAGTTGCAGTTACAGATGACAGTGATGCAATTCAATGCAATGGTAAAAGTGAGAAATTTGCAACAGTGCACTTTCTGAACGAAGCTTTCGAAGAACTTATGGAGAGCAACGTTGATGACAACGATAAAGATTTGGATTTGAAAGACGAACAAACGGCTAGTCTTGAGAAGTCACATGATTTACATGAACAATCGTCCACCGATAGATCGATAGAGGATAAATCTAAACTAGATAGTATGAGTGAGGCTGTAACAGATGATTTACAAACAGATGATGTGGAAAACACTACAAACGGTCAACTGGAAACGGAAGATAAGGTGTTGTCGGTCACTCAACATTTTTTGATGAATGAAAAGAAATTTTGCCAGTTCGATGCCTATCTTCCACTTCTAAGTGATATTAGATTTACTGGTGAGTATCTATTGCGTTAAAAACACTCAATTGAAACGTAGTAATATAGCGTTATTAATCCTTTTCTTTTTTACACATATTACAGTTCAAATCTATATTAATATAGATACTTTTATGTGATATACTTTTAAACTATATTAATCAAGATAATTTCCATGTTTCTTAAAGCAAAGTGCCAAGACGTTGAAAGCTTCACAGGATAGGCTCCTTTATGAGTGCTTATGATGAGCAAAAGATTGCTTAAGACATAACAATTGTATTGATAAGACGACACACGATGAACAATAGAATAAAACTTTTAAACAATACTAACAAGTGCGCATATAGTGTAAAAATAAAAATGATAAA
Organism: Spicauda simplicius; assembly: GCA_949699795.1. NCBI lineage: Eukaryota > Metazoa > Arthropoda > Insecta > Lepidoptera > Hesperiidae > Spicauda > Spicauda simplicius. Next base: position 18,634,103 of record OX453061.1, on the reverse strand, counting down.
ATAATTGCTAAGCAACACCATTATATGTATAGAAAATTGCAATCGCAGGTCCCGCGTCAGAAATAATGAGCACATCGTTCACCCAAGACTCGCCAACCGAGCCGACGTCGCCCGAGTGCGAGCAGGACAGCAAGCCCGATCCCGCCACGGACATACTGAAAGAGTGGGACAGCGATAGCGACTCGCATTCCAGCAATTCGTCCAGCGGTGAATTCATTTGGAAGGTAAGTGTATTTGTACGAGTTTCTTGTAGTATGTGTAAGGGTGATATGTATATACTCCGTTATACTTTTATATGGCCTGAAATATTCCCCCTATCCCGCTTGGTAAACTGTAAAATTACAGTTTCTTTGACTTAAGTAATTGCGTCTCCTAGTTTGGAATCTTATGTATTAAACGAATTTTTTTCCACTCTATATGCTGCATATACTTTCGATTTTTTATGATTTAAATACTTAAAATACTTACTTTTTAATATTAGGAATTTTATATTGAGAACAGCTAAGACGACATATATGTACATCACTCCTAACTAGTAGACGCAGTTTGTAAGCCCCCAGCTATCTCAGTTGAATATTGCCTGAATTTATGAGAGAATACGAAATACTGTGGCGAAATTGTGATTAATCCGTGGTGGCGTGGAAATAACGTAGATTACCCCTCCCATTTTGTCTGGTCGATTTGAAAGATAAAAATACATTATTTCTTCTGTAGGTTTATTTATGAAATTATTACTTGGATATTGGAACATTTCTTTACATTATGTGTAATATGATGATAATGTATTTTTGTATTCTATGACGGTTTTTTATAATCCTTAGTGTTGTAAAAAGATATCTCAATTGATTGTTACATATATTTAAAATATTGCTTTAAATAGATTGTATGAATCTAAGGTGAAGTAAACAATAAATGGTTTATATTAATAAATACTATATATCCTGTCGAAATTCACTATGATTGTTCACAAAAACACAGAGAAATTCTATTGAATATATGTAACAATTAATATGTATGAGAATACTGTGATGCTACCCCTATTTATACCCCGAGTGTTATGGTAAAGCCTATGCTTAAGAACCTACTGCGACTACTATACTTAGTACCCAATTTATTACTAGTTAATATTATTTTGTATACATGTACTAAAGATTTTGTCATAAAACAAGTATTTTGTGTGGAATAAACTGGTACTCATTAATAAATAAATATGGCGTATAATATTATTTTGTTGCTATAGCCTGACCAAGAAAATAAAAAACCTCGCCGTAATGCGGAAAACAAGTGGAACTAATTTCTTTTAATGGCAACAGTAAGGTTTAAGATGGGTATAAGTGTCATTGACATGTCATCATTGCATTGTTGATAACTGTCAATATACTTTTAATTCGAATTTGTGTAAATTGTATTATTAAAAATGCCGAAAACTATTCATAGTCGTGAGAGGAAAGTGATTTTTAACATACACAAATATTTGTCGGAGAGGAAGGCTGAGGGATTGGACTCAATTCGTCTAAATAATATTACTGACTTAACTGTCAACATGACTGGTAGGTTATATCATTAATTTACTATAATACGTACAATGAACATTGGCTATTGTTGTGCTATAATTTAGTTTTAACTAATTTATGTTTTTTAGGTGCATCTCGTTCTTCAGTCGTGAAAATAGTAAAAGAAGGACAGATTTCTACTAGATTTTCGACACCAAAAAAGAACAAGCCGAAGTCAAAAAAGAAAATTAATTTAGACGAATTCGACCTTTGTGCCGTAAGGCATAAAATCCAAGAATTTTATACAGTCCGCAAAGAAGTTCCGTCTATAAAGCGATTACTAGTAGCTCTTAATGAAGACATAAATTTTAATGGTGGCAGAGAATCTCTTAGATTCTATTTACAAAAACTAGGTTACCATTATAAAAAATGCAGGAATCAAAGAAATATCCTTATGGAGCGATTTGATATAGTGGCATGGAGGGATAAATATTTACTAGAAATTGAAGCTATTAAACAGAGTGGTATGCCTATTGTATACCTTGATGAAAGCTACATTCACACTTCTCTGAATCACTCAAAATGTTGGCAAAGTGAAGATGAGCCTGGTGTGTCAAAAGCTGTGGCTACAGGAAAGAGATATATTATTGTACATTGTGGTGGTAAAACTGGGTTTGTTCCTAATGCATTATTATTATATAATGATAAGGAAAAAAAACAGGACTACCATGATGCAATGAACTTAGCAAATTTTAAAAAATGGGTTATGGAAAAATTAGTACCAAATTTGACTGAACCTACTTGTATTGTTATGGATAATGCCAGGTATCATTCAGGCCAGCTCAATAAACCACCAACTACAGTTAACAAAAAACAAGAAATTGCAAATTGGTTGACCAGAAATGAAATTCATTATCCCATCAATGCCACCAAAGATATGATGTTGGTTTTGGTAAAAAAAAATAAACCTGACCCAGTATATATCATTGATAACATACTACAGGAGCATGGTCACAAAGTGTTAAGACTTCCTCCATACCACTGTGACCTAAACCCCATTGAGATGATATGGGGTATATTAAAAGAGAAAGTCGCTACAAAAAATGTTGGACTTGACAACAAGACCTTCCTAAAACTTGTGGAAAACTGTTTTGAAGTAAGTAAATATCAGCCAACTTTTACAGTGAAAGTTACATACGTACGTATGTACATATGTAACTTTCACTGTAAAAGTAGGCTGATATTTACTAAGGAATACAGAGATAAGAAATCGTTGCTTTTATGTATATAAAAGCCACGATGTCTTATCTCTGTATTCCTTAATCTATCTATGAAGTAAAAGTTACATATTTTTTTATTCTTAATTTTTTTATCTTTGTTATGTATTAGGAAATAACCGAAGAGACGTGGAAAAAATGCTGCGAGCATACAGATAAAATAGAAGAAAAGTACAGAAGCAGAGGGGCTTTAGTAGAAAAAGAAATAGATCAATTTATCATTCATGTTAGTGACAACGACAGTGACTTAAGCACTGAAAGTGATGATAATTCTAATATGTCTGGTACAGAACTATTGGCCCAATCTGATGAAGAAATGGCGTATGATTTAATAGAATATTTAGATTCAGATTTTGATGATCAATAGTAGGTGCTTACCAGACATGGGTGTTTATGGTTTGTAATAAATAACTACTAAGTTAAAAAACGTATTTTTTAATTATTATAGAAACAGAAATGGTCTTATTTTAATTTCCAATGACTCACCAACATACATAAATTCATCCTAGTACTTATTGTATGAAATTAAAAAAATCTAACAATATGTTTAATAAAAAATAAATAGTTTTTACGCCAATTTAAGGAGGCATGACTATACACAGTGTTGCAATATAAAATGTGAAACAGGCGCCCTCAGTCCAGGTTTTTTATTTTCCTGGTCAGGCTTTACATATAATATATATAAAGAAAATAGGTTTTCTTTAATTATTTAGTTCTTTTTTTAATTTGACATGTCTGTCTAATTTTAAAACTTCAGAATATATTTTGTGAAGAAAGATAGATTTGGTGGAATAATAAACTTGGAATGTCGTTTCTTATTTTCAAAAGCAACACATTTGTTTATTTTCCAAAACCCTAAGATATAATCTTATATATATTGGTTTAGAATTTAGATAATCAATATTTCATTTTTGAGATGGTTGAAAAAAAATGGCAGAATATTTTTCGAGTGGTATCACCTTACCTATTTATTTATTAACTATTTATTTACTTGAAATTTAAAGAGTAACGATAAAATTTGTTAATGTTGTCATGGTTAATTTCATATTGTCCGAAAAAAATTTGAATTAATAAATTGAATTAATTTATATTACAGAAAAATGTAGACGGTATTAACCGCCGATGTTGACAAAATGACCTATCTATGTGTCTTGTTATTATCTACTAATATAAATTATTAAAATGAGTACCGGTTTGATAAAACTCCTTTATTTGTATAAATAAAATAAAAGTTTACAATTAAATATAAGTACATGCGTACAAGTGGTTTGTGTCGGTGTCGGTGTGCTTGCATGTCGTGTGACTGTCCGTAGGGCGGCGACGGCCACGAGACCGCCCTCGTGCCCTCCACGCACTTCCAACACGTAAGTGCCCTTACCCTCCCATTGTGTACCCTCTAGCACGGTGAAATGAAAGGGAACGCATTCAAAAATTCATACTGGTATTATTACTACCTGTCATAATCTAGGGCGCCTTCCGAAAGACGCTCACAAAGGCCATAACGCCCAAAACCTCGTTCAACAAGAGGACCGCGGTCGTTGTGGTCGCGGCGAATACGTCACTCATGACGTCATGACTTACGCCCACGGGAAGCTCACGACAACCCATCAAATAAGGTGGGTCGAAGTGATGGTTCCACTAGAGATTATGTCAGTAACGCTCACAATGTAGTGGAACGGGAAAATCTGCGACGTGAGCGTGGACTTTGTGAACGTGTAATGGAACGCACTAACGAATCGTCTAATCATAGACAAATTTCTGACTTTTAATTCAATAGATACTAGCGAATTGAAAAGCGATGATTTCGTGCTAAAGAAAGAAATAAGGTAAAATTTACATCACTTTTATAACCGTACGCTTTAAGTAACTCCTAAAAATGCGAAAACAGTTGTAATTTTCACAAAATGCAATTTTTGCACTCGTTCCCTTTTATTGTCACCGCGCTATATAGGCGATCAAATAGTTCTCCTAATGCAATCAAATGTTATATAACATACATATAATATAAAATATTATGACATGTAAGAATTAATTCGTGATTTTTTACCAGTACGCGTGTTCACCATTCATTATTGCTTTAGGAGTCAATTTGATTAATTCGTCTGTGATCCAATAGGACAGGTAATTGTTAGATGATGTCTAATTTAAGTATGATGAAGTCAATTTAGCTATAAATTGACTTAAACATAAATCATAATCATCATATACACGTCACCGTCCCATTAACATATAAAATCAAATTAATGTCTCCTCATTTGTTGAAGAAACTGTCTCATCTTCACCAATCTATAATTTGCTTCAAGTAGAAACATTGTTCTCTGTGCAGTTAATCACAGATGTCCATGGATGGCAGTGGCAGTGACCTCTTACCATCAGACGATCTGTTACACCCCATCTATGCATGCATTGCTGCTGTGATGCAGTCTACTATTTTCTGCATCATCATTTGCTACCGTATATAATGAGCCCCTTTTGAAGAGAGCCCTCAGTTCCTTCATATCCGTCCAGCCGGTAATTATAGTCGTGAGGTCACGCATTTTTCTCGTAATAACAGAGTGTAAAAGTGAATTCAATTAAAAGTATATTTCCAGTTCCGTTTTAAATTTCTTTTTTTAAAAACTCAACCGCGAGGACCCGTGTAACAGATCTGCATACTTGTTTGCTACTTATAAAAAAACTGTTAATAACTAAATTTAGAAGGTTTTGATAACTTTGCAACACTTTAAGATATACTAGTTGTCCTGGCAAACTTCGTTCCGCCTAAAATTCAAAAATTTTAAATTATTAGTGTTTCTTTACTATATTACACTGGTATTATACATAAAAACCTTCCTCTTGACTCACTCTATCTTAAAAAAAAACTGCATTAAAATGCGTAGCGTAGTTTTAAGGATCTAAGCATACATAGGCACAGACAGCGAGAAACTTTGTTTTATACTATGTAGTAATGTTTATCCGATAAACTTTTTTTAAACATCATCTGATATTATACATACCATGTTTTTTTTTGCTTTTTTTACATATGGCATGATTCCCTCGTGTAGACCCAAGGAGTGTGTGTGACCCATTACTGTAGATCATTAGTGTATTGTTAAGAAATATTTTTGATTGCCTACACATTATTTGTTTAATAATGTGATTATCCTTTTCCGTGCCAACATACTTTTAATTACATAACGCGCTTGGGTGTGGTTATTTCGCTATATTCATTATATTCATCACATAAAAAACTATTTTTATAGCTATATAACTCCTGATCTGGTGGTTTATAAATAGACATACATACATAGGTATACATATAAAAAAACATTTCCATAAAAGTATACTACGTCCAATCATGGCTCCAATTTATTTTGTGACATATAATAATAATAATTGCGTGATTATTGCGATTGATGAATGCAACATATATTTGTTAGCTCGAATTATTTCTGTATGTTACCTGTTCGATGTGTCTATAATTGTGTAAAAATTGTCATTACGTTATTTTAACTCAACTCAACAGTTACAGGTATGTTAAAACTAAAATCAGATACATAAGTGATATTCAGTTGCATTATTTTAAAATATTACATTTAAAAATAATATTATATCAGTGAGTGTTTGTAAACAAATTAATAGTAGAATTTATATTATCTGCTCTGTAATGCTGCAACAGCAGTTTAATTAGGTGCCCGAGGCATCCCGGCTTCATCTTCAGAGGCGCATAAAAAATAACTTAATCAGGTTTAGTAAGAGTGTAAATTCAATTTAAAATTTCTATTTATAAAAACCTTTCTGTAAATAAATCAAATTCAATTATGTTTCAGAAAAAACATTTGTTATAATTAATAAAATCTAGGATTTAATGGTGTTACTTTCTTTATAGAGCTTATTTGCTACATAAATCATCATTTCCTATATAAAACGGTATTACGATTCATCTGTTTTTTGGATAACTGCTGTGAGAAATGGCAGTCCCAAACCATTTTCAAATCCAGAAACATTGTTGTTAGACAGCAATGTTTAGAGTCTTTAAATTTTATACTATTTAAAAAAAGTCGTCGGTGCCATGGACACATACAGAGACAGATTGCACAAATGTCCCGACCCAGAACAAGAATTTAAACTCATCATTTAGATACCTGTGTAGCCGGGAATCGAACCCAGCGCCCGCTGTGTCATACCGGTATAGTAACCGCACCGCCGAGCGGATCGTCAATCTATTATTTCCATTATTACAACACAATACCATTTTAAATCATACAACCAACAGAAACTATCACAACGCTATTTGAAACATATAAACTAAATTTTGAAGCCTCCCACAACACTAATCGTGCTTGTCGACATTATAGCAACGCGACAGCGGTTCACAACCGAGCAACAGCCACACGGAGGGCGGCGACGCGGGAGACGCGGCCTCCTCCGCGGGGTCCGGGGACTCCGGCTCGGGCTCCGAGGGCGACGAGGTGGAGTTCGTGCCCTCCTCGTGGGACTGCAGGGCCGCGCCGGCCAAGTCCTCGCTTAGGAGCTTGGAGCAACCGCCTGTAAGTGACACATATCTTAATTATTGTACCGTTATCATACTAATGTTATAAATGCGAAAGTTTGTGAGTGTGTATGTTTGTTACTTCTTCACTTGTAAAAGGCTGGAGCGATTTACATAAAACTTGGTTAGGAGTTAGCTGATACTCTGGATTAACATATAGGCTACTTTGTACTGTGGGAAAATATCTTATTCCCACGGGACAGTCGATTTTTTGTTACGCGGGAGCTGCGAGCGAAGCTGCGGGATCAACTAGTATTGAACAATTGTGAGCGATATCTTTAATAAAATAATAAATTTTGAAACAGTTATCCTTACCATGTAGATCGTAAAAAAAAAACAATTGTTTTCCTTAAATTAAATAGTATATTTCTTTGTTATTATTTGTATTTATACATGTGATAGAATCCCTTATAAATTAATGAAATCTATCCCGTCCCCAGGAGAGCAAGAAGCGAGTTGTGTTCAAGCGGCAGAAGTACCACTGCGTGTACGAGTACCCGCGCGAGGTGGCCGACCTCGACGCGGACTCGCCGGCGCCCTACCTGCCCGACCTGTCCACGTATTGCGGTCAGACATCGTCTTGTTTACTTTACACGGAGTTTCGATAAACAGACTTTTTTAAGTCCTTTTTTTACGTGTATTAATGATAAATTTTAGAGATTTGAACATTTTTTTCATATCAAAAACAGGATGGTAATAAAAAAGATGATTTTTTTTAAGTTTAAAAGAGAAAACGAGCATTCCATCTGATGTTAAGTGGTAACTGCCGCCCGTTGACATTTTTATGTACTTTCATATAGAACAAGCATTCTAACTAAAGTAAATCACTGATACGTTACTCCCGAGTAATAAGATGTCCCGACCTCAAAGTGAGCCAGCAAACAATAACCTCACCGATCGAACCATATACATATATAGATACATTTACAACCTTGTTAAAAGGAAAAGACAAATCCACTGAGTTTCTTGTCGTACCTTCTCAGTCGAGATTGTGTTGAAATCGTGTTTTTACATCCGGTAGAAGTGAAAGGAAAATATTGTACCCATTCATATATTACAATATTCATTATTGAAATGTCATTGTTCTGTGCAGAGTGGGACCCGACGAGCGTGGAGGAGGCGGAGCTCGGCTACGGGCAGCTGTTCGGCGCGCCCAGCCCGCTCGACCTGTTCCCGTTGCGCGCGGGCATCGCCTTCGGAGCAGGTCGGTATCACTACATAGTATAACAAAGTCGCTTTTCGCTGTATGTTCCTATGTAAGCTTAGATCTTACGGTTTTAATGCAGTTCTTTAAGAAATAGAGTGATTAAAGAGAAAGGTTTTTATGCATAATATAGAGGTGGAACACTGATTAAATTTTAGATTTTTGACTTTTAGGCGGTAGGAAGTTCACCGGGTCAGCTAGTCTTATTATAAACATGAAACATTGAGAGGATGTATGTGTTTGCCATTACTATTTTACACAAAACTAAATTCAGATTAGTTTGAAATTTGACACTAATAGTCTATAATCTAGATGGGCTTATTTATTGCCGTGATACGTGATCCAAGCGTTCGATAGAGCCGCGTAATAGCTTAGTTACAGATTTTATAACATTACTGTTTATATTAGCACATCATAAGTTCTTATAAGATAATTATAATATGTTTTAAATAATAGACGTCTTACTTATAATACTATCTTCGTTTTTTATTAGATTACGACGAAGATTTCTTCATATCATCATCAGCGCGCCCATTCGAGACCCTCGGCGTGATGTCGAGCAGCAGCCAGTTCTTCCCCGGGCTGCACAAGCCGCCGCCCTCCCCGCCCTCGCCGCCCTCCCCGCCGCCGCCCGCCCTCGCGCCCGCCCTCTCGCACCCGCTCGCGCACACCGCCACGCCCTCGCTGGACTTCACCACGCCCGACTCCGGCGTGGAGGACATCACGCCGGGCTCCACGCTCGACGACGACCTCGAGAAGAAGCTGCCCGGCGAGGCGCACTGCTGGCGGCCGCTGGACAGCGCCAGCTCCAGCGAGTCCGTGAGCCCCAGCTCGCCCGGCGGCGAGGCGCTCGGCGGCCTGCGCCACACGCGCGACAAGCTCAAGCTGGACCTGCCGCCCAGCCCGCACGTGCCCTCGCCGCGCCACGCCCGCGTCTTCAGCTTCGTGCTCGACAAGCCCAAGCGGCCGGAGCCCGCCACGCCGCTCGTCATGACCGACGCCACGCCCGTCGCCGCCGCGCTGCCCGCCGTGCCGCCCGCCGCCGACGACGTCATGCCCGAGCCCACCTTCTCCACCTTCGGCAAGGGCCTGCCGCGCCGGCCCCAGCCGCAGGAGCAGGAGACGAAGAGCATCATCCTCACCGACGAGGACGTCGAGAACGAGCTGTTGGCGCTGAAGGAGGAGAGCGACCACGTGAAGGAGCCGGTGAAGGGCGAGGGCACGGTGCTGGACAGCGGCGACGAGGATTCCGGCATCGAGAGTAGCTCCAAGGCCACGCTCGAGAGGAACAAGCCCGCTACGCCGAATATCTCGTAAGTGGAGAGGACGTAGATTGAGTCCCGTTTTTGTATATATGCTGATCCATGATTGAGGCTTGTAGCGATCGGGAACAAGGGATCGCCAGCCGCGGAAGAGTCGCGTCTTGAGAGTGAACGTGACGGGAAATGTCGAGGAGATAAAATGGAGTCAACCGTAGCTTCGAGCGAGGGTTCATTTACCTCTCACTGGAGAAGCGAAACCACGTCATCACACGCGCCAGCGGTGGATATAATATACGTAGTAGCCCGTCAGCGCACTATGTTGCCATTACGTTAGCTAAGATATTAGAGGTCTTATCGTGTAAGAACTTTCCATTCAGTAGTGCGATACATTTTTCATTTTGCATGACACTAATATACATATCGGAGTTCGATCATCTCAGTCAGTATTGTCTCGAATGTTAGCGCAGACGTTCGTCCACCTGTATAGTATTTACGTCATCGGATGAAAACTCAGATGCCACCAGTGATTTGTTTGGTGTTCCCACAACTATGGTACAAATAGCCGTGAATTATATTATATATTTGTAGATATAGCGCTTTCATTGCATCAAACGAAGTGAGTGCTCCGGCACGTTTTACAGGTCCAAAATGATATCGCAGCCTAATTTTTAACTTTGTACTATAGCGATGGCCTACTCACTTTACCACTATGGCGACCGATTATACTTGCTAGTTATTTCATACGTAATATTTTTACTGTTTATTTCGTAATGTCGTAGCGAATTAGATTGTAATTCTCGTAGTCTTACTGTAAGTTCGAGCACACGCGGAGGGAATGAATTATTGTAATTTGGCTTGAAAATATATGCATGTCCAATCAAAGCGAATCCAATAACATAACGGCGTTCAACGTTGAACCGTTTGAAGCGTGTGCCCGAACTAATTTATGGTCTAAATTATCTTGTGACATTACATCTACGCACAATGGATACGCAACTTCCATCGTAAGAACTTCGTGGAATATTAAAAATTATATCTATACTCGAATGTTTGTAGTGCCAGCCGGAGTAATGGTCAATTTGTTATTAGATTTCTGCACCTATGGATTATAAAAAAATCTGAACACATTTTTATTCATTTACTTCTACATTTAAAGGCATCACAGTAGTCGAATATTGTAAAAAATAGTAGCTTTTGCACATTTTCTACTAAACTTCACGTTAAAATTTATTCAAAGTAGTCGTTCTGGGCGTACCTACAAGCATTCGAGACAGAAGCCAATTCTAGTTAAGTAAAAGTTTATATTAGATAAGTGTAGATGTAATATAAGTTTGGTGACAGATCGATATTGCGTATTATCTGGTGCTCGGCGGCGGAAACACCGTATGGGGATATATTATCGTTATCTGAAAATATTAAACATTGTTCTAACGATTTTATAGATAATATTTTTGTGTTATAAAGTTTATGTGGCTATTAAAACCCGCAATATTTGCATACGGTACATGTAGAAAATTCTGTTTAAATTTATCAAAGGTATAAAATCGAAATTCTACAAAAAAAATACATACATTGTTCGTAATCAAATTACTGGTATAAATAATGACGGCTAATTTAAATTTATAACACTAACAAGCTATCGTATTAATAATATAATGTTCGTAGCGCGGTATGTCCGCCGCCCGGCGCCGCTCGGAGATCACGTCATCAGTCGATATGCAATACGTCCAAGTGTGAACCTAATGTGCAATTCTTCTCATTTCCATATCATCGCGTTTTAGTTGTTTAGTTACTGCTGTAAATATAATTTAATGTTATCGAAGATTTTTTTGAATAATATGAAATTTATTGATTGTACTACATGTTTATTGTTCTGAACATTATTTTTAACAGTTTTAGAATGTTTCGTTGATGTACAGGTGTAAATACGCGGTAGATGTTCATTTTGTTGCGGTTACGATGTAGGAATGCTCTTGGTTAGATTTTTGAACGTAAATTGTAGTTTGGAACGCACTCGGCCGGCGGGTAGCCTCGGTCGGAGTTCGTCCGTTAGTTTTTATAAATAGTGTTTGGTTTAAAAATCTTTCCAATAAAATTTATTTACGTCACTCTTTATACATTGAAATGAAAACGAGGAATTATTTGAATGAATTGTCCAATAATTATTATGGTATTTATTGTTTGTAAGTTGTTGATTTGTATGCTGTCGGCAGTATTTAGTGAATGTGAACGCATTGGGAGTCTTTTCATATTGTGACATTGTCGAGTCTTTTAAAAGTATTTATATGAAAAATAAATAATTAATAAAACTCGTGACTCAACAAGGTTTTTATTTATAACATTACACTTGACTTGATCAGACGAATATTCGCATATAAACCTTTTTAGGTTATTTACTTTCTTTAACGTATAATATAACAATTTGTAATATTACTATTTTAATATTGGAATGTGCAACATTAAAAAATAAATATTTGAATTGAATTCTAAATTAAAAAAAATATTCATAGAGATCACTTCAATCATATAACATGTAACACATATTTTTTCTACACTTTACAAAAATACACGAGATGTACGCAGATGTTACAATTTTAATTTATTCGAGACCAATTAAGAAGCTACACCATTAAAGGACAAAATTTTTTCTTTACTATAAAGTGTTCGTTTTATGAACCTACACCATTTAAGGATATTTAAGGATAAATAATTCATTTTTCTCTAGCAAAATTTCCAATATTATTAAGCTGGAGGAAGGGGCCACAGTGGTAGTGTAAAGGCCTAGTTACGTCGCTCAGCTACGTCGCCAGATGATGACGAGGCCGGACGCGTCGCTGGTGGCCAGCAGGCTCTCGTCGTAGCTGAAGCTCACGCCTAGCACGGGGTGCGCGTGCCCTGAGGGACACGAACGTTAATTAGTAAATGTCATTGCAGACAGACTAAACTAAATTATATATTTTTTGTAATCACACCTCAACACTTTAATAATATATGCTGCTTGGATGAAAGTAAATTAAAATAAAATTAATAACTTCATATATTAAATATATTTGAATACGCGAACTGGATACAACTTAATAAGATACTTATTGGGTAAAATGTATCTTTATTTGAATTCTGAGGTTACTCATTCAATGATATTTTTGAGAATGTTGTAGCAAATTTGCTAATATAAAGCGTTCCAAACAAGCCTTCGATAAGGACAATAAATGATTGAATTCAAGTATAATTAACAAATTTAACTGTTTTTGTCTAAGATTAGTGAAAATTGTGTAGTTTGAAACTTATAATGGCACATTATTGTTACTTTCATAACACGTAAACATTTATTTACAAATAAAAAAAATGTCCACTTTTTATCGAAATATCTTCTTTTTGCGAAATATCGGCAAAAAGAATTCTATAAAAATTCATAAACCGCATATCGTGAGTACCCGTTAAGTATTATAATGTCCATTTTTATAAATAACCTCGGGTAAATAAATAATCTGCACATCTGACCATTTAATATTATTACATTTTACTATATAGTCGTAACGTACCCTGCAATTTATTAACAACGGGTTGATCTGCGTGCCCCTCGATGTCCAGGAAGTACACGCAGGCGTCCTCGGAGCCGGACACCACGCACACGCCGCGCCGGAACGACATCAGCGGGCAGAACGTGGACTTCACCGCGTACTGACGGTGAGACACCTCGAACCGTTTCTTCAAGACCAGGCTACCCTCGCGATCGGCTATCCTGTTAGATGATACAAATATACGATAAGAGAGAAATTGAGAGAGATTAAATACAGTGACTTATTCCTTCATTATAAATTATAACAAATAGACACAAAATGTAGGTGAAATTCTTTTCACTTATTAACAGAGAACAATGGTTTTATCTGGAGTCAATCATAGATGCGTTACTCCCTAGGACTAAGATCGTTGCGTTATAAAATCCCGCTCACCTGCGGCGGCGGACACGAGCAGCGCGGGGTGGCGCGCCAGCCGGGGCGGGGCGGGGCGGGGCGGCTCACCTGAGCAGGTAGAGCGCGTCGTCGGCGGCGGACACGAGCAGCGCGGGGTGGCGCGCCAGCCGGGGCGGGGCGGGGCGGGGCGGGGCGGCTCACCTGAACAGGCAGAGCGCGTCGTCGGCGGCGGACACGAGCAGCGCGGGGTGGCGCGCCAGCCGGGGCGGGGCGGGGCGGGGCGGCTCACCTGAACAGGCAGAGCGCGTCGTCGGCGGCGGACACGAGCAGCGCGGGGTGGCGCGCCAGCCGGGACGGGGCGGGGCGGGGCGGCTCACCTGAACAGGTAGAGCGCGTCGTCGGCGGCGGACACGAGCAGCGCGGGGTGGCGCGCCAGCCGGGGCGGGGCGGGGCGGGGCGGGGCGGCTCACCTGAACAGGTAGAGCGCGTCGTCGGCGGCGGACACGAGCAGCGCGGGGTGGCGCGCCAGCCGGGGCGGGGCGGGGCGGGGCGGCTCACCTGAACAGGTAGAGCGCGTCGTCGGCGGCGGACACGAGCAGCGCGGGGTGGCGCGCCAGCCGGGGCGGGGCGGGGCGGGGCGGCTCACCTGAACAGGTAGAGCGCGTCGTCGGCGGCGGACACGAGCAGCGCGGGGTGGCGCGCCAGCCGGGGCGGGGCGGGGCGGGGCGGCTCACCTGAACAGGTAGAGCGCGTCGTCGGCGGCGGACACGAGCAGCGCGGGGTGGCGCGCCAGCCGGGGCGGGGCGGGGCGGGGCGGCTCACCTGAACAGGTAGAGCGCGTCGTCGGCGGCGGACACGAGCAGCGCGGGGTGGCGCGCCAGCCGGGGCGGGGCGGGGCGGGGCGGCTCACCTGAACAGGTAGAGCGCGTCGTCGGCGGCGGACACGAGCAGCGCGGGGTGGCGCGCCAGCCGGGGCGGGGCGGGGCGGGGCGGGACGGCTCACCTGAACAGGTAGAGCGCGTCGTCGGCGGCGGACACGAGCAGCGCGGGGTGGCGCGCCAGCCGGGGCGGGGCGGGGCGGGGCGGGACGGCTCACCTGAACAGGTAGAGCGCGTCGTCGGCGGCGGACACGAGCAGCGCGGGGTGGCGCGCCAGCCGGGGCGGGGCGGGGCGGGGCGGCTCACCTGAACAGGTAGAGCGCGTCGTCGGCGGCGGACACGAGCAGCGCGGGGTGGCGCGCCAGCCGGGGCGGGGCGGGGCGGGGCGGCTCACCTGAACAGGTAGAGCGCGTCGTCGGCGGCGGACACGAGCAGCGCGGGGTGGCGCGCCAGCCGGGGCGGGGCGGGGCGGGGCGGGGCGGCTCACCTGAACAGGTAGAGCGCGTCGTCGGCGGCGGACACGAGCAGCGCGGGGTGGCGCGCCAGCCGGGGCGGGGCGGGGCGGGGCGGCTCACCTGAACAGGTAGAGCGCGTCGTCGGCGGCGGACACGAGCAGCGCGGGGTGGCGCGCCAGCCGGGGCGGGGCGGGGCGGGGCGGGACGGCTCACCTGAACAGGTAGAGCGCGTCGTCGGCGGCGGACACGAGCAGCGCGGGGTGGCGCGCCAGCCGGGGCGGGGCGGGGCGGGGCGGGACGGCTCACCTGAACAGGTAGAGCGCGTCGTCGGCGGCGGACACGAGCAGCGCGGGGTGGCGCGCCAGCCGGGGCGGGGCGGGGCGGGGCGGCTCACCTGAACAGGTAGAGCGCGTCGTCGGCGGCGGACACGAGCAGCGCGGGGTGGCGCGCCAGCCGGGGCGGGGCGGGGCGGGGCGGCTCACCTGAACAGGTAGAGCGCGTCGTCGGCGGCGGACACGAGCAGCGCGGGGTGGCGCGCCAGCCGGGGCGGGGCGGGGCGGGGCGGGGCGGCTCACCTGAACAGGTAGAGCGCGTCGTCGGCGGCGGACACGAGCAGCGCGGGGTGGCGCGCCAGCCGGGGCGGGGCGGGGCGGGGCGGCTCACCTGAACAGGTAGAGCGCGTCGTCGGCGGCGGACACGAGCAGCGCGGGGTGGCGCGCCAGCCGGGGCGGGGCGGGGCGGGGCGGCTCACCTGAACAGGTAGAGCGCGTCGTCGGCGGCGGACACGAGCAGCGCGGGGTGGCGCGCCAGCCGGGGCGGGGCGGGGCGGGGCGGGGCGGCTCACCTGAACAGGTAGAGCGCGTCGTCGGCGGCGGACACGAGCAGCGCGGGGTGGCGCGCCAGCCGGGGCGGGGCGGGGCGGGGCGGGGCGGCTCACCTGAACAGGTAGAGCGCGTCGTCGGCGGCGGACACGAGCAGCGCGGGGTGGCGCGCCAGCCGGGGCGGGGCGGGGCGGGGCGGCTCACCTGAACAGGTAGAGCGCGTCGTCGGCGGCGGACACGAGCAGCGCGGGGTGGCGCGCCAGCCGGGGCGGGGCGGGGCGGGGCGGCTCACCTGAACAGGTAGAGCGCGTCGTCGGCGGCGGACACGAGCAGCGCGGGGTGGCGCGCCAGCCGGGGCGGGGCGGGGCGGGGCGGGGCGGCTCACCTGAACAGGTAGAGCGCGTCGTCGGCGGCGGACACGAGCAGCGCGGGGTGGCGCGCCAGCCGGGGCGGGGCGGGGCGGGGCGGGGCGGCTCACCTGAACAGGTAGAGCGCGTCGTCGGCGGCGGACACGAGCAGCGCGGGGTGGCGCGCCAGCCGGGGCGGGGCGGGGCGGGGCGGCTCACCTGAACAGGTAGAGCGCGTCGTCGGCGGCGGACACGAGCAGCGCGGGGTGGCGCGCCAGCCGGGGCGGGGCGGGGCGGGGCGGCTCACCTGAACAGGTAGAGCGCGTCGTCGGCGGCGGACACGAGCAGCGCGGGGTGGCGCGCCAGCCGGGGCGGGGCGGGGCGGGGCGGGGCGGCTCACCTGAACAGGTAGAGCGCGTCGTCGGCGGCGGACACGAGCAGCGCGGGGTGGCGCGCCAGCCGGGGCGGGGCGGGGCGGGGCGGGGCGGCTCACCTGAACAGGTAGAGCGCGTCGTCGGCGGCGGACACGAGCAGCGCGGGGTGGCGCGCCAGCCGGGGCGGGGCGGGGCGGGGCGGCTCACCTGAACAGGTAGAGCGCGTCGTCGGCGGCGGACACGAGCAGCGCGGGGTGGCGCGCCAGCCGGGGCGGGGCGGGGCGGGGCGGCTCACCTGAACAGGTAGAGCGCGTCGTCGGCGGCGGACACGAGCAGCGCGGGGTGGCGCGCCAGCCGGGGCGGGGCGGGGCGGGGCGGGGCGGCTCACCTGAACAGGTAGAGCGCGTCGTCGGCGGCGGACACGAGCAGCGCGGGGTGGCGCGCCAGCCGGGGCGGGGCGGGGCGGGGCGGCTCACCTGAACAGGTAGAGCGCGTCGTCGGCGGCGGACACGAGCAGCGCGGGGTGGCGCGCCAGCCGGGGCG
The DNA here is from genome assembly GCA_949699795.1 of Spicauda simplicius. Classification (NCBI taxonomy): domain Eukaryota; kingdom Metazoa; phylum Arthropoda; class Insecta; order Lepidoptera; family Hesperiidae; genus Spicauda; species Spicauda simplicius. The sequence continues at coordinate 18,617,004 of OX453061.1, read as the reverse complement.
GGGCGGGGCGGGGCGGCTCACCTGAACAGGTAGAGCGCGTCGTCGGCGGCGGACACGAGCAGCGCGGGGTGGCGCGCCAGCCGGGGCGGGGCGGGGCGGGGCGGGGCGGCTCACCTGAACAGGTAGAGCGCGTCGTCGGCGGCGGACACGAGCAGCGCGGGGTGGCGCGCCAGCCGGGGCGGGGCGGGGCGGGGCGGCTCACCTGAACAGGTAGAGCGCGTCGTCGGCGGCGGACACGAGCAGCGCGGGGTGGCGCGCCAGCCGGGGCGGGGCGGGGCGGGGCGGCTCACCTGAACAGGTAGAGCGCGTCGTCGGCGGCGGACACGAGCAGCGCGGGGTGGCGCGCCAGCCGGGGCGGGGCGGGGCGGGGCGGGGCGGCTCACCTGAACAGGTAGAGCGCGTCGTCGGCGGCGGACACGAGCAGCGCGGGGTGGCGCGCCAGCCAGGGGCTCCACGACGCGCAGCTGACGGCGCCGCGCACGCAGCAGCGCCGCAGCTTGCTCAGCGCGCCCGCGCCGTCCATGCGGTAGCTCACGATCAGACCCTGAGACACACACCAGTCTAACAGCTGCAGTAGCCGCGCGCGAAACGACACTGCGTATGGATAGAATAAAGGGAATTGGAATACATCTTTCCTCTTCACGCACGCAGGACGCATCCGCACGGAGATCATTTGCATCCTTTCGTTACATATGGATCACGATAAGAATAGGTGACGAATAAGACAATTCATGGGTGCACATGAGAAATAAAATATATTCCTATGTACACTTTAATTCATTATTACAAGTCATTATTGTTTATTATTTTTTATTGTAGCTAATTTAATGACAGTTAATGTCGTACCTTATCATTAGCTGCCCAGAACATTCTTCCGCTAGATTCACAAGCTATTGCAAGAACACGTCCACCTAAAATACTACTGCCACCTGTTAATACAGAATAACAATTATAATAATAATAATTAATATGTCGGTAGATGACAGGAAATCTACGTATACGTACGTACCTGCCCATACAATTTATTACACTCAATCAAATACAAACAACAACGAAATCAAGACAAAGCGGTCTTATCGCAAGTCAATGACTCCAAAGCGTAACAAAAATTGTAACTTGGAATATGTGAATATATTCTTTATATTTATATAGTATTTTAAAACATACCTCTTGGATATATTCCTGTGGATATATTGAGCACTTCCACCATTCCTCGTGCGTTACCAGCCTGATAAGACAGTTAAGGATATGTTCTTTTCCATGTGTGGTGTACAAGGGTACGATGGCCGTACTGTTGTTAGGACGGTCGCCTCATATAACTGTGTGGTGTGTACAAGGATACGCTGGCCATGCTGTTGTTAGCGCAGTCGCCTCATATAATTGTGTCCGTGGTATGTACAAGGCTATGATGAATATGTTGTTGTTAGGGCGGCTGACTCATACAAGTGTCCGGGGGTGTGTGTGCAAGTACAAAGGTACATAACCATGTTGTTAGCACGGTCTCCTGGTCCGAAGCCGTTCATGTGTGTACAAAAGTAGAATAGGCATATTTTTGCTAGGATGGGTGCACAAGTACAAGGGTACGACGACCATGTTGTTGTTAGCACGGTCTCCTGGTCCGAACTCGTTCACGTGTGTACAAAAGTAGAATAGCCATGTTTTTGCTAGGACGGATACATGTTATGCAATATGCATATGGTGTGTATAAAGGATACGATGACCATGTTGTTGTTGGCGGGCAGGAAGGCGACGGCGAGCAGCGGCGCGCGCAGCTGGTCGCGCACGGTGCGCAGGCGCGCGCGCGCCGCCACGTCCCACAGGCACAACACGCCGTCCAGCGCGCACGACACCACCAGCTCGTTGGACGCGGACCAGTCGCAACCTGTACAATTGTAATGTCGAGATTGGTAGAAACCTTCTCTCGTCAACCCATTATTGTCCCACTGCTGGGCACGGGTCTTCTCTCAGTATGAGAGAGTTTAGGCCATAGTCCACCGCGCTGTTTTCCTTAGCAGCGATAATTAATTTCTAATACGCACATGAATCGTGGTGCGTGCCTGGGTTTGAACCTCGGACCTCCCGATCGAGAGGGCAAGTTTCAACCATTAGGCTATCACTGCTCGCTGGTAGAAACCATAAAATAATAAACTAGACACCCGTCACATCTAAAAACAACAAATATAAAAAAGGGTTTAATTAGCTATACTGCATTTAAAAGGGATAGCGGGTATTTTGACAAAGACACTGACATTTCTGACGTTATGTGTTTTCATAGTAATTGAACATAACATTGAATGTTCTATTTTGTTTATCATTTATGTGTTTGTGACCAATGCGCGGTAGTGTATGTAATGTGTTTTTAGTTGATTTTATGTATGTTTTAAGCATTATTTGAGAAAAATATTAACATTCTGCACTCCTTCTCTACGTCCAGTATAGCCGCGCAAAATTTCATACTAATCCGTTCGCGGCATATTAATTAAAAACGCGACACCGCGTATTTATGTAAAACACGTCGCCGATAAGAATTATTTTAGTTAGTTTAAAGATCGAAAATTGTTTGTTTATTGAATTAGCAACATTTAATGATTTTTAGAATTGTAACTTAGTTTACCCTCCATAAATTTGTTATTGTCACACCACCCAACATTGTTATAAAAAGGCGAGCGAACGCCGGTAGCAAAAGAGTTTTTGTTTAACCGCCGAAGCGATCGGACCTCCTCTATTGTGAATAAATCGAAGAAGTTTACTCCTGTTTTACTTGAAATTTTCAAGAATAACAATGAAGACTCCTGGCCATCCTGATGTCTCACGTCACGCTTGCACTTCGTTAAATATATAGAAGATAATAATAATAATAAATGTTTGTTGACCACAAATAAGAGTACATTTGAAACGAAGAGCCCTGACCCCCAGAAAAGCGTGAGCTGTGGCCTGGGATAGTTCCTTCCCGATTTTATTGTTATCGTTACAGTCTTAAACGTAGGGTTACTAATCGCCTTTATGCTTAGTTCACCAGAAAAAATGACACTAATATTAAACATTAAATAGGTAGTTAAAACAGTGGTACCTATGTAAGTAGTGTGTGTGTGAGTGTGTGTGTGCGCGCGTGTGCGTATGTGTGGATGTATATACAATGTAACATATTGCTACGAAGCATTGCTGCCCTACATATGCAAATGTCTTCTCTCTGAAAGTAGAGTGTTTCAGCGTTAGGTAGAACACCTTTTGAGATTTTCTTTAACAAATAAAAGAAATGTGCGATTGTTGTTCGGTTACTGATTCCAGTTTGAACATTGGTAATGCGATATCTTTAAGAAAAAGAAGATTCTGTATTTTAAATACTATCTTCACACCTGTGACAGCCTCCGTATGTCCCTCGAGCACGAAGGAGACGCGCGGCGGCGAGGCGGTCACGTCGCAGATGGACACAGTGCCGTCGTGAGACGCACAGCACAGCTTCGAGCGATCGTTGTTCGCGAACTTCACCACGCTCACCTGATCTGTGTGCTACAGAGGTTAAACAATATCGTCAGATTAAATGTGGTTATTTTTAAAACTAATAGGTGTGCCAAAACTTTTTTGACGATGGTGTAGATCCAGACTCGAAAAAATTTAGTTGCTGATCAGATCAAAAACTATTAAAGTGCGGATCTCGTCAACCCATTATTGTCCCACTGCTGGGCACAGGTCTTCTCTCAGAATGAGAGAATTTAGGCCATAGTCCACCGCGCTGGCCAAGTGCGAATTAGTGGAAAGTGCGGATATTATTGTATAATTAAATAGAAGTATATCTTGGCTTATGTCTTATGGAAAATTTGAGATGATTGGTTGGTTGGGTATTGTTCTAACATTTTGCATCGAAGTGTACTCCAAAGTGTGGTGAAGTAAGTTCCAGGCCTTCCCAAAGTTTTGGAGAAAGGCCACTCATCAACCATGAAAATGTTTTGGCAAAAAGATATAAAAAAGCAAGTGTCTGTGTACTTATGTACGCGTTAGAAGTTATACTTCTTTGGCGTAACTATATAAAAATCTTAAAAAAAATATATATCTTTCGCCTTATCCTACGTTTGTAGAAATAACAAAAAAAAACTTCATATGGTAACATGCGTTTAGTAAGAAGAGTAAAGAAGTATAACTTCGAAATTAAGATAGGCTAGGCTATATAACATTTTTTTAATTCAAATAATCAAATGATCTTACTTGATCAAATATGTGATGTACTCCTGTAAACGCATAATTCTCAGAAATGCTCAAGTCATTCTTCTTCTTAGAATTGCTATTTGGGGCCTCGTCAATGGTTAAGCTTGCCTGAAAGAAAATGTTTACAAAATCTCTTCATCTTATTGATAATTAAAGCTAGTAGACTTTTTAAACATATAAAGAAAAATGTGTCATATAAATTAAAAATAATAATGGCTGAATCAATAAATGAGTGATTATGCAATGCATACAAAGTCTATCCACCAACAACAACAGGCAAAATTAATTACCCTGAAATATGTATCCTGTTGTACTCTTAAGATATATAGCACAAAGTTTATCTGGCAGCTTCACCAACTCAGGGGCGGCTCTAGCTCGTATAGCGCCCGTGTGCAATAAAACCCTGGCGTCCCCTAGGCCTGCCCCCTCCCCCCCGGCTATAAACTATTAACTTTGCCTTATTAGTATGGTATTGTACGTGCTGGCTGGCTGCTTCTGCGGGAGCGCCTCGGCGCCCCCTGATACGTCGGCGCCCGTGTGCATGGCACACCCTGCACTATAAGACTAAGCCGCTTTTGCACCAATTTCAATGATGTCTTCCAAGGTATGTAAGTGATATAGGTTACAATACAAGCTATGTGTGTGTAATAATGTCAGCAAAATCGAACTGATAGTCTATATGTAAAAGAGTAATAAACACATACAACCTCATAAACTTTCTTATGTACCATATAACACTCACCTTGCTGCTAGATCTTGGCCGTGAAGAAGTTGAGCTGATGGAGATGTTGTCCTGAACTCCGTACCTTCTTTGCAACAGCTGGCTTCTTATGTTCAAATATTTTTTTATTGTTTCTATATCCTAAAATATCACTACATATATTTGAAAAAAAAGCCTATTCATAGTCCAAAAAATGTTTCTTCAACACAAACAGTTACTGAATTATTATTTGTAATAGAGCAGAGAGGTATTTGAAATTTTCTTAACTAAAGAGTTAGTGACTTCTTCCTAGAAAACTTTGTGATATATTAAGAGGTATCTATTAATTATTCATATCAAACATTTCTAATATCTAATTACTAATTAACTTACCTTGAATTTAGCATTTTCTCTTAACAACTGACTTCTTCGCCTTATGTATAAAGTTTCTGAAATGACATACACATGACAGCAATTTAATTAGAGTATTTTTACAAGAAATTTCAGATAATTTATATTAGTTTATATCACAACTACCTTTTATATTAATAAATAAAAAGTTTTAAGTTACAAATATTATCAATAAATTTGTAACTTAAAACTTTTTATTTATTAATATAAAAGGTAGTTAAATAACTGATATACAGATATTATTAGGAAGCCAACTATTTTAATGAAAATATAATATATACTAACTATATTATATGACTGTGCACATAAGTGTGCACAATAGTGTATCAATTCGCAATAACTGTGAATGTTTTGCGAATACTGAATTGCAGTGCTAGGTCGCCAAATCAAGATCGTCATGCCCCCTACACCAAAAAGCTAAAATGGACTGAAAAGAACAAAATAAATTTTGTTTTTTTCAGTCCATTGTAATAAAACCTTGTTTTAAAAATATTTTTTTATAGTATTTTACTTTCTTTTTTTTTTAGTTGTCCCCGGACCTAATGTTCTATTATTTTATACGTTGTGCCTAATACCTAGTAAATAATTTGTACTGTCCTGTATTTTACACATTTAGCCCCTTCATTTGATACTCATATAAGGTGGATTGTACAAAAATCTGTAATCCACCATTTAGGATTGACAACAATACTGATTATATATAATATATATAATTACATTGTCATCAGAGCTATACTTGTATTCCAAATTTAAGCTCAATCAGACACTGAAAAGTGGGTTAAATTACAAGATTTGACCTACACTTCCCCACAAACATTGTAAGTTAAAAAAAAGCATTTGCATTTGTGAATGTTCAAATAACAATAATTGTTACAGCACTAGTGCACATATTTCATGTGTATGAATCTCGTAAATGTATCTCATTTCATATAAGTAAACTAAATCCAATACTTCATGGTTTTTATTAGTTGATCATATCGATATAGGATCATCAAAGTTGGGGACGTGTTCCGATCCAAACAGTGCTAGGATTTAGGCTATGTATGGTAAGTAGTGCAGGAAAGATACTGTTATTGAAAGTTTTGTAAGGACCCAATACAAAATAGAGACACTTTATTTCATAAACTTCTAATATGTCCTTCATTTACATGAATAGCATTGAGCACAGACACTTATAGATAGTTTAACCACTTTAAAGCAATGTTATTTAACATAACTTACTGAAGTTAGGGTTCCCAGGTGCTCTGTATGCATTGAAGCGAGCATCCAATGCGAAAATCTGTTGCTGAAAAGCTGCTGCCATTTTACGGCTCCACGTATTAGTATTAGTGTTATGTTAAATTATAAAATGCCTCAATTACACATCATTGATTTTGCGAAGTGCTTATGTTGTTTTCTTTATAATTTTTGTTTTGATTTGTGTTTGACTAAGATACGACCACAGAGTACATTAAATATATACTGAAATAGTATATTACTCTACTCTTTGACTGAAATAGAGACCAAACTCTGACGTTTTACGAGTAATGCGACACGAGCGCCTCTGATATCTAGTGTTGGAACTACTTTAAATATAAATTGATATATGTATAAGATAGTAACAGCACTGTGCATGTGTGCGAAACAAACATCATATATACGTATGTGTGCGCCAGAACAAAATTACTTCCTTAGGGCTCTTTCAATTTAGACGTTTCGTGTCGGACCGCTGCCGCACGTTTTCCGTGCCGCTGGTTATAATCCGCTCCGTGCCGCTGCAGTACGTTTGCCGTCCGACATCAAACGCCTAAATTGAAAGCGTATTTTATTACCGTGCGTTTGTATGCTAGTGATGTTATAAATTTATTCGACCGCAGTTAAGCCATGGACTCTGACGAAAAAACATTACTGTTAGTGCTCTTGTTGAAAAAAATCAAATGGAAACAAAAACGACGCCCCCGTAAAAGAGCATCACCGATGTTTTCATTAACATGTAATTTTGGTGATTTTCATAATCTTTACCCTAGGTTAAAACAAGATCCAAGCAATTTTTTTAATTATTTAAGAATGTCTATCGAATGCTTCGACGAATTACTTGAATTAGTTAAAAGTAAAATACAGCGGCAAGAAAATATATTCAGACATACTATATCAGCTGAAGAAAGACTACTTATAACATTGAGGTAAGTGAATTAAACAACATATATTTTTTATTTGTGGTATTATTTATTACTTACTAGGTCTTTTAATTTTTATAACATCAACAACAAAAAATACTCTAACAAAAAATAATCTAATTACCTACTAATTACTTCAGTTACTATAAATAATCAACAATCAAATACGAAATTCTCTTTTTTTTTCTTTCAAATTGGTAATTTAAATAAGCTGACGCACACTAAACGGTGTCACTGGAGTGCTACACCATACTATCTGTTACAAATGAATGAATTTGTTGGGAAAATTTACATCTAAAAATATATACGTTTAATGTGAGTCAGTCATATACGTTTACTGTGTTTGTCGCTTTTGGAGTTCCATATTGCAGGATGTATTTCAATTTCATTTATATCATCCTCTACGTTTATATCATCCATTTTAAGGAAGTGATAAACTTGAAAATTCGAAGAAATTACCTCTTATGTCTTGTCACCGCACTATTCAATAGCGAAATGAACACTCGGGGTTTGCGACGTTGCCGTCCTGTTGTCGGGCGTTTGCGGTACGGACGCCGCACTGTTGCCGCACCGAGCGTTTTGTATGAAAACAAACGAACGTCCGTGTGCCATACGACAAACGCACCGCTTACGTACCGCAGCGGTCCGACACGAAACGTCTAAATTGAAAGAGCCCTTACTCACAAAAGGATTTTTTAATAAATAAAACAAAATCTCTTTTATCTTCATTTATTTCTTTCTTTTCAACATTTTATCGTAAATATGTTTAGCTTTAAATTGATTCAAATCTCCCTCGTCATATCTTTCGATTCTCCCAGCCAATATTTTATTTATATTTTTGCAATAAACATATATTGTAAATTTAATTAAAATTTTCGTTAAATAATCAATTACTTTTTTTTTATGTTCTAAACATTCAATGAATTTTAAATCAACTAAAGTGAATATCGCCGTCGTTATAATTTCAGAAAGGTATAATTGTTGTGAATTTTGTTTTAAAATTTCATTTGTAATATGTTGGCAATCAGATATAAATTGAATTAATTGATGGCTGGGAGAATATAGCCAACGTCGACCCGTATACTCTCGGTATTTAATATATTCCAATTCATTTTTATTAATTAATGAATTTGAACACTGTTTACAATTTTTAAATACTTTGGATTTAACCTTTTTCAAAAAGTATCCACTTATATAGACCAGAGGGGCCATTATTCTGGGATCCTTATTTTTTTCATTAATTGGTTGACATTTAATGCCTAGAAGTGTATGAAGATCGACAGAGTGGGTCGATGAGGCTTCACAATAATTATCATCAATGACGAGGGCATGTAAGGATTGACAATAATCAATTTCACAATTCTTTTGCCGGGTGTGGACACTGTTTAAATTATTTATTAACAATGTTATGAAACTGGATTCAAAATGAGAACATGTTGGATTATTGTTGCGACACCCATGACTCCTTATTGCTCCAAAGAAATTTTCTAATGGATCTTGATTGAGGTGTCGCATCCATACAGAATTTACTCGATAATTTAAGTATAAATTTTTGATTAAAGTTTTTGACGCTTCCAGTGTCCACACCCAGTTATTTATACTCGGAACAGACATTTCTTTTCCTGCGGAATTTATAAATTTCATTGTTTTAAATATTTTTATTCCTTCTTCCCACACTTTATAATGTTGAGACGTTTGTGTTACAGCTTTCAATAAGCTCTTGGCATTCCCATTTTTTTTAAAACTACCATTCATAGAGTCAAATATCTCGTCTAAGAATAAGAGCAGAGAGGCAGTATCTTTACACTGTAAAGGCAAAATTCCTTTATCTGAAACAAAAATTGTTGTTAATAAGTATCGTTCTAAAATTCTTTTCAAATATACAATGATATACTCCTCCTCCTCCTCCTTGGGTCGTTCACTCATTGCTGAGTATCGTGATGCCCCTCCTCAGTTTTTTCCCTTATGAGCTTCTGCCATTTCTGGCGGTCACTGGCACAATGTAATGCTCGGGTGATACTGGTATCTAGCTGTTCGGATACCTGATCCGACCATCTTTTCGGGCTTCGCCCCCGAGGCCTCTTGCCTTGTAGTTTCCCCGTTATCACTAGCTTCTCCAGGTTATTATCAGGTTTTCTAGCAATGTGTCCAAAGTAGGCCAGGATGCGCTGGAGGCATATGGTGGAGAGCCTTGTTCTCACCTTCAGTTCTTTTAGTATGGAGATGTTGGTCCTAAAAGCAGTCCAGGGAATACGTAGCATTCGTCGCCAGCACCACATTTCACAGGCATCTAGCCGCTTTCTGTCCGCCGCTTTGAGGGTCCAGGACTCAGCACCATATAGAAGGATCGGGAAGACTAGTGTTCGTACTAGGTACATTTTTGTTTTTATGAGTATATTCCGATCCTTCCATATTTTGTCAAGTTGGCTCATTGCTGACTTTGCCATACCTATTCGTCTTCTGATTTCTGCTTCCGAGCCACCCCTATTGGATATTGATGAGCCAAGGTAAATAAAGTCTTGTACTATTTCATATTGACTCAACAAGTAACTTTCCTTTAAGGTGTTAGCTCTATCCACAATCATAATTTTAGTTTTGGCTTGGTTTATATTGAGTCCCATTTCTCGGCTAACAGAATCTAGTCGGCGCAGTAGTTCTTCCATTTCAGTCTCATTCGCCGTAAGTAATGTTGTGTCATCTGCATATCGTAAGTTAGAGATTTTTGTGCCCCCCACTGTTACACCGCCGTTCCATCCCTCTAGTGTTTTGCGCATGATATATTCACCATAGATATTAAATAGGATGGGCGAGATAATGCAACCCTGTCGCACGCCTTTCTCAAACTTAAACTCAGAGGACCTCGCCGTACCGATTCTTACTGACCCGTGACTCGACTGATATAGCGCCCTAATGAGATATATCAAGTGTTGGGGAACGCCCATCTCTCTCAACACCTCCCATAGGTGATTCCAGCGTACACAATCAAAAGCTTTTTGATAATCAACAAAACAGATAACTGCGGGGATATTGAATTCGTAACACTTCTCAATTATCAGCCTAACATTGAGTATTTGTTCACGAGTTCCTTTCTCTTTGACAAAACCAGCTTGCTCTTGTGGGATTTGCCAATCTAAATAGTGCCGCAGTCTACTATTAAGGATGTGTAATTATTACTATTAAGTTATTAGTATTACTATTAGTATTAAGTACTATTAAGGATGTGTAAACAATGATATACAGTTAATTGTTTTTTTAACAATATTTCATTACCTGCAAGATATCCTATATTTGCTCCTACAGTGCGGCTAAAAATTTGTGATGCGTATTTCACCTTCATTTTGTTTATCTTTTCTGGCCTTATATGATTTTCTGTTAGTTTCGGTATTAATCGAATGCCTTCAAAGGTAGGATTTTCTCTAAATAATAATTCTAAATGTGACCATTTGGCAACTTTGGTTACTCCTTTTTGCGTAAATTTTAAATTTTTATTTATTAAATTATTTCTTAAACCTTTTAACAGATGGGGGGGATCATATAGAGGGATAATCTCTTTGTTATTTATCAAAATATTTTTTTCTTTTGGATCTTCTCCTCTTCTTAAATATGCTTGCCTAGTCTCTTCAATTAACCGGCTTATGGCTTGTCTATTGTTTGTGCCTTGGTCACAAACAAAAGCTACTATTATTAATCCTACCTCTTGAAGGTTTCCTATAACGGCTTTGATTTGTTTTGCCAACTCAGGCCCTTTTGTTGCCCCTGAAGAAAACGTATAAGCAACAGGTTGTTTGTAATTGTGTATTAAACCACGTATCATAAATACTTGCGCATGGTTCGCGAATTCGGGCTTTTTTGTTAAACCATCATCCACAAACCCACTGATTGTGTCCTTTCTTTCTGAATAAAAGACACCCGCTTTTATGGACATTTCGTCCAATAATAAGATACATAACTTTTCTTCCAATTTCATATTATCTACTTTTTTCTTTAATTGTTGGAATATATTTTTATTGATGCCTGCTTTAACGTTACTCTTATGCACTAACGTTGAAAGGGTTTGAGTAGCAGGCAAAATAAAAATTCTCCTCAAGAAACTATATCCCTTAGGGCTCTGCTTCAATATTGATAAAGCAGCAATTTTCTCGTCTAACGTAAATCGTCGACCTTGCGACTTCTTTTTGTTTTCTCGCCACTGTATTTGAAACAAGAGTTTAGCAACAGAAGAACATTTTTCAATGGTTGTAAAAAATTTATTAGTTGCCATTTTTTTTGCAGCAAAAATTTCTGCTTTTTGTCTTTGCACTTTATTTTTATATTTACTTAATTTCACTTTGGCAGCTATGATTTTCTTGCGTATTTCTATCTCAGTGGGAGTAAGCATTTTTGTTCTTTTGGTTTTTCTATGAATTTGAACATCTGCATCTGTAAAAAGCAAGTTGTATTTATTATTTGTTTTGTTTATTATTATAAATTTGTAGTTATGTAGATAGTACTTTTACTACTCAAATGGTTAAGCAATACTAATACCTACTACAGAGAAAAACAGTACTTAAATATCAAATTTATAATTTATAAATAATAAATATAATGCACAATAAACTAATTATCACTTATAAAAGCTCAGCCCAGAAGCGAGATAGTTGCAAATATTTATTGTACCTTTTAACAAATTGTTTTCTTTTGATATCTATAAATGTACTAAATATTTTATCAATCTTACGCAGTAGCAAAATTTTACAAACCAAGTTCTTTTTGAATATCATGGAGGGCACTTGTAGATGGCCCAGGGAGAGAGACAGGCACAGTTGATGAAATATTTTTTCCTGAACAAAAAAAAAAAATTATAAATAATGACATTTTAACAATTCTTCACATTATGGAGGTATTTCTATCAACATCCAAAAATTTTTACAGGGTTTAATCTCCTTTCATTATTCTTAGTTACCTGTTGAAGTAGATGGTGTAGCGATTAAATTCTGTATTTCTTTTAAAGGCTTCTTGAAGCCAAAAGTAAACTTGGGCAATGATATAGGACCTGAAAAATGAAAAAAACAGAAATAACTAACAGACTTCTTAACCTAACTTTCAAATCAGCAATTGATTATTTTCTAATGAATGCCTGTAGCTAACTCCAAATGGACATCATAGTCCAATGGTAATGATCTCAAGTTATTATGTGTTCATGATCATGTTAATAACATATAATCGATAATTGTAGTATTAACGACATGTTATTGATAGTTGCATCATTGACAATAACACAATAATGACTTTAGTTATTATGGTTTCGTGTGTGTATTATGTGTTCTTTAGAACTATGGGTTGATTATAATGAGTTTAATTATACCATTTAAATTAGTAAAAAATAAAGATACAAATAAAATAAATAGATTCTTACACTGTCTGTATAATTGATATGTAACAACAATTAAATCAATTTCAATAAATTTGTTACCTCACTCACTTGTTAATTTACTAAATGTCAAATTAAAGAGTTTAATTTTACATATAGTTTCAGTATGCATATAATATCTATCCTAAATGAAAATCTTTCCGTCTTTCTGAATATTTAAATATCTACTATAATATTGCTCACCTTGCATATTCAATGTTGGTATAGCATTGTAGCTCAGCCTGTTGTTGCGGCATAAGTACTTGTCCTCAAAATGTCTGCGACATATGCGGCGATGCTTAAAAATATGGACATTTTCTAAACCAAGGATGTCACCACCAATTGCATATAACCAGGTGTTGAATCGTTCCCGGGCTGATTCCGGATTAGGAAAGTGATGAAGGACATGATGCATATCTGAAATATCACAATGTTTTATAGGCAACATACCCTTAATTTTCAATTACATTTTATGATTCAATTAGTTGACCCGGCGAACTTTGTTATGGCTAAAAGTCAAAAATCTAAAATTATCAGTTTTCTTCCACTATATTATGCATGTACTATACACAAAAACCTTCTTCTTGAATTACTCTATCTATTAAAAAAACCTGCATTACAATCCGTAGCATAATTTTAAGAATCTAAGCATACATAAGGACAGAGTGCAAAGCGAGTTTGTTTTATACTAGGTTTCTTTGTTTGCAGGTGGTAGAACCAGAGTAGTTCAACCACCACCACACCGGTTTCTAGCGTGAAACCAGTGTGGTGGTGGTTGATGGAAGGGTGTGGTTGCCGGCACACTTTTATATGAGGTGACCATTTAAGTCCTCGGGAGTAGCACCGCATATGTGATTGACTTCAGATAGAACCCATGTTCTATTTCAAGTAGCTTACAGGTGACCATTGGCGGTAGTGACCACTTACCATCAGGTGGACTGCATGCTCGTTTGCTGCTTAAATCAGATAGATAAAAAACGACAATATTACTAAAACTTTTCCTGCAATAAATTAAATTGAATTTAATTAAAACTTAAAAAGTATGATCATCTATACTATCTATCTGTATATTATAAAATGGGGATAGCTTGAATTTTATTGTGGAAAAAGACAGAGGCTACATGGTCACTGCTGTTTATAGACGTTTGTGATCAACTCTTAATACAACAGATTCCAACCTGCAGTCAACCATAGAAAGGATGCCTCCAAAAATTATTACTGTGCAGTCCTGCTACAATATTCAAAACATAACATAGAAGTAAAGTAGGGATTTGTTATTCTTACCTCCACTTTCTTTACATCCAGAAACACAACAATGCCTGTCAGAAGACATTTTAAAGGTAGTTAATAATAGAGTCCTGTCTCAAAAATCACACACAACACAAAATAATTACTATTCTTTGGTTTTATAAACCAATAATAATGGAGTCCTGTCTCAAAATATTACACTACACAAAATAAGAGTCCTGTCTCAGTATTGTGAAGTGGCCACGTGGTAATGATGTGAATTTTATCCGGAGGAACTTAATCTACTCAACGGAAAATTCGCATCGGACACGCAGAAAATTAGAAAATTCAAACACTACTTGCAGAAGCGCAGAGTAACGTCTGAATGACATAAATGCAGAGACAGATGAGAGATATAATACCAGTTGCCAGTGTCAAAAATGTAAGTTGTATAATTTTTTATGTTTGATGAAAATATTTAAATATGTTGTCAAATAACTAAACTTCATTTTATTTCTTACACAATTATTAATAAAAAAAAAATGTTTAATTCAATTAATATGTGTATGAAATATTTAAGCGCCATCTATTAACCACAATGTGAATTATACTATTGCCATGCCATCTATTAGTGAGTGTATGAATAGCAGACTTATAATGATGATAAATTAAAAAATCATTCCGAACTAGAAATCTTCTTGAATTGAATGTACTTCGTTATTTGATGTTATATTAAGTAACATCTTACCCGACGTTTTGTACTAAGTTTACGGCCCCTGGATACGACTACCTCAAAATGTCAAATTTTGACATTGACGTTGATATGTGCATGTTCTAAATGTCACTTTTTTATAACTGTTAATACGATCTTGGCTTCTTTCTTTTTAGCCCTAATTTATTTAAATTTTATTTTTTTATTATTTCAACAAGCAAAAAGTCAAACATACGTTTGGCATACTTATCGAGAACCGACGACAATGCAATAATATGAAAAATCGTCCCGATTCATTTTTTAAAATAAATAGAACTAAAAAGAGGAAAAATACTTAAAAAAAGACTGTAAAACACGCTTTAAAAGCAAACCAAACTGAAAAGTAAAGAATAATTCCTAAAATAAACTAGAACAATAATGATCGAAAAATACTAATATTGTAGTGAAAAAAGTGTGTGCCATCTTTTTTATATATCAATATAGAACACTACCAAGTATGTATTTTATATGTTACATTATTTATTTATGGTTCAAAAAATCATTAATCACTGTTTCCTTCAGCCAGTTGCCTATTACTAAAACATTAGCTGCGACTTAAATTTAAAACGAAAACCACTTACAATTATATTAAATACACATGTAACGTAACATCAATTTGTCTAGGAAGCATTAAAATGCAATTTATTAATAGATACAGCGACCCGCCACTTGAGAACATATAATTCCTCCGTTTCTTCGAAGAATCGCCCGCGCTATGATACACTATAGGACCCGGTAATAGCGTCAAAGTTCATAATTACGAAGTGGCTCACCCGTATTGCGGGCAAAGGCTATTTATCACACACCTCCACCTCGCGTCCGCTGTTAGAGTAGGGTTGTCGCACTTTGCTGCCAATATGTTTAATGCACATAAATATGACTTTTCTCTAAGAATTTATTACACTAACAAATTGATTAATTTTATATACTTAGCTGAGTGTGTTGTATGCTATAATTAATTAAACTGTTTTAATGGCTTTTAAGGATAAAGGCTATTTGCATTAGTTCATGCAATCTGTGTCAGCAGAATTATTAGCATTACGTAGGTATCTGCATTAATAAAAAGTAAATAGGTATATTTTAACTATCACGTTTAACTTATAACCAACCCTATAAAAGCTGCCAAAATTCCCTATGTATTAAACAGTGCGTGATAACATTAACTGAATTAGTAACCCTAGCGCTGCGTCCTCCGAGCGCCACGCGCGGAGGCCAGCGGTTTCCCGGAATCCTTATTTCCGAAATCGAAATACTCGGCGCTGATACCGAGAAGTCTCGACGAGCGTTATTCTGGGGCAATGCCGTGTAAAACCCGAACCACGTCGCTTCTAGCGAGGTGCTCTGCCGTTATAAATAATCAGAAAACGTGAAAACAAGTCGGTGACCCGCGATTACTGGCTTATTTATCTGTACCGGGAAGCAGGGCCCCGGATTACGACTTGGACAGCTTCCAAAATAACTCATTTATTAAAAAAAAACACGTCAAGCCACTCAAGTAAAGACAATTACATCACTTTTCAAGTTAATTGTTCATACGTACCTACAGTCATTAAAATGAAGCTATGAATTGTTTCCAGTTGTTGTCAAAATATTTTAATATATTACCTATTTTTTTTTACATCATCACAAGCTAGTGTTAGATATTTTATTTACAAAATTAACATATTTACGAATTAATTCTGCGTAATTTGAAAAAAGAAAACACAAACTTTGTTGATTCATGATCATTTAAGTATGTTTACCATGTTGTACCTATAAAGTACTTTTACATTTCATTGAAGCTATCTTAATATTTGATACGATATAAAGTTCTAGTACAAGCATTTTTCAATTAAAACTTGACAAGCACGAAATCGTGTGAAAATCTTCTAGTGGTTACCCCAGAAGAAACTTACAAAGGAAACGCCGGCGATGTGTTGGCGCTGTTGCAAATATCCATAGGCGAGGGTGCCTTCTTTTCATCAGATAACACATTTTCAAAATTTTTGATTTAGTAAATACACGTTTAAATAAAACAAATCATATAATTTAAAATCTCATTTATTTACCACCATACATAGTAACGGGTAAAATTCAATCATACAACGAACTTTATGTATACAGGCCATAGATATCATGATTAAACAGTTAAAATGGGCGCTTTGTATATATACAGTTTCTACTAACTATTCTAGACAATAAGGTGGATTAGTGGAAAATGGTTAACAGAGGATTTATTTATAAGATAATAATTACGTAAACAACTGAAAACATCCGTTCGCAGATAAATTTAACAACGTGTACGATTGTTTACGAGGAAAACAATATGCTCAGTATCATCGTCCACTAATCCACTTCAAACAGTTGACTATTTTGTTGTACCTAAATAGTGTCGAAGAACATTTGCATTGACTTATGAGAAATGCACAGTAAACCACGATTATAAATTACGTAGATTATTAAATCAATCAGTCAAAATCTTACTAAAATCTTAACATAAGGCAAGTTACTAAAGTACACAATAGTTACATGTAGACTTAGTTTATACACATATATTTAATATTAATATAGCGCTATTGTATATACATAATTTCGTTAACAAATTCATCTATAATATCAACATTATTACAATTTCATTTCCTGATTTGCTTAATACTTAAATCTATTATTACTAATAGCTACCTTAAAGCTACGTGAAACAGTTGATGTTTTAGCTACCAGGATCAGTGTTTCAAATGAATCAACCAAGTTGACGTACCAAATATTCAACACTCGTTACCGTTAAAAAAACTTAATGTTTAAAATACAAAAATATAAAAAGAATGCTCGTATAAAATATGTACACAATGCTCCGTTCTCAAAAGATCAAATTTCATATGGTAGCTTAAATATATCAAACTGTATAAATAGTGGCGATAGCTTACACGAATATTTCAAATATTCTAGTACAATGGCATTATAAGCGAAGCACATGTACGAAATCTCTCAACGTAAGTATAAAATTCTCTTTGAATGCAGTGTTGCCATATAAAGAAATCGACAAAGCTACTTTCTCACGACAAAGACTTATTCCGGCGTAGTTCATGTTTAATTTATAAGCAGCTTCTTCTCATGTGTTAAGAGACTGTCGCCCGAGATGGACCATCGTTGTAAATATACTACACTTGACACTACCAGTGAGATACGTCTAATATTAAGATTCAGGAGCTCACTACTCGAATGAGGTCTGATTCATGCTTGGTAGGCAAGAATCGGCTTCTATACTAAATAAGTGGAAATAGTCGACTCGTTGTTACGAGATGTTTATGTGTAACCATTACAATAAGCAGAATTCAGGCGCAACATGTATATTGTATGCGATGCTATAATTTGCATCAATGCGATTAGGATCGGAGGCCGAGTTATTCTTTCTCTCACCCTTCACCAATCGCTGGGATTATAACTATGCAACAATTTCATTATCACATACATTTTAACGGACGAGTAATTTAAACTTTATTCTGTAGATAAAATCTATACTAATATTATAAAGCTGAAGAGTTTGTTTGTTTGAACGCGCTAATCTCAGGAACTACTGGTCCGAATTGAAAAATTCGTTCTTTTTTTGAATAGACCATTTATCGAGGAAGGCTTTAGGCTTTATAACATCACGCTGCAACAAAATGACGCAGACAAAGTCGTGGGTAACAGCTACAATTTATAAAGCTGAGGAGGTTGTTTGCAAAAATAAATCATGCCCAAAATAACTATTCCACGCGGACAAAGTCGCGAGCACAGCTAGTCTTATATAGAAAGAACATGATTTGTCTGTCTTAACCACGCATAACTTAACATAGGCAAAGTGACCCTCGTATAAGTTATAAACAAAACAAGTTTCAGAAAACTTTGAAGCCTTGAAACTGTGATAGATTCTAAGAATCGGCAAATCGAATGTATAATCGGAACGCTCGTAACTTGGCCGCAATGAATTTGATTACCGAGCCAACTTAAAGGAAGTTAGATTCAGGATTTTAGATTACAATACGGGGTTAATCTATTACAAGAGCAAGTTTGTTAATCCACGCAGAGCCGGCCTATACGGCTACTTCGTCGGAACTAACTGTCGCCGCGGCCGCGCTGCATACAAATGCGACGAAATTCAAACAGCACGCATCGACCATAACCGACCATTTACCAAATACTGACACTTGCAGTTCCCTCACGCAGACGCGGCGATACGCGCAAAACGACGTTTATGTAATGACATTTACGTTCCCTTAATTCTTGACACCACTACTATGATCTAGACGAATCGACGTTCTATGATGGTGGCTACCAACATTTTATAAATAAGTGTATATAAAACAATTAATATATTCACGCTTTTTCAGTCAACATATTGTCATGTAATAAAACTAAATTACACCCCGTTATTTATTATCACTTGATTTGGGATGAATCATTAAGTATTTACGAGGGAACTAATATTTTTTTTTCTAAACTTCTTTTATTATATTTTTTTGTAAAATATTTAAGGTAATAATTTCGATGTATGAAGATGTATTATCTTCATAATTATGTAACCATATTGTTTTTTTGTTAAAAATATATTAATAAATATAATATTATAATAATAATAAACATATGATTATTAAAAATGCTATTGGGCGCTTTTGAGTGTTTGGTCGTTTGTTTAAGTGGACTTAACTTCCATACCACACTATGTTGCTTAGTAACAATTTCATCATAACTGTACGTACCAAGCTTTATTATACAAAATATCAATTTCTGCTCACATAAAATTTATATAAAATACAATTAACTTATTTCGAAAATGAGTGTGTGTTTCAAAAGAATCTCTTGTGAACTATATACTGTTATACAAAAATTTCAAGCGTCACATTTTTTACAAAAAAGCTTTTTCGAAAAAGCCACTACTAAAAAAAACAACCAAAAAAATTTTAAAGTCGTAATTGGATATTTTTTTTAAATATGCTAAGAAAAAAATAGCTGTATAGAGTCTGCGTAATAAGTACGAATGTATCAATTACATTATTACATTTGATGTCTTTTATAATTTTAATAGTAATGTACGGAAAGGGGAAAAAAAACTTTAAATTCTAATCTAAATTCGTACTTTTTCAATTTTATATTTTAGATTTATTTATTATACTGATAAAGATATAAAACAATGTATCATTCGTAAGGAAGTATGTGTAGGTGTGAGTTTTCGATATTTTATTGAAATACATATAAGCGCCTACATGTTCACCATATTCTTTTATTCTGAGAATTTACATCTGTTCAAATGTTTCAACTTAGCGGTTATTTTATTACCCATATTTTTGATGCCGTTTCCAAATATAATATTACGTCTCACATAAAGATGACAAAATTGTCACTCGCAAGCGGTTTATTAATTTCAGTTTTATTAAAATTATGGGCCTTTATGGTGTATAATCCAAGGCGGAAATGCGGTTACAGACGACTTAAACTTATTTATATATGAATAAACATTGCAACTATATAAAATTCGATTCCAACTACAAGCTCGCTCGATGTCGGTGAACACGGAAAATCATATCACATGGGGATTTTCTCATTAACACTAATTCCTATTTACAGAAATACTAAAACCGATGAATTGACATTGAGACATATATTAACAGCAATATATATTTTTCGACGAATATTATAATATTTTATTTAAATGATTAAAGCCGATTATTTTACAACGTATATTTAATCCAAAGCTAACTTTAACAATCGAACATACATTATATTTTAACAATTAATTACAGAAATGTTCCCCTGACAATCAGTTTTAAGTACACGATTCTGCAAAGGGATAGAGTACGAATATCCGAGTCCACTGCCTTAATACGTATTTACTTACATCAAAACGATAAGAGTTTACGTTTTTGCATATTATTGCAAAGTACATTACAAGTTTTGACCGAAAACGAAAACGGTAACGTGCCATGTCAATCGCAATGTACGGGCAAAAACATAAACGGTGATGTTTTTGGGGAAATGTAATAAGAACACAGTTCTAAGTGCCTTGTCTAGCTGACATATTATATCCGATTTATATACACGAGTCTTAAATACTATCAAATTTATTAATTGCGTCCACGTCCGTATAAACGATTGCTAATTCGTTTCTTAGTCTTCAAAAGCCCAATGCCACTACCCAAGCGATGTACAGCCTTAACTCTCGCTCTTAAACAGTATGACAGCGATTATATCGTCCAAAACGCACTTAATGTATACATCTAATAAACTCTTAATTCGTACAAAGGAAGATAACTGTGAAACCCAACTTGTCGAGAAGCCACGTTTTACTTAGCACCTCCATAGGCACACACATCTCAAATTCTCAATTAATATATCAACAGCATCGCTTTCTAGATTTTATCCTACCTCGTCAACCTACATTCCTACCCGGACCGGTTTCTCCAACGGTGATGAATGGGGAAATATACCTTTAATTAAACTATTGTCAAATATCCAACAACGTTCACACATCATGGACAGTTTAAATGACGGCAATGAATCCTGTATAGTCGTTTTGACAGGTTCATTACCGGTGTATTATATGGACTCGCGTAGCAGAGCGGTGAACTTATGACACGAAGTTAATTCTGGGTTTCAACCTGGCCAGATATCTAAATGATGAATTTAGTTTCCGGTTCTAAGTTTGGTTGTTTGTATAGTTGGTTGTTAGTATAGCCTATGAGTGTCCATGTCACGCACTGTACAGAAATCCTAGTGTGTAGCTATGAGTGTATAGAACATTTTTACTAAAAAAAAATGTGGCGTACTACAAAAAATGTCGAAAAAGAACTCTGGACGAATTCCATTCATCGACACTCATTGTCCCAGAAAGCGCGTTTTCGAATATTTGACGTATTGTAAAACATTGATCAGCGTTCCAGAAACCGGCCTTTAAACTTAACACCGACAAACAAACAATTAAGACTGCATAGTACTATACTATATCGACAACGGAAATATAAAGAACCTACCAATATATTATATCAGATCTTTGTCATAAAATATTACGATACAAACAATTATATATGAATAAAGTTTTCTTTATAATTAATTTTGTTTGCTGAAAATTTAATACATTTTAGTGTATCAAGAGCCTACAATCAGTCTTCGGCTGTCTCCTACTAAGCAATTGATACGACTTCTGCGTTTCACCCTAGTGCACCATGATTTAACACCTCCTGTACATGTAAGACATTCACGATGTTATGTACGTAAATAGTTTAAGACCACACTATCAAGCCAATCAGTTCCCTTGTATATCATGAAACAGCGTTGATTCTGCGCAATTAGTCATACACAGCAGTAATTATTGCATTTTGGATAACACTCAACGCAGAGTTAAGAACACTTAGTACAAGTTTATTATGTTTCCTCGAAACAATTCTTGTTTTCGCTCATCATTTCAATGTACATAGCATGCAATGTATGAGTGAAATACGCTTGTTTCGAGAAAATATATTATCTTCTACTAAGGGTACAGATGAGTATTGTACTTTAAGTTGCCTGTTTGGCTCCTATTCAGCAGATGTAGGTACTTAGACAAACAAGCAGTTTTGCACTACTTAGTAGATTTAGTTAATTTTGTGGCTGTTTCCTCGGCTGTTGTATTCATAAGGGTACAGATTGGTATCGTAACTTAAATTGTCTGTTTACCTCGTACTCGGCAGAAGTAAGTACTCAGAGAAACAAGCAGTCTTGTACAACTTAGTACCGATTTAGTTAACTTTGTAGCCTATTTCTTGGCTAGTTGTATTCATAGTCGTATACCTAAACTTGCCGAGAGCACCCGAAAACAAGCTAAACCGCTATCAAGCGCCTTATCAGCTCCGTACATTCGACGCGTTTTTTGTTTGACGATTCTGGAAATGCTAATCACCGCGGTTGATAGTTCGCGGGGAAGACTCGACGCGCCTTCTCGGAAGCGAAAGCGAGTCGGCGGCTAGTGGGAAACGCGATTATCGTAATAACCTCGCGGAACCGCAATCCTTTCCGATTTGCTCCTAAACATACATCGCTCTTGCCGCGAACGCTAATGACATTTACATTAGTTCAATAGAAACATCTACGAAAACGTGTAAACTGTAATGAAGTAAGATATTGTACGACAAAATGTAAGCTCGCATTTTATAATAGGTGTATCGAATAACGAATGATATTGATGATCCGCGTAGAGCGCCCACTATACTGTGTGTCAGCTGTGGGTTCCGGGTTCTATCTCTGGCCAGACAAATATCTGAATGATGAATTTAGATTTCTGTTCTAGGTTTGGCTATTTAAACATTCGTCTTTATATGTATTTATGGTATCAATGATACACGAAAAATTCCACTGAATGTAGGATACCATAATTTCAACACTTTTAACTCACTAGATGGTAAGTTAGCGTTTTCAGAGGGTTTTAAGTAATTTACTACTAAATTTAAGGTATTTTTGTTTTGTTAAGTTGAAGTTGAAAGGAAAGGGGCCACCTTTCCTTCTCGCTGTAATATATGAACTGTATCAGAACAAGTAAGAAAACAACTATCAAGTTTTAAAGAAACAACATAAATACCAATAGCATTAAACGAATCGAATTCTTGCGGCGGGTACAATTATGTCATTGATTAATAATTTAATTAACTTTACGAATACACTGTGACGTAATACCTAAACCCATCAACGTTTTCGAAGAAACCGACGTTAACAGAAAGCGATCGGGTGTAATCGATTATTTAGTAACATTAGGGCCGGCGCACATATGACGGAGCGCAGCGCAGCGCATGCCCGCGAAATTTTCTTAACGAATCACACACTAGCCGAAATTCGCGCTAATTACTGGGAGAATGCGCGCGGATGCGCGAGCATGCGCTGGAATATACTCGACAAACGGTCGTCATTCGTTTTGCAGTTTTTCGAGTTTTTTTTTGCTCCGGCGAGCCCAGCGGCCAGCGGCGACCGAAAGCGGACGCTCGCGGAGTAGCGCGTCGTGCGCGCGCGGTCGCGCTCCCGCGCTAGCTTTCGCATGTGGTCGCTTCCATGCTCCTCAGAAATAAATTGCTGTTATTTAATTTTGGATATTATTTCTAAAGGGACAATGACGATAATAGTTTGACAGCAAAAAATGCGCTGCGCTGCGCTCCGTCATATGAGTGCCGGCCCTTAGACGCGGTTCGGAGAAGGCGGAACGATTAAGATTAGTGATGCGACTCGAATAGAATTTTGTGGCTCGAGTCACTCGAGTGAAATCCTATTCGAATTACAAATTTGCAACACAAGTGAAGTTTTGAGTACAACATTTATAAACGACAATACTTAGAATACTTATCAACAAACACCAAACTGAAAATTACGCGTATTTTGATTAATAGAAACGGCTGGCACAACATAGGTACAAAATTAGAATAGTCAAAGGACATCTAGTAGCAACAAAAAAAATCTGCTCGGTCCTCCGAGTTGACACGGTACGCTGAGTTGACTTGGTAACTCGAGTGCATTTACACTCGAGTGATACATTTTTTCAATCGAGTACAAGTTTGACAAATTCCCTCGAGTGAATAGAGTAACAACACGACTCGAGTCCCATCACTAATTAAGATACACCGAAAGCACCATCGAACCGGTATCCGTAATGTCACTTAGTCTCGTGTCTCAAAGAACGCATGAAGATTAATTTGAACATTAATTATCGAATTATATATCGGTTTTGGTAAAACCCACTTTCGAGATTGTAATCTACAGTATCATAAGCGGACATTGCTGACACCGAACTGCCTCAAAGTTGTAAACGTTTTTAGGCTTACGTAATATCAAAAGCACAGTGCATTTTATCAGTAAGTCGTATCTTTAAAACCAATAACAAACTTCCGTTACACTAGAAACTAATTTCGGAAATTTGTGGGCTTCCTTTCACCTTTACTGCCTTAGCCTTTCCATATCGTCAGTGGAAAGGAAATTGAGAGTTGAGTAGCATGGACTCCCAACAACAAGATCCCACCAAAATAAAGGTGACATATTTTTTTAACGTAAAAAACAACTTCAGACCTCATTTTCCACAAATGCTATTTTGGCGCTTTAGCATTATTTCCTTTCCTCTGACGATATATTTTCTTTATTCTAATAAAATTATAGTAAACGAGCTTGCAGACCATCTGATGGTTAGTGGCCACTTCCACGAGAACTTTTGTAATCAACTCTAGATAAGATTAGTCATATCCGAGGTCGGCCACAGGTTCATTGCTTGGAACCAAGTTGGAATGTTTCCGATAAATACGTCTCACTCACCACACGTTACAATATTGTCCATATAGGTACGAGTGAAAAAGTTTGCTGTTATATTAGGGGTCATCTATAAATCACGTCACAAGAATTTCATGATATTTTTCGACCCCCCGTCTTTCTCACAGCTGGTCACATTTGAGAGACCCCAGACCCCTGATTTGATTTTACATGTTTTACAATCTTACATGTAGAAAGAAGAAGAGATGGCTATTTTAGTCATAAGACTTGTTGTAACTAACTAAGCCTGTTGTACCTTTAATTCTTATGTCTTTTTATTTAAAAAAATGTTGGTTATATTTTTGTGTTTGGTGTACAATAAAGATGTTTTGTATTGTATTTGTATTGTACAGAAATTGTTAACTTAAAACAGCAGTTCCAAATTTACATAACACATCACGTAATTACTTAATCATCATCGACCACCCCCCCACCCTCTTCTCTCGCGGCCTGTAACTCGTGACGTAATTAAGACGATCCCCCATTACAAACAGAAACCTGGTCAGTCCCAGTCGTCCTCGCTGGACGACCGCTGCGTGGGCGTCTGGTCGCCGGGCTCCGGTATGACGCTGGCGAGCGTGTGCAGCACGGTGCCGCCGGCGCGCTCCGCCCCCGAGATCCCTCGGCGACGCATCGACAGCTTCGCGTGCAGGTCCGCCATCAGGTCGCCGCCGATGGCCGCTTTCGTTGTACCCTGTGACAAGAAAGTCTTGCTAAATCATCATGTCTCATAGGATTTGTTTTTTTTTTTAAATCAAACTGAAGTAGCAAACAAGCATGCAGTCCACCTGATAGTAAGTGGTCACTGCCGTCCTGCGATATCTGTAATCAACTTCATACAGAACATGGGTTTCATCTGAAATCAATCACAGATGCGTAGCTACTCCTGAGGACCATGATGGTCGCCTCATGCAAAAGTGTGCCCACAACCACACTCTTCCATCGAAACGCAAGAAATGCTTCACTCTAGAATAGAGTCGAATAGTCTAGCGGTGGTACTTCCCCGGTCGAACTAAACTAGTTCTACCACCCTGGCTTACGTATCTCCTTGGGTTGCGGAATCAAAAGTTGTTATTTCAATAAGAACTATTTATATGAACAATTATAAAACATATTTTTATCCGTGTAATGTATCACCATTTGTACAACATTAACGCATTTTTTTTATCTTTGGGATAAAATTAGTTTAGACTAAAATTATTAATACCGGAATTTCACGCCATGTTATATATGTTATTTAAAAACTTCAAGAGGAATCTAGAAATTACATAGATGGCTGTAATGGCTGTGGCTCGGAACTAGCATTTACCTACTTCACATGAATAAATAATTATTGA
This sequence comes from Spicauda simplicius, assembly GCA_949699795.1. Classification (NCBI taxonomy): domain Eukaryota; kingdom Metazoa; phylum Arthropoda; class Insecta; order Lepidoptera; family Hesperiidae; genus Spicauda; species Spicauda simplicius. The sequence goes on along the minus strand of OX453061.1, from coordinate 18,590,561 downwards.
ATTACTTAATGTATCTTTGCTTTCAACATTTTTTCGTGGATATATCCCTTGTAATAAAAGTATCATGGTGCTTAGGAATAGATATAGTTATAAAGTACAGTTACTTTATTATCTTTACTACAAAGATGAATCTGTAAAATCAATTCGTAAATCATATGACGGCCGACAGAGACCGGCCGGTCGCGCGTATTTTGTGGTTTGCAAAAATAAACGATATCTAACTGGCTACGCAGAAACAATTATTGCGAATGATCACTTCCATCAATATATCTATTACTTGGAAGGGAAGGTCAATGGCATACGATGTTAAGAATAACTATATGATAACGCGTAAATGGTATTATTACGTACAATGTGTTTTTGCGAAGTTCTACGATATGTGCAGATAAATATCGATAATAAATAATTTATAATCCCTTCTTACATGATATGCATTGTGCCTACGGTATTACATTCTTCGTAAATATCTCCTAAATAAAAAAGTGAACATTATACAAAACGAAACGTTTATTGGACATAGGCAGGTATTCATATACATATATTCATACATCAAAGTCCCGCGGTTATAAAAGTCGCGTATATCTGCAATTAAATTAGCCTGGAAGGCCAAAAATAAGTAAAAAATAGTTATTTCTTGAAGTTTTTTTAATATGTCTGGTTTTTTATATTTTTAGACTATGGTGGCTGTGAGTTGAAAGCGTTTTAACTATAAAACTACTGAATTTAATTGAAAGGGATATTGTTTAATTTCCATTTCAACAAAATTCACACTCTATGAAAAATTTAAATATTTTTACTCATGTAATATTTTTTATACGCGACCTAAACCGTGGGACAATCCTAGATTTTAATAAATAAGTAATTACTTCAGCAGATACGACAAGGGTTAAGGTCGCGATAACACTCTCGATAAGAAGCAGATACCGCTATGTCGGACGTTCAACACGTAGGCGAAACTAAAACTACTTGTGCGACGTATCTTTAAACAGAAGCGCTATGAGCTATAACATACACTCCAATCAAACAATTCGAGTGGTACACATTTGGGAGACCTGCTCTGCCTTTTTAAATCTCCTGCTGTGGTATTTCAACGAGCGCTTACCGAGAAATGAGACGAGCCGGTAAAAAAGTATGTACGAAACCAGAAGGCATTCTACGCAGTGCAAAATGTAAATTCTTAAGATGGCGATGATCATTCCGGAGATGCTCGCGCACTGCGTGCCCACGAGTGAGACAATCACGAGGCGACACGAATTTTGATACACAAGTGTGATGGTTTAATTAATGAAGCAACTGGAATTGAGCAAATTGGTTCACATCAAAATAAGGTTAAAATGTTTGCATTGATTCCTAGGGATACTATAGGTACCGCCTCGACAGATACGAGTACAAAAGCGACGGGGAAATAGAAATAACAACGGCAAATAAAGCAGTTTTCAAAGTATTTCTATGGCAGCGTCGTTAGAAAAACAGAGTTACGTTAGGCACGTACGCGGTGGAATTGTTAACGCTAAGCCCATGGTGCACTGTTTATAAATGAAACAGAATTTGGTCGCTTCGTGGCGAACAATGCGCAAATTCGATACGGCCCGGGCGCTGCCGGCCACAATACACACCGATAACGCAAATGGTTCCGATACTTTTAGGGATTCCGATCATTCCGTTTGCTTTTAGAAATATCTGAGAATAGGTAAACAATTCTCTTCATTCGAAATTTCAAAGGAGAAAAAAGAAATTCCACTTATCACAAACAGCTCCAGATATTTATTTAGACTGTCCGAGTGCACCATAATAAATTTATGTTTTCCGAAGCGGTTTAAATAAGATAAGGACAGACAAGGCGATTCATAGCAGCCAGTTTAAAGGCGCGTTCAGCGAATAATCTATAAAAACAAAGAGACGCATATCCGAAAGGAACATACACATACACATACACACACACACATATTCCCGGGAAGTGCGCGACAAAAGCCGACTCATGAGAAACGCGGCGTTCTGTAGAAATGGTCGATTCTTACGAACGGTAAGACGATCGATTCAATCGTTTGACAAACAAGACAAAAACGATAAAGCTAACATTTTAGAATAGAATTAATACAAAATAGTATAGAAGTAATGCAAATACTATTTTATCTAAGCTTAAATTTCGTTATAGATATAATTGGAATCATTAAAAATGTGGAATACAACGATGTTAAGTATTGTTAGTAAAAGAAATGACTAGAACTAGTTAATTGTACTATTATTGAGTTATTATATAATTTACAATACAATCAAGAAGAAGTACTTAGTTGTACTATTATTATTAAGGTATTATGTGAGATAGAATATAATTAAGTAGATGTACTTAATTGTATTAAATAAGACTCAGATTGTGAGTAGAAAAATAATTGACTAAAAGTACTTAATCACTTTAAAGCCCTCTGTCCATTAAAGTCCATTTTAAAGAATCCATTAACGGGTCTTATTTCACTATTGTACCTATTTTAATCCTTGATCCATGATTTTATGCAAAGTGCATTCATCGAACTAACACAGACAGACATAAGAATGATATTAGATTTATTTGTTGTTTATCTTTCTAATGGATTTTCAGATACACGTTATAAAATTCAATTTGCATAAAATCATGGATGGAGGATTAAAGTGGACACAATAATACAAAAAGATCCGTGATTAGATCTTTAAAAGGGTATTTAGTAGACATAGAGCTATTAGCAAAGAATGAGAGCGTTTTAATAGTAAACGCAACCGAACACAAAATACTACATACAGACAAAGGGCTTCATTTAGGCAACCATACAACACCTGGACATCGATACAGTGTAACTTGATTACTTAGACTCGATCGCATAGGTCAGTAACATATTAAATCGAAACACAAATGTTCGATACGGATTTCGTGACCGTTGCATCAAAACGGCTCACGACTGGAAACACGACAATCAGGGCTGTTATGGAGCTCCGTTATATATCGACAATCCATTATTGTCCCACTGCTGGACACGGGTCTTCTCTCGGAATGAGAGAGTTTTAGGCCATAGTCTACCGCGCTGGCCAAGTGCGATTTGGTGGACTTCACACACCTCCGAGAACTTTTTTTTTTAAAGAACTTTTGGGTATGTAGGTTTCCTCACGATGTTTACCTTCACCGAAGAGTAGTGCGTGCCTGGGTTTAAACCTCAGACCTCCCGATTAAGAAGGCAAGTTTCGACCATTAGGCTATCATTGCTCTACCGTTACCGTCACCGAAACTATCTGATATTCAAAATAAAAATCTATCCGTAATCGTTACCGAATCCGTTACAAAAGTTTCGGTTAATTTCGATTAAGGGAGGAACATATATGATATACGAGACATATCTTTAGTAAATAACACTTAGATTTATTAGGTAGCCATAATAATAAGACTAACTCTGAATGACAACAGAGAATTATAACGAAATTATTAGATAAATATTTCTATTTCACGTTTAAAATTCCTTAAAATTTCATATCAATAACTGAAACTATCCGAAACTAACGGATATTCCGAAATATTTACATTTTCGCAATCGTATCCGAAGCCGCTAGAACATTACTTCTATATCCTTATCCGTATCCAGAACCGAAACTCTATATCCGTAACATCTCTATGACAGTCAAACAAATATTGTACGGCTTCGGGCCGCGAGTGCGGCTTCAAATCCCCGCTTTACGATTTACGGTCATCGGTCACGGTTTGGAATGTAGCGTAATGTCCTTTCAACAACTTACAGATAAATAATATGTACAGACAAAAACTTGAAATACGTTTTTAACGTATTCTTTAAAGTGCTGGTGAAATTTTTAGGAACGAATTATGAAGTTTTTACAGATCAGCACCTGTAAAAACTTTAATAACTTTAGATGAGTTATGATGAAAACCAAATTAGATAGGTATACCAAATTCATAGAAGGAAGAAATGAAATTTGCTTAAAGACATAGCAAACAATATTGTTAAATAGATTTTTCATCAGCACTTAAATCATCTTACCGCATTAACTGAATAGACATTGAAATAAAAAAAAGAAGAAGCAATTACTTCGAATTTTAATATTGGCTTCTCCGAATCAAGTTCCACTACTGCTACGATGAATCTATATGTTTGTATTTTTTACTGTTCTTAAAACTGAAACTAGATATTTTTATTATAGTAAAAGTAGTACCAACACACTTGTACAAAAATTGTTTTATTAGTTAAGTTAGGTTAGGTTAGTTTTGGGGTTTTGGCGCCGTACATCCAATCATTTTTTTTTTTATGATAAGAGGTGACTGGTAAATTACCGAATTATCTCAATAGCAGCAGCCCATTTTACAGCATATAGCAGAAAGTAGAGATAGTAGAAATGACATCTCAGATCTGTCTGTTTAAAAAAATGTTACTTCACTTATTCCAACTGGCAAGAAATACTACTACAGAAGAGCACAACCTTTCACAGGTCTACATAGGAGTCTTAGAAAAACCGAAAGGTTAAAGAGAACAAACGCTAATTGGGTCGCGTTTTCCCGAAGTGGCTTTGTGCGGCGAAGCACGCGGCGCGAGGGACCACTTAACTTGCATTTATACAACGAGCAGTGGTGCTTTATGAGCGAGCGTTCCGTACAAAAACGCATAAATATTTCGAGGAACCGTCCACGCATCCGCCACGGGCTTACCGAGATAGCATCTAATTAAAAACCGGTCAAGTGTGAATTGTCTTCACTTGCCACGGGAACCGTTCAGTCGTTTTGGGCTTTTACACTTTTTAGTGTAAATATCTAGTCGATTATGTCAACGATACGCTTTGTGTTCGAGCAATGTGTTGGGTAATTATGTCTACCGTAAATACACAGTTTAATGCGGTAGTCGCTTTGTTTGCGTCCGCGTAGAATACAAATGACTGCATCTGTAACGTAGTATGGTTTCGAATTAGTATAATTCCTGCGACCCGGTCTACCAGTAGCGTTTACAGCGCTGTTATATTGTTTTGAAGAGTGTAATAAAGCAGATTCAATTTATCAAAGCGTTCATTTTTGCCACCATAAATAACATATCTGTTATCGATTTCTGAGACCAGTGTTATATGAAATACATTACATATATACAGGTACGACATAATTTAAAATTAGACATACTCAATACAATTTCCATTGCATAAAAAACTAAATAAACAAACAAAAACAAAAAGCAAAACGTGGATCGATCTAATGTACACAAATTTACCCCATTTATTCCAAGCTATATTCGGGGTCGTGTAAAAAGTAGCCTAATTTCAATTCGGTATCAACATCACATCTTGGACCGGCGGGTGGTCGGCGGTGGTCGCGGCGGGGATGCGATAGGGTGTTTTTTACCCCGCTATCAGTTCCGCCGGCACAGGACATTCTATTATCGTGCCGTCCATTCTTCGTTTCGAATCAATTTCGAGAAGTTTATGGCTCTTAGTCATAATTGTACTATTATTTTTTCATACTAATTAAAAAAATAGTATGACAAAATTTTGTAATAGTATCTTTATTTCATTCACGTTATTGGTGAAGGTGCACAAAGTAGTACATTGTAAAAATGATACATTTTTAAGGGCTACAACCAAGTATTTCTAGCTTAAAGCAGTTCTTGCGGTTCGGTGGAAGGGTGTGACTGGCTTAATTTCATATCGTCAGAGGAAAGGAAATAATGCTAATAACTCAATGATTTATTAGTATGCATGAATTAATTTAACATGTCTTTATGTTACTTTAATTCTATTTGATAAATTAAAAAAAGAAAGAAAATGTAACTTGATATTATTGTGTTAATTAGTATAAGTGGTATTGTACCGTTCTAATTAACAATAAATAAATAAATAAATAAATAAATAAATGTTAATGCGCCAAAATAGCATTTGTGAAGTTGTTTTTACAGAAAAAAATCATGTCACATTTGGTCACATGTCATTTTTGGTGCGATCTTGTTGTTGAGAGTTCATACTACACAACATGATCCCACCAAAAATAAAGGAGACATGATTTTTTTTCTGTAAAAAACAACTTCAAACCTCATTTCCCGCAAATGCTATTTGGCGCTTTAGCATTATTTACTTTCCACTGACGATATGAAGCTACAATCATAGCCCTCTGGATCTGCCTCCATGATTGAGTTCAGACAGGACGCCTGTTGCTTATAGACGTCCATGGGCGACAGTGACCACTTACCATCAGGTTGACTGCATGGTCGTTTGCTTCTTTACTCTTATAAATAAAAGAAGAGATGTAAAATCGCCCACCTTTTTTTTGTTTTATTTTACTGTTAACAAAGCAGTCCGCTTGATTTTAAAAGTCACTGCCGCCCACAGCACAGTAATGTTAAACAAGTATAGAACAAGATTCATTCATTCGACACCTCCGATGACTGTTGTAGTATATAGCATTACAGTTCATTCGCCCCTTCTGTTAATTTTATTTCCTTATTGTTCTCCATTATTAAGATTTTCATATTAATGTCATAGAAGGTAAAATTTTGTGTGTAAACATAATGCCAGAAATACATATTATTCCCTATGTCGTGCGTATCATAAACAAATTCATAGGACAAGACAGACAAGACGAGAGACTTCAGGGTGGATGTTTAGAACAATTGATTTAACGTTTTGCTAGACCGGGATTCGGTCCCTGTAGCCTCGGGGTCAGAATAGGGCTACGGTATACCCTGCTTGTCGTAAGAGGCGACTAAAAGGGGCTTCCGGGGTTGCAGACGGCTAGAGTGGGAGCTCGAACCGTTCGGTCAGGCAATCCCGGGAAGGACGGCGGTATGTGTGGTCGCATACCGTCGTAAAGACTAGACGGAGCGGTGGGCCCAGCCGCCCATCTGGGAGGAGCTCGATGGGGCAGCGCGCTCGGAGGATTCCGGTTGAAGTCGTTTCGAGATCCCGGAGTCCTCCTTTTCAGCGCCGAGGACGGCCACCGGGGGGGTTTTAGTGCGGTAAAAATCCCACATAACCCTGCGTCGCTCCCACGGAGTCGGGTACCTTTGGAAGGTTTCCCCCTCGAAAACAAAAAAAAAAAAAGACCGGGATTCGAATTCAAAACTTTTCAAAGTTTCAGGACTTAACTAGAAGATTGTAATACTTTAAGCTTACGATGCATCTTATCATAGGTGTATAATAACCCATAATACCTTAGTAGCAGATCCATATCAAGTAGGACATAATACGTAAGACATTCCAACAATTTACAAACCAGACTGGCAGACACAATTAAAATTGATAAAATTCACAACACAAAGATAAACCAGTACTATACAATGTTATCTAGAGGCGCCAAAACCAAATCGGGACCAACGAGCCAAACAATATCGGTGCGCATACAAATAACTGTGTGTGAACAAACAAAATTTCATTAGCCCACCGGAGCAACGTATTCAATGAGGCGTCTGCGGCGTCTCCCCTCGGCTGAGTCACGCTGCTCCATAAAGTACTGTTCACAATGTTTTTTTGATTATATATATACGCATTCTACACTCATAGCCCTACACTAGGATTTTCTCCTGTGTCGTGAGTACCATGGACACACATAAGACGAATACACAAACACCCACTCCCAGAATATGAATCTAAATTCATCATTCGGATACTTGTCTGGCCGGAAATTGAACCCGGGGCCCATTGCGCGTCAGACCGGTATGATAATCGCTCCGTCACGCAGGTCGATTGAATTTTCTGGTATCTTTAAATTTTTATTAGATTGAAGTATCAAACGAAATCTGAGGGTGACGGGGTCGTTTTCTATATAAGTGAAATACATATATTGTAAAACCTGGTAAATTAAGTACTAATGTCGATATTAATCGAACGTCGCCAAAAAAATTGTGAACATTATTTTACAGTCCAATTGTTTTGGATACATACTCTAAATTCTCCGCCTCAAAAACGTTTGTCAACAACTAAAATTATTTGTATCAAAGGTAGAAATTAATTAGGTTTCCTCAAAACAATCATTGTTTACGTTTTCGGCCATACATTGTAGGTTTACGGTTTAGTTATCAGCCACACTTTGCTAAAATAAACTCCTATTAAAGGCACTTCTGACCCGTAAGGATTAAATATCAATATAGTCATTAAAATTCTTGCAGAAAATTATATTTTATACAATTATCATAAGTGTTTCAAAACGAAACAGGTAGGTAAACGTATTGTAAGGCATAAAAACAAAAAGGAATTACATCTCTGATAAAATCTTCAATCGTACTCCGACGCCTTAAAAAATATTTCATCCATATTACCTAGACGGAAAATGATAGTTATCCGCAACGCTACTACTGTAGGGAATAAGATAACATCTGTAAAACTAGTTAACCTTCACAAGCGTCAGTGTAAGCCAAGCCTAACGCGCCAAGTATTCGCCGATCGCCATAACGATCGCCTTGACATCGGCAAGGACAGCACAGCGGTCGGTACACGCTCTTACACGCCGCTATCCCAATAAGGCAACTTATTAGGCAGCTCTTGTTATACGATTGAAGTAACATACGAGCATGCAGTTCACCTGATGGTAAGTGGTCACTGTCGCCCATGGACAACTGTTAGGAGCTTCATATAAACCAGGGGTTCCATCTAAAGTCAATTGCAGTTTGAAGTCAATTTATGCGTTGCTACTTCGGAGGATCAAGATGGTCGTCTCATATAAAAGTGTTTCACGCTAGAAATAAGTTTGGCCGTGGTATCTACCCGGTCGAACTGCACTAGTTCAACCACCTGGTTAATCGCCATAACAATTGCCTTGACATCGGCAAGGATAGCATGGCGGTCGGCACACGCCCTTACACGCTGCTATCCAGCAGACAAGGCGGCTTATTAGACATGTCCTTTTTATAAGACTACCGCCCATGGACACCAGTAAGCATCTTGAAATAGAACAGGGGTTCCGTCTGAAGTCAATCACAGATGCGTTGTTACTTTCAAGGATGATCGCCTCATATAAAAGTGAACCAGCATCCACACCCTTCGTCCGAAACGTAAGAACTGCTTCGCGCTAGAAATGAGTGTGGCGGTGGTACCTCCCAGGTTGAATTACACTGGCTCTACCACGTGATTAATCGTCATTAAGATCGCCTTGACAACGTCAAGGACAGCACCGCTGTACACGCCATTACACGCCGCTATCCAAATCAGGCGGCTAATTAGGCAGATCATGCTTGTATAGAACATTAATTACGTATGCATTATATCCGTCTGATTCCTCTTTTTAATTTATTCTTAAAAGTGTTGCTTGATCATTTGCTCACCTCGTTTCGTATGTTCGTTTGTCGGTGTTACTCTGAACCACCATTTTTATTGTATCCCACGATAACCGTACATTTTTCCAGCATAAAAAGTAACTTTGTGCCATTCCAGAGTTCAAACTATATCTTTGCTTTTAGGCGGCTGCAATTTGATATTAGAAAACAAACATCCATATTAATTTTCGAAAACTCGAAACAAAGCGACGAAAGAACTTTCATGAGTGCTAATTGGCAAAATAGCGTACTTGAAAGTGGAACATTTTCTAGTAGCAGTGGTATAGTTCGGTTAAGATTTTATTAGTTAAGAAAGTTCTGAACAGAAGGAATTAAAGCTGAACAAATACATACATGGATGAGATCTTACACCTACATTATGACAAGGACTGCTGACAGAGAGCATGAAATTGTTATATAGCGTCTCAAATGAGTCTCTATTTGCTAATTTACGCCCGTTTGATATCAAAGGAATAAATTCCGAGCTTCGTCTCCACTAACTTTACGATGTTAGCAGCACTTTGACTAGTTAGCACTAGAGGAGTTTCATGTTATATAACCTTTGGGCTCCCAATACTCATAGCTCATAACGAATGCAACATCTGGCCCAGTTTTCGAATTTGCACCCCTTGACGGCTTTTGATTAGTGCAATTTAATTTAAAATGAATTAATATAGAAACTATGCAGAAATTTAACAGTATGCACTTTACACTTGATTATATTTAACTTTAACGTATAAACTTTAAAGTAGTAACTTTAAGTAGCTACTGCATCTCAAAGATAAATTGAAAGTATGTATTATATAGAATCATTTAACATACAACAACTACACAGAATTTGAAATTATTACTAGTTACACCAAAATTTCTTACAATTGATTCATAGTTCATAAAAAAATACTATCGCATAGTTTTAAAATCTCATAAACCGTTTACCCTATCTATGTACTGCAGTGACCTTTACGCATCATTGACAAAACAAAACAAATTTCAAATTTCATCATCTAACAGGCAGAGCACGTGGAAATCGAAATAGACAGTGAGAATCACTCGATACGATTATCATTGTTACGTTATCAGCCGCCATTACAATGGCCCTTCTCGGAAACAAGCAGCCAGTGTACAATTATCGCCACTTCCTTGAACCGTCTCAAAGTGATCGTAATTATATGCGTATGGAAGCCACCGCGCCGCTCCGCCGCAGAAATAGACCGAGCTCTTTTTGCTCGTCAGCAAACAATTTACCATTAGGTATACGTGTTACTAGAAATACCGCCACAGGTATTTCGTATATAAACACATATAATATGATGAAAGCTCAACGTGCATGTAAACTGCCAATATTTGTAAAAAAGCGTTTGGAAGATTGAGAATAAGTCATATTAAAAATTTTCTATTTTTTTTTCGAACTTTTGTTGTCTTTAAAATCACATCAAACGAAAACTACAGAACAAAATTAAAATATTTAGTTTATATTTTGTATCTTGAAAATCTGTGTTTCATGAAAATTTATCATCTCTATCCAATTATTACAATTTTAAAGTCACATTTAGTCCTAACTTAGACAGATCGTTGCTTTGCATGGATAACTCAATTTTAAGTTAAAGCTACAGTTTTATCCAAAATGATCTTAGAATTTAAAACTTGGTATCTGCTTACACTATGGCTAATGACCTTTTAATATACTTTTTATATTTTAATTTCATCCATTATAAAAAGATGAAAACAAAAAGCATTGTTAACATTAATCTTTCATTTTCTCTCCTGTTATTTTTTTTATTTTCAGTTGCGTTATTATTCAATCCAAGCGGCGACATATCTTGATAAATGTATACGAAACCCACAACATGTTTCATTATCTTCTAATTTAACATAATTACTCGAATAAGGTTTTAAGGAAACAGCACGACGTTATAAATGGTTAGCGAGAATTAATGAAACTGCGGCCGGATTTAATGTCAGCAAACTTGTATAATTAAATCGTGGGAAAAACTCATAATATGACCCTTCGAATGTTATGTTTATACGTTTATACCCATATATGTATGTACTAATTTTTTGCCGGCACACTTTTATATGAGGCCACCATGATAATCCTCGGGAGTAGCAATGCATCTGTGATTGACTTCAGATGGAACCCATATTCTGTACGAAGTTGATTACAGATGTCGCAGGGCGGCAGTGACCACTTACCATCAGGTGGACAGCATGCTCGTTTGCTACTTCAGTCAGATAAAAAAATATGAACATACAATACAACTCAATGAAATGAACGCATATCAATGAAACTACAAATAACAAGAGAAATAAAAACAATAAAAAGTAAGATACTTACAATTTATTACCACTTCCAGGGTTAATTCCTTGTAATTATCTCAACTTTCAAATCTTAAGTTATCAAAAATCTCACTGGCATCTTTCGTTAATTGATGGAGAGTATATTCCTAAACTCCAAAAAATGCGAACAGCTATTATAATAACGCCCCCGGCATGTAAAAATATAAGACGACCATCTTTATCCTCGGAAGCAGCAACTTATCTGTGATTGACTTCGGATAGACTAGAGCCTCTTTATGAAGTTGTTTATAGATGTCCACGGGCGGCAGTAACCACTTATCACCAGGTGGACTGCTTGTTTGTTTGTTACTACAATTAGATTAAAAAAATAAGAACAATCTAATTAACTTTCTAATAATAGCAATAATTATTTTTATGAATAAATGTCATGTATCGCATAATATAATTGCATACGGTAATATCCAACTTATTCCAAGAAATCCAGAGCTCCATTACTCATATAGAGAGATACAGAATAACTGAATGTATGCTTATGCTTATTTATATATTTGAATGAACTACTCTGACACATACTTATAATATAGACTACGCGATCATGTACTATCTGCCCGCATGATGTCAAATAGTAGGATCAACCTCAATTAGGTTGATCCTAGTATTATTTTCTGCTAATAAGTATTTAAGACACAAAAAAAGTGAAAAACCCGAATATTACTACGTAAAAATAGCGCTATAAAAAGGATGAAACAAGAAAATATTCCTATAGTGATGTTCGAAGGATAACCGTTATTTACGATACGCACCTTGGCATAAATATGTATAAGGATAATAAATATTTAAGATAAAAAGGCGAACGACCACGGCTATCCTCTGATCACTATAGGAATATTATTTCCTACTTTTAGGAGCGCTATTTTTAAACAGCCGCGTGTCGGTTTTAAGTTGTTAAAAGAGACTTATTTTAATTCATTAAATAATGTCCTCTTGCGGACGTTTAGATAACGTTACATAGATGATCAAGAGGCTTCTAAGTATAAGTCATTAGCCACATTATGATAAGCATTTTTCTTAGTTATAACAAAATACGTTGAAATTATCTAGCCTAATCGCTCCACACGCGTTAATAGTAATCCTTATCTTTCTTTAATTCTTTTATTTTTCAGTGTAGTTTTCCTAAAATTAAATTAGTATTAAGTTTATCCTCTACACGTAGACAAAAACTCGATAAAATCTATTGATAATTAATCATATAAGCACACATACACATACTTAAATTTTACCTGTTGTGTAGATACCTAGTAATCTTGCATTACAATTGTTGTAATGTACAGTAACTCTGTCACACTTCACAATACACCCACATACATAAAATCACACGTCACATCAGCATCGCTTAAGGACATTAATATTCCGAAGGCGGTCATTGGTGATGTCATTATAGTTCTCACTGATAGATTATCGACGAGCCGCATTGATTCATTGCTATCACTTACGCACGCGACGTTTATCTATACGACGCTACTATCTCCATTGGAAATTGGAACATCGCGGCGGTGTATGCGTTTATGCCTGCAGGCAGTGCCGGGTTAGCCATATAGCAAGAGCGGCCCCGCGGCCCAACACCTAACAGCTATTTATATTTTGCTATCTTTGCTATCCTAAAAATCTTAAACTGAAAGATATAGAAAGTGTCATCTCTACATTTTTCCAGATTAAATCCAGAAAAGTTTACTAGTAACAGTTTTGTTTTATTTAATACCCTTACTTAAGGCAAACTATAGGCCTCCTGTTAGAATCCGCTACAGGCCTCGCGATGGCTTAATCTGGCACTGCCTGCAAGTCCGTCTCAAGGTGCTAGAGAGTTGCGATTCGACTCTGAAGGACCTCCTATGTCTGCCTTTTAACAGAGCTGCTGTGTTATCTGCTGAGTATGATGAGGGAGAATCATTAATGAAGAAGTTCCATGTTAATCTCCGTTCTACAACTGTAACCGTGCTAACTCCAATTCTACAGTACACTACAGTTAACACAGGCGTGAGAATTGTAAAGGGGGGATGGGCTTCTTAGGGAGCTTCTTAGCATCGAGTGGACTCATTGACACCTAGAATATTATGAAAATATGCATTTACCTTGCAACTAAATGCATATTCCTATAATCTAGTGAATTGGAAATAAAATATGTTACTTCTAACGCCCTCGAAATCTGAAGTTCAGTCTGACCATGAAAGCTTCAGCTGAACGCAAACGCATACTTACGTAAGTGGGTAAAAATAACCTAGGATATTCCACAAAATCTTATTCATAAATTAACTCTAGTGTCCTTGTACTTGACCACAATAACAAGCATTAAATACATACTGCTATGGAAAAAACTTCAGATACAAAAACAACAATAAATCCATACAAAGTTCCAAAACCTTAAAAGAGATTTGAAAATTCATGGGGATACTTCGTGCACTTATTGCTTACTAGCTAAATCCCGCAGCTTCGCCCGCGTTAAAAAAATCGATGTATCGATTGTCCCGTGGGAATAAGATATTTTTCCATAATAAGCCTAAATGTTAATCCAAAGTGTCAGCTAACTCCCTACCAAATTTTATGACAATCGCTCCAGCCGTTTAGACGTGAAGAAGTAACAAACATACACACTCACAAACTACTATTACTATTATCATACTAATATTTTAAAGGCGAATAAAATATTAGAATAATGATATGCAGCTACAAGTATTTTTTTCGTTTCCTATTCTATTTCTCCTCTAGTAGTATAGTATAGTAGTTATAGTAGTATCATCTTGTCGTCCGCGACATCAATTATGTAACTTGCATATTTTATAAATACGTATAGTACTAAGAACGATTCTGTCGTCGGTACTACCGTAACAATTACCATGAAGTATGACATTGCACGTCTCCAATTCTTGGATGTTTCTGCTATTCCTCGAATAGAATAACGTGATTAAAGAAAATTGTAACTCGTGTATTAGGTTATTTACATTTTTGTTTGTTATATGTGTCTTTTAAATATAAGAATGAAAGCACGATCTACTCATTATAACATTTTTTTTAACTTGTGAGAAACTATACGTATTTCCATAACATGCATTTGCAATGGCGTAATATTGACTTTAGGTCTAAATCGTAGCATATATGCTAATGTCTCTTCCACACGAATCCGAATCCGCACATATGTTCTATGCTAATTAGAAACGTCGCCCTTGTGAAACGCTATAAAGGCAATAGTGGTTGAACAGGAATATCAGAATTATGTCCCGTGATATGTTAGATTACAAGCGAAATTATATAAATTACATAGTCCAGAAGATTTGAGTGCTAGCACCGTATTGAACCGCAGTACTATTATGCAACCTAAAACAAATGTAGAGAATATCCCCAAAGAAAAACAAACTCAAAGTCTAAAATAAAAATTTGAGAATCAATTCAAGAGTAGAGAATTTCTCACATAAAGCGGTTGCCTAATTTCTATACAAAATGCGGCGCCACCAACACTTTTCAATTTTAAAGAATACAAATAGGATATTTCACTGCAGTTGCTATTGAGTTACGAAAGAACCTCACTCAAGAAAAGCACTCCAGAAAGGTGAAGCGAATTCATGATGATCGGATAGCAAGCGATTCGCTGGAAGTACGCACCGGTGATAAATTATATTACAAACATCTACTTGAAGCTAGATTGAAGGTGATTCCATGAAAGCTTTCGGACCACTCACATCTGAACGCATAGATGCTGATAGAACGATATAAATATTGACTTCGTGATGGAATAATGCGAATCTTGTTCTCAGAAATCAAGCAACCAAAATAAAATTAGATCATCTCATGATTAAATAATACTTGAAGCCTGTCATATTCTTATCGGCAATAACCATAATATTAGAAAAAATGTCATATTGTCACCTTATTTTATTTATTTGCCGTAACAATACAGTGAATTATGGAGCAGGAAGGTAAGATAATTTAAATTTAACATATTTTTTTATAATTTAACCGAACGGTAAGGCAGACGGGCTACCTGATGGAAAGTAGTCACCGTCGCCTATGGACATTCGCAACACCGGAGGAGTCGCCAGTGCATCGCCGGGTGTGACATTCTAAAGGTTTACTTAATCATTATTTATTCATTCATCTACACGTACTAGCGATGTAACGAATATTTGCATTTGCATTCGCAAAAATTATGCAAATGTTTTGCGAATATGGAACTGCAGTTTGACGACCAAAGCGGCGCCCACGTTGACGTCAAATTTAAAAAAATAGTGGCGTTCGCACTCGCAACTGTTCAAATAATTAAATTCGTTCGATCACTAACATGTAGCATACTATCCATTTTAAGCAACCATATTAGTAATTTTACTAGTGCAGTTTCTGTCATTAATAAGTTTACTCATCGTAAAATAAAGTTCTACAGTGGAAGTGACAGCGTCATGTTTGCTTCGTCCTAGTGCGATGTGATCCGCGATACGGTGATGAAGTTGCGATACAAGCCCGCGTTGACACCGGCGCCGGCTGCGACGTGCCATTCAAACAATTTATAACAAGTACATATTTTATACAAGGGTATTCACAGGACAGCAACCGCAGCAGTATACCACCAATTCGCACTTGGCCAGCGCGGTGGACTATGGCCTAAACTCTCTCATTCCGAGGGAAGACCCGTGCCCAGCAGTGGGACAGTAATGGGTTGACGACGACGATTCACAGGAATACCCTGGTTTCGCAGGCATCAGACAGGTCAGGTCTACGATAGTTATGATTACCTATGTGTTACTCTACCCTAGGTGATAACCATGTGCCAATTTTTTACGTATTTTGACTGGTAGTTCTTGCACGACAGATCAACAAAGATCATCCTCATAAATTATATTTCTCGTTTATACTATTGATAAGATTCGTCGCCAATACATTATTATTCTACTGCTGGGCAAGGGTGTTTTATAAAGATAAGAATGCTTAAGGTCATATTCCAGCGCGATAGCCAAGTGCGAATCCGTAACCTTCACGCAGTTTTCACGTCTTGTGTTTCTATAAACACTCATGCATGTAGGTTTCATCACGTGTCTAGGATGTGAGTCTCTGACATCCCGATTAAGAGAGCGAATTTATATTATCAGGGATTTTTTTCTTTGGGGGAAACCTTTAAAACGTACCAGACGCCGTGGGAGCGACGCAGGGTTATGTGGGATTTTTACCGTACTAAAACCCCCCCGTTGTCTGTCCTCAGCGCTATAAAGGGGACTCCAGATTGACCGCAACCGGAATACTCTGAGCGCGTTGCCCCATCGAGCTCCTCCCAGATGGGCCGCTGGGCCCATCGCACCGTCCAGTCTTTACGACGGTATGCGATCACACATGCCGCCGTCCTTCCCGGGATCGCCTGACCGAACGGTTCGAGCTCTCACTCTAGCCGCCCGCAACCCACTTTTAGTCGCCTCTTACGAAAGGCAAGGGATTCCGTAGCCCTATTCTGATTCCGGAACTACAGGGACGAAATTATTAGGCTATCATTACTCGATGTTGATCGATCATGTATATTACTTATCATTTTATCTTTTTTATTTTTTCCTCTTATATTCTATAACCTGTTTGATAGAGATCGCTAATTACTTGATTTTCTGCGCCAGCGATGATATTACCGATTACGGTTGTAAAGTACGGTAAACTTGTCATTGCAACAGATGGTTTGACGCGAGCGTTTATAAATAATTAATTTTTATCACACGGTGAACTTCCTTAACGAGACATACTCGTGACGGAGGTAATACCCGATCAAATTATTAGTATATTCGGTTCTTCGACCTCATAAATCTTATTAGAGAACCATTAAAACAACTTGCCGAGAACACAAAAGGTATTGTGGTTGATGTTTTGACAGTTCCAATCATCAGCACCACACAGTTCCGTCTAACAACGCTAAGCTGCCATAGTAATACAATATCAATTATCGTATATTCAATTATTCAACCACAAACACGTCTTCTTTGAATTATCGTTATGCAACGCCTTATTATATGGTCATTTAAATTACCTTTTGCACATACTCGACAAATGAACATGAAAGTGTATAATTATTCGTCGACTCTGTAATTAATAACTATATAACGAAAATTAAATTTCAGCAGAAAAGTAACAATCACTACATAGTATAAAACAAAGTCGCTTCGCGCTGTCTGTCCCTATGTATGATTAGATCTTTAAAACTACGCTACGGATTCAATACAGTATTTTAATAGATAGATGGATTCAAGAGGAAAGTTTTATGTATTATACATGTATAATATAGTAGAGAAACTCTGATAATTTTAGGTTTTTGACTTCTAGGCCACTACATAGTTGTCCCTGTAGTTCCGGGACCAGAATAGGACTACGGTACCCTCTGCCTGTCGTAAGAGGCGACTAAAAGAGGCTTCCGGGGTTGCGGGCGGGAAGAGTGGGAGCTCGACCCGTCCGGCCAAGCGACCCCGGGAAGGACGGTGGCATGTGTGGTTGCATGCTGCCGTAAAAACCAGTAGGTGCGGTGAGCAGTTCACGCCCACCAGGGAAGAGCCCGATGGGGCACACGCTGAGGACACCGGCGGCGGTCAATCGGAGTTCCCGGAGTCCTCTTCGCAGCGTCGAGGTCGGCCACCGGGGGGGGTTTTAGTGCGGTAAGAATCCAACATAACCCGCGTCGCTCCCAAGACGTCGGGTACTTTTTGAAAGTTTCCCCCTCGAAAACAAAAAAAAAAAAGGCCACTACATAGTATTATATAAACCAAAGTTGCTTCGCGCTGTCTGTCCCTACGTATGATTAGATCTTTAAAACTGCGTTATGTATAATACATGTATAATATGGTAGAAACACCGATTTTTAACTTTTAGGCGGAACGAAGTTCGCCGGGGCGACTAGTTAAAGTAATATACGCTAAAGTTTGTAAGGATGTAATTTGCGCGTTGTTACACTTTCACGCAAAATCTACCAGTCGAATTTCGCTAAGCACACATATACTCTATGACCTGGATTACCACATAGGATACCATGGAAGTTGTGGCCAAAGATGACGAAGCCGAGGGAAAAACCTACTTTTAACACAATTATATTCATTTAATAAGTGAACCTTAAAACATTTGCAAATACCAAAATGAAACGAACACCTTAATTGCTTGTATGTAAAATAATTTCGCAGAAAATTCAATAATACCGTCATTAGTTAGTTTCTTATAATACAATGTGGGTGTACGCTCGACTCGCGGCATCCTCAAGAAAATAACGACTTTTCTCAGAACAACGAGGGCCATTAATGTTTGAATTATTATTATAATAACTTGTTGGCGTCCGCTAATTAGCGATATCGAGATGTGAGCTATATAAAATGCGAATCGAACGCCAATAGTGCCTCTCTTAATCATTTCCACGAACTGCAAGATCGCAGCAAGGACGTTGCTTCACACAACACGATTAAGATTAAATATTTGCACATAACCGCTAATAAAGGCAGTTCGAAATGTCATTGAATTTTAAGTAACATTACGCAAAGATATAAAATCAGTCAGGCATTTGAATTGTGAGTTCATTCGATATGGAGATTCTTCGGTATTGGGCATCTAACATCATCGTATCAATTAATCTTTAAGACTATCCCTATCCTATTTGAACCACAAGAATAAATAGAGCGCAAGTATCTATATGAAAACAAACATGTACCTATAATGTAAGAAAACTAACCTGTAAATTGCTAGTTTATTAACAAATACATAAATACTCGCAGCATATCACCTAATACGAAGTAAAAGCTTCTTATTTGCTGCGGAGGTTATGTTCCGTCCATACGCCACGAATACAGAAACATGTTCAAGAAAGCTGACGCGAAACACAAGATGCCGAATCTGGCGACTATATATGCGACTAGAGAAATATTTAGCCACGATTACAACAAAGTGGTCACGATTTTTTAACCTGTGAAAACTAAAAACGCGAATGCAGAAACCGGGAATAAGGAGATTTTATTGTATATCGTAGCGGGATAAGAATATGTAGTTATTAAAATTTCTGACTAAAATCTATATTCCCTGCATACGGTAAGACCAGTACAGAAATGAATACCGAATAAACGATTCCATAAAAGTCTCATCGACGAGGATATGTGAAAATATTTTGCAGTAATCCGATTTATTGAGATTTATTTTCCGTCTTCTTAGTAAAGTACAATACAGAGCATTAGAAAAATAGTTTATTAGCGCTCTCGGAAGCACTCTATATAATTTCCAAAGCTCTCGGAAAAGATAATCGTTTTTCAGAGCGCTAATAAAACATAATCCGGTTGATATCTGATAGTAATATAATAAAATACTTTCGGATAACATTTCTATCTGGATGTCTTTCCGGGGAAAACAAATATATTTTAACACGGTCAATGCCACTGTGATTTTCACGACGATTCTACGTTACGGATGTATTTTTTACCAGGTGGTAACACCAGTATAATTCTACCGGGGAGGTACCACTGCCACGCCCATTTCCTACGTTTCGGTTGAAGGGTGTGGTTTTCGGTGCACTTTTATTTGAGGCGACCACCTTAGTCCTTGAGAGTTTCAACGCATCTGTGATCAGATAGAACCCGTGCTCTATATGAAATTATTCACAGATGTCCATGGTCCATGCAGCCATGCAGTGACCGCTTACCATCAGGTGGACTGCGTGCTCGTGTGCTATTTCAGTCAGATAAATAAGAATCATACTTTGAACGCATTGCCCGAGTGAAAATTTAATTATAACTTTAACGTGACGATGCTTTTTTATCTATTCATCTCTAATTACAGTTCCTCATTATATTTTTATGATTCATAACTTTCGTACAATTATCTCCTCATTCGTTTAACCAGATTAAGTGCGTAAATATTGATCTCATTCTGTTGACCTAATGAATGGTTAACAATTTGCTCTTAACCAAATATTCCAATTGTGTGCCAATAATGACATTTTTCCACGACAAGCTGTCTATGCTATGGTAAGCGCTAATTTGTACATTATGTTGACATTAGGACTGCTCTACGTGACTTTGAACACATCCTTTGAATAATAGTCACGATATTAAATGCTTTTTTTGGCCAAAAACAAATAATCTATTGCAGGATTTTTCCTTGTATCACATGATATGAAATTTGGAACAGGAAATTTTCAGTAGGTAACGTAGCTGTATTGCTGCCGAGTGATTAGAAGCTTGCGACTTTTTTGCTAGTACCTCGTCTATTATATAAGATGTTATGAAATTTTGATGTCGTTATAAACCTTTAAAAGTCCTGAAAAAATGTTATATTGATTTCTAAAAAGACAGGAATTCTAACATTTCCCGTTGATACTAAAACTAAAGAAAAATACGAAATTTAGATATTTTTTGCAATCCCTATAGGCATTGCTGGTTCTAGCATAGGCCAGTTGAAAAGTAGCTCTTGCTTGTCTTCAGTAACCACTAACCAGCAGTCGGAGCAGCAACTACATTTGGTAAAAAAGACAACCTTGACGACGAACGTTCTGGAAAGTTATGCTAGAATGTCGTTTGACCCAGTTGGCGCGGTCGCACCAGCGTCGGCTTGCCGAACAACCGGTTCTGCGTTTGATTCCCGAGCGATACCACCGCTGGGTGGATGCTTTCGAGACAACTTGCCATGTCGTCTCTACTCTCGAAAATGTTTCAAGCTATTTTTTGCAACACGCGTAAACACAAGTTTTAGAAACAAAAAATCCATACTAATATTATAAATGTCAAAGTGTGTTTGTTTGTTCCACTTTGACGTTGCCACATAGCTATTATATGATATGCTTTATATGCTAGGAGATAGTTAGGAGGGCGGAGAGTGACGTAGGCTACTTTTTACCGCGCTCTCTCATTCTCATGAGAATATTGATGTTTTATTAGTTGATACATATTAAGTAGTTCCAGACGTTGTTAATAGATGGCGTTAGTAAAATTCATTTGCAAGTTCTGAATATCGCTATCAAATGCTAATGTTAATGACCCTTTGACAGTGCGGACGAAGCCGCGGGTTAGAGCTAGTATTATATATAACAGGCTTAGTGCTGTTTAGTGAACACAAGTGATGATTACGCTTAAAATGCGTCAATCGTCTTTCTTCCAAAAAAAAAGAACTTTCGTTTTGTATTTACCAAAATTTATTTTAAAAATATCTATTACATTTATTACAATATTATTCTTCAAAAGCATCAAATCATTACGAACAAGTTGTTTTTCATAATAGATGGAAATAATAGCTAATAGATGGTTCTAGTCGCATTTTTTTTTTATCAGGTTGAAGTAGCAAACGAGCATGCAGTCAACCTGTTGGTAAGTGGTGACTGCCGCCCTGCGACATCTGTAAGCAACTTGAAATAGAACATGGCAGCAACAACATTCTATCTGAAGTAAATCACAGATGCGTCGCTTCCCCGAGGACTATGATGATTGATGAAAAGTGTACCGGCAACCAAACCCTTCCATCGAAACGCAAGAAATGCTTCAAGGAGAAATAGAAATCTCACCATTTCACTGTTTCTGGCAACGGGATAGATAATGAAGATATTGATTCCGTGCAAATTGTGTTTTCATCGTAATAGGTACTTGTGATGAGAATGTATTTGTTAAATCAATTTCATGAAACATACGAGTACGTTGAAAAGCAATAACAGGAAAAACGAAGAAAAGCAATTCAATAAACATTAATATTTGAACAATTTACATGCTACCCATTTATTTTTATTCTTCTATTAAAGAACGTATAGGCTATAAATATTACCATTGCGCTTCAAGTGGCTGTTATAAACATTGCAGAGGGAGATTTCCTATGAAATCATTGTTGTAAACAATATGAATCATAAGAAAATCAATTCCCCGCCTGATACCGACAACACACCGCACGATCAGAATAACTGGTACCTAATGCGAAATTTTCGTGACGTGACTGATCACGTAGTCCAACGTCTAGCAAAGTATAAAGTGATGATATCGTGATAGAAAAGGACAAACATAAATGTTACGTCCCTTTAATTCTGATAATTGGCAATTGTTATGTCACGTCACGTGACATTACTTAACGTCACGTCACGTGACATTACAAATTTGGTTCGCATTTTGGAGAGCTCTTTAAAGTGCACAGTTATTAAAAGGGACGTAATATTTATGTTTGTCCTTTTCTATTACAAAATCATCACTACTTTGCTAGACGATGGACTACGTGATTAAACCCAATTTACCGAAATTCTGAGTTCGATCCCTTTGATTCTATGGTGTTATACGTAAAAACCCGATTTGCACAAAGTCTCAGAAATAGTAGACTAGGTTTTTCCCGCAGCTTGGCCCGCTTCGGTCCCGTCTACCACGAAAATCCGACCGGCAGTTTTTGCGCGAAAGCGTAACAAACTCATACACATCCTCACAGAAATTCGCATTTATAAGATTAACTAGTTGACCCGGCGAACTTCGTTCCGCCTAAAGGTTAAAAAATCTGAAATTATCAGTGTTCCTCCACTATATTATAGGCATGTATTATATAAAAAAACCTTCCTCTTAAATCACTTTATATATTTAAAAAAACTGCATTAAAATCTGTAGCATAGCTTTAAATGTTAGATCTTTAAAACTACATACATAGGGACAGAAAGCGGGAAGCGACTTTGTTTTATACTATGTAGGGACAATATTGAAATTACAATAATAACGATTACAAATATATTTCAGCAAAGCCAAGACGTGTGAACGTGTGAGACAATGAGATCAGACGGGACCGGGCGCTGAAGTGGGAATCTGAGTATACCGGGAAACTTGTGTGGGGCGACAGCGGTGTTGTGTGTCCTCATAGAAATGCACTTGAAATACGATAGATTGACATGTGATAGATTTACCTAGGACTACTTGTGTCTATGGATTCAGTATAAATTTAGTGTTATTGTTAGTAAAATGTAATAAAACAGTATGGTTCAACTTCGAAACACTATCGCCATACCTATTTATGCCCATAACAATGTTAAACGCTGCTGAAAGGCTTCTGGTCCGAAAGTTAGAGACTACTACGCTAGACTACTTAGTCCTCCGAGTTAGAGACTCCGGTTAGAGTCTGATCATATCTGGGGTTGATTACAGATGTCCGTGGGCGGCAGTAGCCACTTACCATTAGATGGACTGCACGTTAGTTTGCTACTATCCATACCAATGTTATAAATGAAAAAGTAACTCTGCCTGCTATGATATAACGGCGAAATCAGTGGGCCAAATGCGATAAAATTTTGTGTAGTTTCGCCATTTTGTATTCCAACTGCTTGGAATATAGTAAAAGTTTTTGAAAAAAAATTGCTCTACGTTCATGATCAATGATCTTTGCACATCATTACAGCATCATTGATCATTAAAATAAATCTATCTTTTTCCAAAAACTTTTTCTATATTCCAAGTATTTACTTCCGACTGGAATCAACCCGGAACTCGGCGTCAGCGCGGCTGCGCCCATCCGCGTGACGTAAGCGCCGCGTCATCCGCGTAGTCTCCGAAGTACCGCGATGTATGCCGTGACGTTGCGTCGGTAATGTTTATCTTACGCGCGATAACGTCCACGTTAAAACCGACTCGTTGTTTTGTTGAAATCGTGACCGTGAGATTCCATAAAGTACAAACGGCGCGAATACTATTTCTAAGACCCTTAGTGCAAATTTTTAAACTTCATATAAACGGTCATTGTCTACGTTTTCACTCATTTACATTTCATGTTCACATTACAGAAATGTTTCACGTTACAGAAATGTTCCTCTCACAATAAGTTGGACCTACTTATGCAAAACAGAATCAACCCACATAGGACAGTTTTGAGAAAAAGCCTTTTTTTTTTCAAAATTTTGTATACTGTAAATTTTTAGTTTATTTTTAATAAAATTTATTTACAATGTTGCACAAGATAATTTGTTCTTTGTATACAAATATAATATTGCTGATCAACATTTTTAATAATAGGAGGAATGTCGTTGGTTCCTTTTTGCAAAAGTAGATCCAGTCGTAAGTACGCGCACACGCTTAGGAATAGAGTATGAATGTCGGAGTCCAGTGCTCTTATTAGGAGCTTATTATTTTCCTCAAAACAATCATTGTTTACGTTTTCTACCGTCAGTTCAAAGTACAATGTATGACGGAAAATGAAAACATGTAATAAAAACTGCTTTTCTTATAGAAACATTATAAACTCTTAGCAAAAGGCATTGCATTGAATGTTTACCCCTTTCCATAGATAAATTTAAGTATAGTTCTTTCGATGTAAATAGTTCTTCTTTCGTCTAAATACCTACTATCGTTAACAATCTCTTAAAGCGTATTGTAGGTAATAGTTTTTTCTTGAACGTTTTTGTTTACAATAATTCCGCTGTGACGTCATCAAGCCCATATCAAGTAATCGCGCACGGAGAGTACACTAAAATCAGTTATGCTCATGATTGCATCCATTTTTCCTTGCCACTTGTGAAAAGACGTATCTCCCTAAAACAGCAGAGAAGTCCGGAGAATTCTCCACCATGCTGCTTCAAAGTGGATTGGAGAAATACAGGTTTAGTGACTAAGCCGTATCGGTATTTCAAACTGACCAGGCATATTATCTTTTGGAATTGTGCACCTGTATTTCCTGTCCTATTTGATGTTGCTTTTTTATAAAGTTCAAGTAGGAAATGAAAACACATTCTACACGATGGTAAATGGTCACTGCGGCCAACTGTATCTAACTCCACTTAATACTGAGCTTCTATCTGAACTCAATTACAGATGTGTTGCAACTCTTGAGGTCTAAGATGGACGTCTCATGTAAAAATCGCATTCACCCCCTTGCAACAAAAGGCAAGAACTGCTTTACGTTGGAAATGTGTGCCATGATGTTACCTCCACCGCACAACCACATTGGTTTTACGAAGAATTAAATTGTACTGACTGTACCGTATCTGCTGTAGTTGAAATTCTATATTTGAGAAAATAGATATCCTACAAATTATCTGTTGACTTATTAACGAATAAATTACAAAATAGCACCTTTAAATAGAATAATTAAGAGTGAATGAACACATGTGCATTGTATGCACGGAGGCCAAATTAAGATGTGCAAGAGAGTCGTAGAGCGACTGCCAAAAGATAATCTTCGATTGCCGATCCCTATCACCGTTGACAAGGCCTACAGCTACCAGAAGGGCCGTACGTGTAATATATTACCGATACACGAGCCAACTGGACGTCACTAAATGTTTATTTAAATCAGTTCAAGATCAAAATGTTTGATGATAATGTCGCATGGTTTAAAACGTATTAAAGAGAGATTTGTAACACAAGTCAAAATAAATGTCTTAAGACTAGACTTCCCAATGTTCTCATTTTGTGTTAAATAGACATCCCAATGTACCCGTTTTGTTTTTATTCATAATTGTTTCATTTATTACGATGTTATACCTAATTGAAGCTGATAAACTAGTTATAGTTGAAAATAGCGCCAATAAAAGGGGACAACCGGACAAACATAGTGACGCGCTTAGTACATAAGTGTACTTATCAAATATGAATTGTTTAGGTATTAAATGAAAACCGACAAATTAAGATATTAAATTATGTTATAAATAACACAATTTCCCGAAGCAATTACCGCGTCAAAGAGCGACGCAGCGATAGAAGCTTCCTAGTAGTCATTATTATCATTCCAAAGAAGCCATCGAATTGAATTCTAAAGTTTTAATCTTATAATAATAGTTTTAATTTTTGTTTGAATCTTACGAAACACCAAATCTGAATTAAAACATATTTTCTATTTATACTTTTTATCAATGCAGAATAAATAAGATGTTCATAGAGAAGTAACTAGCTGACCCGGCGAAGTTCGTTCCGCTTAAAAGTCAAAAATCTAAAATTATCAGTGTTCCTCCACTATATTATGTATGTATTATACATAAAAACCTTCCTCTTGATTCACTATCTATATTAAAAACACTGCATTAAAATCCATAGCGTAGTTTTAAAGATTTAAGCATACATAGGAACAGTCGACTAAGCGACTTTGTCTATCAATACATAGTAGTATTGATGCACACGAAACACGAGAAAAGGTAAAAAGTCCAAAGAGTAAACCCTCTCAGTAGTCACGAATAATTATAAGAGTAGGCACAACTAGATAATCTTTATAAGTTTGATAGCCGGAACACATTGTAACGGGCAGTCGAGACGATATTTAACAGCAATTAACTACATTCTGACCGTAGCTTTGACCTTTAGCGAAAGACGACACGCGATGTATGAACACGTGTAGCTATAGTTATAAATAAAATAATCGTAAGTAGACAATTGTTTTTTATAACATTAATAATCGTTAGTTCACAAGTGGCCTTTGGCACCTTCAGTTAGACTTCGGGGGATCACCGCCACACATATTTCTAACTAATAAAGCAGTATTAGGCGCTGTTATATTAGGAAGGGTATAGGAGGCATATTTATTCGAGGCATTCCCACCTGATCTCTGGAGTAGCAACATATCTATTGCCAACCTCAACCCTAATTTTATATGGGATTGAATCACTACATAGTATAAAACAAAGTCGCTTCGCGTTGTCTGTCCCTATATATACTTAAGATCTTTAAAACTACGCTACGGATTTAAATGCAGGTTTTTTTAGTAGATAGAGTGATTCAAGACGAAGGTTTTTATGTATAATACAAGTTTATTATAGTGGAGAAACACTGATAATTTTAGATTTTCGACTTTTAGGCAGAACGAAGTTCGCCGGGTCAACTAGTAATTATATGTATCCTGCGCGCGTTGTTACACCATCACAAAAAAAAACACCAGAAATCTTCGCGAGCTCATGAATAGTTTACGATTCTATAGGGAACATACAGATAACATTCATTTTTATATATAAGAAGACAAAGATACTATAGTAATACTTATAACTGTCCACCCAATTGGTACAATAGCGAGTATAATGAGGTTGAGAAACATTCATATTTTTAATTCAAAGTACTTCGTACAAAGCAGTACTTTGTACAACATACAGATAACGAATTATAGTTTATCATTCTCATGATATATTTTTAGAATTTAAAAGATACCCTAAATGGTTTAATTGATACGTTCAATGTAACATGTCCAACGTCCATATATTTTATTTGTATTTAATAAATAATCAGCTTTCATAAATGTTTGTGTCCGCGAAACTAAAAAAATAAATAATTAATGCATTGACTAGATTTTTACAGAATAGTGGTATTCAATGTAAGAGTGTTTTTATATAGTTTACTAGCTGTCCCGACAAACGTTGTTTTGCCATATAAAAAAATAAAAAAATGTTAAGGGTGGACAACCCTTAAGGGGTATGTAGAATAGATGTTGGCCGATTCTCAGACCTACTGAATAAGCATATAAAATTTGGTAAAAATCGGTCAAGCCGTTTCGGAGAAGTATGGCAACAAAAACTGTGACACGAGAATTTTATATACCTATTAGATATCTCGATTTTTTCCAGGAACAATAATGATTTAATTTTTTTTTATTAATTTCCCTTGCATTTAATATCTGTCTGAGCTTATTATTTTGTACATACAAAGTAGCAATTGAATAGCAATCCGTAAAAAGTAGTGACAATGGGAATGCAGTGAGAGCGCTAACAGAAACGCCGAGAAAAACTAATTATTGTTGTCAGTCTTCAATTCACGGTATGAAGGCTTTAAAACTGTATTTATTTTATATTGATGCAGCAAATTGAATAAATGGACCCTTTACAGCCTTTTTAGATAGATATAAGAAAGTTAAGTTCATACTCAACTCCTACACGACGAAATAAGTATGCGAAATAACAGGTCTTCTTATAGATGCTATAAAATACGTAATGTATAAAATCCATAATTCGTGAACAAGCTGTGACATTTGTCAGGTGTTTGATTTGAGCAGGTGGCGATTAAAGAATTCCCTATAAAAATCTGGACATCAATTTTTGTTCTTTACTCTTCGACTGTGCTCTGATTAAAAAGGCGTCGTAATGATGATACCTTTTTTTTATAATTTAACCTAACGATAAGGCAGACGGGCTACCTGATGGAAAGTAGTCACCGTCGCCTGTGGACATTCGCAACACCAGAGGAGTCGCCAATGCATCGCCGGCTTTGTAGGAGAGCTCTTTTCGCACCTTTCTTGAAGAACCATGTCATAGCGCTCCGGGAATACCACCGGAGGAAGCTCATTCCACAACTTGCACGTCCGTCGCAAAAACGAGCGTGCAAACCGACCTACAAGATGCCTTTAGCTAATTCCGTAGGTCCTTATACTACCGATTTCACCTTAAGTCTTCTTTAATCCAAATTAATAGAGGTCGCAGATATCTTCGACGTCAAATAAACTATGTTCATTTACCATTTCAATTTCATGAACACACAAGGTCAACCATTTTATCAAGACTCTTACCTTAGTTGGCGTGACGTCCGCGGCGGGTTTCAGCTTGGCGCGGCCCGCACCGCCCGCCTGCCGTATAGCCGCCATGAGGTCGGCATGAGCGTCGCCCGTCGCTGGGGCAGCACTCGCAGGCGATTTCTTCTCCTCTCTACGACAAAGAAGGTTAATATAAAAATATATGACAAACAATTATAATGCCAGGTCTTCAAGTAAAAGGGCTGTGCTATGATATAAATACAGTACTCTGAAGACGAGTTTATGTTTCCTCAAAACAAGCATCATTGTGTTGACATTTGTTAGCATAATAGTGTGTTCATGCGTATAACGTTCATGTCTTCAACTCTAACTTGCAATCTACTCGAAACTATGAGCGAAAGCACGACATATAGTAACAATGCCAAGTTTGTCAAGTAAAATAGCTATGCTGTGACATGAGTGCAGAAAAAAAAGCTTACATTAACGGTTTTTTATTTACTATTTAGTATTTGGCTATGGCGACCTTTAAATGTCGATATTGCGGTTGACTTAATTCCTAAGATAAATGATTCCTGTCATTGTATCTATTATTGCATACAATTATTGCCCAACATTGTGTAAAAACATAGGACACTTGCTATCTATCCAGTACTAATCATCAGTACCTATGCTACTGTCCCCAAAATATTCAATGTACATAAAGATGAATCACATAGCAATAAACAACATTGACGTAAAGAACTTTGATGAATTATATTATCGCTATATGTTTTGCTGCTCGCGACCTGCCGGGTCACGAACCATGAGGCCCCTTAATGAAATCATAAGATAGTATAACAATAACAACTTGTTTCAAAATCATATCAACAAATTCGTTGAATCAGACGAAGCAAGAAAACGGGTAAGAACCTCGCTAGATCACAAGGACAACGTAGTAATTATATTTATATTTCTTAGGATTTCTTGTTTAACAATTCCTACTGGAGCAGCGATGTGAAATCATTGCGGACCTCAGCCACTTATAAAGAAAAAAATATATAAAAAAATATTTTATTGATATAAACACATTCACATATAAAACGTCGCAAGGGCCCGGTACTAGGTTCACAGTTACCCCGCTCATCCACCGAGACAAGACACGGTTTAAATCAACAAAATTTAATATACATTTAATTAAGCTTGGCAACGGGACAAAGAGAGGTCCAAACTAATTCTATGAAAACTAGAGCCTTTTGTCAAACCGTTGGTGAAGTAGATGAAATTTAATTAGTAAATGTTCACCGAATATATGCGCTATTAATATACTCAAAATCCTTAAAAAAATATATTATTTTTTGATATGATGTGCTTTTTAGGTTTCACAACACAAACACATACAAAAAAAAAACGTAGGGCACTCGGGGACTGCCGCGGTAAAGCTATTGCATAGCATTTTTTTATCAACTTATGCAATTATAATCTCAATCAATTTATTTATTTGTGCTGTACTTTTTCTTTGATATTAATTCATTTTTTTTTCTTTGATATATTATATAGCTATATACAAACAGCTGCTTACATATTCGTCTGATTTACGAGCAGCTCGTCTCGATCCGTGCGAGCTTCGTACTGTCGTACCATATGCATACAGGTTAAGCGAACGTTCGATCGCGCTAAATGGCAGGCGGAGTGGAAGGTGTTAGGTTTTTTTGTTACGGAATTCCTTAATTCGGCGCTCAAAGCCCGGCATAGCAATCAATTCAACTTGCGTAATTTTACATAACACCTACATAAACAATGAACTTTTACACAAAAGGGACGAGCGAGAGATCGATAATCGTACTAAAGCCAGACACGAGTAATTAAACTCGGTGACGCGCCACACGAGATAATCAACTAATGGCCGGCAGCTATTGTACGAGCGACGCTGTTGATGGTCGCTTAATTTGTAATTGTACCGTAATTGTTGCGTGAAAATGTTTATCTTAGGGTATTTTTAGTTGTAAAAGGACATGTTTTTGGCAGCAATCGTCCGTAGGCGATAGTAACTGTTTTCATTAGGTACGGGTTGCGTATTGCGCATTTTTTTTTTATCTTATTTTTTAGTCGCCATCCGAAAGGAAAAGAGTTATTTAATCATCACATATTTTTAGTAGTATAAGTAGTTTTGTGGTTATAAATGTTCATACGCGATAGACACTACTTTCTAATCAGATAGCCCGTCTAATCGTTAGGTAAGTCTATAAAAACAATACAGTTCATCTGTAATATGAGGTCACTAATCTGTAGTCAACTCTATGTAGGATTGGAGTGTCATCTGTCATCTGTCATGAATACATACGTTTATACTTCCTAGGGAACAAGTTGGATTGCACCATGTTGCCTAGTCTGTCCGTCAAACACAACAAATAAAACCGAATATCTCGATTTTACATAGTTAATTTACATCATATTACATACAAATTTACAAAGAATAGTACATTACATTAAACTATTTAGTGTAATACTAATACAAAATGTATATAAATACATAGTACAACCGCATTATATACATTACTAGTTGACCCGGCAAACTTCGTTCCGCCTATTAATCAAGTCTAAAATTATCAATGTTTCTTTAATATATTATACATGTATTATGCATAATTTTCCTTTTGAATCCTATCTATTAAAAATTAAATTGAATTCCTATCTATTAAAAAAACTGCATTAAAATCCGTAGATCCGTAGAGACGGTAAGTGGTCACTGCCGCCCATGGACATCTGTAATCAAGTTCATACAGAACATGGGTTCCATCTGAAGTCAGTCACAGATGCGTTGCTTCTCCCGAGGATTATGATGGTCACCTCATATAAACGTGTGCCGGCAACCACACTCTTATATCGAAACGCAAGAAATGCTTCATGCTAGAAATAGGTGTGGCGGTGTTGCTTCCCCGGTCGAACTACGCTGGTTCTACAACCTTAAAATTAATTTTGTAGTTTTAAAGCTCTCAGCATACGTAAGGACAGACGGCGAGAAGCGACTTTGTTTTATACTATGTAGTGCGTTATACGTGCACGCTATTTTAGCGCCCTGCTAAAAATACTGTGCCGTGCTTAGAGTTCTATCGGCTGCCAATTAGTTCGCTGCTAAGAATTACTGTATATGTATCACGTTCTACTTTTATAAGCAATGTAACTTATAGTTCATGAATGAAAGTCTCTTCGATCCATGGTATTTTCTAAGGAACATTAGTTTTCCATAGTAACCATAGATTTTTGTAACTTGATGAAATGTCTTTGTGCTGGTTCTTTTTTCGCGTAGATTAACGTCGTTCTTCTTATACGTTCAACCTTTTTTAAGTTTATCCATGAAAATAAACAACGGAACATATTACCTCCTCCATATTCGAGGTCGGAACGAAACGAACACAGATTATAATTAAACAACAACAAGTAACATGAAAATTATCAATGATTAAAAAGGACCAGTTTATTTTTGGAGCACAAACAACCACTTCAATTTCGTTACGTTATATTCAGGACGGCGAGCGTGGGCATATAAATTGTACATTATGTCTAATAATAACATCGAAGCAGTATTAATTGGACCTACATTTATTAACTATTTTAAGTTTATAACACGAGAATACGAACACGAGAAGTTTGGAAAAGCATAAAATAATGCACCAACATATTTTTCATTCCAAGTCTGAGTACGACCTTAGTGCTCTACTAGTATGAGTCCTTACCAAGAGTTTGCTTTCTCAAAACAAAGTTCGTTCTTGTTTTCGCTCATAATTTCAAATTTCATTGCATGTTATACGCACACTCGCGCACATACACACATACTCTCTCTCTCTCTCTCTCACACACACACTCAGGCTCACACACTCACACGCGTGCGCAAGTACGCATGCAGACACACATGGTAATTTGGACTATGTAATTCTTTTTCGAGAAATAAACTAAGTACTTTCTTTCTTTCTTAAATTTATGGCCAAAAACGTAAGCGAGGAATGTACATTGCAATGTACGAGTGAAAACAAGAACAGTGATTGATTCGACGAAACATAAACTCGTACTAACTTTTCATATGGTTATCGCATCTCAAGTTGCCTGTTTAACTCGTACTCAGCAGACGTAGGTACTTGAGAAGCAAGCAGTCTTGCACTACTCAGTACTGATTGGCAATTAGTTAACTTTGTAACAGTTTCCTGTACAAACTGAGACATGCGTTCTCTTTGCTTGTAAATATCCCGCTACAACTTCCCGTTGGAAATTAAATACAAATACATAGAAATGAAACGAAGTACATATTGTGAACTATTCCACGGAAACCCATTCATATACATATCTAATCATACTTCATACATATATTATAAAGGCGAAAGTTTGTGAGTGTGTATGTTTGTTACTTCTTCACGTCTAAACAGCTGGAGCGATTTTCATCAAAGTTGGTAGGAAGTTAGCTGACACTCTGGATTAACATATAGGCTACTTTTTACTGTAGAAAAATATCTTGTTCCCATGGGACTACTGGTTCAGCTAGTTAATATTATAAATGAGAAAATTTGTGAGGATATAGGTGTTTGCTACTGTTTCACGCAAAATCTATCGGTCGGATTTCGCTCAAATTTGACACATACATAGTTTATGACCTATACAATTAACACAGGATACTAGTTACCGTGCTAGAAGCGACCGAACGGGAAGCCGGTAACAATAATATAGTACATGCTTAGATATATAGTGATGAATGCTATTTCATAGCGCCGCATTTCAAGTCATGCAGCTGCGCAGACGAGTGAGAAATGATATACATCTGCAGAATCCAAGATAGCTTTCAGCGACTTGGCCGTCTGCCAGTTCACCTGTATTCAGCGGAGAATAGTGAAACTAATTACACTTCCTCAGTTTATAAGCGCGATGACAGCCGAGACAGTCTACCGAAAACCTCGCATGATTCAATTTTAAGCTTAAATATAACACGCGCTGCCCCTTTATAAGCATGCATAAATATAATAACTTTATGTAATTCTATGTATTTTATAGAAAAAATGATATCGTCAGGCTACCAAACTGTTACGTTAAATGTACCTATTTATGATGGTGATGGCCTGATGGTGCCCAGACACACAGCACTGATTTATATCTAAAGTTATATGCGCATTCGATATTCATTAACTTTGCTTACGGAAAAGGAAAGAAAACGTAAGGAAACCCACACACCTGATTTCTTTTGAAAAAAGAAAGGTTCCTAAAGATGTGTGCACTCTACTAAGACTATGGCCTAAACTCTAATTCTGAAAAGAGACCCGTACTCAGTAGCGCGAAAATAATGTATTGACGACACTGTATTTTTAAATAATCTATATTAGCATAAATTAAACAGTAGATCGAAACAAAGTGACGAAACAAAAACAGCTATCTAAAATCAAACAAGGGTTGGGAAACCCTAGTATTGATTGGACGCCGACCAGCGGGAAGCTAATAGCCTCCGAGATTAGTTTGCCTCCCCATTGTTTGCCCAGCACACCGCCCAACGGCCGAGATCGTATCGACAAAATGGAATATTAGAAAATAATCATAGGCTACATTAATCATGCACGACGTACACGAATTTCTTACGATTCGTAACTATTAACTACTAAAAGTTAGTAATAATAGATAGATAAATACGTCTAAAAAGCACATCTAAAATTTTAAACCACATGTTAAAATATCTATTCCAGTTTCAAATACATTTATATCACAACGCTTCTTATGATCCCCACACAATATTTTCTCCTGTTTCATAGGTGCCATGGACACACACAAAGAGAAATATGAATACACCCAGACCTATAAAATAATTCTAAATTCACCACCCGGATTTCACTGCGTGTCCTACCGTGTTGGTGAAAGCTCCGCCACACGGATCGTAGAATACTAGCATGTTAAGAATTGTCAATTTGTTAGATACCATGGCACTTGAAACAATGGTTATAATGAAAATCTATTAAATAAAGATGGCGTAACAATCCCTACAATAGGTCATGCTGCTTCAAAGCTTGTATTTGACGCAGTCTTTTTCGCGAAGCTAATGCGTACATGAGTACGCAAAATAACGTACAAATACGTGAGTCACCGAGCAACAAGGCCGAGCAAGAAAGGCGAACATCAGCGACGATCGGTTTCACGGATGTCGCCGTTCATGTGGTCAGTGGCCACATCCTATCTAAATTGAATTGAACGAATTGTTGTCCAATTGCCGAGCTCAGTTGCCGACAAGCGAATTGTATTGAACCAGCGATAAGTGATTAAATTAAAGATGATGTTCGCGCGAAGGAGCCACGTCATCTCCATTTATATGCCACTGAAAGGAAAACAAACTAAAAAGGTACAAAATGAGAAAGTAGTGTAAAGAATGGTTTTCCTCAAACTATTGTTACATTTAACATTGCAAGCGAATTTCTTGTTTAACTTCGTCTTGTTAAATTCAAACTTTGCTACAACCGGGAAGAATGCAGAATGAATTCTTCACAAAACAAAAGAACGGAGATGAACAAATTTCCTGTCGACGGAGATGAAAATTTATAACAAAGGAAAATCTTTCTTTCTGTCTAAAATTTGATTCTGGCTGATATCTCTTAAGACAAAGATTTTTATTGAAGATGGTAAAGAAGGCGCGCTATTTTTAGTACAAGATTCCGCAAGGCGTGTTCAAGATACTATGTTGTTATAAAAGGTGATGGATCGGAGAGGAATAAATTAACACTAAGAGACATTGACAGTGAAGTCTAAAATAGAAAACTTTCGAGCGTACAACTCTCTACGGGCGCGATTCCGAGAACGGTCGCGGATCGTGACGGCATAGACGCCCCAAACAGAAATAGCTCTTCGTGGGAAAGCCAGCCACGAAAGGGGACTCGTTTCCTTCCATTTCGTTGCTCTATTAAACTTTATTGCACGCAACCGAAAGCCAATGCCCCCGGTTTGTTTATGTTAAGCAATAAAACCTATCGACGTATTGACTTATCGATACTTCTACACTGTGAACGTTAGCACTGCTCTGTGGAGACGTAACAGGAAAATCGCATTAACAAAATTGAATCGCGAATGATCTTTTCACAATTTTGTTTCTCCGAATCGATCGCCCACTTATGAGAGTGAGATGTAAATCGTAACGTGTCAATAAAACAAAACTAAAAACGGCCAGCAAGATAAGAATGGATTTTTAGAATAGCTATAAAACTGATGTGCAGAGGTTTGCATATAAACCTACAGTTGTTAGTTTAATAAAACATAACTTAAACGTACAGGAGATTAAGATTACGCGTAATATATTTAACGGGATTTCGGCAATCAGATAACTAAGAGTGTATTGTGAGTTGCGGCGTTACCGCGAAACGGGCAGGAATTCCCTCGCCTGCGTTTGCGCAACAAACATGACACGTCACTACATTATAATAATTGTGAACGGACACTTTTTGCATGCGTTCGAATGATTGATGTTTTTATTTTTAAACCGGCTAGCTGATTGTATTGTCAACTTCTTCCTGCATTTTTTTATTATTACCGCATAAATCAATGAGTCATGCTCAAAGTGTTCCAATTAATTGAGATATGTTTTTTTTGCAAACGTAGATGATAAGAAAATGTTTTAAAAATACTACAGAATGACCTCAAATGACTGACTGGATCAATAATTACATTTGAATGAAATAAAATTTTGGTAAGGTAACAAATCTATATTTTTGCCTTGGTATCAAAATAAACATTTCAATAAATCATTCTTGGTTTAGAAATAAACATTTCAGTAAGAAATTGATAACGTTTCTTCGAATCAGTATTATCCAAAATTGGACCATTTATTTCGTGACTTAAAATTTATAAAATGCTCGCTTTTTATGTGCCGTGTTAAAGAAAACAAGGTATAAAAATAAAAATGTCAATTGCGAAACAAAAAGTCGTAAAAGAAGCACCGTGCTCGTTTTACAGTTTGTTGAATTTAACGTAAACTATACATAAAGGAGAGAGGTGAAATTAATTTCGATCGTAATTCGAGGTGACATTATACGGAGGTGTGGGCGGGCGGCGCTGCGGGGGCGGGCGCTTGGCGCGAACGAACGCACGCGGACGCCAGGCGTGCCGTTTCACCGCATTTTGACACACATAAATAAACACGACGGTTATCTATTGTCTATCTGCGTTCGCTGCGAATTAAATGCATATGGAGAAGTAAGGAATTTATACGTGTTTACAGTTAGGTAAATAGAGACGACTTGTAGAGCAATACTTGGCCAGCGCTGTGGACTATGGCCTAAACTCTCTCATTCCGAGAGAAGACCCGTGCCTAGCAGTGGGACAATAATGGGTTGACGAGATAGAGCAATGATGGAAATGGGCTCATTGAATTTTAATATTAACTAGTTGACCCGGCGATCTACGTTCCGCCTAAAATTCAAAAATCTAAAGTTATCAGTGTTCCTCCACTATATTATGTGGTTAGGAGCGCCTTCTGATTACGTCGTCAACCCATTATTGTCCCACTGCTGGGCACGGGTCTTCTCTCGGAATGAGGGAGTTTTAGGCCATAGTCCGCCGCGCTGGCCAAGTCCGAATTGGTGGACTTCATATACCTCCGAGAACTTGTTTATTAAAGAAATCTCGCATGTGCGGGTTTCCTCACTTTTTTCCTTCACCGAACAGCAGTAATAATTAATTTCAAATACGCACATGAATCAATGGTGCGTTCCTGGGTTTGAACCTCGGACCTCCCGATTGAGAGGGCAAGTTTCAACCATCAACCTATCACTGCTCTTCTGATTACATTACCTTACATTCAGAATCAGAGACTTGCTTACGTATACAATTTAAACGCAATTTGCTGATATTATTTTCGCGTGTAACCAATGTATTTGCGGTGATGAAGCACCTAATTAGAGGCCTATTAGAGATAATTTAATTACAACCGACATGCACGTATCGTAAAGTAAAGCAATTAATTAATGACACTTATATTGTCAGTTGGAGAAAAAAGCATAAGACTTTAATAAAAAGTAAAACCTGAGATTATACGTATTGAATCTTATGCGTATATTCTGTTTAATGCCTTGTTTTCATATTATGCATTAGGAACGCAAGTATCGAGAAAATTGACCCCAACATAAGGAGATAGTTATTCCATTTTCAGAAACGTAAAATTTTCTGTGAAGGAAAACATCGGGAGGTATCCTACACACCCGAGAGTTCTTTAAAAAAAGGTCACGGAGGTGTGTGAAGTACACCAATTCGCACTAGGCCAGCGCGGTGGCCTATGGCCTAAAAACTCTCATTTCGTGAAGACCCGTGCCCAGCAGTGGGACAATAATGGGTTGTATCCAAAAGTTGCTTGACGCCCTGTGACCGTGCAAGTCACACATAAATTCTTACAATTATGCATGAAGTACACGATACAATTGTGATATATGGTTTTGGAATCTAAATTACAATCTACATTATCGATTAGGTACACTTATATTAGAATCTTTAAAATCACATTAAATATACTAAATAAGTATATTTAATGTTATATCAAAGTACATATTTAGTTTAATATTTTACATTTACATAATAAGATACTAGTAGGCTATCTTATTTTAAAGTAATGAAACGTTAAAATAGTATTTTTGTCTGTTGTGTAAAATTGCTTGTTTCGAAATACAACAAGATTGCTTTCCTGCGTCTGTATTGGCCTGTATATAGGCCAATTTATACCAGGGAGACTTGCAGAGATTTAGATATGCGTTTCAATCACGCACACCTCGTCACTGTATTCAATCTTCGTGCAAATGGATTTGATATATTTTCATTAATAAGCGGAATTTTCCCAGAATACACTGGCTCACTTACTGGTAAGGAAGGTTACTGGAAGGCATTTGAAGGATTATATTCAGACCATCTGGCAGAAACGTCGCTCCGCAAAGCCTCTAATCTTCATCGGCCAGTTAAGAGATATAAACCTATTACTACCCAAGCTTTGAGTAAACTAGTACTTTCTGTTCAAATTTGTAAACTGAGGTCATAATACAGTAAGTAAACATAATAAAACATAAATTAAATAAGTGCATATGTGCTTGCTATAACAGCCTGTGCTATAAACATAACAATGGCGTCAAATGGTCAGAGTTTAAAAAAAGAATACAAATATATGAAAACAACAATTTTAAACAACTATCTTCATATAAACTTCTTAAATATTTAATTGTTGTAAGACACTTATTTCGTCTGATTAAGATATAAAAATGACGTAAATATGCTCTTCTTAAAGCGACGAAATTGAATAACTCCAAAGATATAAATTACAATGATGTTATTTTGATTCACTGTTTTAAAATACATATTTCAATAGAAGACCAACAAAGAAAGAGTTGTTAAAAAAAAACTAACGTATTGTCCTAAAAATAACACAACGGAAAGGAATGGG
Source organism: Spicauda simplicius (assembly GCA_949699795.1). Taxonomy (NCBI): domain Eukaryota; kingdom Metazoa; phylum Arthropoda; class Insecta; order Lepidoptera; family Hesperiidae; genus Spicauda; species Spicauda simplicius. The sequence goes on along the minus strand of OX453061.1, from coordinate 18,551,180 downwards.
TTGAAGGACTCTCGAGTACGTTACAGATCATAGTATTACATAGTATTATACTACATTACACTACAAAGGCGAATCGTAACACGTGTTCCGATTACAGATAAAATCATTCACATGCATATCGATGTTTGAGGTACCTCCGTATAGGTTGATCGAGTCACGATCGCGCGTCTTATCATGTCAGTCCACGATGGATGACATACGGCCAAAACATGCCATAGATTTAGTAATATAAATCAAGTTACAACGATTGTGTTTCGGTTGAGGTATCAATGGAACACACTTCACTTCTTGCGTTTCGGTGGAAAGGTGTGGTTGATGGTTAAAATTTAATTAGAGGCGACCATATTAGTCCTCGGGAATCTGTCTATCTGGTGTCCAGCGTCCGGTATCCATCACATATGCAACGCCAGATAGAAACTCTGAATTAGACCTATATGATGCGTTCATATGTCCATGGGTGACATGACCATTTTTCGTAGCTGAAGTACATGTTTGCAATTTAATTTTTCATAAATAAACAATTACTATACAATTATAGTTCAATACCGCACAATGATAAGAATACAAATACGCGATGATAATCAAATGACTAATACAGGTAAAACGATTACATGTAATATTTACAGAAGTATATATAGCGCAATGAGAACGAAAGGGACCGAATTCGAATATCGGGAAAAGAATAGATATAGGGATATAGACTTCTTTCAAGTACTTGAAAGAAGTCTATATAGCAAAATAAAATGTGACGAGGTTCGTGCCAGAGATTGACAAAAATAAAAGTTTAATTGAGTTAACTAAGTAAACTAAAAACTCTAAAATCTAATACCGTTTTCTTATTTCACAAAATGCAAATTTTGCACCGTGTTCTCACCGTGAGGACCATTAGAAAACTACAATGTAATAATATTTGATGTACTAAGTGTTAAACTTTTATGTACCTACCATACAACTTTTTAAAAAAAAATGTATGTAAATTAAAATTGAAATAATGATAAATGACATTTTACTTAAAATCACATTCAGATTGCAAAATAATCCTCCGACGAGGACGTAAAATAAAATGGCTCAAACAAATAAGTTTTTTACTAGAGAAATCATAGCGTTGACATTAGAAAGTACGCGAAGGAATTGTAAAAGCTCGCATGCCTTTCCGAGTGCTGAGGATTCTCGGAAAAAATGATAAATCCGAATTAGCAATAATAAATGTTACGCCGCGCCGTTATTTCTAAACAAGATGTTATTGCTGTTACCGCGAAGTGGCCTCGGATTGACCCACAGGCGAACGGAAACTGTTTTTTTTTATAATAAATAAGGATAGGCATTTCACAAATTATTCTAAATACTTATCAAACACTATTAACTATCGTTAATAATAAGTATTAATGTTTTAGTGAAATTTTATTTTTAACTACTTAACACAAGAAGCGCGGATGTTTTAGGTAAATAAATATGTATTGCATTTAAGTGGTCGAAGTCCCTTGCACAAAATATAATCATATTTCATGAAAAGTCATAAAACTCACGATTAAACGCATAATAAAATATTAATAACTAGAGCAAGAAAAACATCGAAATGAGTCAAATCTGGAACGCCCGCACTTCTAGTGTTAAGTAGCAACTTATGTTTAGAATTTATTACGTTTCTTCACAACGACCATATGTTACGTTTTTTATTTAACCTAGCAGTGCAAAAGATATGCTGACTAATGAAATTTCAACAAAATATTTTTAGATTAACCTTATTGCCAATTAATTAAATAATGCTTACATAACCTGTTCTGCAAATTAATAACAGAACTTATTACATTACATTTAATAACACCATACAAGTTATAAACCCGCCAAAGTAATAACAGAAACGATAACACCATCTGTGATTTCATAATAATTTATCTACTTCAATCGAGAGATACACAGAAAAACAAGAGATACTTTTGTACTTTTAAGAGACATTTTCCTTTAGAAAATAAATAAAGATGCGCACGCGCAGACACGAAATATCGAACCTTGTTTTCGGCGAGAAATCCAAATGTGTACATACCAATTTGACGGTGTCGTATTAAAATGAAACGCATATATGCTTCGGTAAAACCAGCTTCTTGAAAATCGCAACGCCGATTCCGATAGCTTGTTAGGTGCTGGACGCGTGACCTTATTAGGGAGGGTTATTAGTTATTAGCATGCTCGCCATTGAAATTATGCTAATTCACACCAAGGTTGCTCGCGCCAACAATAACGAATGTACATCTATTTATATGACATATGTACTTGCAAAATTGGAACGACTCTTGCAACGGACTCTTTGGTTTCTAGAATAAGCAACTTCAGCAATGCAAAATCTTTTTTTATTTGTTCTCGCTTTTTACACGCTTTCTAAACTCATAGCCCCACAGTAGGATTTTCTCCTGTGTCGTGGGTACCATGGACACACACAAGACGAATACACAAACACCCAGACCCAGAACAGGAATCTGAACTCATCATTCAGATACCTATCTGACCGGGAATCGAACCTGGAACCCATTGCGCGTCAGACCGGTATGGTAACCGCTACGCCACGCGGGTCGTCAGGGTCGTCTCGAGGGGGAAACGTTCAAAAGGTACCCGACGCCGTGGGAGCGACGCAAGGTTATGTGGGATTTTTCTCGACCTTTTGGCTAAGATTAAATGCAAAATCTCAAGAATCTTATTAATACGATAAGTGTAAAAGGTTGTGAGGATGTGACTTCTGTCACACAAAAACTATTGGATAAATTCAGGTAAATTTAATGCAGGTTATGAGACACATAAGACACTCATTGCCGTTGTCGAACAAAATAGACAAAACCGCGGGAATAATCTTGTACATATCGCCTCTTTACTACAACGACGTGGCAAGTGCAAATATGTACCTTTTATGTTAAATATTTTTTTTTCTTAAATTTGCCGATAAGTCATTAAGTAATATGTTTAATGATCCTGTTAGGTCGGTGTAAATCCATTTATTTTAAGGAATTTTATTTTGTGTAACTCAACAATTAACGTCCAATAAAAATTGTAGTCTTCACGATAACACGGTGTTTTTGTAAAGAGACGATATATATATGAAACATAGTTTTGAAGAATTTTACAATCTCAAATATATTCGTAGTCATGAATCATGATCCATATTTAGTGAATAAAACGTGAGAAAAAGCAATAGAATGAAGTAACTCAAAATAGAGATAAAATTTAGATGACCTAGAAATTATCTATCTTAACCACATATACTGAGTACCTACTAAAGTTCATATGTATATAATATAAAATTCATACTTAATAGTAGACAAAATCATTTTGATTTACTTCAGTAAGATCAAAAGAAAAATATAAGTCAAAAATTACGAAAAAAAAACACGCTTTCTACACTCATAGCCCCACATTAGGATTTTCTCCTGTGTCGTGGGTGCCATGGACACACACAAGACGAATACCCAAACACTCAGACCCTGAACATGAATCTAAACTCATCATTCAGATACCTGTCTGGCCGGGAATCGAACCCGGGACCCATTGCGCGTCAGACCCGTATGGTAACCGCTCCGCCACGCGGGTCGTCTAGAATATAGTGTATAAAGTACCTGCATGCAAAATACCTTACAGTATGGAGTTTAAGAGTATTCGATTTCACTCCATACGATGGTTATTATGACCATATTCATTACGCTATTCAGGTTTTCCTGTTATTGTCGAGCACCTACACCAACACCACCGACATTAAATAAAACATCTCACGAATATTTTCCTGGAAACGCAAATCCACGCCGCACTGAGCCAAAGCGCCCAGACTGCGGCGAGATCACGTCCGTGTCGTACGACGTTTTAAAATATTTACACACATTATTATCATACAATGACATTTGGTACGTGGCTTTGAAATAAGAGTCAAAAAGTTAAGTTACTTACGCAGTATCGTTACTATTATGTCACTATTACGTTTGTGAACATACACCTAATTGTACCGTGGAGCAGTTCTTGGGTTTTGGTGCAAGGGCTTGGTTGCCGACTCACTTGTATATGAGGCCATCTTATTGCTCGAAAGTACTAACACATATATGTGATTGATTTCGGATAGACCCATGTTCTCTATGAGGTTGCTTACAGATGTCCATGGGCGGCAGTGACGACTTACCATGAGGTGCATGTCGAATTCTTAAAGACTAAAACTCCGCGGCATTTCGCTATCTGTCACGAGAAAGCCTCAGCATTACATACACAAATCACTTGGAACCACCTTTCAACAACTCATAATAATATTTAATGTATAGGTACACATGAAATTTCGTTTATTTATAATTAATAAGCAATAACAGTTTGTTGTGCATTAACAACCATCCTGACCGAAGCACGCAATTTCAAAGTAAAAACAACATATCATGTTACAACCATTTTCCACATTCACAGGAAGTTATCTTTAAACATGTTTGTTTATATTCGAACATATTCACGCACTTTTGTCGGAAGCTTATAGAAAGAAAGAAAGAAAGAAAACACTTTATTCGGTACAGTACATAAGGTTATACAAAAAAGAAGATACATCCAGTAGCAAACATGTGTTATTATTACTAACTAATTCTTATTGATGTAAGTTACATTACATTGACCGAAAGGGTCTCCACTCAGCTTATTGCTGCAGATAGTCAAGGCCACCTGCAGCGCTGGTATTCTGTGGAGCCAATTTCCTTCGCTTGCGCGCAAGCGGTACAGGTATATCTAATTATGTATGCATGTGTGTATTTCAAGGTACTTATCCATAATTAATTCGATTCTCGTTATACAAAGCGTCAGAACTTGACGAAATGAATAGTTATTAATTATTATTTCCTCTCTGACAGATTATAACTAAATGAATGAATTAGAATTATACAAATAGGAATTATACAATTAATACTTTGTATACAAGTTCAGCTTCGACTTTATGTTTTAGTCCAAAAAACTCTTAAAGTAGTCCACGAGTAGTTTTTTTTATACATAACATTGCATTTGTAACTGTTCCAAAACATAACTCCGTCTGTAACATACCTATTCCAAAAACTTTAACACAGGTTTCCACGGGAACCTGACCGAGCTAAAGAGAAGATAAGAATTCTGCTAGTAATAAATTAATTTATTTGCAAGTTGTGACCGTAACCAAATGTAATGATCGTAACCAAAACACTAACATAAATTATTTTTGGTAGCCTTTTAAAACCACAATTTCAGAGAATATTTCCTCTATCTACAAAGTTCTAAAGACCACGACAATTCCAATTGATCGCGTGAGCCTTATCAGTGATCAATGGATCTGGGGCCTGGCCTTACACGATTGATAGTGTGGCCTTGAACTAGTGTCTTCGTGGCTGCATGATGAATCATCTATGGTGCCAGTCGATAGAAATAGTTTTTTTATATGGTAATTCAGACACATATAAATCTAACATTATAACCGAGCATGTAGATTTAACCCGGATTTTGTAAAGGTACTGGGTTTACGGTCTTTTTTTATCTGACTGAAATAGCAAACCAGCATGCAGTCCACCTGATGGTAAGTGGTCACTGCCGCCCATGGTCATCTGTAATCAACTACATACAGAACATGGGTTCAATCTGAAGTCAATCACAGATGCGTAGCTACTCCCGAGGACTAAGATGGTCGCCTCATGTGAAAGTGTGCCGGCAACCACACCCTTCATCGAAACGCAAGAAATGCTTCACGCTGGAGATAGGTGTGGCGGTGGTGCTTCCCCGGTCGAACTACACTGGTTCCACCACTAATTAAATTGGTCTCACCAGAAATGTCACTTTTAGATGATATGAAATCCTAAAAGTAACCTATTTAAATACACATTTATATATCCGTGATACAGATTTACAAAAAAATACTGCAATTTTATTTTGGTTGGTACTTTCACTCAAAGTGATCATGTTATTTCAGAATGCTTTGAAATAAATACCCCTATGTATAAAATATTTTTCGAAACGAACAGTAACATATTTTCAAAGATATAAAGTAATACAAATAAACAACATTCCACGTTCGAAGAATTTGTGAATGGGTGTTATTTTGTATGAGCAAATATTGAACATCTCTGCAACGAGCAAGGACGCACAGTATAGCGAAACGTACATCTGTATCGTTCAGTCAGCCTCATATTGTCTCACTGCTGGGTGCTTCTTTCCTCTAGAATAAGTACCTTCCGAATACTTATTCTAGAGGAAATAAGCACCCAGGTTTGGTCTATTCTACCAAACATTACAGTTAAACACAAATTCATTAGATGTCTAGTATTTTTAACCGACTTCCCAAAGGAAAGAGGTTATCTATTCGTCACGTATATATATTTTTTTTAACATTCCAATTCAGTTGCTCATTATGACTTTCAAATAAACCTTTATTTATGAACCTTTCTCTTAAATCCGCAATTTCACTCATCAATCAAAATACAATCATTATTATATGTGTAAAACAATGTTTTAATAGTAATCGTCACTTTCCTAAATAGGTTTGCTTAGATAGAAATTAACTGCGTAATTGATAATTAACTACGTTCTACAATTTAAGGTTATTATTTTAAATGTCTTTAATTTTTATTTATTGATATAATAAATGTTTACAACACAATAAAATTGTTACATTATACTATTTTGTTCTCTACAATAAAACTATTTCATTCATAATTTCACTTTTAGACAATTTTCGACATCCTTTATATATAACTTTCGACAACGTATATTTTCCATGGCTGTAATTAATTAATTAACCTTTCATATATCTTTTCCGGCAATATTACCATCGCGCAATAACCAGTATCCAAAAGAGAGTATCTGTAGGCTTTACGTAGAATAGATAATCCGGATTCGTTATCAGATAAAAGGTGAATAAAGTGAAAAGAATAAAAGATATCAACGTAATAATCGTCGGTTCACAGAATTCCATTATCTGCGGTCACTGCCACTTGTCTGCTCACGAAGACATCTATAGTATTTGAAGGTAAAGAGATTGATTCTTTGAATGAAGTTTGTTAAATTCGATGAGACATTTGTTGACTTGTATTGTCACTACATAGCATAAAACAAACTCGCTAAGCGTTATCTGTCCCTATGTATGCTTAGATCTTTAAAACTACGCTACTAATTTTAATGCAGTTTTTTTAATAGATAGTGGTTTTTATGAATAATACATGCATAATATAGTGGAGGAACGCTGAACGAATTTCGCCTGGTCAACTAGTATTGTCTTATATAGAATAAACACGCTAAGTGGAGTGCAGCCCGACCAGGTGGACTGATGACCTGAAGAAGACGGCGCGTAACCGCTGGATTCGGATGGCTCGGGACAAATTAGGGGAGGCCTATGTCCAGCAGTGGACATTCAAAGGCTGATGGTTGGATGGAAACACGCTGAATCCTCACACTGATAATTGCTAAACAAACGTCCCATATTATAATATTTTATTGGTGACCACGACCTGATGACTGAGTTGAAATATCCCCAAAAAGAAATTCAAAAAACGCACATTGTGATTACCTGTTGCATATTAAAATGAAATCATATAATTATAATATTATCATACTGCTTGAATGTTGAGTTAAGTTGAGAGTATTGTACATGTTTTTAAAACATATAGAAAGTTATTTTGACTGAATGTAAATTTCTCACCGACTGATTATTTATCTTACATAAATAGAGAAATGAACATGTTGTTTACATTTTAAGTTTACGACACTTTTAAATAACGTAAAAAAGATAGTTTGGAAGACTGGGAAAAAGTAATAATAGAGATTGCTATTATTTTGTGTCGTTTTCCTGTCTCTTTGTCTAAAAAACTAAATGTTATTTAAAGGTTAGTTAAATTTGTTTTGTAAAAAAATGTTTTCAATCTGTTACTTAAGGTTGTATTGTTATTATAAGATCAATGTTGGAATTTTTAAATGCAGGTAAAGTCGCGAGGCACTTCTCTTCGATAATAAATGTAACAGAACATCAAATGAATTTAGTTTATAATGTTTTAGCAACAATTCTATAAAATACATTTACTCTACCAAAAACTATTTTATATATATAGAGTAATATTAGCTTTTTATTCTGCGGCCAACCGGTAAGTACTTAATAACAATCATCAAAACATACGTTATTAACGTCATCAAACAAATTTAGCGTAATGTTATTGCGAGCAAATGCATCGCGTACGGCAAAGTAAAAACACATTGTATTTGTAGTGGTTGCTTGAGAGGAACTTTGTTTTCGAACCGTTTCCACTAAGAGCGGCGCGGGGGAGTTTATTTGATAAACAACCCCCATTCTCCATTGAACAAACACGAGCGCTGCATTGAAAACAACTCGTGTACTCGCATGACGCTTTGAGCAACGTAAGGAGAGATGGATTGCTTTAGTGAATATACGTAACGAGTTGAATCGGCGAACTTCTTTTCGCCTAAAAGTCTAAAATTATCATTGTTTCTCAACTATATTATACATATAAGATTATATCTTAGGGTTTTGGAAAATAAACAAATGTGTTGCTTTTGAAAATAAGAAACGACATTTCAAGTTTATTATTCCACCAAATCTATCTTTCTTCACAAAAAATATTCTGAAGTTTTAAAATTAGACAGACATGTCAAATTAAAAAAAAGAACTAAATAATTAAAGAAAACCTATTTTCTTTATATACATTATACACATAAATCTTCCTCCTGGATCACTCTATCTATTAAAAAAAACTGCATTAAAATCCGTAGTAAAGATCTAAGCATATATAGGGACAGACATTGAGAAGCGACTATGTTTCATACTATGTAGTGATACGTAATATCGAGGGGAGAGAACGGGTTGGATTCGATGGTACTATCCCACCACCGTCACATATATTTCTAAGTAGTTTTTGCGTTTCCACACAAGTAGCTGCCGGCTCACTTTTATTTAATACGACGTTTACATTATTGATTTCGAATTCCATTTCCGAATATACAAAACTGGATTGTAGGGAAAAATTAACACCCAGAGTAGTTTTGCTAAGCCGTTTAAAAATAATTAGTTTTCGTTTTGGCCCATAAATTGAAATATACCTATTGCACATTCACATTTCGTTTTCCGACATAACTTGCAATATACCTTGCAAATGTAGTCCAAAACGTAAACATGGATTATTTTGAGTAAAAGTAAACTCGTACTCAGAAACGTACAACGTTTTATTACCCCAAGCGACATATACCCTATTTAAAATTCTATCAAAGAGCCCAGTTAGGGCCAAGGCACACGTAGCTAAGCGCACATGAAAGCGGCGTACAGCGTTACATTCACAATTCACATTTCTTCCACGAAACTCTATTATTCCTTCCTCTTTCAACACACCACTTACCATTCAAGTAATGTATCTAAAGGTGAAAGAGTGAAAAAACCGAATTTGTAAATGTGGGAACAAAATATTTCCGTTCTTAAATTGGGTACACGTATCCTTTATTAATCGTACGCTTACAATCTCAAACAGAAACAGATGTATTTATACTATTTTCATAAATAATAGAACGAATATGGTTTAAACGGAGAAGCATCACCGTTAATTTTTTATTGGTTTGTAAATTCTAACTGTCTTAGGTAAAGTCATATGGATGATTCAAAGCTTTACACGTCACAGTAATACCTCGACCTAGGCGAACTCGGAGTTACGCGGTATTCAAATCTCCTCAATTTGTCTTTTATTGAGTGCCAGCTGCGTCACACAATCTCTATATTATGGATTACATAGCCTTACTAACCTACACTATTAAATAAGAATGTAGAATAGTAAGACTATGTACTATGTATGACAGCTACATTTTATTTTATGTTACGTATTTCTTGTACCCCGACGCGGTTATCAGTCAGTCCCACCTATCGCGTAAATTCAGGATATTATTGTACATAATAGAAATTCAGTGGCTAACACGGACATACACAAAAACGAATACACACATAACCCCAATACAGAAATCTAAGTTCACCATATAGACGCCTGGCATCGAACCGCGAACCCTCTGAGTGTCAGATCGGTATTGTGACTGCCGCGCCATGCTCGTCGTCAATCTACGATATTGAAGTATTTATTTGCCTTGAAATATTACGTTAAACATTCATTATAACAGATTGCCTCGGAGAAACTTAATTTTGTGACCTCATAAAAACTAATGGGTCGGATTGAAGAGTGAGAAAAAACAGGTAAAGAAATACGATCGGGTCAAACCCCACAGATAATCCCTAACGAAAGTGGGCATGTGTTGCTATTAGCTTATCTTTTTCTAGTTGGCGTGGTAGAAAAAAATTACTGCTCCGGAGAGGTCCGTAAAACATTCGAAATTGTTAAGATGAATATGCAACCGTAAATACAACTTTAAAATAGTTGAATTTATATCAAAATGCTATAATTCTTTTAGCCCTATAACACAAAAATATAAAGATTCATATAAATTTTGTGGATCCTATCGAAAAAAAATATTAAACTCAGGCTAATGACGCAATCATCTACTATTGTTACAAACGTGCCTGACCTAAGTTGGCTGTAAATTCCATGCATTTTCTTAAGACATTCAAGAGCTCATCCTAAGAAGCATAAAAATACAAATTCGCTCAAGTATACTTATAACGCAATCATTAAACAAAAACAGTACACTTACTTCTTATCATTCGTTGGTGTTTCCATCGGCGGTGGCGGCGGCGGCGGCGGTGGCGGAGGCGGGGGCGGAGGCGGCGCGTGCACTGGCACGTGCGCGACCGGGGGCGGAGCGTCCGGCGCGTCCGCCAGCGGGGGCGCCTCGGGCTTCACGTCGGGCAGCTCCTTGAGATCCGGCAACTCGGGCAATACTGCCGGCGCCACCGGCGTCGTCGCCGCTGACGGTGCGATAGACCCGTCCCCGATAACCGAGTATTGCACGTCGCCCGCCACGCCCGGCAAGTGCGGCAAGTCGAGCGGCATGTCCAGCTCCGGCACCTATTGTTTTGATGATAGCTCAGTTTTGGAAGTACAAACGGGCTGCTCTAAATGGGCACCTCGTAACTCGAGAAGATCGAAATAGATATAGAGCTTCTATTTGAAGTCGAACGGATTTGGCTGTGAGCTTAGTTTAAACGCTTATCATATAAGTGTTCTTTCAAAACAACAAAACTACGCTAGTCTAATACAGAAATAGATGATGCGTTAATTTTACCGCATTTTCATACTCATTTCAATTATAAAATTGAAAAAAATCTCACCATGCCCATCCCCGGTGCGTACATGTATTCATCGATTTCTCTCTTCAAAACGTTCCTCTTCATTATCGAAGGCGGTGCCCCTTCCAATGAACTTTGGGTCTCCACATTATGGCGCGTTGTAGGCACGTATGCTGACACTTTCGTTTTGGTGTCGAGATAAGGGCTCTCGTCGGTGTTGAATATCAACAGATCGCCCACCGATGACACTTTGTCTATAACTGCATCTAAGCTAAAATCTTTCGCGGATTTAGCAGTTTCCGGTTCAGCCACTTTGACGTGGAAGAAATGTAGTTTCTCCTGAGCAAACAAAAACAACGATTGTAATTCTTGTACCGATTCTAAATTTGATTCCATAATATATTAGTACACAAAGTAATACCTGAATTCCTTTTTCGTTGGACGGCCTCTGAGCTTTTCCACTCAAAGTTATTTTATTAGGTTTATGTTGGTATCCATCTAAATCGAAGATAGATTGATAATGGTTATGCACTATCGACGTCGGGTACTTTGAACTGGAAAATAATTTTATCGCCTTTTGCATCCCGGCTAGTTTCTCGACTTTCAATCTAGAAACTTCGATCCTCTCTTTAAGTTTATTCGTTTTGTCCGTATTCTGCTTAATTCTGTCCATCACTCGAAAGAAAACGTCGTCAACTATTCCATTGAGATTATCTAGAGTGTTCGCGATCTGTAGCACGGTCTCTTCCATACTCAGATCGCTGGGTATCAAGTTGACTTTGTAGATACCTTCCATTGTTACCAACTATATTAATTGCGTAGACTTTTCTGAAACAACATTTTCTTTTAAATTTCATACGGGGGATAATCTATTTTGTAACGGGTTTATTTACGTACGGTGTTTATTGTTATTTTTCAACTACTCCTCGCCATTTTAGTAAAATGTAGTAAGATATGTTTTAACCTCTTACCAATCGCAAGATTGTACAAAATAAGGACAGCAACCTGTTCAATTTAATCCAATTTTCTCGCAATTTTACCCGGTTTCTTGCAAAACCAAATATTTTAGCCAAATGTAACCCCCTCCACTAATCCCCACGTATCTTCGCATCAACCCATTATTGGCCCACTGCTGGGCACGGGTCTTCTCCCAGAATGACAGAGTTTAGGCCATAGTCCACCGCGCTGGCCAAGTGCGAATTGGTGGACTCTCATCCCCATGTATGATCTTATGAAATGCAACCCGACTCACACCTCCCCATAAATGTCTAACGTATTTAAATGATGGCTCCTAATGGAAGAAGCCAAGCTTTATTATATAGTGCATAATTCATGCGGTAAAAGTATTGGGGCTTTAGGTGATAAAATATAAGGCACAGGATTTACTTAAAGTTAAGGACTAAATTTGATCAATATCTGCCTATTTACGTTAAATCATGGTATACCCTTATTTACCTACATAGAAATAAAGTTGTTAGAGATTTGATTTCGAAATTCCTTCAAAAGAACTTCCTTTCATGTCAATCAAAGCATAACAGGGACGAAGTGACGCGGTCACCGCACTTTTATTTTTACCCCAATGTGTCAACAGGAGAGTAATATTTTTTAGGTATAGTAATCGAGTTTTTTTCGTATATATAAAAAAAATATTTAGCTAATAGTTAGGTAGCAAAAATATTTTTTACTATAGAGGTTGGTTTATGTTGATACTTTTTATTATTTTATTATGGGCTTACACGACCGAGTCCACATCCGATTCAAAATTCGAAAAACCACGGTAACAACTTTAGATTAAAATAGCTGTGATCCAGCCTCCGTACTAGGATACGCATAGATTTTTATCAATTTTCATAGGTTTTTTTCGCGAGCTTGGAGTCCACCTAGTAATTTGCCACTGGCGCCCATGGCTACTGTAAATAATCCCTAGATAAACAAGACTTAAAAGAGGTTAAACACAGATGCATTGCTGTCCATGAGGACTAAGAACGCTTCGGATTACTTTTTCAATGTGTCTCTAAGTACATTTTGTTTGAGAAATGTGGTAAAAAAGCAGACAGACCTTCTTTACGTATATGTTTATCAATAAGTAGGAGATTAGTTCTACTAAGATTTACTACGGAAAATATTTGTTGCAGTTTCGACAATAGTTAATATGAAAATTACAGTTGCAATAGGCAAAAAAATATATTTTGTGGTCATGCAAAAAATTGAGAAGTCATTTCAAAGAGTTAATTAAAAAACAATTTAATTCATTCTTACCTACAAAGCTTCTTTTACATCACCTAAAATAAATTAATAAGGCACAAGATTTATCACTAGATGACACATTCACATATTCGTGATTGTTTATGTCCAAAGTCCAATTAAAGCACTTTGTTAAGCTACTAAGTTTGTTAACTACTTAAAAATCCGTCACTAAAAGTCTATATGTATCAGTCCATTCACTATTTTACACAAGAGTCTCAATTCTTAGAGGAAGTTCGCGTGGTCGAGTCGGCGAGTAACGAGTGCAGATTATCATTAACGGGGTCAGTGCTCCAGGAGAATCGACAGTACGCGTCGGGAGACATCGTGGGGTCCAACACGGCCGACTCATCGGCGAGCTGGCTTCCAGACAACATGTTGTTGAGGTGTTTGTTGATAACCACATCACCGGGACTCACGTAGCCACTGGACGTAGGTGGTTTTAATGGCACTGTATTGCGCACTTGAGATTTGAGACTAGGCAACGCATCTAACGACTGCAGCTGTATATAGCTAGAGTCCGCGCCATGTTTTGTAGGCGGAGGCAAGGTTGGCATCGTTGGCAAGCTTTCCGGACCCAATACCTTTGTCGATGACGGTCCTATTTTAGGGAAATTCATCATCGACCTGGCTTGGGCTTCCGCGGGTAGAACATATTCCGACGAAGACTTCGGTGGATTTGCCATCGGTGGCTGTGTTACACCAGTGGTAAATATAGGCGGGGACAATGCCGCCATCACGTAACTAGATCCTGCTGGCTGCGAGGATGTAGTCGGTGGAGAACTTTTGACGGGACTTGGCGCTGATTGCACATAACCCGTCGCGGGATTGACTACTTGCTGAACATATCCACTGGTAGGATTTTTTGTAAAAGCACTAGGATTGACAACTTGTTGAACATATCCACTGGCAGGATTTTTTGTAAAAGCTTTGGGAAAATATAAACTGTCCTCAGGAGAGCTGTCAATGTCGGCACTAGGCGAATCATTCTCTTGAACAACATTGTTGTCATCAGTCTTTACTGGTTCGACTTCCAAGTGTAAGGAAGAATTTGAACCATCATCTGAAGTAGAAGCCTGTCTATCAACAGCTCCCCTTGATGAATCTGAAAGGGCTGTACTGTCTGTGTGATCACTAGCAGCACAGTTATTATCTTTCTGTTTATTCTCTGGTGGGGAGACAGGTGCCTTGCTATTTGGCAACAATAGCATCTCATCTGATGATGGTTTTTCCTCTTTGCTTGTTGGATTCCAGCCTGCAAACGTATATTTCGATATATCTTTTTCGGGAACACCTAGACCATTAGGCAATACAGGCTTAATGTCCTCCATTTTCCTATATCTCTTATATAGTTTTATCGAGCCATAAATCAATCCAATTACGAAACATATCCCCATAAATATAAAAGTCATTGTCAGGCCCCCTCTATTTCTGCAGCTCATTGTGCTCGGTTGACTCCAATCACCATAATACACATTACTGGTACTATTTTTTGATCTAACTGGAAGTGTTACATTTCCAATGCCAATAACGCCGTGGTTAAGGTCTGTGTCAAAGTTAATAGCTCTCACTTGGTATGTTTCTATGGATACTGACCCTTCACAATGAGCAAAGTATGCTGTGGATAGGTCAGTAGTATTGAATATTTCTGCTGGTTTGTCATCTCTGATTCTTCTCACTTCATATGCATCCACTGTGCCACCTGGTATTAACGGCTTTTCCCATACAAGCCTATCTGGGTTATTAATTATTGATGGTGCTTTTAGTATTCCTGGAGGACCGATCCTTGTTCTTACAAGTATGCCAACATCAGGTCCAGGTTTTGAGCACATACCAATTGCTATATTACATGCCTGCACAGTGAAGGAATAATTTCTAAATGCCTGCAAACCAGTAAGAGCGATTTGTCTCCTCGATACATCAGTCCCCGGCACCAAATCCACATAGAATTCCTTATCATAATTGTAAATTACATATTTTCCAATATTACCATTCCTCTGCAGTGGAGAATCCCAAGATATAACTAAAGAATTATCCTTTACATCAGACACTCCAATATTGACAGGACTTGTTGGGGTATCCTCTGATGTGGTTATCACTGCAGTGGCATTTTCAATATTTTTTTGTCCATAAATAGTATTAAGAGATAAGGTAAATTGGTAAGTTCTAAATGAGTGCAGACCTTCAATGAGCACTTTCATTTGTTTAGGATCAGATATATATTTATACTTATTTTCAACTGATTTGTCACAGTAACTACTTGTTTGTATGATTGGGCAATAACTTATGTTGTAACCGGTAATTATACCTTCTTGAAGAGCACAATTCATTGACCAGCTCAGGTGAACGGATGACTTGCCTGGAGCATCATACTTTAATTCTGTTGGAAATCTATACATTACAAATCCATCCTTTGAGATATCACATTTAGCCCAAACCATTCCGCTAGTACTTGTGCCATTATTGGCAGATATTGCAAACTGATACCTGTATTCTTTGGGTAAGTCAATAACGTGGCTGCTCTTCTTGGCATCAAGCACAGCATAATCCATACGACCTAAACATATCCGTGTAGCGTTGTGGTGGCACCAAAATAGTGTGTAATTATCAATATTTTTGATTCCCACCCAGGACAACTCATATGTACCATTTTCATAAGCCAATTTAGTAAATGATGTAAGGCTTAGGGAGTTTCTTTCCTTTTCAGATGGGATATACATCTGGCTGCTATTAACGGAGGATCCATTTGTATTAAACGACCAAACACGAACATGTAAAGGCTCCAGTGATACATCTTTGATGACAACATAGCTTAAGCTTTTATTCTTATCTGGAAATACAACTGGAAATTTTTTGTTTCCTTGGGTATAAAGTACTTTATAGGTAAAATTAGCCCCTGCCTCTTCATATTCCTCTAATTGTTTCCAATATACATATATGATCCTTTTCCCTTCCCATATAGCTTGGTCGAAAGCCCCAGCAATCATCTCCGGGGGTCTATCTGGCCGTTCACCGGCAGTATAAAAAACCATGTAGCTATGATCAGACCAAACTTCACGTTTTACAGCCTTCTTTGTCTTTATATATATCCTCACCTCATATTGCATATATGCATACGGCAAATTGCTCAATTGAAACTTGTATGTTTTGTTTCTAGAAGGCAATGATGAAGCATCTACTCGATGGAAGTATGTATTATTATCAATTTTAGCTATTTGATATTCAATTACATGTTCAAGACCACATGAAAGAAAATCATATATATTGTTAGGAATGTTCCACCTTATAACTATGCTGTGTGGGCCAATTTTAACAATCTTCAAATTTGTGGGCTGATCAGGTTTCACAATGGAACAGTGGTCGACTGTAAAGTTCTGATGATTGCAACCAAAAACATTACAGGCTTTCATGTAAAAATATTGAACATCCTCTTGTTGCCTGTATCTGGGGGTACTGGTTTGATCCCATGTACAATATCTAGTATTTGCACCTGTCATTGCAACACAGGCGGGCCACACTTTGATGCCATTCACTGCAAATGTTAGCGTATAGTTGACATTGCTTTTACTATCCGGATTCGGCCATGTACAGTTGAGAACTTCCAAATTCTTGGATATACAGTTAAAGTCTGTCACGTCAGCTGGCGGAGAATCCACGAGGACGCGTTTAACGCATTTTCTACCTGTTTTCTTGTTTTGACAGTAGAAAACTGTCAATTGTTTTTCAGGGTTTTCAATATAAAACCTTCTCATCGTTTCGTTGATCTTCTCCGACTCCAGGGTCAGAGAGTTGACGGTGAACTCGAGATCGTCGGAGGTGTAGTCTCCCTCTGCTATACAAAATATCTCCAGCGGGTCCCCGTACCGAAGTGTGATGTCGTTCTCCGGGTACATCGCCACCGTAATGTTCACGCCGAGGCATTTTGAAAATATGCAAGGCAATCCAATAAAACACTTTATCAAAATACACCAAATCCAAGATCGTAAAGGCAACCCCTTCCTCGAATCACTACACTTCGTTCGCCTGTAATGCGTATCTAAGAAATTGTTTGCCATCACTGAAGAAATTGTCCTAAATGTTTCCCGTTAACCACACCATTACGATTTATAACACTGTTTCTTGTTTTTAACGATTTGCAATGAGCAATAACACATTCCTATTTTTTTATAGAGAACTCAATGGCGCACTATATTACCGACACGATCAGGCAAGGCTGACTGACTGACAAACTTCGCCACTATACGACACTTTTATTTGTCGAACATTACTATTTATTCTAATCTTAGGAAATGGGATGTTTCTTAGCATACCGAGAGAGCAGGACTAGAGTCTTAGAGAATACATGAAAATGCAATACGCTATATTTGTGACTACTTACATAAAACAGAAAGAAAAACTTTGAAGTATTTCTAAGAAACGCCAACTTCACTTCAGTTTTTACGTTAGGGATGTACCAATAAATACCGTATAGTCCTGTCAATATATGTCCCGTTCTTGGTCTTTATCAAATCGTTTTGGGAGAATTATTTTTATGATTTTTATGTTACTAAAATGAATTAATATTAGGATGCGAATTAAAAGGAAATATTTATAAATAATCGTAATTCAATTATAGACAATAGATTTCACAATTGTATATTGCAGTACACTTATTTATATGTAACTTTATTTTGTTTACCCAAAAATAATACTACTTTTTATTTCATTTTATTTAAATACGTATTTTTCTTTTTATTTATCCCTAAGTAATCTGTGATATCATCTGACAACCCTGAAGTCTCAGCTGTGATAAGCTGTTTACCTATTTTGTCAAAATTATTTAGAGGATTTACATAATTTTACAATTCTGTGTAACCTCGATTTGGGTAACTTTGAACATTTTTTACAATATTTGTGATATTATAATCTTTTTTATATTTATTGCACCTTGTTTTTATTAAATGAATAGTGTCCTTTTTAGCTGGTTTATTAATCTAACATAATAAATTTACGGAGAAAACAATTAAACTATCCACAATTACCCCTAAAACTCAAATTCAAAGTTATCCTTAGTTTTGGGTAACTTTGAATATAATTTTTTGAGGATATAAAATCCGTCATTAATCGAATATTTTAAGGTCTAAGTAAAATTAATTAACATATTTTTGTTAATTAAAACCAAATCTATAAAAAATACATTTATTTTGATATATAAATACAATAGACAACTTGGTCTTGCCATATGAATCAAGGTCGATCAATTTGGTGGTAAAATAAGATACTAGTTTTTTTTTTATTATTTATTCCATCCATCCATAGGATGGACGGAACATCGGGTACCTTTGGAAGGTTTCCCCCTCGAAAACAAAAAAAAAAAAAAGGATGGACGGAACATGGACATAACATAGGCCTCCCCTAAATGGCGCCACTCCAACCGGTCCTGTGTCCTCTGAATCCAACGGTTTCCCGCTGTCTTCTTCAGGTCACCGGTTCATCTGGTAGGGGGGCGACCGGTACTCCTTTTGCCTAAACATGGTCGCCACTCGAGGACCTTTCTTCCCCATCGGTTATCGGTCCTACGAGCGATGTGGCGGCCCATTGCCACTTCAGCCTGCTAATTTTGAGAGCTATGTCGGTAAGCTTCGTTCGTCTAAGGATTTCATCGTTGCGAATCATGTCTCGTAGCGAAATTCGGAGCATAACCCTCTTCATAGCACGCTGAGCGACCCTGAGCCTCCGAAAAAAATATTTTTTTTATGATACAGGTAACTTTGAACCGTTCAAAGTTACCCGTATTACATCCAATTTCGACATCGTCAAAAGTTTAACAGTTTTACGCAAAATTCAACATGGGATACGGATAGTACAGTTTCAAAATAATAATATACAATATACATTTTAAAGATAAACACCAAAACATACCATGTTTACGGTAAGTTTTACATTATAATTGCTATTTCAAAACGGAGCATTAAACACTTGCAACAACTTCTCTACGGAAAAGGCGGTATTTTTTTAAATTATGACATTGACAGGTACCTTTTTTCACTTTCATTGCTATAAACAACATTTTGGCGATCAATTTTACGCAGGTACGATATTGAAACAACACGAAGTTTCCATGTAATAAATTAATATATTTTTTTCACAACTTTGTTCAAAGTTACACCGCTGTTCAATGTTACCCAAATTGATTGTATATGTTTTATTTAAATATGCAGATGTTTATTGTATAATGGATGATAATCAGCACATCCTTGGTTTCTCAACAAGGGAGGCGTTAATTAAATTACGAAATGATATCCGCGCAGTTATCGAAGAACATAAACAGAAAAATCCTGTTGGGTATTTTAATCTATTATTCTATTCTATTAAATTTAATATAAATGTATATGGCTTAAGTATTAAATAGTTTATAATAATTTCAGTCAGACTAAGATAATGAAAGAATTAATTGAAGTTATAAATAACCATACCTTCAGTAAAGTACCAATTTCTGCAAGATAATTTGATAAACCATTGTATACAAATGTATTAATACTTTTTTTCAGATTCGGACTTGTACGTAGCATAATTTCGTTCTCTTCTGAGAAAGTGCTGCTATCAGGAGTGGCATATACAGTCACGATAATAAATATAGTATGTCTAATATTAACATATTTAATAGGGGAACCTTTACACGCCCAGGCACATTTGCTTTGGGAGGCATTTTTCTTGTTTATCATATTGATTATTAATTTTTTGATTGCTTTCAATGAAGAATATTTGTACAGACATGAGATACCTCACAGAGTTACTAAAGTTTTAGGTGAGAATTTGTAATTTTTAAGTAATGTATTGATTTTTTTTTTTCTGTTTGTATATTTATGCTCAAAATGATTATTACTTCATAATACTTACTTTGGTCTTGTCATACTGACAAATTGCATCTACTACAACATTTAATATAACATTGCAATTGATAGGATTGGTAACTCATTTACAATATTCAATATACCAGCATGGTGCTTAGTGATATCTGGCTTCGATTCCCATTATGCAAAATAATATGTTACTATATTATTTGTAGGTGCAGATACTACACATGCACTGCTAGAAATTTGACCTGGTGTTTTGCTTGTGACTGTAATATTTTAATGTATTATAAACATTAAATAATTCTATTCACTTGCTTGAAAAATTTCTCATAATTGCCTTAGCTCAGTCACCTTCATGCTTTATTACATAGGATTTGTATGGCAATGATCATTAATAGCAGCATTCCCTTTGTTCTCATAGATGTCATATAAGGGAGTGAAAGATATGCTAGGAAATGGGCAACAATATCTTCCTGAATATTATCATCACCAACTGCGGTTAACATGCATACAGATGCGGTGATTATTGGCAGCAAATCCCCATAAGTGGAAACATATATCCAGCAGTTCACCTCCAAGGGCTATTGAAAAAGATTGAATTTGATGTCATATTACGAATCCTTACTTACACTTCAAACCAGAATAGATGAGTCAAAGGAACACTGCTATAAAAGGAATATGTGTATCGATCACACCAGTAACCATCTGCAGACAGTTTTGTCACCTTTCTCTATATATCCAAATATACTTATGATTTGTTTTCAACCAATCAGCTTAGATAAAGAAGTACATGCAGTCAAATGAATGACTAGCAGGAAACTCATATGTAATAGATATTAATGACTGTTTCTGTATGCAAATAGTCATTAGGTCACTTAACAAAAAATGATATGATAATACACTAGTATGAAGTTTGTTAGGAAACATGCAGTGAATGAACATAAAATTATAATCCTTTTCAAATTTTAACAGAAACTCTAGACGAAGCAACAGACAAATCCTTGTGGAAAGAAAATCACTATCCGCACCTGTGTGCTCCTTACTCTCCGTGTGTGATACTGCAATGGACTTACCGGGATGGTAATATATTCGCTTTCTACACTCATAGACCCACACTAGAATTTTTTCCTGTGTCGTGGGTACCATGGACACACACAAGACGAATACAGAAACACTCAGACCCAGAACATGAATCTAAACTCTTCATTCAGATACCTGTCTGACCGGGAATCGAACCCAGAACCGTTGCGCGTCAGACCGGTATAGTAACTGCTCTGCTACGCGGGTAGTCATATATAAATATATGATTGTGTAATTGTGCCATTTGGCGTTGGTCTCGAATAGCACCACACCCTTTCTTTCCATGGAGGACAAATGGGCAGTAATGTCTTTCTTTGTATCATCAACACATACTGTACTAATATGCTTGCCAAATTCGGTGACTATTGTCAAACACATTTTGAAGAGACAACCTGTATCCGGCAATGGACTTCAAAAGGCTGATGGATGTTTGCATGGAATATAATATCATATTAAATTATTTTAAATTATATAAAATCTATTTATATATTGAAAGGTCAATAAAAAAGAGAAAAATGAGATTGTAAATTACTATGACTAATATTGTCGTGGAATGTATACATTTTAATATGTAATGGCTAAATGGCCAGTTTGCTCCATACAACTGGATCAAATTATCAGCAACTAATAAAATTCTAAAAGTGCATATTGTTGCAATTAAATGCTTTTATTTTATCAATAGTAAAATAGGATATGGATATTACTTATACAAGGATTATATTATATTTTGACTGCATTCTTATTATATATAAGCGATAAGCGATTTTCGTTTGATGAATATTTAATCTACTTTAAATAGATTTAGTTAATATGTATTATTAAATTTGTTCAATATGAATTTATTGTTTCTTCTCTTTAATAGCAACAATAGTAAACCTTCCCTGGTCTTTACTGGTGGAAGGCGACGTGATAGTCCTGAGACCAGGACAAGAGGTCCCAGGACACTGCCAGGGTCTACAACCTGAGGATCCAGAACTTTTCTTTGGTCAAATATTTCAA
Organism: Spicauda simplicius; assembly: GCA_949699795.1. Lineage (NCBI taxonomy): Eukaryota > Metazoa > Arthropoda > Insecta > Lepidoptera > Hesperiidae > Spicauda > Spicauda simplicius. The sequence goes on along the minus strand of OX453061.1, from coordinate 18,528,833 downwards.
CCAACTTCTCAGGTATTATTGATTGTTTTTTTTAATTACATATACGAATGAATTAGCATATAGGCTTGCATGCAGACCACCTAATGTTAAGTGGTCTCTACTGCCCATGAACATCTTTAAGCAAACAAACAGTACAAGAGGTCAATCAAAAATGCTTTGCTATTCCAGAGGACTAAGATGATTGCTTGGGAGAGTATGCTTTAGGCCTCCGTCAATAATGGGAAATACCTATTCCCTGCAATAGAACAAAAACTGCTTGCAGACTTAACATAGTATATGCATTTCATAGACCATTTCATACTATGCAACCCAAACTTATGACAAAAAATACTTCTGACGACATTTATTGGACTTTTTTAGGTTAAAGAAAACTTCACAATGCCGCGCGTGCGCACGCCTCATCAGAACCGAGCGTACAGGATGAAAGAAACACCATACTTGAAGAATTTGAAATTAGCCTTGGAGCAAGCCACAGCCAGGCCTGTGACCGTGTTTGAAAAACAGAGGTATTTGGTGAGTTTTTGTTGTGTCTCTAACTTGCTTATTGTTATTGTCGTAATTTAAATATTTACGTTTCAAGTTATCGATCTATACATGAAAGGAGCATTGATTGATATTTCCTAATTATTAAAAAAGGTGTTTGACAGATTTTAAAACAAATATTTTTATGTAAGTTCGTGTATATGTATAACTGTAAAAGTCAGAATTACGATATTCCTAAGATTTACTAGTAAAGCCGAGGATTTAACTACTTGTATTATTAAAAGTTTGAGATCATAGATTTACGAGCATATGCGTTTTTACAGTAACATATATATGTACAAGTAATTGAAGATGTTTTTTTAATCCTCTTCCGTGATACACTTTTATACTTGACATTAACTAGCAACATTGTATCTTAATTTATATCTAACTATACTTACTCAGTTTCATATTGGTCTTGAATATCATGAATTTCTACATTATATTATTGTATTACCAATTTCTTATGTATTCCCTTCAAAGTCACGTTTAAATTTTTTAGTGCACCGTAAAAATAATGGAGGGCATAGTGTTGCCCCTTGTGATATCCCTGATGATGGTGGCGAGTTTCTTCCGGCACGTGTACCACCTGCCCGGCAGGACGCACTGGACTGAGATATACTTCCTGCAGACCATTGCCGCGTCTTTGCCGCTGCTGCAAATCGTCTTTCCCATCGCTTGGGTGACGCTCAATTGCTATGGATTGGCTAGGTAGGTGTTATGTGATGTTTTCTGCAGATATATTTTTAATGAAGGTAATCTTTTAACACAAATTCAGCCGCTATATGTTTCAATCCGCAAAGCTCTAATACCTGTGGGTGGATTTACTTGTGATTCTTTTGTTAAATGTTTTAATAGACACTGATGTTTCTTTAAGAAATACTGACTGACCTATATTGTGCAGCCTACATGGAAAAGATTATAAGGGCCTGTTTGTAATATTTAAATAAACATGTACTTTCATATACATTTAGCTGACAATGAGACAAATTACTAAACAGAATGAAACTTTAATTTTTCTGTAGGTTTAAGCTCCTCTCAGAAACACGTCAAAAGTACATCCGTCCGAAATCGTGTTCGATATCGGAGGACGCGAGCGACCCGCTGATCCAGGCGCTCAGCGAGAACAACCTGAAGCCGCAGAGCCTTCGTTCGTTGTGGAAGACGTTCATCAACATCCTCACTGGCCGGGAAGACATGGTGACGAGGACGGCTAACATCGTGCACGTATTGGGCTCTTTGTCGGTAAGGGAAATGATGTCTTGGGGTTGAGGAACGAGAGCTTCGACCGAGAAAGTAATGTAATCTTGACAAAGTACCACAGCTGCAGTTCTTTCTAGCGTGAAGCAACTCTTATGTTTCGGTGCAAGAGTATGCTTGACGACTCAAATTTAGACGATCCTCAGGAGTAACAATGCACCAGTGTTTGGTTATAGATTGAATCCTTTTTTATGAAGTTGTATACAAATTTTGATAAATTTCAGTGAATCAGTGTTATAGAAAAGACCATTGCTGGGCAACGGTTTGCCTATATAACATCAATATGCTCAATAATTCTTTCAAAATATAAACTAACTGTTGAAATTGGTGAGTTTCGAACAAAACTTTCCCGACTTGATTAGAAATTTGATGTGTGTAACCAATTTGCCAATGATCTTTGGCCAGCTGTTTACTTTCGCAGGCTTTATGCTGTGTGGACAAAAAAGGTATCCTCTCGTGGCCAAACCCGACAGCGGAGAAGGTGTTCTTCCTGCGAAACTCTAGTCCGTCCTCGCAGCACTCCAGCAAGACCAGCCTCGTGGGCTCCATGGGCCACCACAGCGAGACCACGCTGGAGCAAATTGCTGGAGACAGCAAACAGAACTCGGAGCCCTCTACTATTGTTGAGGTAAATTTGGAGCTATAGACATATTATGAGAAATGCAGATAGCATGGGACTCCAATGCTCTTAGATAGCATATAATAGTCGACTTCTACCTTCATAAAACAAAAATAAAATAGAACTAAAATTATCGTTTAGCAATGAGAGGGTGTATTGAATGAATTTTTTTTTTGGGGTGGGGATGTGATGTAGGGACATAAACAGTACCGCGAATCAAGTGCTATGTGCATTGTCAGCGATCGCATTCGCTTGGCTCGTGGGAAGGCTGTGTTAGTAGTCTGCTCCCCACCCCTGAAGCGCATATACTTGTGTCTTGGGTGGCTGAATAAATGATGGTTAACATTAAATGTCTTTAATATAAATTCCATACAATCATAAACTCTAATCATTCACAGTGGCCTAACACTATATTAGGAAATATTTTTACTTTAACTGAAACTCATAATTAATCATAATATGTTGAAGCACATTTATTTTATAGAACTTGTAACATGTACTTGTGTAATTGTTTTACTTACAACATACAACAAGTTGCACTGAACCAAAGAAAATGTTAAAAGCAAAATATAAATGTTAAAATGTAAAATGGTAAAGAAAATGTTAAAGGTTAAATAGTGAGCTAGGTGACCGAACAATGTAATGCTACAGACTCATTGCATTCGTTCCGCCAGGTGTTGGACTTGACGCACGACCAGAACGCACCGTTCCGCGTGGAGTTCGACGAGCAGCGGTGGCGCACGCACCTGGCGCGGCTGAAGCCGCTCGGGCTGGCCGCGCTGCTCAACACGTGCGCGCCCGCGCCGCGACACACGTACGCGCACTTCTGCGCGCACCTCACGTGCGAGGCGCAGTACAGGTAACGCACGGCCGGAACGCGCCGTTCCAAGTGGAGTTCGACGAGCAGCGGTGGCGCACGCACCTGGCGCGGCTGAAGCCGCTCGGGCTGGCCGCGCTGCTCAACACGTGCGCGCCCGCGCCGCGACACACGTACGCGCACTTCTGCGCGCACCTCACGTGCGAGGCGCAGTACAGGTAACGCACGGCCGGAACGCGCCGTTCCAAGTGGAGTTCGACGAGCAGCGGTGGCGCACGCACCTGGCGCGGCTGAAGCCGCTCGGGCTGGCCGCGCTGCTCAACACGTGCGCGCCCGCGCCGCGACACACGTACGCGCACTTCTGCGCGCACCTCACGTGCGAGGCGCAGTACAGGTAACGCACGGCCGGAACGCGCCGTTCCAAGTGGAGTTCGACGAGCAGCGGTGGCGCACGCACCTGGCGCGGCTGAAGCCGCTCGGGCTGGCCGCGCTGCTCAACACGTGCGCGCCCGCGCCGCGACACACGTACGCGCACTTCTGCGCGCACCTCACGTGCGAGGCGCAGTACAGGTAACGCATGGCCGGAACGCGCCGTTCCAAGTGGAGTTCGACGAGCAGCGGTGGCGCACGCACCTGGCGCGGCTGAAGCCGCTCGGGCTGGCCGCGCTGCTCAACACGTGCGCGCCCGCGCCGCGACACACGTACGCGCACTTCTGCGCGCACCTCACGTGCGAGGCGCAGTACAGGTAACGCATGGCCGGAACGCGCCGTTCCAAGTGGAGTTCGACGAGCAGCGGTGGCGCACGCACCTGGCGCGGCTGAAGCCGCTCGGGCTGGCCGCGCTGCTCAACACGTGCGCGCCCGCGCCGCGACACACGTACGCGCACTTCTGCGCGCACCTCACGTGCGAGGCGCAGTACAGGTAACGCATGGCCGGAACGCGCCGTTCCAAGTGGAGTTCGACGAGCAGCGGTGGCGCACGCACCTGGCGCGGCTGAAGCCGCTCGGGCTGGCCGCGCTGCTCAACACGTGCGCGCCCGCGCCGCGACACACGTACGCGCACTTCTGCGCGCACCTCACGTGCGAGGCGCAGTACAGGTAACGCACGGCCGGAACGCGCCGTTCCAAGTGGAGTTCGACGAGCAGCGGTGGCGCACGCACCTGGCGCGGCTGAAGCCGCTCGGGCTGGCCGCGCTGCTCAACACGTGCGCGCCCGCGCCGCGACACACGTACGCGCACTTCTGCGCGCACCTCACGTGCGAGGCGCAGTACAGGTAACGCATGGCCGGAACGCGCCGTTCCAAGTGGAGTTCGACGAGCAGCGGTGGCGCACGCACCTGGCGCGGCTGAAGCCGCTCGGGCTGGCCGCGCTGCTCAACACGTGCGCGCCCGCGCCGCGACACACGTACGCGCACTTCTGCGCGCACCTCACGTGCGAGGCGCAGTACAGGTAACGCATGGCCGGAACGCGCCGTTCCAAGTGGAGTTCGACGAGCAGCGGTGGCGCACGCACCTGGCGCGGCTGAAGCCGCTCGGGCTGGCCGCGCTGCTCAACACGTGCGCGCCCGCGCCGCGACACACGTACGCGCACTTCTGCGCGCACCTCACGTGCGAGGCGCAGTACAGGTAACGCATGGCCGGAACGCGCCGTTCCAAGTGGAGTTCGACGAGCAGCGGTGGCGCACGCACCTGGCGCGGCTGAAGCCGCTCGGGCTGGCCGCGCTGCTCAACACGTGCGCGCCCGCGCCGCGACACACGTACGCGCACTTCTGCGCGCACCTCACGTGCGAGGCGCAGTACAGGTAACGCATGGCCGGAACGCGCCGTTCCAAGTGGAGTTCGACGAGCAGCGGTGGCGCACGCACCTGGCGCGGCTGAAGCCGCTCGGGCTGGCCGCGCTGCTCAACACGTGCGCGCCCGCGCCGCGACACACGTACGCGCACTTCTGCGCGCACCTCACGTGCGAGGCGCAGTACAGGTAACGCACGGCCGGAACGCGCCGTTCCAAGTGGAGTTACGTATGCGACTTGTGCGCGTAACTCACGTAAGAAGCGCAGTACAAGTAAATGACACTATCCCATTGAAGGAGTCAAATGACGTTTTTTTCTCGTAAAGTTGAATATCTCACTAATAGCAGCGCAGATAACGCATTACTTAGGGAATTTTAATAACCATGATTTTAACATTTCAGTGAAGACCTGGTGCCAGTGACGAACAGACGCTGCCTGTGTGAGCTGGCGAAGCAGATAGGGTTCACGGATGCTGTGGCCGACTCTTACACTGTGCAGGAGTGTTTAGCCATCTTCAGACATTTGGTATGAAAACTGATTGATGACGCACAATTTCAGTGGTGGTATTTAGATGTATGCCATCTGATATAATAAATATATAATTTGAGGTTTTTTGAGAATATTGCTGTTATTACCGAACTTTCTGTCTTTATAACTGTTTGTTCAAACGTATCGTGTTCCAGCAAGCGGACACAATACGTCGCGAGACGCGTTTCGTCCGTTCGCTGCACCTGAGCACGCGCGTGAAGGTGCCGCTGCCGCACATGCTGGCCGTGCTCGTGCGCGACCACGCCGCGCAGCTGCAGATGCTGACGCAGGTAACGGACGCGCTCCGTGCGCTCGCTGCACCTGAGCACGCGCGTGAAGGTCCCGCTGCCGCACATGCTGTGGGTTCCATTATGTGCTAAGAAAGCGATGGCTCAGGTGCTCACGTATGTATTTAGTTTCTTGTCTATTTAGTGATGGATGATTGACAGGAACTCTTAAATATTTGTCCAAAGAAATGTAGCTTATGTATGCTAATTGCCCTCTTTAGGCAGTCGGGTAAAAAGGATTAATATCTTTTAAAGAAAAGAAATAAGTACTCCTAACATACTTAATTAATTGATTAATTGTAAAATGGCAGGGAACAGCCGACATAATCCTGGACTCGTGCGTGGATTATTGGAACGGGCGCGACCTGACACCTATATCGCCGACTGATCGCAAGAAGATTATCGATTTCTACCAGCGAAATTCGCTTACTGCCTACTGCACAGCATTTGCATACAAGTGAGTTTATTTTTAAAACACAAATCTCCTGTCGCATTTCGGGGTTTTAGAAATTTAATTTAATTAATTCTATGAATTTATACCTTACATGGAGAGGCAATGTAGGCATTTTTAATGTTTAGCAATTGTATTCATATTAGTTATTAATTATTACTTTTCATTTTTAGAGAATTATAATTTTTCTGTCGCAGAAACCAAAAATTTTCACAACGTATAAGGGCCGGCGCACATATGACGGAGCGCAGCGCAGCGCATGCCCGCGGAATTTTCTTAACGAATCACACACTAGCCGAAATTCGCGCTAATTACTGGGAGAATGCGCGCGGATGCGCGCGGGTGCCCGCGGATGCGCGAGCATGCGCTTCCATGCTCCTCAGAAATAAATTGCTGTTATTTAATTTTGGATATTATTTCTAAAGGGACAATGACGATAATAGTTTGACAGCAAAAAATGCGCTGCGCTGCGCTCCGTCATATGAGTGCCGGCCCTAAGATTGATAAAATTCAATCTTTAATTTAGTTTCGCTCTTCTCCAGTATAGAATAAAAATTAAAAAAAGATTAGTCATATCTTTTTTTTAAATTTCCCCCCCAGACCCCTGACGCGCGGCATCTCGCCGGCCCTGGCGCAGCTGTACCTGGAGCTGCCGGCGGACAGCCGCACGCTGTGCGCGCCCGGCGCCGCGCCCTGGGCCGACGCGCCCGCGCTGCACTTCCACTCCACCGGTAACGTGACGCGTGACGCGTGTGTGCTACCCCAGACGTCTGCTGCACCTGGAGCTGCCGGCGGACAGCCGCACGCTGTGCGCGCCCGGCGCCGCGCCCTGGGCCGACGCGCCCGCGCTGCACTTCCACTCCACCGGTAACGTGACGCGTGACGCGTGTGTGCTACCCCAGACGTCTGCTGCACCTGGAGCTGCCGGCGGACAGCCGCACGCTGTGCGCGCCCGGCGCCGCGCCCTGGGCCGACGCGCCCGCGCTGCACTTCCACTCCACCGGTAACGTGACGCGTGACGCGTGTGTGCTACCCCAGACGTCTGCTGCACCTGGAGCTCCACTCCTGGAGGTCACTCCACTGGTGACGTGACGTGTAATGTATGTGTGGTGCCCTAGACGTGAGAATGGCATCACCTTCCTGTCACACATGTCTACGACCGATGTACAACGTCCCACTCGGAAGCGTGAAATAACTTGCTGCAATCTATTTACGATCGAGAACGAGCACGCATGACAAGGTGACGATTTTGCAAGGTCACCTTGTCATGCGTGCATCATAGAACCAGTGTAGTTCGACCGGTGAAGTACCACCGCCACACCTATTTCTAGCGTGAAGCATTTCTTGCGTTTCGATGGAAGGGTGTGGTTGCCGGCACTGTTTCACATGAGGCGACCATCATAGTCCTCGGGAGTTGCTACTCCTGTATACTATACACAATTAAATGTTTTTATTTACAGAAAAATCTTTCGCCAAAAGTTATTTTTTTTAATTTAATGGAATATAGTAATGAATAAAAAATTTCAGATTCACTGCTATTTAACGAGGTGACGGATGACGACGTAACCGATACTGAAGGATTCTTTGACATGCAGTGCAATCAGGTAAATTATTTCTTTCGTTTATTTATTTCTCTCTTTTCGTTTCTTTCTTTCTTTTTATTTATAACAAACGGGCATGTCCGTTTGTTATAAATAAAAAAGAAGGTTTGGTGGTAATTAATCACTGCTGCTTATTAATATCTGAAATCAACTTCATATTGAAGAGAGGTTCATACTAAATTCTAATTCTGCGTTTCTGCGGAAAGGTCTATTTGCTGGCTTAATTTTATGTGACGTGACCACCTTAATTCTCGGGAGTTTTTTTTTTATTTGACTGAAGTAGCAAACGAGCATGCAGTCCACCTGATGGTAAGTAGTCGGGAACCTATGTTCTATTGAAGTTGCTTACACATGTCCATGACCACTTACCATCAGGTGGACTGCATGTTCGTTTGCTGCTTCAATCAGATAAAAATAAGTACCTCATACCTCAAAAATATTAGCATTTAGATGTTTCGATTTCATCCCTGTAGGTGTTCATCGGCATGGTGACGATGCAGTACCAGGCGCAGAGCGACATGGTGGAGCTGATCGAGCGGCTGGAGCGCGCCTGCATCCGCTTCGTGCACTTCAGCAAGGAGAACGAGCTGCGCTCGCGCGTCTTCAGCGAGAAGATGGGCCTCGAGTCCGGCTGGAACTGCCACATCTCGCTCATGAGCGGCGGGGAGAACAGGTAGGCGATGTGTGTACACACCGGTTACACTGCTATAGGGTGTTCTAGGATAGTGCTCTAAGGTGAGCGGAAACTCTCAAGTGTCTTGACCAGTGTAGACCTGGTCTTTTTTTTTTGTTTTCGAGGGGGAACCTTCAAAAGGTACCCGACGCCGTGGGAGCGACGCAGGGTTATGTGGGATTTTTACCGCACTAAAACCCCCCCGGTGGCCGTCTCGGCGCTGAAAAGGAGGACTCCGGGATCTCGAAACGACTTAACCGGAATCCTCCGAGCGCGCTGCCCCACCGGGCTCCTCCCAGATGGGCGGCTGGGCCCACCGCTCCGTCTAGTCTTTACGACGGTATGCGACCACACATACCGCCGTCCTTCCCGGGATTGCCTGACCGACCGGTTCGAGCTCCCACTCTAGCCGTCTGCAACTCCGGAAGCTCCTTTTAGTCGCCTCTTACGACAGGCAGGGGATACCGTAGCCCTATTCTGACCCCAAGGCCACAGGGACGATACACCTGGTCTAGACACTTGTGGGTTTTCGCTGTTAAAAGGGGATTAAGTTACGTCATTTTGAGTTTTAGTGACGATTAATGATTAAGGGATTTGAAGAAAGGAGTTTAATTAAGTTAAAGCATTATCAAACTAAACTTACAACTTCACAGGTATGGGTTGGAGAATGCAATGGTTTTTTGTTGGGTGGGTAGAGGATTCCAAGGACCTACTAAATATTAGGGTCAACTGGGCTCTCGTTGAAAAGGTCATTGTTGGATATGGTCTAAGTGTTTTGTTGTTGGTACATAATGATAAAGTATTTATTTATAATAAGAGTGAGGTGTGGGGGATAATTGGTCAAAATTTTGATTTCTATGTGATGCCCAACTTAATCTAACAAGAGAAGACAAAAATAAAATGGGTAATATAATATATCAAAAGTCTTAACAGTGGGTAGATATCAAATGTGGACATTGGGCAATAAGTATAAAACACGTCAATAAAGACAACGAAAATTAAACGTCAGTGGACTTTTAATATATTTTAATCTGTATTTTGTAGCTTGTCTTTATTGTTGTGTTGTATATTGTAAAATTAATAAGATTAATATTACAACACGACTTTGCTTAGCGTAGTAACATATATTACATAAAGGTAATATTATAATGATAAAATTAATTTATTTACTGAATAAAGTGGGACGGAATGCATCAATTTTCACCAAAGGAAATGTAATACTAATTAAAATAAGTATTTGATTGTATTAATATCACATTTTTTCACATTTACAAGTTACATTAATATATAATTACACGTGTTGTTGTAATAACATCGTATGATTGGCATATTAATTACAAATATTTACAGACATCATCCACATCTAATGAAGACTGCACATTTTCTTCGTTCAAATTATGTTCATGCAAAACTAACCGTTACGTTAGTTATTGTCTTCAATAATACATTATTTTTCACCCTGTATATCTTCATTATTTGAGTAGAGGGTTTAATGTTTTAAACTTACTCAAATAATGTAGATATACAGGGTGAAAAATTATAGTGGGTTAAAAAGCTCGACTGAATCCGATAGTAAAAGACAACATAGCGTGTATGCTATTGTTATCTGATTTCTATAATTTTAATCAATTTCTGGCAACACTTTAAAACTATTGCCCGAATGATAGAATGAATTTGCTGTAGTTTTTTTTAACTTTTACGCAAATATTGATTTGATTACTGATGCGACGGTTAGTTTGTTAAACTATCTTGTACTCTAACAATACAATGAAGTATGTGTTAATTTTTGTTGTATTAAATTGTTCATGTAACTTTAAGCTCATGGATACAATCGGTTAATGTGTGATGGTGCTCCTAAAGTCACGTTGATATAACATTTTTTATTAAATTATTTGTAAATTAATATATTTGAAATTAAATTATTTTTAAAGGCAGTCCTTATATAGGACTTTTAAAGCTGCAAGGAGTGAAAGGGGGCAGGTAAAAGGTGATGCACCTTTGGTCTGCAACATGGACTTATTAGTTGATCGTACATAATATCATTTACAAAGATTATAGTAATCAACTATTTATAATTCAATTCGGCAGCCAGACTGTCGAATGGGCAGCAAACTGAGGTATGCCAGACCTCAGTTTGCTCACTCTACGGTAACAGTAAATGGCCATGCCAATTATATTTATTAATGGTAATACTACTTTTTTTTATTCTAGCGATGAATGACTATCATTGGGTGCATCAATCACCATAAGATTTTCAATAATACAAATATCAACACATAAACATACCAGCACATACGACTATTCAGTTCTTTCCTTTTATATATATATATATATATATATAAGTGTTGTGTGTAGACTTTACAATATGTAGTACAAATCCTGTATTTTTTGTTAATTGTCAAGTCTTTTTCCTGTATATTATAAAAATCTGATAAAAAAGTCAAATGAAATATTGTATAAATGATTCATTTTATGAAGTTAAACACTAATTTCCTTCTTTTATTTTTAGCAATTATTGAACTTAATTTTATATAATTTGTGTTTTTTGTTCTTTTCTAGATCGTATGAAAAGTCTGAGTGCTTGATCTGGTTAGTCTTGTCTCTGTCTATAGTATTTACTCTTATAATCGACTTAGAAATGCTATGCTTAGAAAAATATGTCGTAGTTACTTTAAACTTGCAATACCGCCATACTTTAGCTTTTCTTCAATACAATAATAGAAATAAAAATAGAGAACCATAAAAATGTATATCGAAAATTAGATAGTAAAAACATTTCTAAAGTTGTTAGTCTTACATACAAATGAAATTGAGTTTTATTTATTACTAGCTGTGCCCGCGACTTCGTCCGCGTGGAATAGTTATTTTGGGCATAATTTATTTTTGCAAACAACCTCCTCAGCTTTATAAAATATAGCTGTTACCCACGACTTTGTCCGTTTCATTTTCTATTATTATTTTAGACAATTTAGTTTTGAAAAGAACATAGCTAACTCATATAGCTCATATATAAAAAAATAATTGTGAAATTATTAGAACCTAAAACAAAATATCCTTAAAACCAAATCAAATAGTATTAAAAAAGTATTATTACACGACGATAAAACGACGCAAGATCTCTAAGATCTATATCTTCTAAGATAATCATTGAAATTAAGTGATGTCAAAGACAATTTTGTTCACAATTAAATACTCTTAATCAACAACACATTTATTTGGACAAATATTAATATTATTACGTTGATACAACTCTTAACTAATTTCGACCGAATTTGATTACCATGAAAACGGTTCTAGTGAGTTAATCTTAAAAGATAGACATATACTGTCGCGGACATTTTTTTAGATCATTTCAAGAGAAATAATTCTTTCATACATATATTTTTGGTATCTTGTACCGTTTTCGCAGCGCACGCAACGGAAGCCCTCAAGGATGAATAATTTGCCCCGTTTTTTTCACATTTTCCATTATTTCTTCGCTCCTAATAGTTGCAGCGTGATGTTATATATAAGAATTTTTAAATTCGAACCAGTAGTTCCTGAGATTAGCGCGTTCAAACAAACAAACTCTTCAGCTTTATATATTAGTATAGATATCGGGATATACTTTTTCAACCAACTCCTCCGCATTTGAACGAAGACGTATCGATATAAAGATTGATTTTGACTTTTACGGGTAACAAAGCACTATTATCTACTTAAATCTTTAGAAAATTGGAATATCACTGAACAGCGACATATATTCTAAGTTCATATTTTGTTTCATGTGGTCAAAGATAAGATCTTTTAAGAGGTGCATCGGGCTATTTGTGCGCGTAAATTGTTCTTTGTAAAGCAGAAGACAGAATCAAAACACTTTTACAATTCATACGAACAGGGCGCACCCGCTCGCAGGGCGCTGCCGCACCCTGCTCGCTTAATTTTTATGTTTTCTTTTATGTTCCAACCTAACCTAACCCATCCTGTTGAAAAAGCTACAGCTAAATCCAACTCTTAATAATAACATGACAATACTCCTGCATTTTCAGGATTTAGGTATTCAAAGTGACACTTTTCATCATAATGTTCTCTCAGGAACGGGTCGTAATGTATTTTAATCAATAAGTACCAAACTCATACGGCTTAAGTAGGTTGTGTACTTAGATTATCAGGGTTGATGAATTGAAGTTTAATTTATTAATCACATTTCAGTTTAATGAGCTGTCATTAAACTCATAATATATACTAAAAACAAACGTAAGCATTATGTGACTACCTTTTATAATTTAGGCTTGCACTATCCCGCATCATCAGGGAGGAGTTGAAGGTAAAAAAATATCCCGCGTCTTTGTTTAGTATTCTTATTACCTATACGTAAGCACTTGCGAGCCAACTTCTATAGCTTGGGCTTGCAGTATTCTGCATCATCAGGGCTGAGGAGCTTATGGTCGAAATAGTCATCATGTGTCTTTGCTTAGTAATTATATTACATACCCGAAAGCATTAAATGGCCAACTTCTCTATGGCTTAGGCTTGCAGTACCCTGCATCATCAGGCTTGAGGAGTTGAAGATCGAAATTTTCATCTTGTGTCTTTGCTTAGTAATTATATTACATACCCGAAAGCACTAAATAGCTAACTTCTATGGCTTAGGCTTGAAGCACCCCTGCATCATCAGGGTTGAGGAGATGATGGTCAAAGTTTTCATTTTGTGTCTTTGCTTAGTAATTATATTAAATACCCGAAAGCATTAAATGGCCAACTCCTATGGCTTAGGCTTGCAGTACCCTGCATCATCAGGCTCGAGGAGTTGAAGATCGAAATTTTCATCTTGTGTCTTTGCTTAGTAATTATATTACATACCCGAAAGCACTAAATAGCTATTTTCTATGGCTTAGACTTGAAGCACCCCTGTATCATCAGGGTTGAGGAGATGATGGTCAAAATTTTCATCTTGGGTCTTTGCTTAGTAATTATATTACATACCCGAAAGCACTAAATAGCTAACTTCTATGGCTTAGGCTTGAAGCACCCCTGCATCATCAGGGTTGAGGAGATGATGGTCAAAATTTTCATCTTGTGCCTTCGCTTAGTAATTATATTACATACCCGAAAGCATTAAATGGCCAACTCCTATGGCTTAGGCTTGCAGTACCCTGCATCATCAGGCTTGAGGAGTTGAAGATCGAAATTTTCATCTTGTGTTTTTGCTTAGTAATTATATTACATACCCGAAAGTACTAAATAGCTAACTTCTATGGCTTAGGCTTGAAGCACCCGTGCATAATCAGGGTTGAGGAGTTAGAGGTCAAAATTGTCATCATTTGTCTTTGCTTAGTAATTATATTAAATACCTGAAAGCACCAAATGCCCATCTCGTATAGTTTAGGCTAGCAGCATCCTGCATCATCAGGGGTGAGGAGTTGAAGGTCGAAATTTTCATTTTTTGTCTTTGCTTAGTAATCATATTACATACCCGAAAGCATTAAATGGCCATCTCCTATGGCTATGGCTTGAAGTAACCCTGCATCATCAGGGTTGAGGAGTTGAAGGTCAAAATTTTTACCGTTCATCTTTGCTTGGTATTTTTATTACATAACCGTAAGTACCAAATAGCCAACTCTTACGGTTTAGTCTTGAAATACCCTTACATCATCAGGGTTGAGGAGTTGAAGATCAAATTTTTGTCCCACGAATTTGTTTAACAATCTTATTATATATCCATAAAAACAAATTGACTTACTTCTACGGTTCAGGCTAGCAGTACCCCTGCATCATCAGGATTGAAGAGTTGAAGGTCAATTTTTTTAGGAAAAAAATTGACCTTATTGTTTTTGCTTAGTAATCTCATTCTACATTCAACCCAATTGGACTCCTACAGCTTAGGTTTGGCCGAGTATCGCTAATTTCGTTAATTTGCTTCATGGAAATGGATCCTGTGATCAGAACCGTATCGAACTCATCAGAGTACCCTTGAAGTACATTCTTTCAAATAAAAGAAAAATCATCAAAATCGGTTGGCGGGAAATTGAGTTATTCATCTATTTATCGCGCACATCGTTAATGCAAATATCAGACTTATGCGCTTTTCTTATGGATGCCACTGTCAAAAGTGAACTAAAAATAAATGAGACCCCATGACACGCACTACCTTTCAAATGAAAAAAAAATCATCCAAATCCGTTCACCCAGTGCGGAGAAATCGAGTAACAAATATAAAATAAAAAAAAAAAAAATAAAAAAAATACAGACGAATCGATAACCTCCTCCTTTTTGGAAGTCGGTTTAAAACTATGCTTTAACATAAAAATTAAAGCGAAATACTAAATTTTATTGAGGTAGCCTCAAAATTGACTGACTTTCATACAAACTTACATCTCCTATTTGGGTTAAATTGGGGGGGGGGGGATAAGAAAATTCATTCTTAACTGACGTCTACGTCATAAAAGGAACCCCTAGTAAAAATCATATTCGTATCTTTAGCAGTTTAGGCTTTAGGCTCTACGATGTTTATTCAATAGATGAGTGAGAGAGCATCCTTTCGTTTTTATATAAGTATATATAGATATAGAGATATAGATTTGTATAGTATCAAATAACATAGGTACACACATAACCAATAAAAAATACATAACAAAGGAATACATTTTACAGACCATAACATGTTACATATCTTGTTAACACTCATCGAACACAGAATAAATACTGCGTAGTTTTAAATTGACATTACTTTTTTATTTATAAACCGATTTACATAAAATAAACACTAAATGTTAAGTGAAGTTTCCCACAACACATCAGTGAAAATTATATTCAAATTGGATAAGCCTTTTCTGAGATTAGCGTTTTCAAACACACAGACAAACAGACAAACAGACAAACAGACAAACAGACAAACAGATAAACAGACAAACAGACAAACAGAAAAGATTTCTAAAAACCATTATTTTGGGTTCTATATCGTATTAAAGACCTCTAGAAATGGTTTTCACCTAAATTTATTCCATGTACAGACAGCGACCTCTTACAGATTTATTATAGTATAGATTATTCATACGCTAACGAGACTCAAAAGTATTGTCTACCCTAATATTGGATATTACTGAAAAGATGGGCGCTGCCATTGTAGATAATAATATAGATAATATATGATAATATATATAGGGTAGCAACATATATATGAGGTTTGAATTAAAACTGTAATGCTATAAAATGAAAACATGACACTGCCAGCGAAAAACACACATCGAATATAATATAAGCATTTTTTTTTTTTGCTTGTTTATATTTATCGACGATAAATGGTTATAATCAATGTGAACTAATATCAACTAGTTACATCTGAGCAACCATTCTATCGAAGCTATGTTACACTCATGTTACTAAGTAGTCTATGTACCTACATAGTTAATTATGTCGACTAATATTAATGGATAGGGACTGTCAAACTCTATGATCTATTTTGTTGTATTTTTGGAGTATATATTTGTTTATTTTTAAAGGTGGAAGCAAGAAACCCTTGAGGAGTAAGGTGGCCGGCAGAGACGAAAAACAAAGAGTTTGTTTTTCGTCTCCATCCGCCACCTTACTCCTCAAGGTTAGCAACGCGTCTGGGGCCAACCTCAAGAAAGATAGATCCTATCATGAGTTAATTACAAATGTCCATTGGCGACAGTGGCCACTTTGGCGACAGTGAAACGTTTACTTGTTGGCGATTACGTTAATATTATAAAAAATACTATATTTTTTTACATTGAGATCAAAGTTTAGACGCTTGAAATGACATAAGAAGCGTTAAGTCAAAATGATACGGTCATAGAGTTCGACGCGAATCTAAACGTCAGTTTATTCCACTATCACTCAGATGATATCACCTAGGTCATGATGGTTTTGATCACCTAGGTGATATCACTTGAAATATCACGTGATCGAAGTGGAATACACAAAATGGTAACGTTCAACAGTAGGCCGGGCTCGCCGATGTCCGCGGCGCGCGAGCGGCCGCACACCGCCGCGAACGACCCCTTCCGCTATAGGTGCGTGCCTCGCGCGCGAGTGATACGTCACGTCACGTTACGCGTCACGTTACGCGTTATGTAACGCGTTACGCCACTTCACACGTTACGCACACACACATCACGTGACACGTCTCCAGTTCCCGTGCGAGATCAACTGTGTATTCATTATTTTTTCTGTAGAAATGCGATTGCGTGATTATTTTGGCATAGTGCACGATGATAATGGTTTTATTGTATATTGCTATATCCTGTTCCCTTTGGGGAAGATTAAGGCTGTTGGCTTTTGTGTTAGAGCTACTTCTATATTATAATTTTGTACATGATGATGAATTTTAATATGATATTTATTTACAGCCTTTTCATTAACGAATACACCAATAGTTTTACGTCTGTATTTTCGATGAAAACCTAGACGGAGTTATATGACGGAACGCTATGTTGCAATGATCATGCAATCGGGTTTTAGTCGGACATCCATTTAGGGTATATACCAGCACTAACAACTCAGGTGTTTGTCAGTTTGATAATAGGTCGCACTTAGATTGTTTGTTTTAGGCAGTAGTTATCATAATACCTTTCTTTCATAAGGCATAAAACAGTTTTTACGAAAGACAGTAGTCAATTGTCCTGGATGTAATCCACAAAAGTGTACATTCACACTTCCCTTCAGCTTCTTAGTAAAATTGAGTTGTACATGATCATAGTAAGATTTATTTCTCAGCCATAGTGGGCGGCCGGGATTCTAATTTCAGACACATTTATACAAAATTAGAAACATATTAGACTAGCCTTCAAATTTCAATGAATTTTCATTTGATTAATTTCAATGTATAAGTGTCCCCATTAGGGTGATACAGATGGTATACTGATGACAGTACTTGAGTTGTAGCTGCAACGTGTTATAGAAAAAGTTTCCACCTCATACGTGCGTCTCGTACGTACGTGATCTCAGTCTACGTGCACAAAGCGAACGTGCATACACGTAAATTATATCAAACTCGTGATTTACGTTTCGTATCACAAAATCTTCGTTTATTTTTTTAGTATCACTAACTTCGGTATTTGAGTTTAATTAAAGCAGTCATATCGATAATACATTGTAAATTACATATGACATGTGACGTAACACTCATGTGCATCTACTAAATTTATTTCATTGTGTTTGCATGTTTATATAGATAATCGGTTTAAGTTGTTCTATGACATTTTGCTTCTGCAAAATATTTGCAATGAATGCTTGAATGTATTTTAATGCATTGTCGAACATTTTGATAATTAAAACACATAATTAATGACTTTAACAAATATTATATACGTATATGTTCGACGATTCATTTAAATCTGCTGTCTTTCGCTTCTGCTAACATTTTAAACTGTAGATGAAGAAAGCAGTAGTAAAGCTTGTTCTACTTACATTGAGTTTAAACACAAAGCACAATAGATTCACCGATACACAAAGTTACAGTAAGCTACTAATATCTGAGGGTGTTAAAAACACATTTTTCCAAATTAAAACAACGGCTTATTAATTGCTACTAATCTGGGTTTTGGGATAAATAGACTGCATTTTGACTGTAAAAGTTTAATAAAGTATTGTAGATTATATCATTATGTACATCCCATCTGACCAAACACATAGTCAAAGTGTATTCATTTTTCTTTTATGCTAGTTTCACCTGCATTGGAACAGTGATAATGTTTCAAGTGTTCTTGGTCGACAAATTTAATACCAAGTAGTATTGAAATTACCTTAAAAATCAGAGATTCCCCCCTTTAATGAAGTTCACACTCTTGAATCATACCCATAAATCTTGCTTAAATTAACCTTTACAATGTTTTGCAGTCAAAATGCTGTCTATTCACTAAATAAAAAACATTATTACATGGTTATAAAATGATATGTACATGCAAATAACAGTGGCAACATAGTGTCGACTAAAGCGCTGTCGATGTCTGCCCCGGGGGCGATCAACGTGGAGCACACCACCGTGAAGTTTGACAACGAGATCAAGAAAGCTCGCCATTCCATGACGGCGCATAGTGGGTTGAAGGTGAGTTAATGGTTGAGGGGACGCCCACGACGACTTCAAGTAAAACAGGGTTCGTAATGCCTGATTACTAAAATGATGCAACAAAAAACAGCATACTCGTAGTGCCATACAATATAATTCAAGAACTTCTTAAAATAATTTAAGTAATGGTGATAGTGATAATTAACTTTAACATTTTTTCCTATTAATCTATGGAAATGAAGAAATAAATTACTACTCTATTTGTTCGTAAAAAACTGTTATGTAGTATTTATAGGGATATATCTGTGCCCCGAGTGAAAACGGGTGTGGTTTGGCCAATTCGACTTTTTATACCAAAATCATTAGAAAAAAAGCATATCAACCGATGGATAACTGTTAATCTAAGCGTCGCCTCACACGAGCCGCACAAACACAAAACGCCGCCACTGGCATATTTCCTATAGTATCTATATATTGCCCGTTTGTGGCGACATTTCAACGTTTTTCTAAAAACAACTCTGCCGATAGTGTTTTAAAAACGTTTTTTGTTACGAAAAGGCAATTTGACATAAATCAACTGTACACTTGTATATTTTATTCAGTTGCAACGCGCAAGTATCCCTACATCCCACCCGTCGACGGACTCGCTGCTGGAAGGGGCGGAGTCGCCGGTGGACGGGTGCCGCTCGCTGTCCTGCCTTACGGACTCCACTGACCATTCCGCGCCGCTGCACTTCGATATGAGCAACCGAGTAAGTATGCATGATTTTATGTCATATCAATAGTACATAGAAAGTCGACCAATTCTCACTTAGACAAAGCGATGGATTGTGGCCTAAAACTCTTATCTGATAGAAAACCGGTGCCTAGCAGTAGGAAGTGGATGTGTTGACGTAGTTGATATAATCCCGTAGGATATGTAATCAAATAATTATTACAATAATGGCGTAGGCCTGGACTATGGCCTACACCATTCGCACTCTCAAAGGAGACTCGTGACCGTTACTAGAACAATAATGGGTCGAAAAAGACTAAATACTGCATATATCTTATTTTAATCAGATTGGGTACGACAACCCCGCTTCTCTCTAAATGTGTCTCGTAATTAATGGATGCACCTAAATCTTTTTTCATCCACGATACAATGCATTTTTAATATGGAATCAACGATCACATTGCATACGACTTTTTTTTAATATAAATCTTGTCAACCCATTATTGTCCTACTGCTGGGCACAGGTCTTCTCTCAGAACGAGACAGTTTTAGACCATAGTCCACCGCACTGGCCAAGTGCGAATTGGTGGAATAAATAAATACAGACAAAAAATATATAAATGAGTCAAAGCTTCTTAATCAAGGTTACCATATCCGCGATTTTAGTATTCGGGGGTTTAAAAATTGTAACCATTTTGTTTTATTATACAATATATATAATATATATTATACGAGTAAAAAGATTCGGTGCCTTCTGTTTGCGTCAGCTTTAGCACAATTGGTCACTCAAGGCTTCTGTATTCGAACAGAATATCCTCGAATCAGGAGTTATAAGTGTAATTTGTCTTATTTCCAGGCGAAGCTGCCCCGCGGCATCGAGAACATCCGTCCTCACATCGAGCAGGTGGACAACGTGCCGCTGCTCGTGTCGCTGTTCACGGACTGCACGCCCAGCTCCGTGCACTGCATGATACAGATTATGCAGGTACTGGGGACACCCTGACACCATTTAGCGTGATTGTTGATTGTTCTGCCTGATTGTAGGCTTATATTATCGCGGAATTGATACATTTCATTATTATGAAGGTAAAGGTAATGTTCATATTATGAAGGTAAAGAGGTTGTCCACATAAATGTTGACAACCACTTTACCTTCAGGAAATGGATGCATCTGTGATTGCATTTTGATTAGAACCAATATGAAGTTTATATGTCTATTAATGATAAAGACCATCAGATGGCATACTCTTTCGTTTGCTACTTCAATTGTATATGTTTTTTTCTTTTATTTAAAGTAAAAAACGAAACATATATTCGAATTATATAAAATATTATATCTTACTTACTTGTTCATGTTAAATATCGTAAACTTTAATGTAAAAAAATATTAAGTAGTGCGTAAAAATATTTTTTTAATTGACAGGATTATGGTGAAGTTGTCTGCGTGATGGGATCGGCTGCCAACTGCCAGAACATGGAAGTATTCATGCAAGCGGATGCCAGGTACTTAGACATCGTCCCTGTAGCCTCGGGGTCAGAATAAGGCTACGGTATCCCCTGCCTGTCGTAAGAGGCGACTAAAAGGGGCTTCCGGGGTTGCAGACGGCTAGAGTGGGAGCTCGAACCGTTCGGTCAGGCAATCCCGGGAAGGACGGCGGTATGTGTGGTCGCATACCGTTGTAAAGACTAGGCGGAGCGGTGGGCCCAGCCGCCCATCTGGGAGGAGCCCGATGGGGCAGCGCGCTCGGAGGATTCCGGATGAAGTCGTTTCGAGATCCCGGAGTCCTCCTTTTCAGCGCCGAGGGCGGCCACCGGGGGGGTTTTAGTGCGGTAAAAATCCCACATAACCCTGCGTCGCTCCCACGGCGTCGGGTACCTTTGGAAGGTTTCCCCCCTCGAAAACAAAAAAAAAAAAAGGTACTTAGACATAAATACTTAGACATACATAAGGTACTTAGACATATGTATATGAGGCAGTTTAATTCGCCCGAAATCAATATTTGAATGAGTAAATGTAGGTTACATTCATACATTCATTCATTCAAAAGAATTAGTGGTAAAAAATGTACCTACCTGGTATTGTTAGGTAACAGTTTGTAAATGCTATCGGCTTATATGAAATAAAAACTGTGTTTTTATGAATTTGTACATTATAATAACATTTTCTGTTTAGACTTCCTTATTGAGTGTATTATGTATCTTTGTTTATGTAAATAAATTATTAAATAAAAATAAAAAAATATAAAACGTATCGATAGTGCACATGAATGACATACAACGAGCATACGCTCACTTAACGTCAATGAGTATCTCATAAACATAAAAATAGAATATCTCATTAATATTTTTAATTAGATAAATCTTTCCAGCTATAATGCAAAAATTTTGTGCTACACTCGCACCAGAAGAAATTCCAACACACACAATATATTAATTGTAATGTGCACTCTAGCATTTAGTCGCTATTATCAAGCAAACACAAGCGACAAACGCTATCCTTTATTTTTTATTACTTCAAATGCAGCATAGCCCTGGAGCCGCTGTACCCGGTGCTCTGCCAGAAGATGCCCCCGTACCAGGTGCCCGACGACTGCGTGGGGCCCATCGACCTGGCGCGCAGCCTCAACTCCGTGCCCTGCTCGCTCTCGGTGAGAACTCATAAAAAACACTTGGTTATGCCCAAGGCTTCTCCACTTTAATCGCATTTACCATGGTAACAAGTGTCCCGACTGTTAAAATGGGTCATAAACTATCTGTGTACTAAATTTCAGATATGCGATTTGTAGTTTATGCATGAGAAAGAGCAACAAACACACATACGTAGTCACAAACTTTCGCATTTACAACATTAATAAAACTAGGTTCATAGATAAAACTAACTTTAGACTATTATTATCGCGGAATTGATACATTTTAATACTTAACGGGTACTTACGAGTTTGGACGTGACCACGATCCATGCAACTGGGTAGAAATATCGGCAAAAAGAATTCTATAAGAATACATAAGAAACTGCATATCGTGAGTACCCGTTAAGTATTAAAATAAAAACCTAACTTTTTCTTGCCATAATTAAACGGACAAATGGGATCCATTGAGCGAGAGCGACTGGCTATAAATTTACCGGTAGATTAATTGAACGATACGACTGATTGAACAATCGATTGACCGAATGGTTGTCTGATCAGACGGTCGATTGACCGAAACCTTAACTAAGAAGAAAAAAAAATGAAGAAATGTGTTTGCGCTCTTTAAAACATTTTTATGAATCTAAGTGATATGTAAACTTACTGAAGGATAACTATTTTTATATATGAAGATGTTTCAAGCATGATTTAATGTGATTAAAACTGTTTCACGCTGCTTATGAAGTTACAAAATAAATGGCAAAATCAACCGCCGACGAACTACTGCAATTCACAAGTACGTATTATCATAGATAGTTTGAGTAGAAATAAAATTGACTATATTTATTGACTTGTAAAAATAATGTACTTGGGGACTATACTTACGAAATTTCTGAGCTAAAAGTGCTATAAAACAGAAATGCTAGTCGTGGAGATATGCTTTTAATAAGGAACACCTCAAATACGTGCTTAAAGTATATGCAACAGTTATATAATAATGTTTTGGTGGTATTGGTATTAATGGTGCACGTCAAATGATCGATACTACCATCGATCGATTTGTACGACCAAACGGCATTCCAGAAAGGAAACCAATATTTTGACATAAAAGTTACATATTCTTTTAAATTTTTCATCATCAATCATTGGGCGCGTCCCAGATGACGCTCACCAAGCCCCAAACGCCCAAAACGTCGTTCCACGAGTCGACCGCCGTCGTTGTGGTCGCGGCGAAAACGTCACTCATGACGTCATGACTTACGCCCACGCGAAGCTCACGACGACCCATCTAATAAGGTGGTTCGAAGTGATCGTTCCACTAGAGATTATGTCAGTTACAAGCTAGTGGAACGGGAAAAACTGCGGTCATGAGCGTGATCTTTGTGAACGTCTAATGGAACGCACTCATTGTTATTTTTTATTATTAATAATAATTCTGACGTTTATTTGAGTATGTATTAAAGTATTAGTGTGTGTAACACACAATTTATCTGTTTTTGTTAACATACTAATATTTCTATTGTAACTATTGTGATAGATGGCGCGCGATGCGGACGTGTCGTTGTTCGCGCTCATAACGATGTCGCGCCACTACATGATGTGCATCTGGAACTGCACGCAGTTCTGGATATGCAGTGCTTGTTACATATCACTCATACAGGTACTGTATATGATTTTTATTGTAAGTGTGGACTAGATTAACGGCGTTAACACCGTTGTTCTGGTCTTTAGACACAATATTGAATTGAACTTTAATTTTATGTTGTCATTTATAAAATTTCAATTTTTCAATTGGCATATAAAAATAGAAAAAAAAGTTATGACTTTAAAATTAAATGATGCCCATTTAATTTTAAAGTCATAAATATAACTTTTTTTAAATAAATAACAATAAAATAGCAATTTATGACGATGTAAACGCGTTTCAGGTGAGATAACTGTATGCGTTTCTGTAAATATAAGACCCAAAGGTTTTGTAAATTAACGTGATCGAAGCGAAGCTATTATATGTTTATGTGTAAAATATATAGTATATGACGGTGTATATGATGTGTTGTAGGTTGGTTCACTATACGCGTTCCTCCCGCTGGCGCTGAGCCCGGGCGGCGCGCTGTGGAGCAGCGCCGTGAGCGTGCCGCTGGCCGCCGCCGCGCTCGCCTTCGCGCCCGCGCACCACAACGTGATGCAGCGCGCCGCCACGCGCCCCGCGCTCGCGCTCGACCGCAAGGTGACGTCACACACCCCGCGTGTGTCTCACGTGCCGGCGCTAACCTAACCTAACCTAACGGCGCGATGTGGAGTACACCCCGCGCGAACTCTCGTCTGCAAGATGACGTCACGCCGCCATCCCGTGTGTGTATCAGGTGCCGGCGCGATGTAGAGTAGTGTCGCCACGCGCGAACTGTCGACTACAAGATGACGTCGACACTTCCCACTCCCTACACTCCCAATTGCGGTCAATATGAAAAATTAATTCTTAACATGAAGTCGTATAAATGCTGCAATTGAATTATAAAGCAGTATAATATATTTTTTTGTATGTATAGCAGACAAAGTGCCCGTCCCTGTAGTTCCGAAATAGGGCTACGGTATCCCCTTCCTGTCGAAAGAGGCGACTAAAAGGGGTCCCCTGGGTCGCGGACGGCTACAGTGGGAGCTTGAACCGTTCGGTCAGGCGACCCCGAGAAGGACGGCGGACCAGACGAAGTGGATCTAAATACGCTCCGCCTCCTTCATAAAAATTGCAACCTTCTGAAGACACATTCGTATTAATATTACACGGAAATAATACGTTTATGGGTATTTATTTACTAAATATTATGTCCACCAGATGGCACTGTTCGTGTTTTGGTGCTACGCGTGCAAGTTCGTGCCGTCCGCGATATCGATAGTCGCGATCTACGGGCTGACGCTGAGGAGCTTCTGCGAGCAGATCGCGGCGGCAAGCAACGCCACGGGCTGTTGGCTAGTGTACCCGATCAACCTGGACAACCGGACCGGGCCCGCGGACCTCGCGATGAAGAGCTGGCACGGCTGGGGCGACGACTTCTACGACGGGTTCTACCTGGCGCAGCATATCACGCTGGCGCTGGTTACACTGCATTTAAGTTAGTTTTCTGTATTTATAATATTGAATTAGCTAACGGGCATGCAATTTACTTGATTGTCATTGGTTACTGTTATCCATGAACATCCGTAAGACAATCACAGATGGGGTGCTACTTTAGAGAACTAAGATCGTCACTTCATATTCACAGACTCGGTAGAGTCTGACACCAAGTTCAAGGTCAGACAAACCGGTATGTATTTACCGTAATAGGAGCGGTTATTTGTAGATTATGATTATATATTCATAAAAGGGAGTCAGCATACTCATCCACCTCCCCGCAAGAAGTTCTTCGTTCTAGAAATAGATGTGATGATGTTTTAATTTACGGCGTATATTTACCAAATTTTATGCATTTATTTTAATTTTTTTTAACACTGTATACGGTATATTATTTGTCTTGTGATTTTACGCAAAGGTAACATACATCTATAAAGGCTAAAGAGGCATACAACTACAAAGGCATCTCTAGCACCATAAATATTTACACGTAAAGTACTACTTCATTCTAAATTACTTTAATTGGTTTCAGTTGTGATATCATTGTCTTTCGTACATCGACACTCCTCGATATGGGAAAGAGGTTTTTGGGCGAATCGCGTGTGGTCCGTTACTGTTGTGATATTGTAAGTATATTTTTTTACGTGTTTAGCTTACGTTATTTAGTTGTTAGTATGTGTATTTTTTATATTTATAACATCATAAACCCAAGTATTACATATCGAATCAGGAAAACAAACTTATCGTGTTTCGGCAATAGGTAATGGCGTTGCAGAGCAGTGATAGCCTAATGGTTGAAACTTGCCCTCTAGATCGGGAGGTCCGAGGTTCAAACCTAGGTTTGACCTCCGGACCTCGTGCCTGGGCATGCACCACTGATTTTTCTAAAATTATGTGCGCATTAGAAATTAATTATTTTTCGAAACGTAATCGTTACAAGTTTAAATATAAATGATGTTCCTAGTGTGGGAGCCGGTATTTATGGAGGCCCTGTGGTAGTTGTCCCGGATGCCTTCCCCTTTATCTGGTCTTGCTTTATACAAAAGCGCGGATTATAATTTTAGTTATATTTTTGATATACAAGTGAGACACAAGTTTTGAGATATAAGTTAGTCTTTCTGCATCTATATGACCTCAGTGGTATACGTACAGCGTATAGCGTACCGTCGTCGTCGTAAATCCTAGGACAGTTCTCCCGGATGCCTTTCCCTAACTCCGGCTCGTTATGTTGTACTTACATTACTTGAGATACAACATAGGATATATATCACAGGGACCGTATTTAAACCACAACCTATTTTTCATAGTTTTCACCCCTTCCCTCCCTTGAAATGGTTACGTGGTTTGTGTACGTTACAATACGTACGTCACTATACCTGCATCGATACGTACTGTTACGCGGGAATGGCCTAAGAGGGTTTTCGTAAAAAAAAAACTTTATATTAAAAGAACTATTTTATTAAAATAAATTCAATTGATATTTAAATACTTAAGCTTATTTTTAAATATTAACCCTCGGCATAACCGTGACTTTCCGATGATTGCCTGAGACTAACGCGGGATGCTTGAGATGCGAGGAATGCGGACTCAAGGGTTAACTCATTATAGCAGTATGTCACTAAAGCGGATTTGTATTTGTCTGACGTGTCGTGACGTGACGCATCAGAAGGGTATCGGTTTCATACATTTAGTATGGTAACTGATGAGACACAACAGAAGCCATCACAACACATTGCGCATTACTAGTATGAACGTTACCATGCAGTTCCATAGCAGACCGTTCAGGCGGTACTGCTTTGAAACGCCCTGCACGTTGATATCCAGAAAGCGCCTAAATTTCCACCTGCCGCAAATTTTCCAGCTACCCCGGGGTTGACTGGCAGAGAATGCCATCAGGCATTAAGTTTGCCCTATTGTAACTTTTATTTTATAGAGGTTCAATAAAGAAAGAAAGAAAGAAATAAAACAAGTGTACATGTACGGTCGCAGGATCGTGCTGCAAGCGTCGTTCAGCGGCGTGATGCTGAGCGGCGCGCGCGGCGGGTGCGCGCGGTGGGGCGCGTGCGGCGCGGCGCGCGCGGCGCCGGCGCTGGGCGGCGCGGCGGCCGCCAGCCTGCTGCTCGTGTTCGCGCTCAACGAGCTCATCAAGTGGCAGGAGATCAAGTGCGATTCACAACCATTTCTTTTTTTTTATAATAATGAAGGCAAACGAGCATGCAGTCCACCTGATGGTAAGTGCTCACCGCTGCCCATGAACATGCAGATCAGATGGTATGCACCAATGTAGTTCACAGGAAAAGTACCACCGTCACACTTGTTTTGTAACGTAAAGCAAGTTTTGTGTTGCGGCAGAAGGACGTGGTTGTTAATTCTCTTTCGTATGAGGAGACAGTCTTATTCGGGAGTAACAACTTATCTGTAAATGACTTGGATGTAACGCCTGTTCTATATGAAGCTTTATACAAATATCTATACATCATCCAGCATAAGTATTATACTAAATGTTACTAATATCATGCCAACTTATAGTGTGATATATGTGTACTTGCGTGCATACATCCATGCGTGATTATTATTATTGAATTTACCTTTTATTAACAAATCTAACGTTACTGAGACATCCTATTTTAAATAACCAGAAAAATACTTTCAACCAGTATTAGTTTATTTTCCATTCTTCTTCATTAATGACGGCCCTGCCGTCTATTAATCATCGTAGCTCCCCTCCCCGTTTATCACTACCATTCTTATTATAAGAACACTACACTCAACCCATTACAGCATTGCATGTATAACTATGTATTTTATATAATAGCCATCGATTTCAGAGCGGACGTGCGCAACCAACGTCGCGCAAGATTGGACTTTGGTACGAAGCTGGGAATGAACTCGCCGTTTTAAAACTGCCGCATCTAGTCAATTACTTTAGTGAAATTTATCCTAAGAGCCAACGAAGTGGCCACACAAAGATTTATATTATTTATAGTGATAAGAATAAATGAAGCATTGTACTTGAAACGTACCTAACTACTATTTTGTACTTAATTTATTTGACGATGACGTGTTTTTGATAAAGCTAACATTTTATTAAAAAATATATAAAAGGATGCAGTGTTTTATTTTCAAATTAAAGAGCAGATTTTAAACAAATAGTTTATTAGACTAATTAACGTGTGATGTATATATAGTATAATATTGCTATGCCAACATAGCAGTCATTGTTGTACATAATTTTCATAAGACCAGTCCTATCCGAGGCCACATAATAAGGTTAGCAATTGACATAATGTTAAGTCTTATAATAAACAATATTCCATCACTTTCCAACCGTATCGAAACTCATCGGCGTTTTGAAGCCACCCCAACAAATTAACATGATTGCACGTCAAGTAATCCTCGGCTCTACTATAAATTAATGTGTTAATAACAATTTTCAATTATTTCTATCTCTCCATTTTTAAACTAAATAATTGTTAGTCGCTAAACACTTGTACTTATAGGTACGTAAAATAAACATTTCCTTTTCACTAGGAGTCATCAGGTAGATCTAATATTTCTTGAACGAAGGAAGCCACATCAGTCTCCTTTTCACTATGTTCTTGACAAAACTTATGAGCGAGCAGTGCGTCGTAATTAGGTCTCTGCTTGTAGTCTTTCTTCAGGCACTGTGTTATCATATCTTCGAAATCTGACGAGAACTGTCCACTAGGAAGCTGTGGTGGATCGTCCTTTACTACCTGTTTGAGTTGCTCGAAAGGCGTGCACCAAGTGTTGTACGGGAATTTGCCGGTCGCAAGTTCGATCATCGATATTCCTAGCGACCAAACATCACTTCGAATATCATATTGGCCGGGGTTTCCAGTTGGATCGATCCTTTCTGGGGCCATGTATGGCTTACAGCCTGCATCAATCGTCTTCGCAACTGAATCAACAAGATAACCGGAGATGCCAAAATCACACATTTTCACCTCTCCTTTTCTATTAATCAATATATTTGATGGTTTAACATCCCTGTGTATTACTCTCAACTTTGAGTACAGGTAGTGCAGGGCGCTTACTACTGAGAATGCAATTTTGCCTAAAATATTCTCAGTGATGGTCTTATTGTTCTTGTAGACTTTAGTATAGAATTTGTCAAGACTCATATCCATGACCTCCATGCAGATCCACACATCTCCCTCTCGGAACATGGCACCATAGAAATGCACAGTGTAAGGACATGCACTTGCCCTCATGGACACATCAAGGTCCATCAGGAGACGCTTCAGCTCTAGGGACTGACTGTTGAGCGATGCTGTGATTCTCTGGAAAAAAGTCGAAATATCATTATGCAAAATAAATGTAAGAAATATTATTTTATGAATCTTTCTTTTTTAATCTTTTGCATTGTAGGTAAAAGCTACAAGAGAATCACTTAACTAGAGTTATGAGTTAGTAAAATCTATAACCAACTCTATAACAAAGTGACTAGCAGTTATTAACTCAGGAACAAATCAGACTAATACTAGGTATAGGAAAACTATTAAATTAAAATTAGTTGTTGATACTGCAAGTATTTAGCTGATAGGTAATATGAACATTTCCTTTTCACTGGAAGCCATCATGTAGATCAAATATTTCTTGCAATATATTTTTGCCCTGACGGTCTCCATTCGAGGACTCTTCTACCCCATCGATTGTCTGTCCTACGAACGATGTGACCTGCCCATTGCCACTTCAGCTTACTAATTTTGAGAGCTATATCTGTTACTTTTATTCTTGTAGGGACCATGTAAGTATGAATGGCTGAGTAAGCAAGTTTGTATGCAAGTGTGAAGTATGTGAGGAGTCGAGTTAGTTACTGCGCACTAACCGACGCGAATGCATGTGTATTCGTTTCGGGGTAAAATTGGAAATACAAAAAGTGAACTATATCGATTTGGACTTTAATTTAACATCCTGGTGGCAGTAACTCCCAATGCAGGAATAGGGTGGTGCACGTGGTCATAATAATCCCACATTGGTGACCTCACGACGTTTTAGAACTGAATTCGCGAGTGAAGTAGTGTCGAATATCTAAAAACTTTATCGGTGTGAATATGAATCCTACGGTGCCTATTCCTGCAGCGGTCGAACTTAGTGGCGAATTATCGCAAATAACAGTGTCATCACGCATACCGGAATTCTGGACGGATGCTCCACGGCTTTGGTTCATTCAATTTGAGGCTGTAATAGCGAACCAGAAACTCGGCGATGAATCCAAGTACAATTTGGTTATCACAAAATTGACTAAAGATAGCATTCAGCAAGTCACTGACTTACTATTGCAACCTCCGATGAAAGATAAATACTCCAGTTTAAAGGACAGACTATTAACAGTGTACGAGGAATCTGAACTACGTCAAGTGCAAAAATTATTAAGCGAAATTGACCTTGGTGAACAAAAGCCGTCACAACTACTACGTCGCATGAGAGAATTGGCTCGTGATAAATTTTCCGGCGACACATTACGCATATTGTGGACAGGACATCTACCTTCGGCTGTGCGCGCCATCCTAACCGTCAGTGAAGTTAAAGATCTTGAGAAGTTGGCGGAAATAGCGGATAAGGTTATGGAATCATCCAGAGTGAGTAGTACTATCGCAGAAGTTACACCGACAACCTCATCAGCGTCACACGACTTTCTGGTAGCTGAGATATCCAAGCTTAGTAAGTCGATTGAGAATATGCAAAGAGGTAGACAGCAATGGCGGCATCACTACAACCAACGTGGTAGATCCCAATCGCGAGGTCGACGCAACACTTCGTCACACAGGCGTAATCCACAATCACCTGACTGGTTATGCTTTTACCATTTCCGTTTTGGTAACCGAGCTCATAAGTGTGTACAACCATGTAATTACAAGGAAGGCAAGGAGAGTAAGGAAAACTAGAAACGGTACAGTCGTCGGCGGGATACTGTACTGACTCCGTCAATAACCGCCTATGCGTTACGGACATTAACTCTGGCTTACGATTTTTAATTGACACTGGTGCAAATGTGTCAGTTTTGCCTGTATCACAGAAGGTAAAAACCCAGAGTGAGTGTAATAATTATAAGTTATATGCGGCCAATGGAACTGAAATTCGTACGTATGGTATTAAAAATTTAGTATTAAACCTTAATCTTAGAAAACCATTTCGATGGCATTTTATTGTGGCAGATGTTAAACAGCCTATAATCGGCGCTGATCTATTACGTCATTATGGGTTGTTAGTGGATCTGAATAATAGAAAATTAATTGATAGTGACACGAATTTGTTAACACTTGGCAGCATAATTTCTTGCACTGACCCATCAGTGAACACTGTTGAAGCTAATCATCCTTTTCTTAAATTATTATCTGAATTTACAGAAATTACGAAGCCTATTTCATTTAAGGAATGCGAGTCTGACAATGATGTTTATCACCATATCGAGACCACGGGAGTTCCAGTTCAAGCGCGAGCACGACCACTTCCTGCTAACAGGTACCATAAAGTTAAAGAGGAATTTAGGCTAATGCAAGAATTAGGTATATGCAGACCGTCAAAGAGTCAATGGGCAAGTCCATTACACGTCGTCATGAAGAAGAATGGGGATATTCGGCCTTGTGGTGACTACAGACGTCTTAACGCCATCACCAAACCGGACATGTACCCCGTGCCACGTCTGCATAATTTTACATACATATTGGCAGGTAAGAAAATTTTTTCTAGGCTCGACATTAATAGGGCATATCATCATATTAAGATAGCACCGGAAGATATTGAAAAAACGGCAATAATTACAGAGTTTGGCTTATTTGAATTTTTACGACTTACATTTGGTTTACGTAACGCTAGTCAAACTTTTCAGAGATTCATGAATAACAACGTATTAAAAGGTTTCGATTTTCTTTTCAATTTTATTGATGACGTAATTATTGCAAGTGATAACTTAGAACAGCATAAAATACATTTACGTAAAGTATTTGAACGATTTAGAAGTTTTGGCATTACAATAAATTTATCTAAATGTGATTTCGGCAAGACTAGTATTGAATTTTTAGGATATCAAGTGTCAGTCGATGGTATACGACCACTTGACCACAAAGTTCAAGCTATCGTAGATTACCCTAGACCGGAAACTGTCGAACAATTACGACGTTTTTTAGGCATGATTAATTTTTATAGAGCAAGCATACCTAACGCGGCAGAATGTCAATCAATTTTAAACGCATTTTTAAAAAATTCTAAACGTAAAGACAAATCTAGCATACCCTGGACTGAGGAATCAATTGACGCTTTTGAAAAGTGTAAATTAAGCCTTAAGAATGCAGCCATATTGTCACATCCTGTCCCGGATGTACCCTTATCTCTTATGACGGATGCTTCGGACAAATCGGCTGGGGCAGTTTTACAACAATGGATTAACAATAAATGGTTACCATTAGGTTACTTTTCCCGTAAATTTACTAAAGCGCAAGAAAAGTACTCAACCTATGATAGGGAATTGACTGCAATATTTATGGCTATAAAACATTTTCGATATATTATAGAAGGTTGTCAATTAACTGTATTTACGGATCATAAACCATTAATTTATGCTTTTGATAAATTACAAAGTAACAGCGAAACACCGAAACGGACAAGACAATTATTATTTATTAGCGAATTTACAACAGACATTAGGTACATTCAAGGTAGTAACAACGAAACTGCTGACGCGTTATCGCGCGTGGAAACTATACACTGTCCTACGTCAATTGATTACTCGGAACTGGCTGATGCTCAGGAATGTGACGAACAACTGTCGCAATTGTTAGATGAAACTAAATATAATAATTCTTTCAAGAAAATTTTTATTCCTAATAATAACAAATTCATTTATTGTGAAAATTCAACTCCTACGAGCAGACCTTATATACCCGAAAACTTGAGACGAATTGCTTTTAACTCTGTTCATGATTCTAGCCATCCTGGCATTCGTTTGACGCGTAAATTAGTAGCGCAACGATTTTTTTGGCCTGGTTTAAACCGTGATGTTGGACGGTGGGCGAAAGCCTGTATCCAATGTCAACGATCTAAAATTGGTAGACATACTATATCCGACTTTGAAGCCTATCCATATGCTAACCGTTTTGAGCATGTACATATAGATATAGTAGGTCCTCTTCCGACATCGGCGGAGGGATATAAGTATCTAATTACTATGATAGATAGATATAGTAGATGGCCTGAATGCATTCCAGCGAAAGATATTACAGCGGAAGCTGTGGCTAGAATATTTTATGAATCATGGATCATTCGTTTTGGGAGTCCAATCAAATTGACAAGCGATCAAGGACGTCAATTTGAAAGCAACTTGTTTTCAGAACTTTTAAAGTTAATGGGTATTAAAAAGTATCGTAGTAGTCCGTACCATCCTCAAAGTAATGGTATCGTTGAACGGTGGCATCGATCTTTGAAAGCAGCACTTACAGCACGGTTAATAAACAATTCTTCTTGGTACACTGAGTTGCCCACTGTGTTATTAGGGTTACGTGCGGCAAGTAGAAGTGATAATGGTGTAAGTCCTGCAGAGTATGTTTACGGTCAAACCATTCGTTTACCTGGAGACTTTTACAACGTGTCAGATAAACGAATCGGTGACGATTTTACTTTTTTAGAACAGTTAAAGTCTACTATTAAAAATTTAAAACCAGTATCACGAAATCATCAGAACTCACGGACATTATTTATACACAATGATTTAGGTAAGTGTGAGCATGTTTTCGTACGTAATGATGCGGTACGCAGACCATTAACACCTGCGTATGATGGTCCTTACCGAGTCATCGAAAGGCGAAATAAAGTATTCGTAGTACAACTGCCTAATAGAAAGGTAAGTATATCAATAGACAGACTTAAACCAGCATTTTTAATTAATGATCAAAATTGTGATGTAAGAAATTGTGATGCCAGTGTGAGTAAAGCATTAGATTTTACCAATAAAAATGTATTATGTAATGAAAAAGTAACTAGGAGTGGCCGTAAAGTTAAACCACCCGTTCGATTTAATTGTTAATTAAAAAAATATTATAACTCATATTTTAGTCGTAAGCAAAGACAGTATAAACAACTTGTTATTGATGGACTAATTTTATTCATTTTGTTTTTCTAGAACAATACTAATTGTTATTGTTACAGCGGATTGTTATTAAATTGTCAACATTGCATTATGCACACCTGAGACCTACTTACTTGTTTCTTAACGTTAAATTATAAAAATCATTTATTATAATTATCACCTTCGTTAGTTAAAGTACTTTCGGTAATTTGAAATTACAGTTTTTAAGATGGGCAAATCGTATAGCAAAGAAGAAGTAATAATAGCCCAAAACTCAGCGGTAGAAATGCACATATCTAAATATAACTTAATTATGTCTATAATGGCAGCAATGCTGGGCATTATCATCCTTTTTGCATCGTGGCGACTTTGTCGTCACAGGGCTAAGAAGTGGCTTAGAAGAGAGATAGTGCGGATTCCAGGAATAAATCCTGCACCATCGACGGTAACGCACACGGTTCCCATGCAGCCGTCTACAGCCAGCTACGCGTAATTTAATACATTTGTTATTGTGTTCCAAGTTCCAAGTACAGTGAAGTGCATAATGCAGTGTAATGTTATGATATTGTAACAATGTTAGTATTATAGATTTTAAATTTTTATTTGGATTGTAAAAATTTGGGGGGTGTAGTGTAGGGACCATGTAAGTATGAATGGCTGAGTAAGCAAGTTTGTATGCAAGTGTGAAGTATGTGAGGAGTCGAGTTAGTTACTGCGCACTAACCGACGCGAATGCATGTGTATTCGTTTCGGGGTAAAATTGGAAATACAAAAAGTGAACTATATCGATTTGGACTTTAATTTAACATCCTGGTGGCAGTAACTCCCAATGCAGGAATAGGGTGGTGCACGTGGCCATACGAGTCCCACATTCTCCTACGGATTTCATAGTTAAGAATTCTGTCGCGCAGGGAAATACCAAGCATAGCTCTCTCCATTGCTGGCTGAGTGACTTTGAGCTTACGCACGAGGCTCACAGTATAAGAGACCACGTCTCGGCGCCCTATGTCATCACTAGCAACACACTCTGCTCGAACATCTTCGTCTTCAGATTCTGAGGTATATCGGGTGAGAAGATATGGCGGAGTTTCCCAAACGCTGCCCAGCCGAGTTGGATTCTACGAGTGACCTCTTTCTCGAAGTTTGACTTACCCATCTGCACCACCTGCCCAAAGTAAATATATTCGTCAACAACTTCGAGGGTGGTGCCGTCAACAATACCGGGTAAGGGGTGTGACATGGACGTTAGACATGATCTTCGTCTTGTCCATGTTCATCTTAAGACCCACCTGTTGAGTGGCACCAGAGAGGTCGCTGAGCATGGTGTTGAGATGCTCTATCGACTCCCCCATGATGACTATGTCGTCTGCGAATCAAATCGAGTGATATATCCGCCATCGATGTTGATGTCGAATCCTTTCCACTCCATCAGTTTGAACACGTCGTCCAATGCAGCGGTAATCTGTTTCAGAGATAACACATCCCCCTCTCTCATTCCGCGCCGCAATTGGATCGGGTTCCTACTTCCGTCGTGTAATCGGATCGACTGAGGCTGCCCTATATATACACTTCAACACTTCGGTGTACCGATAGTCAATCTCGCTCCGCTGGAGCGACTCTCACGGGCGGTGTTAGAGTCGCTCTCGATGGAATCAAAGGCTTTCTTATAGTCCACATAAGCTACACACGGCAGATTGTATTCCTCAGCCTTCTCTACTATCTGCCGCAATGTGTGTATGTGGCCTATGGTACGAAAGCCTTTTCGGAATCCGGCTTATTCGGGAGGGTGAAATTCGTCGAGCCTGCGAGCTATTCGATTATTGATGACCCTCGAAAACACCTTGTAGACGTAGCACAGAAGCGTGATGGGCCTGTAATTCTTCAACAAGGACTTGTCGCCTTTTTTGAATAACAGTATCACCACGTTTCTGTTTCACGCCTCTGGTGCTATACCCTGGCTTATGATGTAATCGAACATTTGTTGGAGCGCTTTTAAAATAGGCCTCCCACCTGCCTTTAGCAATTCAGTTGTGATTCCGTCTTCACCGGGCGGACGTTCTTGAGCTCAAGAACAATCGGATCTCATACAGGCTGACGTCTGGGATATCTTCTCTATCTCTATCTATCTTGGGATATCTTTCGGGCGAAAAAGAGTAACATACGTTAATATGTCCTACCAAACTGGCACCTTTATAATCTTAATGAGACCAGTGATCTGATCAGTTCAACCACACTACTAAGACCCTCACAAGAAGCCTTATAATAGAATAACAATATACAACACTCCTGTGTTCTGATTTGAAAATTGTTGGCAAGCCTCGAACTTAGTCCTAAAAGTTAAGATTTATATATTATAGATTAAGGTAGAACTGATGCTATTTATGGTATAAAGTGTTTTTTTTATAGTTGTACCTGACTATAAGGCCGATGGGCCACTTCATGGAAAGACAGCATTGCCTATGACCATTTGCAACACCAGAGGAGTCGCCAATGCATCGGCTTAATGTATAAGGATGACAATGATACTTCATCAAGTGGACTGTGAAGCAGTCTCCTACATTGTTTGATTGAAACTTACCTTCACAGCCATAATAGTGTTGCTTGGTTTGTGGTGCATTTTCTCCACGATCCCATAAGCACCACGGCCGAGGTCACAGATCTTCACAAGATCGTCTGTGTGCACTGTGAAAGTCTTATCATCCACTGTTATAGTTGTCTGCTTGTCTAAATTTCTTGGTGGAGTCCTAGGAAGTAAAAATTTTTGTTTTATTAACAGCAAATGTTTATTTAATATAAGTTAACTTTTTTTTACTCTATGAATGTAATGCATTACCAGAAAGTATTAGTAATATTTCTATAGCATGATGTGTGGTCAAGCATATTCTAAAATAACAATGAATCCCGACAAATTTAACATCTTAACCAGGAAACACTGAAATACAGCCAGTCTAGTGTGGTAAATTTTATGAGATAGGAAATTTCTTATTTTATTCTATATATTGTTAGTGGAAAGGAAATAATGCTAAAGCACCAAAATAGCATTTGTGGGGAATGAGATTTAAAGTTTTTTTTTACAGAAAAAAATCATGTCACCTTTATTTGTGGTGGGATCTTGTTGTTGGGAGTTTATGCTAGTTTTTTCTGTAAAAAACAACTTCAAACCTCATTTCCCACAAATGCTATTTTGGCACATTAGCATTATTTCCTTTCCTTATATATTTCATGCAATTGTAATAGTAAGAGCCTGGATACTCAATTTAAATCGAAACTATGGAGACAAATTTGAGAGACTATTTACAGTTTTGACTATGATTGTTTTGACATCCTCTCTTTGCTAAATCATTCCTATAGGAAAGGATTATCAATTTCTTCCCCCTGCAGCTAAAATGCATCCTACAACACTGCATATCATATAACAATCAGTAAGTATATAAGTTTCCTATACAAAATCTATTATAATGTTATCGATATAATTTTTTGTATCTATTTTTTTCTCCCAATACAAGAATATGATAGTAATAGAAAACAATTAGTTCAGATAGGTAAAAATGTTATATGCAGAACACAGGTAGTCCACATTCTATATAAGTCATTAAAATTTACAAAAAAATATTTTAATGGTGGTTAGCATTGGTATTGTTATCAATATGCTTATGCATTCTTAAACTTTATATAGAAATTTTAACTTTAAGTTCTTAGTCAATTCTTCTGTGTGATATAAGTTACTTAATGAGAGAATCTTCACTCACTTACAATTGGTAATTGGTAAACTAAAAATAAATATCTATGCTAGCTGTAAAAATAAAGCATAAAATATATGTAGCTATAGAATACGCCATAAACACATAAAAATGTTAACAAATATTCAACATCTGGATAGATGATATTTTAATATACAATGATACCGACTCGTGTAAACGGAAAATAATGAAAAGGGATTAGCATCAAGCTTGGTTGATATGAGGAATCACATCGAGCAGAATTCATTCAAGATACTCACACGGCCACAGGTTCTTTATTCAAGTTGAAATTGAAGCCTCCTGGCGGCGGTTTTCTCCTGCCAGACATTTTTTTAAGATGCTACGATAAGGGTACGACAGCAAGGTATTTTTAAGCGTATGCCCGCGACCTCCGAGCGAGTCCTTCACACCACAATCCGGACGGGTAGCAGTTATTTTTTTATGAATCTCATATCGTAACTACAATTGTTAACTAAAGAGTGAATGTATTCGATCAGACGTAAAAGAATATTCCAATTTATATCACAATTAACTCAAAATATTTCCTAATTTGTCCAAAAAGATTCACAGTACTCAAAGATGACACTTTAAGATCAATGTTGCTCTCCTAGTCTCTTTCGCTCTTTAGTAATTGAATGTGATACTACTTGTTTTTTTTTTTAATGCTTTAAATTATAATATTAATTAATGGTAAGTAATTACGTGTTTATAAATATTCACTATATTTTAAGTTATAAATTTAAAATATACTTAATTGAAAATTAAATTATAAATTTGCAATCATAAGCTCAAATTTAGAGAATCAAAAGTAGTGAAATCATGTAAAAAAAAACGGGAAGCGCGGGTAATGCTTGAAGGCAAAAGGGACCTAATTTCTCTTTGGCAAGCGTTGTATATTTCAAATTGTTTTATAAACAGGACGAAATATCCTTGTTGACACAGGATTATGGTGCAAAATTAGTTGTAAATAAAGCTCTTGCTAGAGAATAATTATGTAAAGAATATTCATATATATATATTCAAATGTCATCAATTTATTCAAAAATATTCTTAAGATAAAAAAAAATGTATGTGAACTGTTTGGTTTGTTGGTAGAAAACATAAAATGCTTAGTTTTGGAAATATAATGTATTACAATATTTATTACTGACATTTAAAATGAACTTCTTATTAATCTTACAACAACAAATTGTTTCAACAAATATACTAATCAACATGTACATTAAACCTAATATATCCCTGCTCTTAAAAGTAAACACTACTTTGTAGAAAATTTTACAGCTCTAACAGCTTTCTTAGCATTTCTTGTAGCTTCTTCTTTCATTCTGTATTTTCTATCTTTTTCTGCTAAACCAACCACTACATCATGTTGGAGCGCATTTTTTACAGTTGATTTTGCAAAAAGTTTACTTAATACATAATCATCATCATTAAGTTTCTTTTCCCTTTCTTTTTTATGTTTTTTATTTTTAACCTTTTTTACAGTTAATAGATTCTGAAATTCAGAGTCTGCACATGGGGAATGTTTTCTTTTTCTTTGCAATTTAATAATGTCTGTACTTAATTTTTCTTGCTCTGACTGAATAATCTCTTTATTTGAATCTGTTTCAACAGGCAAGGAATCAGCATCAATAAATTTGTTCTTAACATTTTCATTTTTGGAATCCACTTGAACTATTTCGTTTGAATTTATTTCCTCATTTGCAGGATATTCATCCTCTTCTGTATTACCTGTTTTCGATTGATTTTCTTCATTAACATCAACTTCAGTCTCATCCCTTACTTCCCCTTCTTCAGATTCTTCCTTTTGACTATTTAACACCTCTCTTATTAAATTTTCTTCATAGTCTTTCTTTATATGCTTGTTTATTATGTCTATTTCAGAGAGCACATTTTCAAATGGCACATTAGTTACCTTATCGTCTAATAAGTTTATTTCTGGATCTTCTGATTGTGCAGGAGGATTAAGAATCATTTGTCGTTTCTTCTTATATTTCTCACGCGGATCTTCCTCAGGCTGATCTATTTTGTTAATTGTATTGGCTTTTGATATCTTCTTGCTAATTTCCTTAGCCCTTCTTCTCATTGCCTCTAACTTTGTTTTAGAAAATGAGACACTACCACTTAAATGAATATCATCGTTTTTCTCCTTAGTATTTATATTAATTTTAGTATGTTTAAAAAGAGAAGCAGTTTCAGTATCTCCATCACAATTTAGTTCATCCAGAGTAAATAAACCATGTAGAGTACTTGTTGTAAGTACATTCTTCTGATTTGGATCTATAAGAATCTTATTGCTTAAAAAGTTTTTAAAGATTTGTCTCTGATATATTTTCTCTTCAATTGTACCAGCAGAAAGAAGTCGATATACAGTGACATTTCTTTTCTGACCTATTCGCCAAGCTCTTTCTTTGGCTTGGTTATCAGTGGCAGGGTTCCAATCGGGATCATATATAATCACCCTATCTGCACCTGTCAAGTTTACACCAAGACCGCCAACCCTAGTTGTAGAGAGAAAGACCAAATATTCCTCATTTTCATTGAATGTTTTTATTAAATTTTGCCTTTGACTAACAGTTACTGAATAATCCATTTTTAAATACTTAAAGTCATGATTTTGTAAGTGCTGTTCTAAAATACAAACCATTGCTCTGGACTGTGAAAACACTAATGTTCTGTGACCTTGTTTGTACCAAAGTTTTAAAAGGGAGTGTACCACAGACATTTTGCCAGATCTCTTCCAGTGACCAAAATTTTCGCTATCAATTTCTTCACATTCCTCTTGGGCTTCATAGAGGTACAGATCAGGGTGGTTACAAATTTTTCTCAATGTTGATAATGCCACTAAAACTCTAGCTCTTAATGGGCCTTCATACTTACTATCTTTATCCAAAATGCTTCTAACTATGCCACTTGTAAGATACCCCATGTACAAATCTCTTTGCTCTTTAGTCAATGCACAGAAAAGAACTTGTTCATTTTTTTCAGGAAGCTTTATATGTTCTTGAACTTCAGCTTTTGT
Organism: Spicauda simplicius; assembly: GCA_949699795.1. NCBI lineage: Eukaryota > Metazoa > Arthropoda > Insecta > Lepidoptera > Hesperiidae > Spicauda > Spicauda simplicius. The sequence continues at coordinate 18,487,978 of OX453061.1, read as the reverse complement.
TCTCCTTAGCATGTATGGGGTAATCATATTCTTGAGAGCCTTAGCTATTTCTAGAGCTGTTGCTTCCTGAATCTCTGTAGCATTTGCATATCCTCCTTGAGTGATGGGTACTGCAAAATGATCCATAAAGGCATTGTATGTGCCAAGAAGACCTGGCCTAATAAAATCAAATAGGGACCAGAGCTCTTGCAGACTATTCTGCATGGGTGACCCAGTAATCAGAAGTTTGTGTGGTGTTTGAAACTTTTTGACTACTTTACTGACCTGTGTTTCAGGATTTCGTATTTTGTGGCCTTCATCGAGAATAATATAATGCCATTTCTTTGATGCTAGATCCTTTGAATACTTTACAATGCCAGCATATGAAATGAGTAAAATTCCATGAGCAGCATGAATATCTCTGAGGAGTTTATTGTGATTTCCACTGTGTGAGCCTGAATGGTGCAACACTGCTACCCGTAATGGTGGACACCAGTAATGAAAATGTGATACCCACTGATAAATTACTGTTGCTGGTGCCACAATAATGGAAGGTCCTAAACCACCCCAAGAACCACTATCAGCCTTAAGAAGCCCTGCGAGAAATGCAATGATTTGAACAGTTTTTCCTAATCCCATTTCATCACCAACAATACCACCAGATTGCACTTGGTGTAGCTCCCACAACCACTTTACTCCAGTCCTCTGATACTTATATAACTGCTTCCAGATGTAGTTGGGCACTTTAAGACCATTCTGTAGTTCATGAATGTCCTCTGGATTTCCATTTCCATCCAAAACATAGTGTATGTCGGCAGAGTAGTAGTTTTCATCGAACTTTTTCATAGTTGCCGTCGTTAAACTATTCCGCCAAGTCGCGACACGGTCGTTATAGAGTTTAGTATCCCCATCGTCTATAATCTTTTTTAAATTATGTTTTACACGTGAAGAAGAGATAGTCGATATGGGAAGATCATCTTCTTCATCAGAGGATGGTAAAAATTCATCCTCGGAATCATGCTCTTTTGGTGCAGACACGCTAGGTTTGTGGAGGTTACTATCAGAAGATTCTCTAGCGGTACTTTTCATAAAATGTTTATCTTGTTTCTTCGCTATTCGGTCTGCTGCACTTTTACTTTTTTGCGATACTGAATTCTTTTGCTTGCAGTCTTTTTCGACATTCTTCTGTTTAGCTAACGCTAGTTGAGTTTCTAAATATTTATTTATATCAACCATTGTTCAAATTACTCGTGCTCAAAATGTTTACATTTGAAGTATTTAATAATTTTACAGGACAACAACAGAAATGACAATTGCTTGTAGACAATAGACATTTAGACAATTTCACTTTTGATTAATTTGGTTTAGTCTTGGTCCTGTCGGTGTCATGTTGTTAGATTTATATTTCTAAGTAGGTAAAAAGTTAAAAATAAATAAAATCAAGTATCTACAGATTTAAGAGGGTTATTAACTTATTACCTAATTTAAGTATTTTACGGTAATATCAAAAAATAAAATCTGAAAGGCTGAAAGCTGAAATTATTTTAAAAAGAAATCGTCCTACTGTCAAGTCCATGTCAATCAAGTTGTCACTTGTCAAGTCAACTGCCAAAATTGTAAAACGCTAAAGTTGTATTTTTATTTTAAGTATTTCAACACGTGTAGTTATACTATTATAAGATTAATATCTGTTTCAATTCAATTACTTTAATCAATAAATATATAAATAATATTGTAAGTATAATACTAATATAGACTTAATAATTTGATAAACAACGGTGCACACATCGATATAACCTATAAATCATACAAAACAGACCAACTTTATAAAATGTTGAAAACTAAAAGAAAGAACGATAAAGAAGATTTAGGGTCACCAAAAAAGAAGAAGAAAGTACAGTTCGATAATACTAACAAGGGTAAGGAGAATGACGAGCAGAAATCCGTTAGTTTTAAGGAAAAAAAGGATTTTAAGAAACACGATGGCAAGAGCCCTAAAGCCTTTAAAAAAGATGGAGATAAGACTAAAACCTTTAAGAAAGGGCTTGCTGGTGGTAAGCCGGGTTCAGGAAAGTTCAACAAGGGAAATGTTAAAGGGAAGCCTCAGTTTTCGAAAGATAAGTCAAATCAACAAAATGGAGAGAAGCCCAAGTGGTCGGAAATGAAAAAGGAGAAGAAAACATTGCGAATTATAAGGCGTAAAGCGAAGGCGACGGCTGAAGTGTTTGAAATATCTCATAAAGCTAAGTTGTTATCGGCTCAGATACAAAGGTAGGTTGTGTAAATATAGCAAACTACATTTTGATTGTATTTGCTATAGGATCTATATGATTGTTATCCAGGCAGCGGTCTAGAATCGTGCCACCTTAAGGGGGGGATGAGGGGGTAGGGAGGGGTTAGTACTACCCCCTCCCGCAATCCCCGCTTGCCGGAGACGAGTAGTTTTTTTTTTATCGAATTTCGAAATTCATAATCTCAATAGTGCAAAATTAAAAAAAAAAGTGCTAATAGTGTTCATTTACTGTATATTTTTATTTAAACAGTTTAATCTAACCTAGGACATGCTTGTTCTATAGTTGGAATAGTTATAATATAGTTTTTCTTTTAATTTTAGGGGGCATTGCCTAAAAAGTTGACGGAACCCCGCTCCGCGGGGTTCCTTAAGTGTGTTTATTAAAAAAGTCTAACCTAACCTAACCTATCCTAAATTAATTTTTGAGCTATAATTCTTTGTCTTATGCCTTATCAGGAGCCCCCTCCTACTCTTTTGCATCTTTTTATCTAGAATAGGGTGACAGGAAGACGAATTTGGGCAGTGGTTTTGAGACGTACCACCTTAAGAGAGGGGAAGGCGGGTTGAAATGGTAGGTAGGGATTAGTACTTACTCCTCCCACAAACCCTAGCCAAAGGCAAGTATTTTTTTTATCAAATTTTGAAAATATTACCTCACTAGTACTAAATTATAGAATAATAACCCGCATATTGTTTTTCTTCTGTGTATTTTGTTAAAAGCAGCCTAACTTAGGATAAGCTTAATCTATAATTTGGAACGTAATAATTTTTCTTGTAACAATTTATCGGGCTTTGTCTCCGAAGTCGACGGAACCCCGCTTCGCGGGGTTCCTTTTTCTGTTTAATAAAAAAAGCCTAACCTAACCTAACCCAACCCAAATTTTCTTTTGAACTTCAATTTTTCGCGAATGGGACTCAATCTGTCTCATCTCTTAAAAATAGGAAATAACAAATAAGAAATGGACAAAAGCGGGAATTTCATAATTTTTCAAAAATCAAAAAAATAGATCTATATTAATTTCTTCTGGAAAAAAGGTCTGTGACCATTTCTAGCCTCCCAACATAGTCAGAACCTCCAATCGAAGTGACACGATTCTACACCCGACCAAAAATCGATATAATCGAGAATTTCGACTTTTATTTTAGTAAAAAAAAATTTAGCTCAACATTTCCGACAAAAAAAAGGTGTCAGGGCTATCGCCTTGACCCCTTCTAGCCTTCCAACATATTCCCAATCAAGATTTCACGATTCTACACTCGACACGAAATCGATATAATCGGAAATTTCGGACTTTAAAAAATTAAAAAAAAATATTATTTATTATTTCCGGCAAAAAAAAATTAGGCAGCGGTCTAGAATCGTGCCACCTTAAGGGGGGGATGAGGGGGGGTGGAGGGGGTAGGTCGGGGTTAGTGCTACCCCCTCCCGCAAACCCCGCCTGCCGGAGGCCAGTAGTTTTTTTTTTATCGAATTTCGAAATTCATAACCTCAATGGTGCTAAATTAAAAAAAAAAGTGTGAATAGTATTCATGTACTGTATAATTTTATTTAAACAGTTTAATCTAACCTAGGACATGTTTGTTCTGTAGTTTGAAACATCATTTTTTCTTTAATTTTAGGGGGTATTGCCTAAAACGTCAACGGAACCCCGCGAAGCGGGGTTCTCTTAGTGTGTTTATTATAAAAGTCCAACCTAACCTAACCCACCCTAAATTAATTTTTAAACTATACATTCTTTATCGTATCGGGGGGCTTCGCCCCCCGAACCACCCCTTCTTGCTCTTTTGCATCTTTGTATCTAGAATAGGGTGACGGGAAGACAAATTTAGGCAGTGGTCTAGAGTCGTGCCACTTTAAGAGGGGGGTAAGGGTGGTTAAAATGGTAGGTAGGAATTAGTACTTACCCCTCCCACAAACCCCGCTTGCCGAAGGCAAGTATTTTTTTTTATCGAATTTTGAAAATATTACCTCACTAGTACTAAATTATAGAGAAATAACCCACATATAGTTTTTCTTCTATGTATTTTGTTAAAAGCTGCCTAACTTAGGATATGCTTATTTCTATAATTTGGAACGCAATAATTTTTCTTGTAACAATTATCGAGCTTTGTCTCCGAAGTCGACGGAACCCCGCTTCGCGGGGTTCCTTTTTCTGTTTAATAAAAAAAGCCTAACCTAACCTAACCCAAACTAAATTTTCTTTTGACCTAATTTTTTTTTAATCTTGTCGCCAATGGGACTCAATCTGTCTCATCTCATAAAAATAGGAAATAACAAATAAGAAATGGACCAAATCGGGAATTTCATAATTTTTCAAAAATTAAAAAATAAATAAATAATAATTAAATATTAATTTCTTCCGGAAAAAAGGTCTGTGACCATTTCTAGCCTTCCAACATAGTCAGAAGTTCCAATCGAATAGACATGGTTCTACACCCGACCCAAAATCGATATACGTAATCGAGAATTTCGACTTTTATTTTAGTAAAAAAAAATTTTGTTCATCATTTCCGACAAAAAAAAGGGTGTCAGAGCTATCGCCTTGACCCCTTCTAGCCTTTCAACATATTCCCAATCAAGATTTCACGATTCTACTCCCGACACGAAATCGATATAATCGGAAATTTCGGACTTTAAAAAATTAAAAAAAAAATTATTTATTATTTCCGGCAAAAAAAAATTATATTAGGGGGTTCGTCTTGACCCCTTCTAGCCTTCCCACATAGTCAGAAGTTCCGATCGAGGTGGCACGATTCTAGACCCGACCCAAAAATTATATTAGGGGGTTCGCCTTGACCCCTTCTAGCCTTCCCATATAGTCAGAAGTTCCGATCGAGGTGGCACGATTCTAGACCCGACCCGTTATCCATCTTCCTAAAACTTTTATAGATAACATATGAGATTTGATTTCATTTCTATATTTTATGGTTGCCAATTACATATACTTTCGGTTCAGTAGTTTGCTTGTAAGTTAATTTGTTATGTATAGTACCCAATTAATTAAAAAACAGTTTTAATATTAAATTTGAGTGTTTTCATCATAGTTAATTTGTCAAATCATTGGTATAATTATGTAGTTTCTTTGTAAAAATATTAACCTTCTTAAGGCTACTAATAAAGGAGAGTATTGTCTTAAGTGCTAAAATTCAGTAGATATATTTAAATTAATAAATAGATATTATATGTTGTTAATAAAAGCAGAGGATTAAATTTTTCCACTTATCATAATTTACAGAAAGGTAGTGAAACCAGAATTCAGACAAAATGCCTGCAAAGAACTGCACTTATTGCTAAAGGGTCAGTATAAATCGATAGCACTGACTCATGACTTGAGCCGGGTCATTCAAGTTCTACTAAAGAACAGTTCGGAAGACATCAGAAATGAAATATCGGAAGAATTGTTGGACATCATGGTGCAAATGATGCAGTCCAAGTATGCCCACCATGCTGTGAAGCGGATTCTGAAGTATGGTACTGACTTCATACGTCATGAAGTTATAAAGAAGCTGTTTGGCCACATTGTGTCCTTAGCCTCACATTCTATAAGTGCTCCTGTTCTTGATTATGCATATGGCGAGTTTGCGACTAAAAAGGAAAAGTTGCACATGCAACAGGAATTTTATGGTGACATATACAAAAATGTAAGATTTTGTTGATGAGATATTTATAAACATATTTCAAATGGGCATAAACATTTTAAACCACATAAATGTCCCCAAGAGCTAATAACTTCCAACATTTAAAATGTTTAAGTCGCCCCTCAATGTTTTTTTAATTCTATCTGTAAAAAAAATTTCTATTGATTGTATAACCTCAGCCCAGGAAATAAGCCATTAGACAAAACTTTTCTTTCGTTACTAATGTGTAAAAAAGGGATAATATGGCTTGGCTACAATTTTTCGTTTTTACATCAATATATATTCTGATAGTATATATTTACACTTATTGGTGTATATAATAAAAAACTTTGAAATATCTTAAATCAATTCATCATGACAATAAATAATGAAGAGAAGAATTTGTGTCCATATAATTGGCTGTAGCCAAAAGTATTTGTTGCTTTGTATTCATAGATTACTAATTAATTTCTTCATGTTTCAGACTAAAGATAATAAAGTAACAACATTAAGTGATGCCTACAAAGACAGCCCTGAAATGAAAGTTGCCATCCTACAAGCATGTAAAGCTAATGTACAGCGTATTTTGGACAAAAACTTACATGATAGCGAGTAAGATATCTACCATATTTATTGTACAATATGTAATTAACACCCATGAGCTGGCAAACATTTTTCTCGATTTAAATAGCAATTGGTATTGCTATTTAAAATGAAAATGCTGCCAGTTTCTTAAAAACCTTGTTCCTAGACAGTCTTCTTGAAATTGTTAACACATTGCCTACCATAGTAGATTTGCTAAGCAGTCCAAATTGACAATTTCACATACTGATACAAAATGGTTTAAAATGTATAATTATTATTGATAAATTAGTATATTTTATTGCATATCATCAGAGTGTAGTGATTGTATTTGTTTAAAATAAAAGAAACATTTTTCTGCAAGTCTAGAACACATTTGTTAAAAAATTAATAATAGAAATATCTGAATGTAACTAAAAATATAATGTCATATTTATTGTATCTGCATAGACTTTATTTTACATGTTAGATAAATATTGCATTAGTCTTTGCTCTAACACTTATAACCCTCTAGTAATTGAGCCATGCTAACACAGGTAGTGTTAGATCAACCATTTGGACTTTTCCTTGCATAAAGAAAAATTGGTTAACTAGTAATGTAAATTTATTTATAGCATTATTGCATTTTAGGCTACTACATTCAGTTCTCTATGACTACATACGGGAGTGCAGTGCTGAAGACAGGACAGAGTTGATTGCAACCTTGAGCCCATTGATTGTGCCTCTCAGTAACTCATTGCCAGGTGTCAATGCAGCCAGCTTATGTGTCTGGCAAGGAACTAATAAGGATAAAAAGGTGTGTTTATTTTAGATGTTATTCACATAGCCATGTATAATTAAATTGTGTATATCAAAGCACATGTAAAGTTACAAGAAACCATTGGTAAATATCATATCTATAATTGAATATGTTTAAAGTCATGCGATTTTTGTAACGGAAATGGTTGCACATTTCCGTTACAAAAATTGTTACACTAATAGTTTTCTCTCATGATGCGTTTAAAGAAATTAAGATCTGGTTTATTTAATTGATACAATTTCAATGTATGATAGATTCTTTGTTTTTTTTTTTCAGACCATACTGAAGGTGGTTAAAGAGCATGTAGTGCCTCTTTGCAAACATAAAACGGGCTATCGCCTACTCCTCGCGATATTCGACTCTGTGGATGACACAGTACTTGTTAAAAAGGCGATTGTAACAACTATTGCAAACAACTTGAAGGATATTGCTAATGATCATTGGGGAAAAATGGTAATTATTTTATAGCATTTCAAAGATATCTCTTATATCTTGCAGCAATTCAATACTAATGTTCGATAATAATCTCAGTTCAATAATAGTGTTCTTTACAATATTTTAGTCAGTAAAATTGACAGTCTAACAATTTAATGAGGCTGAGCAGCAAATTAATTTTAGAACCCACTTTTTTTTTTATTATTTATTTTGTTTATACTAATAAAACTTAACAGGGGTGTTTGAAATATACTTTCTTATATTCTTTAACTTTATGGTATTTAACAGGTTTTACACTGGCTAGTGAAGCCTAAGGACCCAGCGGCGTTCCATCCAAGTTTCGTCAAGTTTTTAGAGGAGGGTTTCAAAAGTGGTACATCCAAAAAGGATGCAGAGTTGCGTGTATCCGAACTGCGGGAGGCGATCTTTCCGGCCGTGAAGAAAGACATTGAAGAAGACCCAGACTTCTGGCTCAGCAACAAGACCACTATGCTGTTAACTGTTGCTGTATTGTCAATAGGTAAGATATATGCCCTATTCCCTTAACTGTTCCCGTGACTGACGATTTAGGAGTCAGCAAGCAGTCCTCCTGTATAACATCAACACTCACTGATTAGAGACATGCATATAAAAAGATGGATGGATGTATGAATATGTAATATTTGTATGTAATCAGGTTGTATCCAAGATGATCCCTTAAAAAGCTAATTTAGATTTACTATAAAAAGTAAATTAGTGTTTTAAGGGTGCCAATCTTAGTGTTCAGGTTTTGTAAACATTCATTAACCAGTTAAAGAAATATTGTTACTTGCTATTCAATATTGTGTTCTTAGGATTTCAATTATACCCATTATGAATTTAAACATATATCAATTAATGACTTCATTAAGACATCTGGTTTTAATGTATCTTGCAGAATCTTCTAAAGAGATGCTAGACGCTGTAGCAAAATCAATTTGCCGCGCTGACTGGGTGGTCAAGCAGGGTGACAAGGACGTGCTGGCGGTGGAAGACGCGGGGCTGCACATGTGTTTGAACAAGTTGGCCAATTTGGACGAGAATGCAACAGATGGCAACACACTTGGCCAAGCTATAAGCCAGGTTTTGGATGGGGAAACTGTGAGTTATAAATTAATTTTATAGCTAATCTTTAAATTAAATCAAATAAATGCATTTTCGTATTATGTTTCATAGATGTTACTATAGAGCAGGGATTTCCAAACATGTGTGGGTAAAAGATCTCATTTTTCAAAATGAAAGTACACCTCAGACTCCCATATTCAAAGTATTTTATGTATCCTATTTCTAGTTTTTTCTTATTCACATAAAACACTTACCTATTTACTTGGCAATTATCAGTCCCCCAAAAGGTCCATATTGACCCTTTTGGAAATATATGCTAAGTAATAAATGTTATTGAAAAAATTCAGAAAATACAAATGCCTGTCCACATAAATATATGATAACGAAATATATGAACTATTAAAAATAATTTCCACATGTAATATCTGCAATATTAAGCAATTTATTTTAAATCACCAATGAAAAATAGCTTAACCTTCTTTATTTCAATTTACAGATAAAATTATGGCTAGCTACAAATAGAGGATGCTTCTTCTTATTGAAAGTGATCGAAAGTAATAAAGAAGAAATAGCCAACAAACTTGTGAAGACAATAAGTAATCACAAAACATTTCTGAAAAAGCAGACATCAAAAGGTGCTAAGTTATTATATGGCAAACTCTAAGTAAGAAATAAATTTCTTCCACTTAAATCTGTTTTATTTTATAAATAATTAAAAACAAGTTCAAGACACTTCTGTTTGGTGACAATTGGGGACGCCTCTTAAGAATATCACATACCACTTTGTTTAGTAGATCTCTATAGCATTATATCCTGATGGTAATAGCAATACATAATTGATAATAGTTTATAAAACAGGGGTTATTCTGGCAGCTTCACCGCTTCGGTCTGGTTTATCAAAGTAACGGGCGAATTATTTTTAATTTACATTACAAACTTGGTATGTATCAATTTCCTGCGAAGTCCGACCGTTATCTTTTGCTTTAAATAACAAACACACATATACACAAATTTTGGCATTAATAAGATATATGAGTAAGAGCGCTTTCACATAAGGTCGCAAGTAGTGCGGCCGAAGCGCGTCAGCCACGTGACTGCAGCGGATGCCTTTATTATTGAATAATTATTCAGTATTTTTTATTAATGTTTCCATTATAAAAATACAGCGCGCTACCCTAATAAAAAAAAAACCCGTAAATATAGTCGTAAAAAGAAAGCATTCTCTGCAGTCTGCGCAGTCGCGCGGCTGACGCGCTGCTTGCTACCAAATGTGAAAGAGCTCTAATAGGTATGAAATAAAAAAACTAAAAAGTTTTTATACCTCATTATTATTACATCATATTGTTAGTACATAGTAGACACATCAAATATAAATAGATAATTTATTCAGATAAATGTAATACTAAGACACTATTCAAAATGAATTATTCCTGAAAAAACATGTTATTGGAATTCCTATTTACATCATGCAATATAATCTTAAAATTACTGTGGAAATAATACATATTTTGTCATTACTAATTATACTGTCTAATTCTTATCCACCCACAATTTGTCTACTGGACTGCACCCAACACTGTCCACTATGGTTAGAGATTTATTTACCAACTCCTCTTGAATGGCTGCTATAGATCTGAAACAAAATAATAATAATAATCTTTTACTTTCACTTCATTCCAAACAATTATGTCTTTGGGAGTAGCAACACGTTTCTGATTGACTTCAGATATCATCTTGATTCTACATGGGTGGCAATGTCCACTTGCCACCAGATGGATTGGGTGCTTGTTTGCTACTATAGTCATAAAAAACCTTACAATACAAAATTAATTATTATGTATCACAAGCATTTTTTAACTTCAATTTTATTACCTGGTAGCATCTAGTATCTCCCAATTATCTTCTTTTAATTGCATATACATATTGAACACTTTCTTCTGAAATTCAAGAACCTCATATCTGAAACAATAAAAATCATAACAATACAAGTCTCACATAACAAATAACTACATGTAATAGACTTATAAGATACAATAAAAGTCAATGTGAGAATTACAAAGTATTTATTTTGTCTTTTTTAAGTCATAGGATTTCTAAACGAGATTTAAAACAGGAAAAAAATAAATAATGCTACATGTATCAAAACATCCAGAGCAATGAAATTAAAGGTAAATTATGTTTACTGTACAGAATTTATACATCGCAAAGTAATAAGTTTACCTTTCATTTCCAAAGCCCTTCCTCTGTTCAACCTCTTCTGGAGGCATTGTAAGAAAGAACACCCGATCAGGTTTTGGCAAACCTATATCAGGTGACTTACACCAATTTATATCCAAACCTGTAATTAATTAGAAAGTATGATTACCTATAATTGATGAATAGAAATTAAATAAATATTTACAGAATATTCTGATACATCGATTTTCCTCATAATAAAAATTAATTGGAATAAATCTGGTAAGTTTAAAAACTTACAGCTATGTGCAACCCTTAAACTGAATTGAGTTTATGTGATGATAACAAATTGAATTACAGAGAACTCTTCTTACAATATTTTAAATTGGTAATAGAATAATATAGTATTATTTATCAGAAGCAGATTTAAGAAAATGAAACATAAAAAAAAGAATTCACAAAAAACTAAGCTAAATTTTGTTTACAAAAGAATAACAATCAAAATATGAATGCAGGTAAATGTTAATGCTGGTAGTTAGTTCCATACTAATAATAAGTCTTGAATAATATAACCAATGTAAAAACAATATGGCAATAAGAAATGATATAAAAATAACAAAGAAAAACCCATTGAGTTTCTTGCTGGATCTTCTCAGTTGAGGTCGTGTTCGGATCCGGTGGTAGTGTAAAAAAATATATATATGTAACTGACACCAATTCGCACTTGGCCAGCGCGGTGGGCTATGGCCTAAAACTCTCTCATTCTGAGAGAAGACTCATGCCCAGCAGTGGGACAATAATGGGTTGACGTCCAACTGACAATTTGTAAGTGCCACAGTAGGCCTATGCAAAATAAAGACATTTCATTAATAATGAGCGGGTGCCGGTTTTGCACAGCCTTTTATACGTTTTTGCTTTAAGATGACATGAGTTTGCTAACAATAGTAATAACCGATAACAATAAAATCCAACATTTTTAACAATTACCTTTAGCTGCAGAAAATGCGACACCTGAATAGCAATATCTGTCAACAATTACACTAATTCCTTTTTTGAGTAGTGCTTTTATTGATTCCACTTTCTCCCAACGATTTGCTGAGAATAAGAGATGTATGGCTTCATCTGGCATGTCTTTCTGTGGCAAAAGAGTTACATATTAATAACTTATGCTATTGATATAGATTGTGTAATGCACATAATATTATATACCTAAATGTACATATATCATAAAGAGATGAATAGAATAAAAGGAAACAAAAATTAGGATATGTTTCAATACATATATATACTTATATGTCAAAACTGATGTTGGAGGTTTTATCTTCAGTAATCAAAACCAGCTTGGGGGTACAACCATTATTATACAGCTACTCGGGCTCCAGGCTAGGGCTCCTCTAAGAATGAGAGTTTTAGGCCATAGTCCACCGCACTGGACAAATGTGAATTGGTGGACCAAACCATTTATTTCTATCTTAGAAAAACATACATTTGTTAATTTACTTTATAGTCTTATTCTACAAATAAATATGTAAATATTGAATTACCTTTGAGCATAAATAACTATCAATGACCTTGCCAACTTCTGTAGTCCGGTCTGGAAAGTTGGTGTACTCAGCTGGAATTTGTTTCTTATTCAAGTTTTCAACTGCAATTTGAGCCATGCATTACAGAAATGTTATGAAGAAAAAGAACATTAATTATGTGCTATTTTTTATATACTAGCTCTATTTATATATGCTATATATGCATTTTTTTTTATTTATTAGGTCTATAAAATTAAAGAAAGACAAATGGTGAACTAATAAAATGTATCTTGTTTACTTGATATAAAGTAAACAAGAGACATTATATTACTTTAAACAGACAACAATACATATTTTTAATATATAGATTTTTTGGACTAGTAACCCACACAGCCATCTCCAAAATAAACCATAAAAATTTATTCACAGTTTGATCACTGTTTCAGAAATCCAATATGACTAATAAACAAACCTTTTGTTATAAAGACATGTATACAACATAATGGATAGCAATTTAAATGAGGAAAAGAAAAAAGTAAGGAGCTTTTTATGGGTTAAGCTTTGCTTTGACATTAGCTACAATATTACACATTTAAGCCCCAATAAAATATTCAATGACTGTGTAAAGAATTATTTAAGCCCACAGAAAAGAAGTTAAGCGCACAAATGTATCTTTAACCCATTTGAAACTTAACTTGTCCTATTATTTGTCATGGACACTTAATTTAACAATATAGTAAATGGACGTTTCAATTAAAGGATGTGGGAAGGCACCAGAATCTCATGAAATCAATCCATCCATAACCAAAAGTGCCTACTTATTATCCAGCAGATAATTGAGTCATTATTTAAAATAAGAATGATTAACCAGTGTAGCAGGGTGATAGAAAACATTTGATCAAGTGGGGAGGTAACACTGCCACATATATATATCGCAGGTGGTAGAACCAGTGTAATTCGACCGGGGAAGTACTACCACCAGACCTATTTCTAGCGTGAAGCATTTTTTTGCGTTTCGATGGAAGGTTGTGCTTGCCGGCACACTTTTTTATGAGGCGACCATCTTCGTCCTCGAGAGTAGCAACGCATCAGTGATTGACTTCAGATAGAACCCATGTTCTATTTGAAGTTGCTTACAGATGTCCATGGGCAGCAGTGACCACTTACCATCAGGTAGACTGCATGCTCGTTTGCTACTTCAATCAGATAAAAAAAAATCTTAATGGGTGAAGCTTTTAGGTAACGGTGGAAGGATGTGGTAGCCAGTTCAACTTTATATGAGGCGACCATCTTCGTCCTTGGAAGTAGCCATACTTACCCAGTTTTTTGCACTGTGTTGATTTTCCGGTCCTGTCTACGCCTTCAATCACAATTAAAGCGCCTCTTTTCACAGTCATGACGAAGTTGCACTTATTAATTGCCAAGTAGTAGAATTAGAATTTATCTAACTGCTCTACCTAAGTACCTATGTTCAATATAATATTGTTCAACATTGAAATGCAATCAGCTGCTGTTTGATTTTTGACATTTGACAGCGTACGAATCAAGTTTTAGCGGGAAAACTTGACACAGAAAACATTTTCGTTCCATTTTACCATGTTAGTTTGATTTTAAATATGACACTAATAAATAATTTCATACACACTAATACATCGTTACATTTTTTGCCTTTTGTAATACCTTCATAATAAATAAAGGTTATAAGTAGAACATAAACGCATATTTCATTTAATTTTATAGTCGGTCCTTGGTTTAGTTTTCTTGACTTGAGCTAATAGTGTAGGTCTAGTAATTTTATTATTATTCATTTATAATTTATTAGGCGAATGGAACGCAAACATTTTTCTTCAAAAGTAAAAACGGATCGTATACTTTGGGCGCGTTCCAGAAGACACTCACAAAGCCCAAAACGCCCAAAACGTCGTTCTACGACGACCGCGGTCGTTGTGGTCGCGGCGAATACGTCACTTATGACGTCATGACTTATACCCACGCGAAGCTCACGACGACTCCTCTAATAAGGTGGGTCCAAGTGATCGTTCCACGTGGAACGGGAAAAACTGCGGTCGTGAGCGTGAGCTTTGTGAACGTCTAATGGAACGCACTTTGCCATTCAGATCTTGAATTCACGTCACAGCAAACTTTTGACATCTGTCACTTTCGCTCGTTCATCTGACATTTGTCCTTGAAATGATATGTTGAAGTTGCGCTGAGAGGCTGCGCAGCATGAGGCCTTGAGCTGCGATGTTTTCATTTTCCATTTTCCTAGTGAACCAGAGTGAAGCTAGCTGAAGTTGTAACTTTAAACTGCACAGGAGTGAAGCTGATACCTGAAATTGAGCTCGTAGAGTGAGGAACCGCTGCGGCTTGTATCGCTTCGTATCTTTTGTTATAAATTTCTTTTTAAGTGTGTTTAGTATTGAAATATGAAAAAAGGATACAAAGTGACTGATGTTAGGCGGGAGAAGAAAATCGGCGTGGCTGCCGAAAATTTACAGGAGTTAATTGATAAATCTTGCAAAAAGTTGGGTGTAAGTTGTACTGCAATTCGTAATTCTTTGTTATGTTGTTATGAGTAGTTTCACGTGATTTGAGTGTTAGTTTCATTCAGAATTTCTTTATTTTTGGTCTGTTTCCGGTGATATATATAAAGTGGGTCAAGGCTAGCGTTGTGCGGCCTTGACCACGTTGTGT
The DNA here is from genome assembly GCA_949699795.1 of Spicauda simplicius. NCBI lineage: Eukaryota > Metazoa > Arthropoda > Insecta > Lepidoptera > Hesperiidae > Spicauda > Spicauda simplicius. The sequence goes on along the minus strand of OX453061.1, from coordinate 18,472,797 downwards.
ACTTGGCCTGATTCGGTTATCGGTTTTAGTTCAATGTCAGCTCGGCGGAGTGCCGATTGTTCGTGGCGGAAGACGGCACGCAGGTCGAAGACGACGAATACCTCGACACCCTGCCGCCGCAAACGCTTTTTATACTGCTGAAAGATAAGGAACAAATGGTAACTGGTATGTTTGGAAACTTAAATAGAAATGAATTGGATTCTAAATTTAAAACTTGAAATTGCTGCTTGAAATAATTTGGTACCCAATTTAAATTACACCTTCATTTTAATAAGTTATAGAAAATTTATATGAAACTACACAATTAATAACTTGTCCTGTAGATTTTTAATGAAATGAAATGAATTGAAAGGAAATGAAATAAAATAATTTTATGTATATGTTAAAAGTTGCATTATTATAGATTATTAAAAAGACAAAGCAAGCAAGCTAAGGTATAAAAGATACACTTAAATTATTTAAAAAATAAAAGTTGAATTTTGGACTAAAATTTTAAAATATGTCTACTATACCTATGCCCAGCTTAAATTTTATGCAGTATGGTTATCAGAGATATCTCTACTGGTTTTTTTTTTATCTGTAGCACTGATAATACAGGTAATCTCAGTTAATGATTACTTTTTAAAACCAATACATATTCTATTGGATCTTGTTTTTGTATATATGTAGCAATTACAATACAGACAATTTTAGCTAAGGAATACTTTTTAATGCAATACTATATTTTTATTGTAGACTTTGACTATTACTATAATTTAATCCGGTCAACTAAGAAGGACTACATAGACACCGGACTGGCTGCCAAGGAGTTCCTTGACACCAACTTCAAGGAGAAGTTCAAGGTGTTTCAGAAGTATATCGCTGCAGCTGACGATGCTCGGACAATGCTCAGTGAGAGGACCCAGGACCCGGAGTGGTTTGATGGTGGGTGACATGATGATACATAATTATTTTATTGTATAGCTGTTTTAAGACTAACACGAAAATCACAGAAAACAGTATTGAAGATGCATAAAGGAAGAATTATTAAGATTCCATTCTTAAAAATGATATTCATTGACATACAACATTATTTTTTCTCAATTTAAAAAGATTATATTCTAGGTACTTAACATAGATAAGTAAAAAAAAAACGTGCGGTACTCGGGGACTGCCGCGGTAAAGCTATTGCATAGAATTTACATTTTTTTTTTCATTTTAATTTCCGAGCCACTCGTCTAGATCCGTGCAAGCTTCGTACTGTCGTACCTTAATATACACGTTTAGCGAACGCTCGGCCGCGCTACATGGTAGGCGGAGTGGGGAGTGTTAGGTTTTTTTCGTTACGGAATTTCTTGATTTGGTCGTCGCTCTCAAATCCCGCGATAAAAGCTATGCAATAGCTTAAAAAAGTTTTACTAGTCCACTAATCTTAGTGGGTCGGCATCTCGGCATATAAAGTTTAGAGTTATTTAAAACATTAGATATTGAAATAATATGTAAGATTTGATTGACTAAGCTGGATTAAAAAATAACTCGGTCTAATTACAAATGTCTGACAAAGGGATGTTCCCTCAACTTTCGCCCGCTCGCTCGTCACGTCTGCCACAATAATGGCGCGTCGTATGTACGAACGCGCTGACGGTGGGCCACATGCGCATCTACGAGGTTTCGCGCCCCTTCACGCTCGACCCCCCGAGGGGCGTCCGCTCCCTCGTGAACTTGAGGGCCAGGTGTCCTCCGACCATCTGGTGGATTAAATCTGCGTAGCAGCCTAGCGCGGTCACAGAAGGCCGAAGGCTGCAACACTGCCTAATGGCAGCCCACATCACCGGTGGACAGTGTTTCCACTGAGGGAATTGCCCGGGTAAGGAGGGGATCCTCGAGGCCCGCAGACCTTACGCCAAGCGGCGACGCCACGCCGCGGCATAGGACGACTTACAAAGTCAAAGTCACGATAATGAGTATCCCATGTGCTAATCTATAGTTCGTTCGCGATAAGAATGCAGTAAGTAAAGATGTATTCACCGTGGTGTACATAATACAAACAAATTATGTTTTAAAATTAAGTTTAATTGACATATAAAATATTATATAAAAATTAACCAAAGGTAATAGTGAAATGAAATGTCTTTATCTTCTATCTTCTATATATTATATAAAAACGAAAGGTCACTCACTCATCACGAAATCTCAGAAACTACAAGTGCTAAGAGTTTAAAATTTTGCATGTGGGTTCTTTTATGGACATTAGTGCTCACTAAGACGGGATTTTATGAAATTCAACCCCTAAGGGGGTGAAATGGGAGGGTGAATTATTATTAATTATTAATTATTGCTCAGTATGTAAACTATTAAATATAGTTTAAATTTTATTCACTATCACTGGTATCAGCGTTAGTATTTATTATAAAAGGATTTTCTTCGGCAAATTCCATGACGTCATCTAAATTCCACATGGTATCTTCTTCTATTATCACGTGGTCGCAGCATTTCTTCCACCGATCAGCGTCTACTAACTGTATTGCATCATTAAACAATTTCTTTACATCAGTTATCTTAAATTTATTTAAATATTCATTTTTTTAAATAGTTACACAAAAATTACAGGACACAATCGTTGCGTTCGAAAGTATTCGTTGAATTGATCACTGTGACCTAGACTTTCTAATTACGAAAGATTTGATTGGTTAGGGGGCGGGGCTAGGATGACAGACTATGATGACTTACTGCATTCTTAACGCGAACGGACTATAGGTCATAAACTATCTGTGTGCCAAATGTCAGTGAAATCTTAACAAAATAATAACATAAACATAGACCGTCACAAACTTGGGTATTTTTCATGTTCATAAGATCTTGTAATTCAGGTGAATAACTTTAAAAAAAAAGAACTTATCAATCACTCGGAAATAATTATCACTGACCATTTTTGAGCCAGTGCATTTCAGATTGCATAACTCAAGGACATGAAACAAATTAAAACTTCGACATTACCTTTTAGGCTTGGAACCATCAGAAAAAACGAAAGAACAATCGATGTCTAAGCGTGTGAAGGATCGAATGAGGGGATACTACTACAAGACGAAGACAGCGCTGCAATCGTCCGAACTGTACGTACACTCCCAAAGCGGCCGCGGTAAGAAACTAATCGACCAATTTCTTCTAGACCTCCGTAAACTCCTTGAGTGTAGGAAATACAATGAGGGTTACTTCAATCGTAAAGCCGATAGGAAACTGCGGCTTTGCAAGCAGAACGGTGAGTTTGATTGCGGCGGGCTCTGGAACAACGATAAGTGTACCTACGTCGATCATGTCATTAATCCATACAGAAGTCGCGAGGAGCGGATAATATTCCAAACGTGGAACTTGGACCATAGGATCGAGTTGTCCCGGTCCATAATACCAAAGATATTACAGGCGATCGGTGCCTTGTCTAACGGCGATGTCACGTGTATTTCCTGTGAGAAACATTCCCGTCAAGGGGGTATCGATGCCGATAGATATTTCCTTCAAATTTTTACTAAAGACAATTTAAAGTTAGTCCACATTGTCTGCCATTACAAGGGCAAGCACGATGCTGATTCTGATGTTTATACGCTGTGCCAAAAATGCTTCGGCGGTCAAAGCATAGACTATACTCAGTAAGGGCTTTTCAGTTTTCAAGGTGAAGCGAGATCTTACGACAAATTCTTTAGCTATTTTTACATTTTGTTGTGGAAGACGAGATAAATGGGCGTTTTTATGTCGCGTCTTGGCGTAATTGAGATTTCTCGGGTAAACTTTGTGGATTGTTGCATAAAGTTTAAAAGGGTCTTACATTACAATTAAAAACGTGTTTCCGTGAAAACGTCACAAATACATGAGGGTAGAATGCTAGCAGCCGAGTACTGCTAGAAAATGCCTTTGCTTGCTTTGGTTAAAGATTGTTTGGAATACCTTTACCATGTGCTACATGTAGCGCCCCAAAATTCTGGGGTAATCACTAAATAACTCCGGGGGGGTCGGATAACTCGGCCATCCTAGTTATGCCGATATTCGGAACACATTGAGCATGTCTACTATTACATATCACACAGTCAGGAGGAAAGGGAACTAATTCCAAATTGAGTAAACTACTTGTAATAACGTCAATGAAATGGACTCATAACCGCGCGTTATAAAGAACTGTCTAAAATGCGATAATTTAAATGCGATTTTTTTTTCACAAAATGTAAATTAGGTCTCTTTTGTTCTTAGGTTCGTTTGTTTATAGACACAGCCTAAGAAAAAATAAAGTAGGTACTCAATTGATGAAAGTACTAGTGACGTAACGAATATTCGCATGTTTTTAGACATTCGCAAGAATTGTACAAATGTTTTACGAATATTGAATTATAGTACTTTACAAACAAAGATCGCCAGATCTATACAAATTTATTTCGAACTGCAGTTTAGCTATCAAATAAAAAGCTCGCCAAATTTATATCCTCCGGCATCCTACACCAACAACAGAAGTAAAACCAACAATCGCATTTGCAAATGTCGGTAAGGATTATTCGTATTTGCATTCCTAAAAATAATAAGTACAAACGTACAATAATAATACGTAAAATTACCAGGAATAATACGTGCAAACATGATAATGCATGCAATTGTTCAGTACGTGACTAAACTGATGCAGTATGAAATAATCGTTTGTTTATACCCGTTAAAGCAGCTTTGCTTTGTTCTTCTATTAGTCACAATCTGTTATAAATTTATAAATGTGTCAATAATATATATTGTCAAAAGTTATGACCGTGTAAATAATGTGGAAAAGGATATTTATAGTATATAATATTAATATATGAAGCAAGTTTACTGATGAGAGATCGGAGCAGGGTTTAGCAATATAGCGAGCGACTGGCAATCAATTATTATTGAGCGATCGATTTCATCTTGCGCGCTGTATCCACAATCCCACTCACAGGACGAATTATTAATCATTGTGTCTACTGAATATATAAAACGACGTTGTGTAGCGTTTTTCCAGTGAAGCATGCGTTTGGATGTCTTAATATCATCTAAGTCTATTAAACGCGTATGCTAAAAACGTTTGTGTGAAGGAACCCTTTAATGATTCGCGACGTGATTATTCCGATAATTAGAAGGCATCCGTTTATTACGTGAGGTGATTAAGGCGATTTTCTGACTTCCCGTCACCCTAATTGAGATGTAGTGACATTTATTTTAAACCCCCTAAACCAATAAAATATTGTTTACAATTTAGACACATCTATGTTTCACTTAGTTAATTTGTAACTAATTTTCTCGCTTACTGTAACTAATGTTACACGCTTGTGTTGTCAACCTATTATTGTCCCACTGCTGGGCACTGCTGGTCTTCTTTCAGAATGAGAGTTTTTGGCCATTGTCCACCGCGCTGGCCAAGTGCGAATTGTTGGAATAATATTACATGCTTACTTGTAGAAATAGAAAACTTTTACGCCAAGACCTACCCTCTTCCAAGTGACATTGTTTGAGTTTCAACTCGACTCTCCTCAATGACTCCCGTAATTAATGGATGTTCGCTAACAAATATGTTTTAATGTTTAGCTGTTAAAACGCTGTTTTGGATTGGTCGTTTGAATAATTAGTGCAATTTGAGCTTCGTGTTCATATATCTTTAATGTCCCTTCCGAATTTCTATATTAAAATTTGCTCTCTTATTAGATGTATGAATGTATTATATGTCTTCTACTACTAGGACTAGCTATATTATTCGATTGTTGACTATATGAAACCAAAGAAACAACACAAATATAAAAATCTCGATGAAAGGCATTATATGCTGTACATGAAAAATATAATAGTACCCAAGCGCAGTCCTAATGGAAATATTTGCAAACTATGTTTACAAATTTACAGGAGACCTCTGTAAATGTAATAACGTTTTCATAATACTTTTATAGCACAGTTCTACTACGTTTTTTAGGCTATTGGTTGGTTGTTTTTGGCTATCCTTACACTATGTTTCCCCTATATCGTGGTTGTCATAGGCAAATACGAATACACAATGCAATAATCTACCTAAATTCTTTATTCTGTTCTCAGTTCCGTTCAACTTTTATATGTACATGAAATCTATAGCTGCAAACTAGCGAAAACTTAAATATCGTTGATGTTTGCAACGCCCAGGGAATGTTTCGGGACTGAGCGGTTGTTAGTCATGTTTGCCCTTTGCGTTCTGTGCTCTTAATTCGAGTGTATGTTTCCTGAAAACGGTCACCGTTTACGTTTGTAGGTACGGCCAAAAACTAAAACGGAAATATGCAATGTTTGAGCGTAAACATTTTGAAAAAACTTAGTATATTCATACTAAGGATACTGTTTAGACACGGGCTTACAGCACTACAACATAATAAATTATTATTATACAGCTGTGTTTAGATAGACAGGTAAATAATATTTGTAAGTAAATTATTCGTAATTAGAGATTTTAATCAAGTGATTCAATATCATGTAGCCTTTTGAGGTAGTGATTATTTACATCTTATTATTATGATAATAATGATGTTGTTATAATTATTTGATAGATGAGAAAGATTTTTCTATTCCTTAATTGATCTCCTCTTCCCTTGATAGCTTAGGATATAAGAATTAATAAAATGTTAAACAAAGTGTATCTACAACATAATAATTAGTATAATAATTATGTAAGAATAATATAATAATATAAAAACAAATTTATTTTTATACTATGTTAAGGAATTGCATTCCAACATCCTATATTTATAACTGGTTGTGTAAAATATGTTTATGTAATCAAATTATAATATATGAACTAAATATTGCATTTTAAATGATTTAATAGTTTTTTTTAATTTATTGTATAACTGTACAGTTAATTCGATTCAGAAATAAAACGAACCTCGATTTTCATACAGGGTTATAGCTAGACCATAAACAAAATATTTAAATCCTAAAGATGATCGTTAAATTTTTAAATAAAATATATTTGTAGTCTGTAATGGAATTCGCGATCAAACACGTAAACGGTGTTGCTATTTAAAAAAAAAAAACAAATAGTTTGTTGAAAGTGCAAAAAACATACACATCATACATAAAATACAAATTATATCCAATGCAAACATAAAAAATATATTGTACGTTTTTTTCAGGTTTACCGTGATGTAAAAAAAACTATAAAAATATTATGTCCGTTTGAAATAAATTAAAAAAATACTCTTTTTTTTATAACATACAAGCAATAGGCTATTGCACCTATCTCATAATATATCATTGCTAATTTCTTGCGTCTTTCGTTTCAAATATATATTTTATTATTCATATAACTGATAGTTTCTTGGCCTTAAGCTGACAAACAATGATAAATATTTTATATGTTTAAGATATGGATATAATTTCAGTTAATTAAAATAGTATTCTACCGTCACCACTTTAATGAGACTATTGGCTTTTTCCGTTTGCATTTTTGATCTGGATTTCCATTTCTGGCTATAATTGATTTATACTCTGCGCTCTCGCTTATCAAACCCGTCTCGAACTGTGCTTCCGGCCTACACTTTTAAGCTGAAAGTCTAGCTTGCATTTTTAATAATTCACTTTAATCTCTCGTCCAAATAATAAAATTCTATAGTTAGAACTTTTCTCTACATTACTCTATCTTAAAAAACATAAGATTCTGAAAATTCATCGTGTAAATTTTCCGAATTAAATACAATTAATAATATTCTATTATATTAGTTAGATATTGTCAAATAAAAAGAATTTATTGATCATCTTTGGAATTCCAAAATAAAAATTCACGTTGTACATTTATTTTAAAAACGAACGAATTTGTTAAAGCCTTCACATATAAAAAATTTAGTGGCTATTCAATGGCAAAAATGTTAAAAATGGTTTTCTGAAAGCCAATCTATTTTTAATAATAACCATTATTCACAAAATGTTATTCATTTCTCATTTGTATGAATATCCGTCATAATATAAATTGTATGTAGGATGATTTTATATGTTTCTGCTACACTGATGTAATTAATATATACCTACTATTAACTTCATTTGTAGTATGTGCCAAGATTTATTCAAGTAGACCCTGTAGCACCTATAACATACAACCTATCTTGCCCTCATTTTTAGTTCGTGCCGAGATTTACACAAGTAGGTCCTGTAACGCTCATAACATACAATGTTATTATGATTTATGACTTCACTTGTAGTATGTGCCAAGATTTATTCAAGTAGGCCCTGTAGCATCTGTAACATACATTCTTATCATGGCTTCATTTGTAGATCGTGCCAAGATTTCTTCAAGTAGATCCTGCATTTATGACTTAGGACATATTCTTGTCATATGTTCATTTGTAGTTCATCATAGCTTTATTTGTAGTCCGTGCAAAGTTTACTCAGTAAGTCATGTAGCAAGTAGCACTTACGATATCCAACCTTATCGTAACTTCATTTGTAGTTCGTGCCAAGATTTATTCAAATAGGTCCTGTAGCATCTATAACATTAAAATATTTGGGTATAAGCCAAATATTTTTATTATATATGTTAACCATGTTTGTAGTATTTTGTTCCCAGATGACGATCTTTTTCCGAAATTGGACAACATAAGTTTGCATAATACAGGCACGTGTAATATAGCAAATTGAGACGTGTAGGTAATGAATGAGCAAAAAAAATAAATTCAGGCGCTATTTATAAACTTACAATACAATACTTGTCGTTATAATACAATAAAAAAAATCTTTATTGTACAAGAAAACATAAGTAACAAGAACAAAAGTCAACAGGCGGTCTTATCGCTAAAATAGCGATCTCTTCCAGACATCCTAGTGGTTGAAGGAAAACATTAAGGGGTGCAAGAGATGTTAAGCAATTTAAAAACACGCTTTCTACACTCATAGCCCCACAGTAGGATTTTCTCCTGTGCCGTGGGTACCATGGACACACACAAGACGAATACACAAACAATCAATTGTAATATAGTCCTACAACATTTTATGTAAACCTAGTTACGGATTTTTCGTCAGATTTAAATAAGTTACCTTATGTTATACCTACCTTAGGTATATACAGTAATATAAAGCCGCTTAATTTATTAAGTGTGCCAATAGTCGAATTCTTCGTGAACTTCTGTATAAATGAAAGGTCTGAGTCATTACGAGTTGAATACAGGACCTAGTTCTCAACGTGGATTCTCAAAATTAATTAGATTTAGGTAGTAACAAAAATATCGTAAAGACTAATGGCAATCATATTTCACATGAATTGGCCTTTTGCGAAGTTATTGAGTTCTCGTAAATGGTTCAGCGTAGCCAGCTGGACATTAGACGAGGAATAACAATAATTCTGGAAGTTCTGAAAGCAGTTCGATCTTGCTATTAAATAGAATTGCTTAGTGTTTTTACTACGTCAGATATATTTATCAGCCTTTTTTAAACTCATCATTATTAACTTACAAACCTTGTAACTTATTTTTTGAATAATTTTCTTAATATATTTCCATCCGTTCGTACTTTCCAGTTTTCTTTTTTAAATATTACTACGGAAAAGGTATTTCTATTAAATATAATTGCTTTGTGTTTTTACTACGTCAGATATATTTATCAGCCTTTTTTAAAACTCATCATCATTAAGTTACAAACCTTGTAACATATTTTTTTAAATAATTATTCTATTTTTTTCTCGTCGTACTTTCCGGTTTTCTATTTTAAATATCACCACGGAAAGCCGAAAGAACATCGATTCCATATAAGTCACTTAGCCGCGGAACCAGAAAAATGAGACGATAATGATGCCATGTGGAAGTTCTATAAATATATTATGTGCCCGATGCTAACGAGCATCGATCTCGTTTTTTTAATTATAGCTTTTTTAAGATTGCCTTCATCGACCTAGTAACCTAATTTGAAAGTAACGAGACTCTAGGTGTATATGTTACCGTTAATGCGTGAAGGTTTTTATCTACGCTATACCTAAGCATTTCGGATTTGCTCATCAATGTTATGGTCGGATTCTTTGTCACGAATTGAAAAGTCATACGTGTTTAAAAATTGAAAAATTAAACCTAACCATTTCTTGATACTATCTAAATCCAGCCTATTTACTTTCACTCAGTTTGTAATAATCCGGGATATCTATAAAAGATTAGATCCCAATATCGTTAAAAGTTCTGGACGAAAATTATATTATTTAAGTAAACTCTCGTACATAAACGAAATATAGTGTAAAAATTATTCAATTAGGTTTTTCTTTGAAGTGAAATTTCTGCAAGCGTATTGAGATATTTTCCGTAGGGATAATGTTAGTTCGCTATACTACCCGTAACATGCTAATGTTTTTTGTATTTAGTGGACATTGGTTCTTCTCCTTCGTTATAAGCACATAAACTTACGGAACCTAAATTTTATTATACATACATATATCTACTCAGACAGATTAAACGGTAACATGTACACTATAATTAAGACGATGAATGGGGTTGTGAGTAGGACTTAACGACGAATATTTAGTTCATTTTGAATTCGTACCATATTTTTGCATAGAAAGAATTAAGTGTTTTGTATAACACTCGTTTACATTCACATCGCTTGTAATATACTGACATAAATATAATACTATAATATCAAAGTCATCTGGATCATTATTGTATTTATTTTTTATAAATACAATAAGTAAGAGAAGTTTATTTAAATATTTGGAAGGTATCATCAACTACTTCTATTCTTATAATTTAGAAACCAAAAAATATCCCCGGTTTATGAAGGCAATACATACTTCATTAAGGAAAAAAAACGTAACGAGGTCATTCATCAGTAGATTATACTCCTCACATTTTTCTCACACCGGCCCTTATATATGCAAATCGATTCATAGTAAACTCCAAAAATATATGTATATAATACGGATTCTTGTCCAAATTAATTCTACAGCAACTCAAAGTTTTCTCAGAGGTAATAGAAGATATTAGAATATTTAATTAAAAGCGGTTGCTACTCGAGTCTTAAAGCTTCAATATTACGTTTTGCCAATTACTACCCACTTGAGTAATCAAAGAACATATAATTTTGAAATAAAAGCTAAATCTCATTTTATTATTTTAATTGTTCTTCATATTTTATCGTTAGGTTTAAATCAAAAATACATATATTTTTTACTAAATACCCACTCGTATTCATTATAATAATCCACATTTCAAATGACATTGAAGATTTTTTTATTTAAAAGAATTACTTATTATAAGCAGTAAATGTCGTCTTTCTTAGCTGTCTTGAATTGTAGGTATGTACCTATTTATAAAAGGTGTATGTGTAAACAAACATCTGTTTGTTGGGATATGTAGTAAGATATTCTATTTTCGTATACTGTTAAATATAGTAATATAATGGATACTCGGTACCTGTTCTGAAGGGTACGTTTTAAAATATTATTATTAGATTAACATGGTTGTAGGGCGACAGATATCGTTTAGTGATAATTAAGCAATATTATCGTAGTGAAAAAGTTGTTATGACATCGACAAAATGTTAAATTAAAAAGTAGAAATTTAAAGAATAATAAAAAATATTTTAGTATTTTTTTAAGTTGGTATGCAAACAATTCTGATGGCGTTTTGAGTATATTTTTAATATTTGTAAATATTAGATGGTCATGGGTTTAATTACGACTGTCGTAGTTGAGCAGTTGCTGCATTTTGGTCTGTTGTAAGGGATACATTCTTACTCGAAGGCGTTCCACGTTAGTCCACCTCAAATAGACTCTGATCTTATCGGGTGTTTATTACAGATTTCCATGGGTGGTAGTGACCACATACGTTGAGCATTTGCCAATTACATTGTATAAATAAAGAATTTCTGTCATTTTGAAACACGAAATCGTTTTAATTGCAACTGAGTTCGCAAATCGAAATTCGAATATATGTTGGCACTTCACAGAGTAAAGGTGATAAGAAAAAGAACAAAAAAACAATTTTTCGTGACTTGGAACTCATGATCAAATGTATAAACATCAACGTTGTGTAAAAAAATACCATCGTAAAAACGAATCGGGCAAACCGAACGAGTCCCGCGCGAACGATGTGATATAGTACTCTTGGTTCCGGACAATTCTACTCATCCCGAGGGAACTATGAAAGCTTGGGAACATGAAACCAATGTGAAGTCGATAATTCAGTCGACATCACTGAACGTAAAATATATAGATGTGGGAAATCTTTGGAAGCAAAAATGCATCAAAATAGCTTTTGCCCGCTACTCCGCCCGCTTTGATCACTGGTTCACAAGGTGGTAGAACCAGTGTAGTTAGACTACGGTAGGGGAAGTACCACCGCCAAACCTATCTCTAGCGTGAAGCATTTCTTGTGTTTCGATGGAAGGGTGTGGTTGCGACACACTTTCACATGAAGCGACCATCATAGTCCTCGGGAGTAGCAACGCGTCTGTGATTGACTTCAGATGGAACCCATGTTCTGTATGAAGTTGATTACTTTGGGGCATGGGGCAATGAGTGGCATTGACCACTTACCATCAGGTGGTCTCCTTTGCTGCTACAATGAGAAAAAAAAATACCATGGCAACGAATATCCCATGTTAATCCTGGTCATAAATTGTCTGTGTGCCAATTTTTTGCGAAATCAGAGCAACAGATTTTGCGTGAAAATGTAACAACAACACACCTCCTGATAAACTTTAATATTTATATTTTTTATCTTGCTATATAAAAATGGATTGATCATTTTTTAAAACTAATACCTCAGATACTTTAAGTAATTAATGACTATTGTACGTTCAAAATTAAATCAAAATCAAATTACTTAGATTAATTACTTGCTTAAACAAATAAATTAAACAAAGTGGGTACAATTCCTTTTTGTCAGGAATAACATTTTGCGTGTTTTGTATACATGAACAAAAGCTAGGTTAAAAGCCCCATAACACCAATCTGTTCTATAAAAATGTAATTTACAATTCCGTATTCATACTGAGGCAGAAGCAATCTCATTTATTGAAGTTGGTACTGTTGTCTAGTTTTGCAAAATAACAGCTCATTCTTATTGGAGAGTTTTCAACCGTTCTTATTTGAAAGAAACACTTTAAATGGCGTATTGTAGATGTCATAATAACGTACTAGAATAGTATTGTCAAATGTAGGCACAATAAGTAGACGCTTCCAGATAGCTTTAGTGGTTTTAAAATAGGGGTAAAGATTATAGAGGTAGTACGTAAGTATACTATACTGTATTAACCATACCTTCCCGTAGTATGTTAAAAATTGAACAATTAGTTGATAGCGCTTATTGTTAATCAGAATTTCTGTTAATTAGATAGAAAAAATGTAGTTATTTCTAATAATCGTAATGCGCGTAATAGTAAGTGAATTGAAAAGTTGTCTTTATTTTGTATATGTCTACGGAGGCACTTACAAATTGTCACATTTTCTTACACTATCATCAGATCGGAAAACGACCTCAACACGTTTTGAAAGCGTGCTAAGGAAAAAGCAAAGTTATATTTTCATAATAGTGAGCATTCAGTAGGTCAAGGTTCAATATAAACTTAATTTGTAGCGACTGCGGGGGAGTTTACTGAAAGTTCAAGGCATTCATTTAAACACGTGTAGAGTTGTTTTAATTCGTTTGAAACTAGCATTCCAGTTAAATGTTTTACCTAAATTAAGAGAAAACGTGGAAACTAAGTAAAGTTTTAGATGCAGACGTTAATTTGTGCCAAACATCAGGCTGTTAAATAAAATAACTGTTTTAAGTAGTTAATTATTGAAATATAAAAGTGTCTATTAGTTTATTAATGAAATTATGTACCGTTGGCATTTTTCACCGCCCACATTACGTTTCCTGCTATTGCTAATTTTAGCGTGCGTGGGTACCATTTTACTAATTTATTTCGAAATTTATTTTTCGTCTCTATTCTCCTAATGATAATATACTGTAATTATTGAGATTCCACAAAAAAGTTACTCTAGATATAAAAATTAAATCTGCAATGATAAACGATATACTTACGAAAATGTTTAGTTTCATTTTTTCAAAATTATAATTGGTCAGGTACTTATACATTTTAATGTTTAATGTATTTGGGTTATAGTATGAGTGAATGCGAATAGCTAAGCACTCCATCACAACGCTTCTATTTTTATATAATGACCAAGAATTTTTTTCTGCAATTTTATTATATACTTATCATGCTAGAAGTATTATATAAAATTATAATGTATTTTTTCTTTCTTTTTATTATAAGCTATATTTATTTTACAACTTAATGTGAACATGCTTGTATGATTTTTTATGTTGAAAATGTGAAAAGATATTTACAAAGGTTTACAAAAATGTTTCTATAAGCATATATATTTTGCCTTATTGCATTTCACCTAAATTAGGTACTTAATTCACGAGAAATATTTTTAACCGACTTCCCAAAGGAAAGAGGTTATCTATTCGTCACGTATTTTTTTTTATTTTTTTTTTTATCATAATAAAATTATTAAATTTTTTTAAAACAAAAATTTGAGTTATCATGTTTAAGTTAAATATAGGTACTTTTGTAACTTTATTTCAATGAATTTCGAAACTACAATTATGTAAGCAAATATTAGATTTTGCTCAATCAATTCTCAAAGAAAATATAAATTTCATTTGTATAAAATCCATTAGTCAGTGTTTAAATAAATCAAATAATTACTATTTTGAGTTGCCTTACGCTATATTTGTTATCTCTAAACCGAATATATTTAAGACTGCCACTGTCTCATGTGTTTCAATTGTGTATATTATAAATTGTATAAATATTTTGTTGGAAATAAATACTATACTTAACCAACTATATTCAGTTGTTTTATTAATCCATCACTAGTCATTATACCGCATGGGAGATAAAATACCTTAATACAGCGGTCGGCAACACGCGGCCCACCGTCTTGCGGCCCGTGAATATTTTGTAAACCATACTAATAATATAAAGGCGAAAGTTTGTAAATGTGTATGTTTGTTATACTTCTTTACATCTAAACAGCTGGAGCAATTTTTAACAGACTTCCCAAAGGAAAGAGGTTATCTATTCGTCACGTATATATATATATATATATATTTTCATAAAATTTGCTAGGGAGTAAGTTGACAGTAACATATAGACTACTTTTTACTGTGGTAAAATATCTTATGCCCACATGTAAATCGATACATCGATTTTTTTAACGCGGGTTCAGCTAGTAAGTTATAAATATCAAAAAAATGCATGAACTAACTGCGACACACAATATCACAAGTATCGCCCGTTTTTAGTTTATTTTGCCGCCTCGTGGCCTTTGCTTGCCAAAAGGTTGCCGATCACTGCCTTGTCAAATAAATTTTCGCACTTTTGGGAGCCGTTAAAGCGCGGAGTTATTAAAGGGACGTAACGTTTATGTTCGTTCTTTTCTAGCACAATTTTTTATAGCTAATTAGACGATAGGCTACATTATTAGGAATAGTTTCAGGTATTTAAGAGGATTGACGAAAAGTTGGTCCATTTTATTCTCATCATTCTTTATATCGTTTTAGTGTTAGAAAGACTTAGGGGTGTAACAGCTATCAAATATTAGGTTCAATTGGGTCTACTTTATAAAGATATCATATACCAAAGTTGGATAGATAGCATATTTACAAGGTAAATTTGGACAATTTACAAGTAGGGTTAATAATTAAAATGAATTTCGTACGAATATATAATTTTATTAGACAGACAATACACTAAATTCTTATCACTATAATATTCTACCTTCTTTTTCTGCCTGGAGTCTTTTTGTTAGGATTCCTCTGTCCTTTGCCTGCTTTAGGTTTCTTTGCGGAAAATTGAGTAACATTCCCTTTACCCTTACCTTTGCCTTTAGAGGGTTTCATTGTCTTCTTTTCAACTGATCGCCTAGAAAGAAGAAACCATTGAATATGTAACATTAAAGTTATAAATAAAAACAATTCACATATCTTTTGGCCTTCTTGAGATGCATGATGGGTACGCGTGGGCAGAGGCATGCAACGTTAGCGACGGGAGGTATGTGGTACGAGCCGAGTCCTTACCATCGCGACCTCTAATGGCCACCAAATATGTCGCTTAATTTTTTAAATAATTGTATGACCACGATATCCTTGTATAATTTTGTCGGCGATAACACCAGCCTATGTTTTATAAATACATTTCATAGGTCCGTAGTACCAGTGTAGTTCGAAAGGGAAAGTACCACCTCCACACTTATTTCTAGCGTGAATAAATTTTTGCGGTCTTCGGTTGTTTGTTCACTTGTATATTATGTGACCATCTTAGTCCTCTGGAGCAAACTTGCACCTATGATTGACTTCTGATAGAAATCTTGTTTAATATGAAATTCTTGACAGATGTCTATGGGCGGCAGTTACCACTTAACATCAGGCGGACTGCATGCTTGTTTGCTACTTATTTATTTATTTATTTATTAGGTTCACCAATGTCGAGTACATTTCAACATAATTAAAAATATAATATGAGTAGGATAAGTCGTTTGTGTACCCACAATTATAGGTGAACACGGCTTACCTACTAATTGACACTCTAAATATTAATAGAAATGAAAATTTACTTATAATTTACATTAAATTTAGCAATTTATTTCAATATTACAAAAAAAAAGTTAACAAAAATGGCACTTGTGTTTGGCAATTCTTTTCCTAGTCAAGGCTTAGTGCTCCTGATCTAAGTAGACAAGTAGTAGACTAAGTTTAGTAAGAGTAGATAAATAATAGAATACTTACTGTACTTGTTCATTATGTATGTGTTGTGAAACAGCTTTATCTATATCAATCTTGGGCCGTTTGCTTAATATCTTATCAATCAGGTTCAAGCTATTCTGCTTCTCTACCTGTGGTGTGGGGATGGGGGCTTTGCGTTTCCTCTCTTTGCCGGGAATAAGCTCATGGATGCCCTTTCCACGTGCCTCTTTCTCCTTAGGTAGTTTGTCTTGGAACTTTCCAAGTGATGCTGTGGAAGCTTTTGCGACTGTTGCTGCTGTAGATAGCTGAAATAAATGACAAAGGTTAAATAAATCTTATATTGGTTCTTTTTTGTGCTAAAATTAAACACCAATGGAATCAAAAATAACTTAACACAGTTTATTTTTAATCCTATAATTATTTTTTGTGTAGAATTATCAACACTGGCAAGAGTCAGCTCTTGCAATAAATTAGTCAAAATATATCAAAACAAACTTATACTTAAGGGTACTTCAAATCTTAGTAACATATCCAATAAAGCAAGACTACCTGTGTAGCGGAAGCTTTGTCAGATGTGACAGGGATGCCCACTCTTGGTATTTTGACCTTCCGGGACCTGGCGATATTCTTCAGTCTCTGCAGCTCATTCTTAGCCACCTTTTCAGATTTCTCGCTAGCTTTTTTCTCATACATGTCAGTCATGGGGTCCACATTCTGTGGTACTTCTATCAACCAATTCTTCTCCTTTTCGGCAGCAGCCCGTTTGAAACTATAAAATATTTAGTTTGATTTTCAATAGGCAGCCTCTAATACAAAATTTATAAGATTTAAAGGCATTAACTATTCAGATGGATAAAGAATATGTCACATAATTTTTTTACATCCAACGTCCTTTCATAAGAGTTGATTATCATGATTCTATATTCCGTTTATAATGCATGTATGGTAAGATGTTTGGTGTTTATTAAATTTGTTGTGATTCAAGGAAAGCTCAGTGATGCCACAATTTATTAGCACTTATGGTACTAAACTTTGTTTAGTACAATTAGCACTTATGGTACTAAACTTTGTTTAGTACAATAAGTGCTAATAATGGTAATCAGTTTTGTCCATAAGGTTTTAAATTTTGAAGTAGTAATTAGTAATGAATCCTAACCATTATTTAGTAATGTAATGCAATCAATTATCAAATCGGTACATATATACATTTGGTCCTTAAAATAATTATGGACACTTATTTACTTACCCAAACAAAGGCACCCATTTCTGTAACTGTTCATCCCACTTAACCTTATCCCTTTTAGTCTTAGTAATGCCCTTAGTCTTAGCAAACTCCTGCCATTTAGTAAGTGGCCTAGGTTTAGGGACTGGTTTGGCTCGTGGCAGCACTGTGGTGGGTGATGGTAACTTGACAACTATTGCCTCGTCTATTCGCTCTGTGGGTAGCTCCCATATTTTATTGAGCAGTAGCTGTGTGTTGTCTCTGGCTAAGGACTGTAGGTAAGCTTCTCTGTTGCTATCTGATCTAGAATTTTATAATAAAGAGATATTAAGTATAAACAGACATTAACAATAAAGTTTTTTTTTTATTAAATATCAGTACCAAACAGGAATGTAGTTAAGCTGAATTTAAGTAATTTAGTAGCACCATATGATGCCTTTTAAAAATATCAGACGAGAATTGCTAAAAACTACGTAACATGTTAATAAACCATGCGTACTAAATTTCGTCTATAAGATGGGAGTTCTAGTACATGGAGTTCTAGAAATAGTCAAACAGGGTAAGATTTTTACCTATTACAATTACATGTATAAATAGAGAATACACCACAACTTACTTTAATGATTTCGTATCCAAATCGTTGGTATCGGAGGCAAGAAGACTTCCAATGTCAAATTCTACTTCTAAATGCTTCTCAACAGTGATAGGTTTATACTTTTCTGCTTTTTTTTGCTCCCTTTCTAGTATTTCGTTAACAATATCCATTTTGAAATGTTTATTTTTTGTAACATAACAGATGCACTTGCACTGCTAACGAAACTAACCTAAAATAATTTGACATTTGTGACAAACACGTGTGAATGAAGATTTTATTTTATTTATTATTTTATGGGCTGTGTTTTTTTTTCTTTCAGCCTGACTTTATTTGTAATTTATATTTAGGTTTCTTATTGTATCATCTTCTATAAGTTCTAATAACAACGATATTAAATGAGCGTGAAGTTATTTTCAACGCAAAGTATTAAACCACCATTTAGTTTCAACAGAGCAGGATATCTTTATTTTTACACTATCACATACTACTTATGGATTCTGTGAAATGGCAATAATCAATGTTTGAATGTCACATTATTCAAATGTCACTGTCAGTCAATAAAAAAGAAAACAATCTGTTTTTCTGTTTGGTTTTATTTAATTTAGTCTAAACTGTTAAAACGAACTGAAGTATTAATTTGAATACTCAATATGACTGCAGATTCAGAAAAGACATACTGTTTTAAAACAGAGAACAAATTTATTGTCAAAAGCGGATGCAAGAAGCGAATGTGGCGATCTTTGAAGCAAATACTAACTGCTGATAGGGCTTTGCCTTGGCCTAACGAAGCTGTATTATGTATGTATCATAATAAGGAATGTGATAATAAAGTTACCAATTAAAAATACGCACCCGTTCAAACAACTTTATAGTTATTGGTTTTACAAAAAAAACCAATATCTATAAAGTTAAGAACATTTATCCTAATTTAAAAGATATGGTAGTATACCGTATCTGTTTAATATTGTAGACTTAACAGTGACCTTAGGCTCAATTTATTATGAATATTAACTTTTTATGAAACTAGGCTTTGCAACATTCTTTTCATTCTGGACTACTGATGTGACATAATTAGCATTTTACATTTATTTAATTAGTTAATCCTTTTAGCTATCTTCTGAGGTTCACTGCTGAGCATAACTTATGCCAATTTTTGCCAATAGGCACCGTCTCTGGCATGCAAATTTTTGACTGTAGTTGATATTGTGGTTACACATAAGGGAGCTGCGGTCACCTCCTGAATTTAGTCCCCTAGGCGCCTCCTATAACATCTACAGGAAGAGATGGGTGTGATTCTATTCAAGACCAAAATATGTTTTAGAAACAATTGATGATTTTTATATTTTTACAGATTATTCCATAAATGCTCCTCCAACTTTCAAGCCCACTAAAAAGTACTCTGACATCTCAGGCTTGCCAGCTCCTTATGTGGATAGGCACTCAAAACTGTATTACAGTAACGTGGAGGAATTTGCAACAGTTCGAAGTTTGCCAATGGACATCACTGCCGGTTACTTACAACTAAGAGGAGCCAATACAATTGTAGGCTGAAAAATTGAGGACTGAAGCACAAATTTGTCATTGGACTGTGAGAGACAGCAACATGTGGACTTTACTACTAAGGCTGTACCAAGTTAGGCTGTGTCCCCAGTAGGCAAACTGTTGGCATCTGACTGAATTTGCAACATAGTGGTTTCAGGCAGCCACAGTTTGCCTACTGGGGACAAAGCCTAACTTTACACTTGTTTTATTAATATTGTAAATATGAAAGTTAGTGTATGTATGTGTTTGTTACTCTTTTAAGCAAAAACTACAAACCCTTATTTAACTGAAATTTGGCACACATATAGTTTATGACCCATCTTGACACACAATACTAAATACTGTGGGTATATATGAGCAAAGCAGTGAAGCTACAGGAATAAGTCGATAATTACAATTAAAATACAATTGAGAACTAATAAATTACAGACCAGAGAATAGCCAGAAAGTTTAAGGTATTGTACACTCCTAATATTAATTTCCTAGTATAATTCAATGGACAATTTATATATCTATTCCATGGGATCTTACAAAATGCATAATTCTTTAATTATTTTAGGTATTATAGGTGTATATAATAGTTGTATATATTACACAATTAAATAAATATTTTTCTTCAAACTTATCTCTTATTTTGACACCTGTAACTGGAAAATAATACGACTGAATTTTTATACATAAAAAATAATATATTTATCATTAACATCATGACTTAACAGTAAAGTTAACAACTAGCAGTCCGTTCTTGGCAGCTCCAAATTTAAACCATCTCCCAGCTTTATGTTCTTGCCCAATTGCAGCATACAACTGTTTTCCATCACTCGTAAAATGCATACTATTAACAAAACCATTGATTTCTATACTAAACATAGGTGAAACTTTTCTATACATATCACTCACTTTCCATAGTCTTATATTATTGTCATATGAACCTGACGCAAATAAATCTGAATTTAATAATGTGGCTAAACTTGTGATCCATCTAGGGACATCATTTTCTATGCCATGCGCTTCAAGCACAGTGCATAGAGGCTTCTTTTTTAAGACGCTCCAAATACAGATTGATCCATTATCACTACCGGATACGAAATGCTCCTCATCTAACAGTTTTACTTCGTCTAAGCTTCCGACAGGGCCGTTGAAAATGAGCTGTGATTCTTCCACGATCTTCCATATTCTCACTGTTGTGTCCCTACCACCAGCAGTGATCGCTCGTTCCCTTGTGAGAGCATCAATGGCCGTAATGGGTGACTGGTGACCAAATAAGGTTTCAACATATGCCATCTCATCAAGAGACCATATTTTAACTGAACGGTCCTTACTGGCGGAATATAAGTCATGTGTATTTTTCCTGAAAACTAAACCAATTACCTTGTCCTTGTGTCCCTTGAATGTGTGTATGTGTTTTAAGGTATTAGGATCCCAAACTTGAATGTTTGGCGAATCATCTGATGATACTAGATATTTGGAGTCTGTAGTTAGTGCAAGTGATGTTACACCGCCTTTTAAAAAGTTCGAATGTGTTTTGTATGTGAGGCTGCCAAGTTTCCGTTTTTCTTTAATGCCCCATTTGATAACGCTGCCGCTCTTACAGCCGGTGAATGCGAAGCGCCCGTCGCTGGAAACACACACGCATGTGAGCGTAAGTCGGTGTTCCTTTGCCTTAATTAATCTACAGTCATTTTCACCGGGCGCTGAATAATTATCCGCTACTTCTACTCGTAACTTCCCTTTCTGTTCCAGGTAGTCTCTTTGCAAACGTTTGTCTACCGCATCGTCGAGTTCTTTTAGTTCCGTTCTTTTTGCTTCTTCTTTCTCGATTTCCTCCAAATATTTTTTAGCTAACCGCAATTTCTTTTGCTCTGCGGTTTCGTGGTCGCTTTCAGATTCCTCGGCGTCAGAGAACTTTTTTAAATCTAACTCGCTGTCTGAAGATTCGTTACCATTTTCTAGGTTAGGAACACTTTGTTTTTTCGGCTTCTTTTTGACAATCTTTTCACCTTTCCTCTTGTGCACTTGTCTAGACTTTCCTTTTAGGAAAAATGAAGAAGACATTTCTTTTAACTTTCTGCCGAATTCTGAATTGTAATTTAAATTTTAAAATACTAAATAGAGCACGTTGAACTGGCGTTTCAAAATTGACGATTTCAATTTTATTGACGTTGACGTCGATAACATAACATGTCAAGTTAATATTTCGTTCAGAAATTACTGTTGTCTATAGTCCTATTTTCTCTTTCATAAGAAATAATATTATGTAACAGTTATTTTAAAAAATATATTCGATTATTATTATTTTTTTGGTTGGTTACGAGTATTGTAAAATAAACTAAATATTGATTTGATTATAATGCCAAATGCCGATAAGATGTGAATGTCAGTGCACAACGTTAATGGTGGAAACATACTATTCACACGCCACGCCACGAAACCTGACGCGTGTCAGTAGTACCTAATTGCGTATAATTAATATGCTCAGAAACAAATAAACAACACACCACATGACGACATATCCTCCCACGCGACAACATCCAGTCGATCCAGATAGGCTACATAATATTTAAATTTAACGCTTGCGGTACAGGAAAAAAGGGGTGCAGGGACATTTTTTATCATTGTAACAATAAAATGTCGAATTAAAGCTTATACGCTTTATAATAGTATTTGGACTGGAAATCTAGAAAGAGTTAGCAAATTTAATATTACTAAAACCGAAAAATCTGCCAAGTGCGAGTCGGACTCGAGCAGGAAGGGTTCCTTACCATTGTATATAAAAAACGGAAAAAAATCAAGTTTGATGTATGGGATCTTAATAAATATTTATTTTATCCTTTTTTAGTATTTGTTGTTATAGCGGCAACCGAAATACATCTGTGAAAATGTCAAATAACTATCACGATGCATGAGATATGTGCCTGGTGACTTAAGAAAGTCTTTGTATTAGGGTTCAATTTTTACCCGAAAGCCTAAAAAGAGATTGATTCGTTTCAAGCAGTCGTTTTTTTTTAATATAACAATTGATCTTTCTTGCAGTTAGTACATTTAAATGCTCTTCATTGTATAGTAAATCCATGCAGACGTCTACTAAGTTTTGTCCGTTACGAGCATACGACGTAAGTAGTAAGTACTACACGACCACAACAAATAAGCGCATAAAACAAAAGCGGTTCCGTACCCCGCACCTTGCTTCTGTCCCCGCGAATCCCCTAGTAACGTGCAGTCGTGTATCGTCTAGGTATTTTCGTTAGCCAGCACGTGTTTAATGTTATTTTTTAATGAGTGATTGTTGAATTTCTAAAGTTATTGTTAAATTAGTTAATTAGTCGTCAATAAACCTCACAATGGGTAGGAAAAAGACTATTCGTGGAGGAGAAAGGACTTTTTTTTTTTTAATAATAATAATAAAATGCATTTATTGCCACATAAAAAAAAAAAATTCACAAAATATAGATTATTATAAAAGATTACGGGCAAAAGGTTGTGGCTCAGCTTCACCTGCCACAGGACCAGGTCCCATGCAGCGCTGTTTTTCAGCCACCTCCTTCTCCCTGTGTTGTTGGGCGGGAGTGATTTGAGCTCCCCGGTTTACCGCTTATACAATGTATTGATTATACTCATTACTTAAACACCTATGACGCATCTACCGCTACTCGAATGTGTGGGCATGTGTGTGTGTGTGTGTGTGCGTGTGTGTGTGCGTGTATGTGTGTGTGAGAGAGAGAAAGAGAGAGAGTATATATATGTACATATATATATTACTTGGAGAAAAACTGTTTAAGGTCAAGGTATTTCCAGCAGGCGCGCTTCAGATTTTCCGCAGCAAGTTGTTTTTTAATTAGGGCTTGTTTATATTTAGATTTAAAAGTCTCACTACTCATTTTTTTCTTTTACATTCTATAGATGCATTTTTTTAACAAGAAAAGATGAATGAGCTCAGTATTCCCGTCTCTCAAGTCGAAAATGGAGTGTGTGCTGCAACAAGCATTATTCTCTTACACAAATAAAAAAAGAAAGAAATATTCCATGTCTGCGAATATATTAAACACATGAAAGTTCTTTAATAAATACACGAATATTGAACATATACCACTATGGCGTATGTTTAAATAATGGTATACCTACATACTATTATTATTTAGTAATAAAATATACTTTGTATCGGGATGGGCAATCCCTAGCTCTAATGACGTTTCAACTGACATGCGCCTAATTGTTTTGGTCGAGTAGTACAATATTTTTTGGGTCTGATTATATTGCTGTTGTGCTGATAAGTGCGCCTTCACCATTAGATCGCAAGTACTGCTGCAGCCCTACGTGTGCAGTGGATGCTTTTTTTACGACTATAGCCGCGGGATTTTTTTGTAAGGGTGGCGCTGTACTTTTATAATATAGAAATAATAATAAAAAAATAATAATAACTGAATAATTATTTCAATAATACGAAAACACACCCGTTGCAGTCGTACTACTTGCGCTCTTATAAAAATGAATGCTGCTGTCTCTAGAGAATCGTCAACTATTTGATTATGTGATCTTCCGAAGTTGCGAGTGTTTTCCACATTGGATCGCAAGTAGCGCGACTCCAATAGATGCTTTCTTAATATTGCAATAAATACTATTTTCATTATAAAAATACATCGCGCCACCCTAATCAACTCTTTGGTGGATATATCGGGCATTATTCATGAGCTAACGAAGGTTTCTGGTGGTACTCTTTTTTTGGGATGGCGTAAGAACGTGCGCATAGTACAGCTAGTCTATATTTTAATAAATCTGTAATTTTTAATAAATTTGTTCATTAACGTGACGCATTTCTATTTCATCAAGATTCAAATCTCGAAGAAGTTTCATTTCTTTATGTTAAAACAGGGAAATAAAATAGAGGTATTTGTATTTTAGTATTTATTGAAGATTGAAAAGAAATAGACCTACACACAATAAACAGTGCCAGGCGTCCAACATCAGAAGACTCTTCTTTCTTGACATAGAAACATTTTTAAGAAAGGTTAAAGTTCACGATGAGAGTATTTCTTGATCGACCTTTTTCTTATGAGACCTAAATTATAGTATTTGATCATGGTGTTGCGAAAGAACAAAAAAAACCAAAACGTTGTTATGTACTCCACAATACATGTGATCGAGCTACCTCATTACAGCCAGGCGGGGAGGGTGTTATCCTTATTTTACCGATAAACCTAGACGCGCGCGTATCTGCAAATCACAGCAATCAGCACAGGTACTGCCACAGCAACAGGCCAGCGCACCACCGGCCTGCCAAACAAACGCAAGTATTAGTTCAGACTACGAATGTCTGTCGGCCACCAACCTACCTGGATACTCTTTGCAAGTGTTCGTGTACAGAAAGTATACTCGAAATCAAATTGTTCAAAGAAATGATGCACTTACGACGCGAATATGGGCAGATGATGATGTATTGTAAGTAATAATTTATTCTTAGTATGAAATGAAGTATTCAAACTTTGAACATCTCCCAAGTCCGCTAAATGTTAAATGAGAAAAAATACTACATCATTACGTGAAACGGGTCAACGCGGTTCATTTACGTCTGTTTATATGCGTGTCTCGGTTTGTCAATAATATAAAAGTTTACTCATAACTTATGTACGGCAACAACAGCAAATCAGCAGTTGTCAGCATCAGCAAACCCACCCCTCCCCGCAAACTGCCTCTCGCTCTCTGCACACTCCATGCCCTGAGCATACCAACATTATTATTAATTCTACAATAATAGTTCTAATTTAATCATCTTACTCTACACAACATACACTATGTCAAAAGTAGTAGTAGGCCCTAATATAAAAAAAAATCTATTAATTTCATTAAATAGTTAAACAAAATAAACTTCATAAGTAAGGCCTACTTACTACACTAAAGGGGTTCACAGTGATAAATAAATTGAAAGTACCTTTTTGATACAATTGTTTACATTCAATGATTTTAATACTCATTTTTGTTATATTATTTACCACACATTGAAGTTGTCCTAAACAATGCCCAATTTAGCCCAATTATCCCTTGGGTGAACATGATCTTCTTGTTTTAGTAATTAGGACCTGAAATGACATCTAATGACCGTTAGGGTCACACCTAAGTTCTTATTAATGACACAAAATATGTAATTTAATGTAAATCTCAAAAGTAATTTCCATAAAAGCAAATACAAGTTTATATTCTTCCCAGAATAGTTTTTACAAAAAAAAAGTTGACGAATGTAACGTCAGACAATTAAATTTACAAAACTATAAACATTTAAAACATAAATATTGATAAATACACAAAATTAGAACTTGGACAAAGATATGGTTGATGAAAAGAATTAAGATACAATCATTTAATTAGTTAATCTATGTTTTGAAACTTAAATCTAGACCACAATTTGTTACATTGAAGTTTTGCCACTATGTTGATCATAGTTAGGTCTATGGAGCTTATTTTAAGAGTGCTAGTACCTTGGCCGAAGGCTGCCTTGAGTCATGTTTTACAGCACTTCAGCACTCAGCTGGTACTCAACCTGAAAACATAATAAATATATTGTAACACAAAAGTTTAAATTGCTTATTAATTGTGTTAGTTGATCTTATCCCTAGTGAACTTTTAGTACTGTTATGTGGAAAATGGCAATTTATACAAATGCTATTTTTTTATTTGAGAAAATGTTAGATTTATTTTTCATCTTTGATCCTCTTTGCCCTCTTACTATTTTAACTTTTGTAATATCCTTAAGTCCCCAATAATATAAAATAGAAAATTTCAAACATTGTGAAAACTAAAGCATGCACATACTACGTCCTAGTCAAACCCATGATACCCGATATAGTCAGTTCTTACTCAGCGGTTCAGTGTCTGGAGCGGGAGCGCGAGCGGCTGCGGCTGCGCGAGCGCCCGCGGGAGCTCTTCGAGTCGGAGCGCGAGCGGGAGCGGGAGCGGCTACGGCTGCGCGAGTACGAGCGCCGCCGCGACCGGGACCTGGATCGACGACGTGAACGAGACCGTGAGCGCGATGCGCTAAAAGAAATTCCATCACACACAAATATGAATTGTGCACGGGGTTCCACATGCGAAGCGGTCAACGCGCTGCCACTGCGAACGCTGCTCTAAATGTCGATTAAAAAAAAACGTAAGTAAAACGCCAGCGGTGCGAAAGCGTACGTACACATAAGCGTAGGATGTTGCAACTGATAATGTTGATTCGTTCTTAATCGACTATTTGTCGATAATTTGTAAAATTGAAATTATTAACATGTGCGGTTATGACGCACGTTGGTATTTAGATAGTTACTGTACTTTTTATTATCGATTAGGAAATTGTTTGAATATAACAGTAGATTGCTGATAGTAAAAAATCTAAATTATTAGTCTCATTCGTGGTTGAGCAACAAAAAAATACACAAACAATGTAGGTAAAAAGTATTGAAAAAGCGGCGGCTACCTGCGGCGTCGGTCGTAACGGCTCCTGTACGGTGAAGATGGTCGCCCGTATCTGGCCATCTGCACGCGGAGTTCCCTTCCGTCCAACATCCGCCCATCTAAGGAATCCAGCGCATCCTCTGCATCACGCCGGTCGTAGAACCTAAAATAACCACAAAATAAAAGTTACAAAAAACTAAACAAAAACACGCTGTATGACGTGAATATTAACTGAAATAACTAATATGCATACCTGACGAATGCGAAGCCCCTGCTTTCTCGTGTATATCGGTCCCGGGGAATATAAATGTCTCCAACCTCGCCACACCTCTCGAAAACGCGACGCAAATCTTCCGGCGTCGTTCTATACGTTAAATTGTCTACTTTTAAAGAGACCATGCCGTCGATACGCGGCGGCGGCCTTCCGTAACTCATTTTGAAATAGTTCAGTAGTCCTTTATCACTTTTAAATTAGTAATATCTCCTTATTCAACAAGCATAGCTCAACAAAATGGCGTCGGCTTCACGGAAAAATTCACAATTTCACACGCGCACAACGTACCATGCGATGCGATGCGACCGAATGAAATTAATGATAGAGTTGCCTATCGATAGTCGACTATTGCTAAAATATCGATAGACTATCGATAGTTGACGTCATATAAATAGTATCGATAGCCTATCGATAGTATCGATAGTATCGACACTATCGATACTATTGATAGTATGATTTAGGGCAATAGTATTGTTATAAAGAAATAGTATCGATACTATCGAAGGTATTAGCTTCAATAGTATTAATACTATCGATAGTATCGATACTATCGAAGACCGATATACGTTTAGGAGTAATAGTATCGATTGTATTGATAATATCAATAACTCACACTATCGATAGTTCAATGAAATGCGATAGTATTGCCTTCCAAAAATCAATTACATAGCTAAAAATATCTCAAAAAATATTCGAATAGAAAACGTATTATTCATAGACAGTGTCTGAATTCAATCAAAAATTTCAATTTTTCAATTTTCCAATTTTCCGGGAAAACTACTGATAATTTTTCAATTTCCCTAATATAGGACCACCTGTGAAACATTTTTACTTGCCTGCCCCCCCTAAACTAAATCCTGGCTACGCCCTTGGAAGCATTCCAGCGTTTCGATGGAAGGGTGTGGTTGCCACACACTTTTATATGAGGCGACCATCCTAGTCCTCAGGAGAGGCAACTCAAACTTCAGATAGAACCCATGTTATATATGAAGTTGCTTACAGATATCCATGGGCGACGGTTACTACTTATCATCAGGTGGACTTTATGGTCGTATGGTATGTACGTATTTATATTTTAATGAATTAAGCACTAAACACACAAAAACTATTGTCAACTTACCTTTTTTCTCCATTATTAGCAGCAACCTAGTATGGAAATCTTTCGAGCTTTAAGTATAAGAATATTTTAAGCTATAAAGATAAAGTTAATTTAAACTGACCATACTCTGCCAGAGATAGCTCTAGACGCCTTATAGCTTCGTATTCATTTAAAATAGTATCGAAACATGGTCAACTATCGATAGTCAAGACCTATCGATAGTATCGATACTATCGATAGTTTTTGTTATTATTGTCCAAATTTACAATACTATCGATAGTATTGAACGTAAAAATATCGATAGTATCGATAGTATTGCTGGAATCAATAGTATTGCCACTATAGAGCTATCGATACTATCGATAGTATCAATAGTATTGTCATGTGTCAATACTATCGATACTACTATCGATATCCTAACTAGTTTTCGAGGTCAACTATCGATAGTTAAACTATCGATAGTTATGCAACTCTAATTAATGATGTACGCTGCGGACTAACAGAGGTGAACGAGGCCGGGTGCTCAATCACTCACTCACAATCAATCGCGGGAAGTTCAATCACTCTTCCTGTATATTTTTCATTCGATCATTTTTATTAGTCCTTTCGTCGCCTTGGCTTCTTGCTTTTCACCATGTACTTATTACAATGCATATTTCGATTATTTCACTATCCGTGATGACTTAAAATCAAAACTATTGATTGTTCTACGGAACTTTTCAATGTCGAAAAGGACTTTTTAGATAAAATCCATATACCTAATCTCAAAAATGCAAAAAAGTATAGGCAGTCACTTCAACAGGATAAGCTAAAAAAAAGATTAGTATGATTTTTATTTCATAAACCTTTGTTTTAGTTTTTAAAATACATTTTTAATTAACTTATACAAATCATACAGATTTATGTAAATATTGTGACAAATTGTTTTGAAACTTTATTAGTTAGGTGCGGTTGTAATAACCATACTAGAGATGACGGGACAACACTTAATGAAATTTTTGAACGCGCTATAGCAAATACCTATCATCCTTCTGTCAACGTTGACCTCCCCTCCCCATTCATACAATTCCGATTCATCTTGTCATATCGTCAAAAGATTTAATTTTTAAGTTGCAAAATTTTTTACGTTATCTTTTTGTTTCTTAAAAGTTGTTTTAGTTGAAACTTGAGGGATTGCAAATCAATCTAGCGGTAAGTCGCCGTAATATCATTATATTTCATGAACTGCCACATGTTAGTAAGAGGCGTCTTGAAAATCGACTTACACTATAGCCTACTTATTTTAAATTGTTTCAGACTGCTCAAAACTTTTCATAGGCCTCAGGCTTCGGCCTGTGGTCACCGTACCACGAAACAAACCGAAAAAAACATAAATTCTTTATTCAAAACTACCTTCCATTATTTTTTGTGTACACTGTTTAAATTTCACAATATTGCAAACTTTGTTATCAAGATGTCTCAATGGAACAACTCATACGCTTACAACAATCAATACCAAGGCCACACAACCTGGAATGGAGACATGAGCGGACAATATTTAAACCAAGCTTATTTTCCTAATAGACAGTATGATCCCAGTAACCAATATGTCAGCTTCAATGAGTTTTTAGCCCAAATGCAGTCTGCTGGCGTTCCTGCGGCGAATCCCGTCGCCTACAATAATATTCAGTATCAGAATTATCCTAATCCTAATAATCAATATAGTTATCAAAATGTTCCATCACAAAATGCTCAGGTGGATTATACTTATGGAACAAACAATGCAAATAGTGTTGCATCATCGAGCAGTGCTGAACAAGTTTATCAAGTGAACACACAACACCCACAACAACATCAATATGATGCAGCATTGACAGAAACAAATAAATACAATGAAATGGTGTTCAATTCAAAACTTACCCCGACAGCCACAGAGTTTGTACCTAAAAGCTCTGGGGTTGATACGTCTAGCAGTTCCAGTAGTATACCACAACCAAGCAAGCCCTCCACTAGCAAAAATTTAAATGAAACTGTAAGTGTAAGCAATACTAATATTCAAAGTAAATCATCTAGTTCTGAAACGAATTGGAGAGAAAGGCCTCAAAATCCTCAAAATGGCAGTATATATTTTGAGGATAACCATGATAGACAAAGCAGAAGCCATAGAGGACAAAAAAACGGGCCTAATAACAGTTATCATGAAAATAACTCAAGTAATGATTACAATCAACAAAGGCCGGACTCATATTACCGTAACCAGGAGACTGGCAGACGAAACTATGATTCTAATGGCCATCATGAGAAACATAGCTCTAAGCACAGTGCTGAAACCAGTGACAGCTCGGAATCAAGTGCTCGATACCAGGAACGTAATAAACGAAACGAATCCAACCACCACAGGTCTAACAATCGGTACCATGATTCTAGTAATCAGGAGCAAAGTCGTAATTCTGACGGGAACTACCGAGGGGATGGTCAACCCTCAGGTAGGTCTAACAGTAAACAAAATAATAAAAATAAGGAAACAGACGCTGGACGTATGTTCTACAATAGTTCAATGCCTAAAGGTAGCCAGGATGTAAGAAACGGTAGGGGTGATGGATCTGGCCGAAGAGGCTGGGCCGGCAGCCAGCGGGTCCGGGCAACTGAACGTAACATTGTGGAAGATGAGCAGTATGCGAATACATATCTTCAGTATAGGGAAGAAAAAGTAACCAAAGAGCCTAAAGCAAGTCCTATGAGAAGCAAGAGTAACAAAAATGGGACCAATCATGGGGGTAAGTTTTCACTTTAAATATAAAAATTTAAAAGTTAGTATGCTACATGAAACATATCAAGGTTATAGAGACTTATTAGCTTCATTCATAGCTAATATTCTTTGGTGATGAACAATAATTGATAAACTGCATTAACATATTTTCCTACTTTTTAAACCATTATCCTGTACATATTCAATACACAGTAATTAAATGTTTGATAATACCAAACGTTCCTGGTTTTATACAAAAATAGTTAAAAAATCAAAGACAATCACTATGGTCTATGTGGTATGGCCAGAATTGTTCCATCTATCTTATTTGTGTATTAACATTATCTAAGACTCCTCCAAACATTGACACTCATCATGGGAGAATTGATTAGCACTTTAGCAAAGGAAGATCTCTCGCCAGTCTAGGTGATCATGCCTGTGAAGTGGCCGACAGTCTTTGTTTGGAACTTGTAAATATGCAGGGTATTGAGAATACTTCGATAGCGTGTTTTAGAATACTAGTAGCGCCATCTCTTGATGATTTGCGGGAGGTCGCCACAGTACATTTGGAATGTGATAGTATGGAATTAATTATTTTGTCTTACCTTACAGTGAATACAGAAATGACACAACGTGAAAGGCTCAGTGAGCAGTTAGACAAGGGTACGTTGGAATGTCTTGTGTGCTGCGAGCGTGTGAAGCAAACTGACTCTGTGTGGTGGTGCTCCAACTGCTATCATGTACTGCATCTGAAGTGCATTAGGAAATGGGCGTTGAGCAGTGTGATTGGTAAGCATTATGCACCGTTCTTTTGGCTTTTATACTAAGCAAAGTTGGAAGTAGCCCTGTATCTCTCAGTGAAATTTAATGTTTACAAATTTCTACCTCATTGACTGCAGTTCACAGTTGAATCAGCAATTTCCATGAAAACCATATCTGTTTATCAGCTATGATTCTAATGTTATCAGATTAGAATCTTAGCTGAGATTAGTCATAGATGTGTTGCTAGCGTCTAGGACTAATGTGGAGCATATTGGACAATAATGACTTTTTTATGACCATTGCAGTACCAGAACACCAGTAATTGGCACTGCTGTTTATAAGGCAAAAATAGGTGTAGTTGCAGTGTATCCGGAGTGTAACTTGGGTTCTGCAACCTTCAATCAACCAATCAATGACTAAATTAATAGTAATTGCCACATGAGCAAAAATAACATGTTAAATATAGATATAGAATGTATGGTTAACATATATTTGTGACATTTAGAAACATAACGAGTAGATAAAACCCATGAATTATCAGAAACTAAAATAAACAGGAAAACAGGAAATTAATGACACATGTTGAAAAATCCAAATACCACTCAGATATTTTAAGATACATAATATGTATGTTTGTAATTCCTGGTTGTATGTACATAGTGTATATACATATATTTAAAATATTGTGATAAAAAGTGATGTTTATACTACATGTTTATTATTTTGTTTTCGCGATATTTGCTGAGTGGCTGTTAGATTATTTATTTATTTATTTGTTTATGCACACACATAGAAATTGAATACAACGAAAACTTAAAATTAACATTAAGTGCAAAGGTACTGCTTATTTCTAATGAAATCTCTTCCAGCAGACCTGAGACTGGATATAGGTTAACACATGGTAAGAAGTGCGCGCACTATACTGTGTCAAATAAATACATATATACACTCATAAAAATAGTCATAAACATGACTAAGGATATATATATATATATATATATATATATATATATATATATATATATATATATATATATATAAATATAATAATATACAAATATAAAATACGATACAAAAATAATAATAATCATACACTTTAACAATTTAAATTTAAATATATAAATACTTGACAGATACTTATATTAACTAGGACAGGTAGTGATACTTCACTCTTTTCTTAAAGAGAGATATACTCTTTGAGTCACGAATATTGGGTGGTAACGTATTCCACAATCTGACTGCATGAACAGTGAAGGAGTTGGAATAGGAACTGGTTTTGTGCAACGGGAATTTAAGGAG
Source organism: Spicauda simplicius (assembly GCA_949699795.1). Taxonomy (NCBI): domain Eukaryota; kingdom Metazoa; phylum Arthropoda; class Insecta; order Lepidoptera; family Hesperiidae; genus Spicauda; species Spicauda simplicius. The sequence goes on along the minus strand of OX453061.1, from coordinate 18,439,145 downwards.
AGTTTTTAAATGTGTTGTACAGGGAGCAATCGAAGGACGAGCAAGAGAGAATCGATCACGCAGATAGGATGGGGAAGTTGGAGTGTGTAGGATGTTATATAGCAAGCCACTTGAGATCCTTGCGGAACTGTGAGACGTGGTCAAACTTACGAATGCCAAAAATGAATCGGATACAAAGGTTTTGCAAGCGCTCAAGTTTGTTAAGTAGCTCCTCAGTAGCATCCAGATAGCAGGCGTCAGCGTAATCTATAATAGGTTGTAATAACGTTTGAGCAAGAGAAATTTTAGTTTTAAGGGGCAGTACACCTTGTAGGCATTTTAGCGAATGAAGAGAATGGTGCACCTTCCGACTGACTTCATTGACTTGAGCATTCCACGAGAAAGTAGAGTTGATGATAAGTCCCAGGTCTTTGACGGTTTCACTAAAGGGTATATGGATACCATCCAAAGTAACAGAGCGTAAAGTAGAAAAATTTATGAGGCTCCGCGCATGTCTACTGCCGATTATGATGGCCTGTGTTTTTAGCGGGTTAATCTTAAGACCAAAAGACTTAGACCACACGACAATACGGTTGATATTTTCATTGACAGTAGTAATAGCTAAGTCACATTGCGCCGCAGAGAAATGATAGTAGAGTTGCAAATCGTCTGCGTAAAGATGATATTTTGAAGAAATGACAGAAGTGATGGAATTGATAAAAATCGAAAACAATAATGGAGAGAGAACGCCACCCTGAGGCACGCCCGCATGCAATTCACAAGTGCTTGAAAAGGAGTTGTCCAGACGAATACGCTGCGAGCGGCCCCGAAGATAAGAACCAAACCACGAGATTGCGGTAGAAGAAACGTTAATAGATTGGAGAATTCCCAAAAGAATATCAAAGTCTACTGAAGAAAAAGCATTACTAAAATCCAGTAATACTAAAAGAGTTAATTGTTTATTTTCTATAGCCCAGCGAATATCCTCTGTCACTTTTAAAAGACTCGTAACAGTACTGTGGCTTTGACGGAAACCTGATTGAAAAGGGTTGAGAATTTTATTAGCAGAAAGGAAAGAAGATAATTGAGTATGGACAATATGCTCAAGGACTTTAGAGAGAAAAGGTAAGATAGAGATAGGACGAAAGTGAGACAATGTAGAAGGAGAAGCAACTTTGGGCAAAGGAATAATGTGTGCTTGTTTCCAAGTTGTTGGAAATGTACCAGAAGATAAGGAATAGTTAAATATATGAGTGAGTACAGGAAGAACCGAGGGAAGAATTGGTACTATCATCCTTGAGCATAGATTGTCGTTCCCAACTGAAGTAGAAGAAATAGAGAGAATTGATTTTTTCACGCTTACTTCAGTGAGCGGAGAAAGAAAAAAAGAAGGATAAGGTGGTATTGGCAAGCCTGCCAACGTATTTAGGGTCTTAGATTTGATGTAAGGATCAATTACTGACGAACGTGAGAAATAATTATTTAATTCACTTAGATCAATATCATGACATGACGCAATGGGAGTTTTGCCAACACCAACAGATTTTAGGAATTTCCAAACATCAGTAGTGCTTTTATTTGTAAGAGAATCGTGGAAATAGCGTCTCTTTGCATCTTTACACAGACGGTTGCAACGGTTGCGTAATGCCTTGTAACCCGACAGATTACGATCTGAAGGACACCTCTTATATCTTCTTTTCGCTTTATCACGGCGAGCCATACACTCTTTGATCTCGTTTGTTATCCAGGGTGCTGGTTTACGTTTTATTCTGACTCGACGGATAGGGGCGTGCTTATCATAAACTTCGAGGATGGCAGCTGTAAAAGTATCCACTTTCCCATCAATGCTGCAGTCGTTGAACACTCGAGACCAGTCCAGGGTATCAACATCACGCCGCAATGCCTCCAAGTCAATGCCCCTGTAACTGCGAAGGAGAAGATACTGAGCGTTACGTTTTGGAGGACGTATACGGTAAGAGATATAGACCAAGTCGTGGTAGGAAAAGGAAGCAGTAAGTTGCCCATGCCTGACAACATTACTAGGAGAAGAAACTATAATCAGATCAAGAAGAGAAGGGGTACAATTAGGAAAGTGATGAGTAGCAGAAAGAGGCAAAAGTTCGAGATTGAAAGAGTTCAGAAGCGATGTAAGTTTGTGGGAGCGAGAGTCATTTTTAAGTAAGCATGTATTAAAGTCGCCCATAAGTATTATATGCTCATATAAAGGGCACAGGTCATTGAGAAGTATATCTAACTGTTCAAAGTAGTCAACAGTGAGATTTGGGCTATAAAATACAGAGAGTAAAACTTTTACTTTGTTGACTAATATTTCAATGAACATATATTCGGCTGATTGGGTGTACACCGAAGGAGACACGCTGACAACTTTGTACAAAATACCAGTACGTAGATACATGGCAACACCACCACACCCTTTACCGATTCGGTCATTGCGAATGAGATCAAATCCCGGTAAAGCGTACTGGGCAGAGGGAATTGAAGGCTTGAGAAAAGACTCAGAAATAAGAAGTGCATCAAGGTAATCGCTGCTGAAAGATGCTAGAAGATCGGAGTGATGCCGTGAAACACATTTTGAACATTTATGTGTGCTATATTGAGATGATTGCGATGGCATAGAGAGGAAATCTGATCATGCAGTGTTACTGTGCCAAGGGAATCACTATCAGCACTAACAAAACTATCTTCTGTGGACGAACAGGAGTAAAAACTGTCATTGAGATGGATACCAGTGATATCAGTCATGAGTATTTATAGAAATTAAAAGTTGCAAGTAAAATAGTAGCAAATTATTATCATCTTATTGAATAAATATAGTTTTGCGTTTGGCACATTTAGGTAGTCTGTTCGAAATTACTGTGAGTACATTATTAAGGCCACTGTAAGGGGTGCCGTTTTATGAGGTAGACATAAAATAGACGCCAATGTCGCATGTCATAAAGATAAGAGTTGAATTTTCGTTCTAAAGCGAGTTACTGATGTCTATTGGCAGAAATGACAACCTACTTAGGTATACTGCTTGCCCACACTTACATCAAATCCAAAAAACATCTATAGATCTCAGTTTATTCGAAATAAATACCTATTGTTACATATCCTTATTAGAAATATGGATAACTATCGCAAGGTCTTTGTTTTTCTAACAATTTAGATAGGCAAAACCAATGAATTTGGCAAAATTAGACATACACCAAGACCACAGACTTGTATCAGCACCCATCTAACAATTTACATGTCTTTATATTTCAGAGGGCAAGTGGCGTTGCCCAGCGTGCCAGAACGCGTCCAACGAGATACCAACGGAGTACCGTTGCATGTGCGGCGGCGTGCGCAACCCGGAGTACCAGCGGGGCGCGGGCGGCGCGCACACGTGCGGCCGGGCGTGCGGCCGCCCGCGCGCCTGTCCGCACCCGTGTACGCTGCCTTGTCACCCGGGGCCGTGTCCGCCGTGCCAGGCGACTGTTAATAAGTGAGTAGTATACCGGGGAAATACCACCGTCACACCTATTTCTAGTGTGAAGCAGATTTTGCATTTCGATAGAAGGGTGTGGTTGCCGGCACACTTTTATACGAGGCGACGATGTTAGTCCTCGGGAGTAGCGACGCATCTGTGATTGACTTCAGATAGAACCCATATTATGTTTGAAGTTGCTTACAAATGGGCGGCAGTGACCACTTACCATCAGGTGGACTGCATGCTTGTTTGGTATTTCAGTCAGATAAAAAATTAGAATATAATTGAAACAGCATGGTTAATTTATACTGTTAATTATTTTATAGTTGTATAGTGCAATTCCATTTATGAATGAAATAGATAAATGTAAAATTTTAAAATTGATTGCCTATGTATATATACTAAGGCAACAAAATGATTCTGTAATAAATTAATTCTATGTTATTACCAAGCTCTGAACAAAATTATTCATCGTCCATCATCCATCCATCAGCCTTTTGATGTCCACTGCTGAACATAGGCCTAATGGCCTCCCCTAAATGGCGCCACTCCAACCGGTCCTGTGCCCTCTGAGTCCAACGGTTTCCCGCTGTCTTCTTCAGGTCATCGGTCCACCTGGTAGGCGGGCGACCTGTACTCCTTTATTATAAATTAAATTATTCATATGCCTAATCAAATCTGCTATCTTACAGACAATGCGGTTGTGGCACGGAAACTCGGCTGGTGCTATGCAGCAGCAAGTTGCCGCAGGTGTGCGGGCGGGAGTGTCGCAAGAAACTCGACTGTGGCGTGCACACGTGCAAGAGGGAGTGCCATGAAGGACCTTGTGATGAGTGCAAAGAAACTATCACACAAGGTTAGTTGCATAGAAATTATAGAGGTAGGAATGATCTTATACATGATATATAAAGCTCGTTTCACATTCCAGAATATATCCATATTCTTTTGCAGATGTCTTTAACTGTAATTGATAATACAAATTCTATAAGAATTGTTTAATAATATTATGTACGATTTGGGTAATAAAAGGGAAATAATTTATATGCATTAACTGATACTCGTATTACTTTTATTTCTGTATTATTTTATAAATAAGACTGATTTATGTGATGTTAAGTAGTTACTGCCGTCTATAGACATCTATAACAAGCTCCATGTACATTGGTCCTATGTCATTTTAAAAACAGATGCATTTTTTTGGATTAAGATGATTGCTGCTTACTTAACTTAGTCAATGTAGTAGATGGTAATAAACGTCGAAAACTAAACATGAAACAAAATTATGTTGTTATTAGAACATGCATATATTGTGGTTATACTAAGTAATTGGTCACTAGAGGTTACTCAATTCACTTAAGCATTACTATAAAATGTTTTTTTTTTATTTTTTTTTATTTGGTTCACAAATTGAATGCAACACTACAGACTTAATATTATATATCAAATTTGGAGGATATATGTTCGCCAATGTTAGTTGAAATATAAAGCTCGTTTCACATTCCAGTGTGCCACTGCGCGGTGTCCAAGACGCGCGTGGTCGCGTGCGAGCGCGGCGTGACGTCGCGGTGGGCGTGCGGCGCGGAGTGCGCGCGCGTGCTCGCGTGCGGCGCGCACGTGTGCCGGCGCGCGTGCCACCCGCCGCCGTGCAGCGCGTGCCCGCTGCGGCCGGACAGCGTGCGCGCGTGCCCGTGCGGGAAGACCAGGTGCGTGCGGCGCGGTGTCTCGGTGTGACGCGTGGGCGTATAGTTACTATGAGTGCGTTCCATTAGGCGTTCATAACGTTCACGCTCACGACCGCAGTTTTTCCCGTTCCACTAGCTCGTGAGCGTTACTGACGTAATCTCTAGTGTAATGATCTCTTCGACCCACCTTATTAGATGGGTCACCGTGAGCTTCGCGTGAGCGTAAGTCATGACGTCATGAGTGACTTTTTCGCCGCGACCACAACGACCGCGGTCTTCATGTGGAACGACTAAAGGAGCGTTTTGAGCGTTGTGAGCACCGTTTGGAACGCTTCCCTATGCGCGCGCGTATGACGGCGCGCGTGCCAACCGCCGCCGAGCGTGCGTACCCATACGGGAAGACCAGGTGCTTGTTGTACCGTCAGTTTTTGGTTTAAGTTATTATGTGCAGCGCGGGGTGTGCGTATGCTTCTTTTTGAGGGTGCCCGTGCAGGAGACTAGGTGTGTGAAGGTCTTAGTGTGAACATGTCGGTTGTTTGTTATGTTTTTATATTGTCGTCATATTGTTAAAGATATTCGTAGCTGATGGTATTATTATCCTTTAGCCTCTGCTTTTAAAATCCAGTAAATCGCAAGATTTATTTATCTCCGTTCCCTTATATTAATTGTTACTTACATATAATTGAAGTTGTAATGTTTATTGGTATATTTATAAGGTAACTTGTAAGATGCATGTGGTAAAAATGTAATCCTCAGTAAAATCAACATCCAGTATTAAGGCTACCATTGGTATAAATTTCTCATATCTTAGTGCATATTGAAAATATTTCTGTTAGGTTGCCATCAATTAATGAACTATTTTTTCGTAATCAGGATCGAAAAGGGGCAGCGCAAGTCTTGCACGGACCCTATTCCTCTGTGCGACAACATCTGCGCGAAGCCACTACGCTGCGGGGCAGAGGACGAGAGGCACTTCTGCAAGGAGAAATGTCATGACGGTAACGTTTAAATGTGTGGTTTATACTGATCTCTCTTACTACGTACTCCACACGAGAATATGTCATATGTCGACATACTAAAAAGACGAATTCAAAACATCTAGATCTAAAAGTATATTCACTGTTCTGTTATAGGCCAGGCTAGGGAGCGGAACCCGATATCCTTTGAGTATCAGACTAATATTTCAGCACAAGTTATTATAGTATAATTTATAGGAAACCTATTAATTTAAAATGCTCGAGCATCTATATGTTAATACGTGAAGCAAAAAATTGTGACGCGTTTTTGACATACTTGCCGCGGACGGACGAGTATGAAATTGCGCACGGTTGTAGTTGAACGCACGGTTGTAGTAGAAGGATTACGAAATGCTAATATTTTTTTCTAATAATGCATTTAATATACATATAATATGTTATTAATAAAACAATATCGAGGTTGTTGCTCTGTAAAGAGAAGATTTATTTTATAACTAATTTTGTTAATTAATTATCCTAAACATATCCAACTTACACTTATAAAGAATAAAATAAAAATCACTAACCTGTAAAGAGAAACAACATTAAAGGATATTGCTTCAATTATTGCTTATTTGTAAAAACAGAAATATTTTCTCATCGTTTTTTAAATTTATAGGTTACTCATATAAAAGCATGAACGTAGTGAACTCGGCTGTCACCAATACTTGACCGCTAACGTCAAACAAGGAGCGCGGGCAATTTGAAAAAAATAATGAAGAGTGAAAGAGGTGCTACATTTACATACATAAAATCAACTAAAAACGCATTACACACACTATCGTGTGTTGGACGCAAACACAAATAACTTGAAAATTAATTTAGTTGAATTTGAAAAATATTCGTGCTACTTTGGACAATATGAAGTTTAGTTTTTGAGTTAAATTACGGTCGAATTTCGACCGTTGCGACGGGTGACTAGTACAGTATAAAAACGAGGCACGTAACAAGTATCTTCGAAGTCCGTGTCTTAGTCAATATTTACATCACGACTAGGGATTGCAATCCGGCTTCATTTTCAATCCGGCCGGATCCGGCCATTTTTTTCTCAATCCGGCCGGATTTGATCGGATCCGGCGGCATTAATCGAACGGTTAAAACAGTGTAAAAAAAGGATCGATTTCTAACGGTACTATTTTTGTAATGTGAAATCTTTGTCAAAATATACAATCACCGGATTCGGTGGAGGTCCGGATCCGGTGGTGAATTGGTACCGGATCCGGTTTGTGTAAATTTGTGCCGGATCCGCCGGATTACCAGATCCGGTTTTCCGGATTGCAATCCCTAATCACGACTATGTCCAAATGGAAGAAAGTAACCAGCTAAACATGTATTTACAGGGGAATGTCCCGTGTGCCCTGACTCCACCCACCTGCAGTGCCGCTGCGGCCACTCCACGCGCGAGGTGCCGTGCCGCGACCTGCCCGCCGTGGAGGGCAGCGTGACGTGCCAGCGGAAATGTAATAAGGTATGTGGGTGTAATAAGGTATAATGGGGGTTATATAGTATGCATGCTGGTGGTAAGCATGAATAATAGTGATGAAGGGCCTTTTAAAGTATTATCATACGATAATAAAGAAAGTTATTATTGTCGTTAACCCATTATTGTCTCACTGATGAGTCATTTTCCCCTTTTTTATTTATTTATTTATTTATTGAAAGGTCGCCAACATTCTATACACCATTACATTATAAAGAAAACATAACAAAAAGTACAAGGTAAGTGCTAGAACAATTATAGGCAACGACAGCATGAACATAATTCATAATTCATAATTCTTTATTGCATAAATATGGTATTACATAGGATGTTGCACAATTATTACAGTTCAATCATATTTCACCGGTTAAGGTATGCAATTTTGGGTTCTTAAGAAATATTTTATAGATTTTATTACAATATTAAATATCATTAAATTAAATTAATTACAGAACCAATAAATATACAAATAATTCATAATCATGTCAAATAATTGAATAGCGAAATAAGAGTTATGTCAAGTCAAGATATTGAATTAAATGTCAATCGTAATTATAATCATTATCATTAATAATAAATAAGACATAATAAATAAGACATAAAGATTACATTAAAATAAAATTGAATCTAAATAAATGACAGAAATATATATATATATATACATATTCAATCAAAATGGAATAGAAATTTTAATACACAAAAACATAAAAAAAAATTGCATTCAAGAAAAATAAAATAAAAAGAGATCCAAAAATAAAATAACAATAAAATAAAATCAGGTTTTCTTAGAGATTGCAAATAGTTTATTTTTAAGGATACGTGTGGTGTCCAGAAAAAGATCAAGTTCTATGGTTTATCTTTAATAATATTAAATGTGGACTTTCTAGAAATCTTATACGGGATGGAAAAAATTTAAGATGTTAATAGTTCTGGCACGTCCAATGAGCCATTTGCAAGCTTAAAAAGAAACGCCATGTCCAGCATGCGTCTTCGATCCTTTAAGGTATGCATATTGAAAAAAGTTAATCTGTCGTTATAAGAGGAAATTTTACTAGCCATATTACAGGAGTAAATTAGGTGCCACAGAAAACGTCTCTGTACACTTTCAATTCGTTTAATATATATGTCATAATATGGGTTCCAGGCAACGCTTCCGTATTCCCGCTGCGAACAAAAGCGTTATATAAAAGGATTTTTGTTTCACTACATTTGAAATCGCGAATATTGCGTAACACGAATCCAAGATTTTTGAACGCTTTAGAACAAATAGTGTCAATATGAATATTGAAGCGCAGCTTACTATCTAATGTAATAATAATTACATTAGAATAATATGTAATTTTTATAGGTCACAGTCTACTGCACTGGCCAAGTGTGAATTGGTGGACTTCATACACCCCCGAGATTTTTTTTTATAATGAAATCTTGGGTGTGTAGGTTTCATCACGATCCTTTTCTCCACCGAAAAGCAGTGATGATTAATTTCTAGTACGCACATAATTTAAAATCAGTGGTGCCTGGGTTTGAACCTCGACCCTCCCGATCATGAGGGCAAGTTTCAACCATTATCTTTTTTTTTTATTTCACTGAAGTAGCAAACGAGCATGCAGTCCACCTTATGGTAAGTGGTCACTGCCGCCCATGGAAATCTGTAATCAACTTCATACAGAACATGGGTTCTATCTGAAGTCAATCACAGATGTGTTGCTACTCCCGAAGACTAAGATGGTCGCCTCATATAAAAGTGTACCGGCAACCACACCCATCCATCGAAACGTAAGAAATGCTTCACGCTAGAAATAGGTGTGGCGGTGGTACCTCCCCGGTCGAACTACACTGGTTCTACCACCTATTGAATCTGTTGTTGTTGTATCTGTCACTGCTCTGATTATGTTATTGTTACTGTCCCAATAGAAGCTGAGTTGCGGCCGTCACCGTTGCCGCGAGGTGTGCTGCGACAGCGCGGAGCACCTGTGCGCGGTGGTGTGCGGCCGCAGCCTGTTCTGCCAGCAGCACCGCTGCGAGGAGTACTGCCACGCCGGCCACTGCGCGCCCTGCCCGAGGCTCAGTGAGTTGCACAGTTGTATACAATTCTAGGAACTTGTATGACCTTTTGAAGTGCTTTTTTTAGGATGGGTTTGAAACTTGAAAAGAAAATGTGTTGCAAAAACAGTTACGGTGGTTTTTTAGTGCGATTAAAGTAGCTAGGGACAATGCAGTCCACCTGATGGTTAGTGGTAACTGTGGCCCATGAACTGTAAGCAACTGTAGACAGAATAGGAATCCTATCTGAAGTAAATTACCGATCATCAGATTTTTCAGGTGAATAAGATGGTCATATAAAAGTTAGCTGTCAACCACACCTTCCACGATATGACGGTGGTACCTTCTCTATCATAATATACTCGTTCTACCTTACAAAAAGATTGTTGAAGCACTGCCGCTCACCAGCATATTTTTCGTAATGAAATGAAATGTCTTTATTTTGTATAGGCCTGTGGGGGCACTTACAAATTGTCAGTTACATTTTTTTCTTACACTACCACCGAATCGGAATACGATATCAACTGAGAAGATCCGGCAAGAAACTCAGCGGGTTTGTCTTTTTTTCTTATTTATATCCATTTTTTTAATATTATTACAATCATGTTTTTTTTACATGGTAATGAAAGTTAGCTCCAGTATCTTGCCTTACAGTTCAGTAAAAGAGAGCCCTGTTTGGCAAGATATGTTACACTCTGAAAATAATATATGTTAATATATGTGTAAATACTTTTTGTTGAGCAGATTTCGAGGAGGTCCGCTGCGAGTGCGGCGAGTCCGTACTATTGCCGCCTGTGCGGTGCGGCGCCCGTCCGCCGGCGTGTAGCGGGCCGTGCGTGCGGCCGCGCCCCTGCGGCCACCCGCCGCACCACTCCTGCCACGTGGCCGAGTGCCCGCCCTGCGTCGTGCTCACCACGCGCGTGTGCCACGGCGGACACGAGGTCAGTCCCCCCGCCGCACCACTGGCTGGCACTGACACCATTACCACGTGGTCGAGTGCCCGAGAGTATCTCTAATAACGCGTGCATATCTATGCGACGATAAGAGCAAGTTCTCATGACACGCGCTCAACGCGCGTTTTAGTAACGCGCGCTTACAACTACAAACATTTTATTCAGGCCGTACACATACTAACGCGCGTTTTTATAAAGCGCGCGTTAAACGCAGCGCTAGCGCTTGTATCTTGTTAGCGCGCGTCAACGCGCGCTTTGAGATCATTTGTTTTCTATGTTTCCGTTCAGTTGAGCGCGCGCTTTTAATGCTAATAAACGTATTTAAGGGTCCAATAGTTCGTCCACAAATCGTCGAAAATGGAATCCGACGCTTTTAATACAGATTTATTTATAAACGAAATAGAGAAACGTCCTGTGATATGGGAAATGTCAAGTAACGATTATTTAGGCTTGGGAAGAACTCGTCCTCATATTCATATTCATTTCATGCCATCGGTATAAAATCACCGTTAAAACTGTTTCTATGTCCATCTTCAAATGTAAGAACTGCACTGAACCTCAGCGAACGCGTTAACGCGCCTTCAACGCCTTACAAACGTGTGTCATGTGAACACTATACAAAAATTTAGCGCGCGTTGTACGCGCGTTGAACGCTTGTCATGAGAACTTGCTCTAATGCTGCGAGTACCTAACGTAGGATTGACGTTTGTCTGCGCTAAGCTAAGATTTTTTTTCATAACGAACGTCACAAAAAGTGTTTTGATTTACTTGAAATTCTGTTATCAGGAGAGAAAAACGATACCGTGTTCACAAGAAGAGTTCTCATGCGGTCTGCCCTGCGGAAAACCATTACCTTGCGGTAAGCACACCTGCATCAAGATCTGCCACAAAGGACCTTGCGATACTGGCAAGTGAGTAAAAGATATTTGAAATTACGTTTAATAGGATGAATCTAATATTCTTATCATTTTAATAAAATAAATGACTGGAATTGAATTAAGTGCAGGTTATATATATATATATATATATATATACACATATGTATATATATATATATACATATGTATATATATATATATATACTATATATGTTTATTATTTATGTTTGTTATTATATGTTATTATGGAGCCAGTGAATTTTAATAATCAAATGTTAAAATAATTAAAATTTATAGTAATTCCACATTTCAAAAACATGAGTCTATTAAGTAGACATATTTTATCATAACCGTATTAAAATAACATTATATTTAAGATTTTAATTCCAAATGATTTATGAGTTCAATGTTTTTTTTATTTATTTATTTGGTTTACAAATTGGATGCAACACTTTATTATGACTTAATATTATATATCAAAATTTGAGGATATAGATATAGCGTTCATTCTGATAACAGTGAACACGACTTACAAAAATTATAGAAAAACACTTAACAAACTAATATACAAGCTAGCTTAAACTTAACTTATGAATGTTAAAAAGATACAAAAAAAATTGCAATTCTATTTGTATACGTACTCTAAACTAAAACATATTATTACGCTCAGATGCACGCAGCCGTGTACGGAGAAGCGGCCGTCGTGCGGGCACCCGTGCGCGGCGGCGTGCCACGCGGGTGCGGGCGGCGCGTGTCCGAGTGCGGCGCCGTGCAGACGCACCGTGCGAGCGACGTGCCCGTGCGGACGACGCTCCGCTGAGCGCCAGTGCTGCGACAACGCGCGGGATCTGGCCAGGTGAGGGATTTGTGAAACGTCCGTCGTGTAGACGCACCGTGCGAGCGACGTGCCCGTGCGGACGACGATCCGCTGAGCGCCAGTGCTGCGACAACGCGCGGGATCTGGCCAGGTGAGAGATTTATGAAGCGTCTGTCGTGCAGACGCACCGTGCGCGCGACGTGCCCGTGCGGACGACGGTCGGCTGAGCGACAGTGCTGCGACAACGCGCGGGATCTGGCCAGGTGAGGGATTTGTGAAACGTCCGTCGTGTAGACGCACCGTGCGAGCGACGTGCCCGTGCGGACGACGCTCCGCTGAGCGCCAGTGCTGCGACAACGCGCGGGATCTGGCCAGGTGAGGGATTTGTGAAACGTCCGTCGTGTAGACGCACCGTGCGAGCGACGTGCCCGTGCGGACGACGATCCGCTGAGCGCCAGTGCTGCGACAACGCGCGGGATCTGGCCAGGTGAGAGATTTATGAAGCGTCTGTCGTGCAGACGCACCGTGCGCGCGACGTGCCCGTGCGGACGACGGTCGGCTGAGCGACAGTGCTGCGACAACGCGCGGGATCTGGCCAGGTGAGGGATTTGTGAAGCGTCCGTCGTGCAGGCACCCGTGCGCGGCAGCGTGCCACGCGGGCGACGTTCCGCTGGGCGTCATTGCTGTGATAATGCACGGGATCTGGCCAGGTTAGGTGGTTTTTGAAGTGAAAATTTGAAAAGCCTGTTGCGGTCACCCGTTAGAGGGGACATGCCACGCGGGCGCGGTGCCGCTGCGTCGTACGTATTAATGCGGATAATGCGGATGACGTTACGCTGAGCGCCAGTGTTGCGACAACGCAAGGGATGTAGCCAAGTGAGGGGATTATTTTAAATTTCTGATAATTAGAGTCACGAACGTCGTGGTTTCAGGCCTAACGTTTATGTTTTTATGAAATCAAATTAAAGCCATTTATTTGTTAATATTTTAAGTAAATATTAATTATATGCGGCTAGAAATAAAAAAAAAAAATTATTGTCTTTTTTAGAATGATGAGCTCGCTGGCAGTGTCAAAGATGCAAGAGGGCGGCTCTGTGGATTTGAGTGATGTTCAAAGGCCTGCTAATATGCTGAAAACGTAAGTGCATCATGTTTTACCAAGTACATTAGGTATATCAAATAAATAAGGTGAAAAGTAAATTGTTTTTCCAATAGTCACTGTAAATGTTATAAGTCACTTTCAAATGATTTTATTTTAACTGTAACTTTGAAATAATTTTTATTTTCAATCCATCCTCAATAATAATTTTTGTAATTACATTTGTGATTCAATTACAATTCTTGTTCAAATGAGAACCACTATTTGGTATTTGATATCAAATAGTGGTTCTCATTTGTTTCTTTGATCACCTAAAAAAATATACACTCTCGCGGACCAGCGGTAATCTTAATATCATTGGCGTTTTTATATTATAAATATGTTGGTTGGTGCAGGTTGGAGTGCGACGACGAGTGCCGAATGGAGGCCCGCAGCCGTCAACTGGCGCTCGCGCTGCAGATCCGCAACCCGGACGTGTCCGCGAAGCTGGCGCCGCGCTACAGCGAGCACGTGCGCGCCACCGCCGCGCGCGAGCCCGCCTTCGCGCTGCACGTGCACGACCGCCTCGCGGAGCTCGTGCAGCGCGCCAAGAACGTAAGGGCACACAGACACACGTACACACACGATCCGCAACTCGGACGTGTCCGCGAAGCTGGCGCCGCGCTACAGCGAGCACGTGCGCGCCACCGCCGCGCGCGAGCCCGCCTTCGCGCTGCACGTGCACGACCGCCTCGCGGAGCTCGTGCAGCGCGCCAAGAACGTAAGGGCACACAGACACACGTACACACACGATCCGCAACTCGGACGTGTCCGCGAAGCTGGCGCCGCGCTACAGCGAGCACGTGCGCGCCACCGCCGCGCGCGAGCCCGCCTTCGCGCTGCACGTGCACGACCGCCTCGCAGAGCTCGTGCAGCGCGCCAAGAACGTAAGGGGCACACAGACACACGTACACGCACGATCCGCAACCCGGACGTGTCCGCGAAGATAGCGCAGGGACAAGCGCAGGCATGCGCAGGCGCAGCCACACAAACACGTGCGAGCTTACGCGCAGTCATGCGTACACACGCACACATATGCACATGTCCACACTCGTACACGAATGATCTGCAGTGGCTGCAGTACTTAAATAGTACATAAATGTACGTATGAAATATCAAACGAGTATACAGCCCTCCTGAAGTTGAGAGGCTACCGTCATATTTGAAGATCAGTAAGCAACTTCATGCAATACAAGGGTTCTGTATGAAGCCAATCATGGATGTAATGCTAGTTAAGTGCGGCACACGAGATGTAATAATGTAAGAACATTAGTAAGAGTATTGAAACCTTTAACATATGAAATATTTTATTTTACAGTCGAAACAGAAGACGCGGTCGCACTCGTTCCCATCAATGAACCGTCAGAAGAGGCAGTTCATCCACGAGATGTGCGAGCACTTCGGTTGCGAGAGTATGGCATACGACGCGGAACCCAACAGGAACGTCGTCGCTACGGCTGATAGGGAAAAGGTATACACTACTGTTTGAGTGTGATGTTTAATTTTGTCTCGGCGAACTTCGTTGCGCCTAAAGGTCAAAAATCTAAAATTATCAATTTTCCTTCACTATATTATTATACGTACAAACTTTCCTGTTGAATCACTGTATCAATTAAAAAAAAACGTAGCGTAGTTTTAACGATCCAAGCATACATAGGGACAGACAGCGCGAAGCGACTTTGTTTTATACTATGCAGTGATTTTATACGATTGAAGTAGAAATAAGCATGCAGCTTCCCTGGTCATAATTGGTCACTACCGTCAAAGTACAACTGTAAGCAACTTTATATAGAATAGGCGTTTAATCTGAAGTCAATTAGACAGGTGTTGATACTTCCGAGGACTATGATGGTCTTCTCATATCTCATATTAAAATAAACTTGCACTTACACCCTTCCGCCGAAACGCAAGAACTGTGTTTCGCTAGAAGTTGTTGTGACGGTGGATGCGGACGGGAACGGCGTGCGTGTCCGTTGAAGGCTACGGTTAAACTGATAAAAAGTGTAATGGACCACCCCTGCAGTATTCAGTATTACGTCATGTTGACAATTGTTTGATTCGTAATGAGAGGGTAGTAACATAAATGTCATATCTGCTACATTAGCGACTTCACAAAAAAATCTTTGATGCTCCAAAATATTTTTAACTATCAGCGCTAGTCTTATTCGCGTTAAAAAATATTTGATATATGTTTAATGGAGAATTCGTACCTTCAACATTTTTTTTTAATAACTGTTTTAATGAAACCACACATCATTTAAACTATTGTGGAAAACTTCTGATTTAAATTATAATAATTTATGATTAATATTTAATGTTTATACTAATAAAATAAACACTAAATTTTACTTAAATCCTGCTCCTCAACCTTAAAATGCAATTTAAAGTATTGCCAAAAAAATTACTTTAAAATTACATTTTATATTAAATTAAAAAGTATTAAATTTAAGCTATGAAACTATTCTGATTACCCGCCTGCATCAGAAGGAGGGTAATGTTTTTCGAGTGTATGTATATGTTTGTTTTGAGGCATGTATGTTTATATGCCTTAACAATGTTATTATGTTCATGTTCGTAATTGACTTCATGTATGTGACTTAAATTCGTATTTATTCGGAGACAGGACGAGTTCGTTTCCGCGTCGGTATTTTCGTCAACCCATTATTGTCCCACTGCTGGGCACGGGTCTTTAAGCCATAGTTTAAGCCATAGTTCACCGTGCTGGCCAAGTGCGAATTGGTGGACAAACGAAGTACATAATTATAGTCACGGAGAATGTTTATTTTTGTGATATGTATGGATGTCTTTGTTTCCAGTCGTGGTTACCAGCGATGAGCGTGCTGGAGGTGCTCGCGCGCGAGGCCGGCAAGCGGCGCGTGCCGGGCCCCGTGCTGCGCGCGCCCGCCGCGCCGCCGCCCGCCGCCGCCGCGCCCGCCGCCGCCAGGTACCTGCGCCGAGATGACGTCACGTTTTTGTTATCTGATTAAAGTAGCAAACGAACATGCAGTCCACCTGATGGTATGTGGTCGCTGCCGCCCTGCGACATCTGTAATCAACTACATACAGAACATGGGTTCCATCTGAAGTCAATCACAGATGCGTTGTTACTTCTGAGGGCTATGATGGTCGCCTCATGTGAAACAGTGCCGCCAACCACACCCTTCTATCGAAACGCAAGAAATGCTTCACTACACTGCGGTCGAACTACACTGGTTCTACCTTGAAAACGTGCACGACGTGTTGCGTCACGTGCACCGCGTACTAT